>OY757922.1:77544638-77609638 GCA_963585895.1 Sepioteuthis lessoniana
CAAATCAAGAAATATACATAGTATATCACATATGCAGTTCAGCCTACTTGGCACATCATTTTCGGATATTATCTTAGTCCCCTGTAGAAGATACAGTTGAGTTATTCTATGCCTTGTTGACGTGCAAAGTTTAGATCTCATATAAATTCATTTGTGCTTTGTTTTTCAGCAGTCTGAGATCAAGAGATCCCTCGATCAAAAATCTTTGACTTTTTCTGAAGATTCCTTCAGATTATTATTGATTAAACAGAAGAAATCATAATTATCAAGGCGGAGCAAGGGGGAAGGAAAGGCTAAATTTTACCATAGATGGGAGCAGTTTTATTTGTATATTTATGGTAAAAAGGTTTGCTTGGTTAATTTGTTTGTTTAATGGCAAATCAACCTTTATGGGTTATTTAATGCTTAAGTTCTTCCAGGCAGCGGTCATATCGATACTGCTGTATGGATGCACTACTTGGATACTAACTAAACGGCTGGAGAAGAAGCTAGCTGGCAATTACTCAAGAATGTTGCAAGCAATATTGAACAAGTCCTGGTGGCAACACCCCACAAAGCACCAACTATACGGCCACCTACCTCCCATCATGAAAACTATCCAAGTTAGACGAACCAGACATGCAGCACACTGCTGGAGAAGCAGGGACGAGCTCATAAGTGATGTACTCCTATGGACCCCCACATATGGCCGGGCAAAAGCAGGATGACCAGCTAGAACATACATACAGCAGCTATGTGAGGATACGGGATGTAGCCTTGAAGATTTGCCAGAGGCGATGAACGATAGGGAGAAGTGGCGAGAGAGGGTCAGGGATATCAGTGCCTGTGGCACGACATGATGATGAATGCTTAAGTCATCCTTGTAGACGAATAGCAGTGATACTGTCTAACCCATAACTGGAGGTATAAGGGGTTCATCCCTTTTTAAAGGGCATTAGTTCAAAAGTGAACGCATTAGCACAACTGGAGTTTGAACTTGCTTGCCTACATATCGCAATCCAACACTTTAGCCACTACGCCATGGAGATTCTTCCATGGTAAAATGATGTCAGATTTTAGCAGATACTTTTGCACAAAGCCTTACTGCATTGTTACTTAGAAGGTATGCTTAGCATCGTGGTAAATATTGTAGGAAGTGAAATTGGCAACCAGAATTTAATTCCTGGACTGTTCTGCATTCTAATTGCAGGAAAGACACAAATTCATCTGCTCCCCCCCCGCGCTATAGGAAATTAGTAGAACAGTTCTTTAGCCTTGGTTAGGCAACCAGTCAAGGAGAAGGAAATCTCTAAATTCAAACCACCTTTACTCCGCTTAAAAAAAAATTAACCCTGTGTCCCATTATTGCACTTGGCAAAAAAGTTGGGTTCATACATGCATATATATATATATAGTGTTATTTTGTGGATCAGGGGCTGTTTTTATGATGAGTTTACATTGCAAATTGAACCTCTTTATATTACTTTATAAAATCACATTTCAAGAATTTGTTTTCTGAAAATCTGATTCACTGCAGCTTAAAAATAATAATCTTAAAAAATAAATAAAAAAAAATCAATAACAAAAATTTTAGGAGGTGGTGGTGATCCAAAACCACATTTTTTTCTTTCTTCTTCTCTTTCAAGTGTGTGTGAGAAAGAGAGGTTCAGCGTTGTGTCTTTACTATATTCAATAAAAAAAAACAAACAAAAATGAGAGGAGAGAGAGAGAGAATTTGTTTTTGTTTTTCCCCAAAGTTACAAGCTGCATATGAAAGAAAGAAAGTGAAATAAAAACAAAAATCATACGCATATAAAAAAAAAAAAGAAAAAAAAAAAAAGAAAAAAAAAAAGGAAACCTGAAGAATTTTCTAAAATTTCAATTGGAATTGTTTAAATTCTTGACAGTCATTAAGCAATGTTCCACTGAATGACTCTACAAATCGAAGATACCAAAATTGGGGAAAGAAAGAAAATGGCTTCTTGTTCTGCATTCATTTTGAATGCATTCAAAGGATGGACAGCAACAATGCTTGTTAGAAAAACGAAAACTTCTGATCAAAGATAAATCAACAGACACAGCAATTGACAAGCAAATAAATAAATAAATAAATAAATAAATAAAAACTGTCCAAGGGAGATAACTGCAGGTCTATTAACTGCCAATTACAGAATTATCCCCCTACCAAAAAAATAAAATATGTAAAAAGAACTAAGAAACCTTGTGGAGTATAGATAATTAGGTTTTGTAGATAAACATTGAGGCACAGAAAAGTTTTTGGTCTGACCAAGAAGAGAATGACTTAGAGCCTTGAAATATGCATTCTATTCTACATATTGAGAACAGTTTGACACTCTGGGCACAGTTTCATCAAATTTCTTTAATCCTTCCTAAAAAAATTCAGAAATGGCGGTGGTGTGTGTGTGTGTGTGGGGGAAAGAAGGTTAGTGAATTTTTGGCACCCAACGGTAAAATTTAGAAATAAATTGGTCTGACTTTAAGTGAGGATCATTGAAAAAGGTCCTATTTACCCAACTCCTCTGCTTGGGCAGGATATGACACAAGGTCAATTTTTAAGCGGAGTTTAACAGGTTTGAATTCAGAGTTTTCCTTCTCCTAGACTAGTTGCCTCGCCAAGGCTGAAGAACCCAGTCTGCCCTACTATTTACCCATAGCTGGAGGGAGAATAATTGGATTCATACCTTTCCCAAGGGTATTAGTGCTATGTGAAATGCAATCAGTCTCGTCCAGGATTTGAACTTGTGTCACTGTGTCCATTTCCTACGATGATAACCCTTACACCACGGGCACCTCCATAAGGACCATTGAAAAAGGTAGAAGACAAATTCACCTACCAAGGAAGTAGCGTCTCATCAACCGAAAAGGACATCGATACGCGGCTAATGAAGGCATGGACAGCTATCGATAGGCTATCGATCATATGGAAATCAGACCTGACCGATAAAATGAAATGCAGTTTCTTCCAGGCAGCGGTTGTATCGATACTGTTGTATGGATGCACTGCTCAGACGCTAAATAAACAGCTGGAGAAGAAGCTAGACGGCAATTACCCAAGAATACTGTGAGCAATATTGAACAAGTCCTGGCAGCAACATACCACAAGGCACCAACTATACAGCCACCTTCCTCCCATCACAAAAACTAGATGAACCAGACATGCAGGACACTGCTGGAGAGGCAGTGATCTACTCCTATGGACTCCCACATACGGCCGGGCAAAAGCAGGATGACCACCTCAAACATACATTCAGCAGCTATGTGAGGATATGGGATGTGGCCCTGAAGACATACCAAAGGCAATGAATGATAGGGAGATGTGGCGAGAGAAGGTCAGGGATATCTGTGCCTGTGGCATGACATGATGATGATGACAACTATAATTACACATCTATAATGATCATCTCTAAATTTGAAATTCTGAAAAAAAAATCTTGTATACGATACATACACTGACTTTTTAGAACTTGTAGCAGAAAAATCCAGTTTGTACAGACTAAAAGATAAAAATTTATACAGTTTATTTATGTTTAGAACCAACTGGACATTGGTATAATGGTTAGAGCGTTAACCAATTGCTTCAATCCCAGGTCGAGTCATACCAAAGACTCAAAAACTGATACTTGATGCCTCCTTGTTTAACACTCAGCATTATAAGGTACGGATCAAGGGTAAAGTGGGGCAATCCAGAGAAAGGAGTAGCGCTTCCCCTACACCTTGGTGTAGTAGCAATCGAAAAGGGAGCCTTCGGGTCACCCTTGACAACGGTCACCACCACCATCATCATGTCGTGCCACTAGCATGGATATCCCTGACCCTCTCTCGCCACTTCTCCCTATCGTTCATCGCCTCTGGTAGGTCTTCAGGGCTACATCCCGTATCCTCACATAGCTGCTGAATGTATGTTCGAGCTGGTCGTCCTGCTTTTGCCCGGCCCCAACTTTACTACAACTACAAAAATGCAACAAGCCTGTGACAAAAATAAATTCACACTAAGAGAAACAAAATTATAAACAAACACATAACAGTTGCTATTTCTCTGTAGTAGCATAAAATAGAAGTGTTTGTTACACATCAGTTAGTTTGGATTATAGATATAACTTGCATTTGGTGATGAACGTAACTGGATAAAAAGTTAATATTTAGTTCCTGAGTATAATCATCATCATATCACACCAGCAGCATGGATCTTCCCTTTCTCTATTGTCCATCGCTTCCAGTAGGTCTTCAAGGCTACATCCTGTATTGGCACAGAGCTGCTGTATGTAGGTTCTAGCTGGTTGTCCTGCCTTTGCTCGTCTATGTGAAGGGGTCCATAATGAGTAGATCACTTATGAGTTCGTCCCTACTTCTCCAGCAGTGTCCTGCATGCCTGGTTCGTCTAGCTTGGATAGTTTTTGTGATGGGTGGTAGGTGGCTATACAGATGCTGCTTTGTAGGGTGCTATCTCCAGGACTTGTTCAATATTGCTTGCGGCATTCTTGTGTAGTTGCCGTCAAGCTTTTTCTCCATACGTTTAGTTAGCGTCCATGTAGTGCATCCATACAGCATTATCGACACGACCGCTGCATGAAAAAAACTGCGTTTCATTTTATTGGTCAGGTCTAACTTCCATCTGACCAATAGCCTATCAATGGCTGTCTATGTCTTTGCTAGTCACGTGTTGATGTCTGCCTCAGTTGATGAGACACTGCTTCCTAGGTAGGTGAACTTCAATCTTAATTTTTAGACTTCAAAATGTAGAAAAGAGCGTGTATAAGCAATTATGGCATTTGGTTACTCAGGACTTCTTAAAAGCCAGCCCACTTCTTCAGAGAACTCTTACCATCCAGTGAATGGGCTCAAATGTGGGAAAACCAGAGATTTTTTTTATAAGATTAAAGTCTTTTGGCTCACTGTGATAGATCTAAAATGCTTTAGAGAACATAGAAGATATCAACCTCTACTAAGCCCCCTTCCCCCTCCCACATTCTGCAACAAATAGATTTTTGTAGGTACTGCAAGGAAAATACAGTCAGTAAGCTCTGTTTTAAATACCAATTGAGGCCGTTGAGTTTATTATGCACTAACATCCTTGGGAAAGGCATGAATCCATCTTTTCCCTTCCTTGACAAGTCTACCCTACTATCTTACCAATAGCAGAGCAGACTAAGCTCTCTAGAATAGAAATTTTTGGAGGTGTGAATTCAGAATTATCGTTCTCTCATTTCTTTGCCCACAGTTAAATGGTGTCAACTACTGCTGTTAAACATTACTAATTCTATTTATCAAGTATTCATATCTGATTTAATATTAAAATGCCATAATTTTTATATAGGAAGTACAATCAGACACATCAGAATTAAAAGTTGGTAACCATAGTCGAGGGTGACCCGAGGGCTCCCTTTTCGATAGCTACTACATGAAGGTGTAGGGAGGGCACTACTCCTTTCCCTGGATTGCTCCCCTTTACCTTTGATCAGGTCTCCTGGGCCATTGGCGAACACTCTAACCATTATGCCAAAGAACCCCTTAACACACATGCATCCTCATTACATAAACATTTAATTAAATGCAAAAATAATGATAGTTTTTCCATTAAAATAGAATAGTAAGTAATGTTGGTAAACTCAGAATTAAGGAGTATTTATTAATAGCTAAGTTTTACCCTCAGATTAACAGTAGGTTAGTATTAAATACTGAATATATTATTAATTAACATGCACATTTTAAATACATATTTGAATTTAAAAATAAAATAAAATTAAATAGGACAACTGAAGTCACGTCTATTCTGCATGGCATTTAAACACCCCACGTGACACCACGTTTACAACGTTCAAAAAAATTTAAACATTCAACATCATGTTCATTTATAAAAAAAAAGTCTCTGATGATGAAGTTTTCCTTTGAAATTAATTAAACTCAAATAATTATTATTCTGCATTGCAATAGCCCTCTAAATTAATTCAATACAAAATAAAATAATTTGTGCAATGCTTCAAGCAAATTACAAAATACTATTAATATTAATCATTAGTTTGCACAGTTAAATGGTTTCAAGTATTGCTATTTAGCACTAATAATTCTATTTAATATCAATAACATTCCTTAGATTGAACAGTTCTATTTGACCAATAGATAAGACCCTCACATGTACTACTACTCTGGTAAGCGTTGACCTGAGAGTAATGGTAATGAAGGGGTACTCCACATTCCCCTAATTCGAAGACTACAGCCTCCTAATCAGATCCAGTTTAATGTCAGAACATTGAAGAAGGGAGAAGAATTTGGGGAATGTCAGCCAGACACTGAATTTTGGAAGTGAATGACAAATTCAGAATTGCCAAAGTAAGGGTCAACTCTATATTTGATGTTGAAAAGAGAGGTTGATGATGTGCGACGATCAAAACAGAAGAACGAACCACAGAAGATGGTGTAAAATTCTATAGAACAAATCGGCAGAACTATGTAAAAACAAGTATGGATCAGCATTTTTAGCTGATGAGAAATGTAAACATTTTCTGAGATCACCAAGTATGACAATCATTAATTTCATCAATGAATTGGAGAGAAGCTACAGACTGTGTAGCTTACAATATGGCAATTGCAAAGAGAACACTATTAAAAACTGCCAAAAAAAAAAAAAAAAAAATAATAAAGCAACCGACACTAGCCATGGCTACAGTTAGTGACCCAAATCATTTGTGGTGTAATGGATGTTGTCCAAGGGAATAAACATGAAAAACCAAGTTCAATTCCTGAACTAGGCAGTTTGCATTTCACATAGCGCTAATACTCTTGGGAAAGCAATGAAACCAATTGTTCTCCCTCCAGTAAATAGTAGGGGCAGACGGGGCTCTTTAACTTTGGTATGGTAACCAGTCTAAAAGAAGGAAAACCTGTTAAACTTCATTTAAGAAAATTGACCTAGTGTTGCATTCTGCTTATGCAGAGGGTTAAGTTTGGTTCGGTTTTATGGCATATCAACCATTGTAGGTTATTTAATGCCAAATCCTCTTAATACATATATACTAAATATATAGGATTTGGTTTGGTTGGGTTGTATGGCACATCAACCATTGTAGGTTATTTAATGCCAAATCCTCTTTATACATATATATTAAATACATATGGTTTGGTTTGATGGCACATCAACCATTGTAGATTATTTAATGCTAAATCCTCTTTATACATGTATATTAAACATATACGATTTAGTTTCATTAGGTTTTATGGCATATCAACCATTGTAGGTTATTTAATGCCAAATCCATTTTTATACATAATGATATTTCAAACAATTTGGTTCAGCATAAGTACAGTTTAAATGTCAAAAACAGTTCTATTTTGAACTATTCAATTTAGTCAACAAACTTAAATGGTTCCAAGCATTGCTATGCAATACTAACAATACAATTAAACATCAGTCATTTGTATACATACAGTTAAATGTAAAAACAGTTCTATTTCATAGCATAAAATTTAGTTCTATTTGATCCATAGATAGGACCCTATCAGGTGCTACCACTCTGGGTGAGAGTGGACCTGGAAGCGAATAGCAATGAAGGGGTATTCTGCATTCCTCAAAGCTCCAGCATTACTGATGCCTCATCATATTGGATAGAAATAAGTGAAGCCATTTAACTGTGCGTAAAAAAAAAAAGAGAAAAGAAAAAAAGAGCTCATGCTCATTTAAAAATGTTATCTAGAAAATGTGTTTAGAAATCATATACTTAATAAATATGTATAAAAAAGATTCGGCATGAAATAACCAACAATGGTTGATATGCCAAAAAACCACACCAATCCAATCCTGTGGACTCCAACAGATGGACATACCATTGCTGACTGACTAGCAAAAATATTCATCAGCTGCGTGGACACTGGATGCTGACTATAGGACTTGATAAGAGCAATGACTGATAAGGAGGAATGAGTGGTACAGTTTAAGTGTTCCATAATCAGCTGCCTCTGTATGATACCAGTAGATTATTTTTAAGTGGATCTTATAAGCTGGTAAATGCAGTTGTGTAAAGAAAAATGATAAAAAGAAAAGAAAAAAAAAAAAAAAGAAAGAAAATTTCTGATTCTGAATTGCAATGAAATCGTCTGCAAATGGCAGAAAGAAAAGTGCAATTGAGTGAAACAAGTGTAGAATAAATCTTGTGTAGAGAAGAATGACAAATATTCTTAAATCCAAATAGAAAACACACGCACATTATGGAGAGAAACAATTTTGATTTTCTGATAAAAAGAGTCAGTAGGCAAACAACTTTTATCACAAGACTGATGGACATAGGAAAGGGGCATAAGAGTTTTTCTGTCATCATCATCATCATGTCGTGACGCTAGCACGGATATCCCTGACCCTCTCACGCCACTTTTCCCTATCGTTCATCGCCTCTGGCAGGTTTTCTGGGCTACATCCCGTATCCTCACATAGCTACTGTATGTATGTTCTAGATGGTCGTCCTGCTTTAGCTCGGCCATATGTAGGGGTCCATAGGAGTACATCACTTATGAGCTCGTCCCTGCTCCTCCAGCAGTGTCCTGTGTGCCTGGTTCGTCTAACTTGGATAGTTTTCATGATGGGAGGCAGGTGGCCGTATAGTAAGTTCTTTGTGGGGTGTTGCCGCCAGGACTTATTTAATATTGCCCGCAACATTCTTGTGTAGTTGCCGTCTAGCTTCTTCTCCAGCCGTTTTGTTAGTGTCCAAGTAGTGCATCCATACAGCAGTATCGACATGACCGCTGCCTGGAAGAAACTGCGTTTCATTTCATTGGTTAGGTCTGATTTCCCTATGATCGATAGCCTATCGATAGCTGTCTATGCCTTTGTTATCTGCGTGTCGATATCTTTTTCGGTTGATGAAACACTGCTTCCTAGGTAGGTGAATTTTTCAACCAGTTTCAGAGAGGTTCCGTCCAGTGTGGAAATGTCGCCTGCTTGATTAAAGCACATATATTCAGTTTTGTGTGCATTGACATGGAAGCCAATGCCTGTGGTGGCTCGTTCCAAACTATGCAGCAGTGTTTCGGCTTGGTTGGGTGTATTTGCTAGTACAATTATCATCTTCAATTGCAATTAATATAAGGGAGAACTTCAATAATTAAATAAAACCTAAGCAGCACCTGATGAAATTTAGACTTAATATATTAAGGGAGAGAGGAGGAAGGATTAAATTGAGGAATGGAAAAAGAGAAGGAAGTGAGATATATATCACTTCCTTCTCTTTATATATATATATATATATATATATATATAGAGAGAGAGATGAAACAAGAGTGAGAGAGAAGGAGATGAGGAAGTGAGGGAGAGGGAAATGAGGAAAAGATAGTGAAGGAGAGGGAGATAAGGAAGCAATAGTGAGAATGAGGGAGAAGAGAGAAAGAGAGATGATGAAGCAAGAGTGAGAAGGAGAGAGAAATGATAAAGTGAGAGTGAAGAGAGGGAGAGAAAGATGATAATGAAATGAGAGAAAGAAAGAAAAAGCGATAAGGAAGAGAAAAAGAGAAAAGAGACAAGGAAGCGAGGAGAGAGTGAAGGGGGAGATGAAGCGGTGAGAAGAGAGAGAAAAGAGGAGAAAAAGACAGAGAAGAAAGCAAGAGTGGGAGAGAGAGAGAGAGAGAGCAATAAAGATATTAAACCTTTCAATTGATTTACAGAAATCAACAATACCATCCAAGTTGTCCACAGTTGTTAAATTTAGGAAGCATAAGTTGGAATGACATTCATTTTAAGCTTAAGGAACAATATAAGAATTTTGACAAAATTGAACTTAAATAATTGGAAAAAACAAAGGAAGAATGAGTAAATCTTTGAGTTTTATCATTTTGAGATTTTCATATCAATTTTTAAAAATATGGCAATTGAAGTGTTTCTTGACAGAAATTCAAGAATTTATTTTGATTTTGGAACCACAACTTAATTTTACCATTTAATAAGGAATTATCTATAATTTGGTAGATTTTATCTAAAAATAAAGCGAAAAAAAAAGAAAAAGAGAATCAATAATTCTCAAGATTGAGGTATAAGCTTTCGTTCTGAAATGTTGGAGAAATAAGCTCTTGATTTGAACATCATACACAATATACAATCTAGGCCTAGCCTTGGCCAACTATTTCCACACACAAATTTTGTATCTTGAGTTTCAGAAAATTGCATTATACACAAGTTCATATAGAAGAATAAGTAAAAAAAGAAAAAAAAAAAAAATTTGCTGTTCAAATGTGTTTTCCTTAAATTTTCACTTAAAATTAAACCAGCCTTTTGGTTTCATTTTTAAAAAAATAAATAAATAAATAAATAAAAATCTCATGGAACCCATTTTATAAATACAGTCAGCCATTGATAAAAACTCAAATTCAAAAAACTTTAGCAACAGTTGTACACTGAACTGTTTGTTTAGATAATGTACTTGTAGATTTAACTGGACACTCATAGAGATAGAACTTTAAGTGATGTTAAATTTCATAGATAAAATTCCATGACTGTTTAATGGTAAATAGAATTTTATTTAACATTTTTTGAAAGGAGGTAAAACTATTTTTTTTTATCTCAGAAGCCAACAAAAGTGTATACAAGAAATCTTAGATTACAATTGACTCTCTAGATAAATAAACTTCTGAGATGTTTAAATATTAGTGTACGTGCTGACATATTAGATAGACATTTAAATAAACAAGAATATTACCATACTGCGTCTAATGAGCTGTATTATGACGAGAGAGCAGTTTATTGAGGTATAAAATGGGCTGCTATGGATCTTGGATAAGTTGCAGTGGCTGTTAGTCTTCTAGCATTTTGTTTCATTCATTTTGGGTGTCAGCAAATACAGAATTTATTAGAAAGTAGTATCAATGATATAAAAAGCTGCCGTGTTTATTTATCTGCTTAGTTTCTACATAAATGCTTTTTTCTACCTAAGTATTTACCCAATTGCTCTACCATGAGCAGGATATGACACAAGGTCAAATTTTTACATGGAAGCCCTCCCACACATGAATGCACAGACAAGAGCATTGCCAAAACATGCAAATTGTCCATTGACATATGTATATGCAATTTTGGTCATGGGACTAAGTTAGGTTTAGTGTACAATAGTTTAAGTAGGGATATTATAGTTTAACTGAGTACAGGTATTGATTGTGAGGAAGAAACTCAGCCCTACTTGTACTTCAAGATTGGTTGGTTGGGTTTTATGGCATATCAACCTTTGTTGATTATTCAATGCCAAATCCATTTTTATACATATAAAATTATATTTCAAACAATTCAGTTTAGCATGAGTACACAGTTTAATTGTCAAAAACATTTCTATTTCAAGCTATTCAGTTTAGTGAAAGAGTTCTAATTCAAACAATTCAGTTTAGTATAAGTATAGATTTTGTTTACACACAGTTAAATGTCAAAACAGTTCTATTTCAAGCAATTCAGGCACTCTGAGTTTATCATTTACAGCAGGAAGACAAAGTAAATGATCAATTGTTACATTAAGTTTATCTTTTGTTTGATATTAAGAAAGTTTGAAAACACAGAAAAAAAAAGAGTTTTTGATGTTTTATAATTAAAATGTAGAAGGGTCATTCAATTAACAAGAAGAAGTATTGCCTAAAGAGTTGGCAATAGGAAGCACTGTTTACAGTTGGTTTTTTTTTTTTTTTTTTTTTTTCCCCAAGGAAATCAATCGTGATTGGTTCTTTCATGTCCCAGAACACTCACAGAATAACCTTCTTTAGTGACTGCGGTGCTTAGAACTTTTTTTTTTTTTTACTGGAGAGTCAGTTTGTTTCAACTTCATGGACTGTCTTTTTGACACAGGTTTGTAGTGGCCAATTCATGTTTAGCCGATTTGTAAAGATTTTTTTGATTAAAACCAACTTCTTCATACCCATAATATATTCTTCTGTAAGTTTCACATAGTTTGAAATTCTCAGCCATTAAAAAATTGACTTCTGTTCAAGCCTGGGGCAATCTGATTTGCTACCATTTTGAATAGCCTCAAAACAAATATGCAGGATTGAAATAATTTTTTGCTATAACCAATCTATAACAAATACAGAATTTACATTTATAGGAAAAAACTCTGAGGGAGGGAGGAATTAACTTTTAAAAAATTTCCATTATTTATGGAATGACTTTTAAAATGGCAAATTAGCATAATGCTTAGAGTGTTTGCCAATGGCCTGGGAGACCGGGGGTCAATCCTAGGTCGAGTCATACCAAAGACTTAAAAAATGGATCTTGTTGCCTCCTTGCTTAACACTCAGCATTATAAGGTACAGGTCAAGGGTAAGTGGAGCAACCCAGGATAAGTCGTAGATCCCTCCCGTACACCTTGGTGAAGTAGATATTGAAAAAGGAGCCTTCTGGTCGCACTCGACTATGGTCCGCAACTTTACTTACATACATACATACCCACACAAGTTTAGTTAAAGACCATGGAAGTTTGCTTTTTTTGAAGGGGATTTTTTTTTTTAGGTAATTATCTTTAACATTAACATACAAAGTAAAGAACCCCTATCAATAATAAACCCTTCCAGCAAAATAAATATTACACCTTCTGGTCACCCTCAACTATAGTTGGCTAGCTTATTTAATAATTAGCAGTACTTGTGGAAAATTCACTTTTGTCAAGTTTTAGTTTTTATTATATTTATAGATAAATGTACCAAGAAAACTTTATTAAATCAAAAACAATGTACTCATTAATTTACTTTTGCTTGTATTCTAATCTAATCTGTTAATGAATATGAATAATTCGTCCATTCTCAGATTTTTTATTATTTCATGAAATATAACTTGGGGAGGGGGGTTCAAAAATACACTTTGAAAATAAGTTGGCAAAATAAGAATTAATTTCATCCTTTTTTTTAAAAAAAAAAAAAACAACAAAACTCATTCCTCTTTCTCTTGCATTTCTTCCTTCCCTTTCATTCCATTAAAGCAGACAATAAGCATATGATATATAGTGTTATTGTTTTCTCAGTCTCTTCCTTGTTATATCTGCTTTTGTTCTCTCTCTGCATAGCATATTCTTTCCCTTCTCTTCACAAAATAAAACAAAACATTAACTGAGGCAACGACAGGGCATAACTTTTGAACACATATTCATGTCTTATTAGCAGTAGAAATGATGATGATAATAATAATAATAATGATAATAATAATAGCAGTGGCAGAAATAATAGTAGAAGGATAGAACCAAAAGAAACAAAAAGCTTGTGCATGCATTTCTGTTGAAAAAAATAAAAAAAGAAGAAAGCAGCAGACCAAATTTTTTTGCCTTTTGTCAGTAATCAATACAAGAAATGAAATGGCAAAATAATTCCTGGTTAGCAGTTGGTGTATAACTAGGCAGTTTTAAAATATAAATTTCAATTGATTCTCACTGAAATGACCAAAGTTTGATACCAAACTTGAAAAGTGGAATTTTTTTTTCTCCAAGAAAAAAAAAAAAAAAAAAAAAAAAAAAAAAAATCTTTCTTTTACAGTAAGAGAAAGAAATTTTTTTTTCTTCTGATTGAAAAATATTTTGCTTATGCAAGCTAAAAAACTCGTCAATTTTTTAATGAGGACTTGTAAGTTAATAAATGCTGTCGAGGTGTTAATGTTTATGACCTTATTGTAGCCATTATTTGTATGACAAATGTAAACAACAAGATTTTAAAAAATTTCATCAACAGATTTTCCAATTTTCAGTACCTACCAGTACTGCAATTTCTAAACCCCTGACAACCAGATAAAAGCAAACGAAGTATGTTGGACTAAAATTTGGTATTCAAATAATCAGAAACTTCAAAGCTAAATTCCTCCGGATATAGAAAACATGGACTAGCAAATGGAACATTGTATGAAATCTGATTACATTTGCATATGACAATATTAATTGCATGATTTTAACAGCATGTCAACCAGTCTAGGGTTATTTTATGCCAAGAGGGTTATTGCATGTTCATATTTACATTTCTTGTGTAGTTGTTTCTTTTGATCTTTTTTTTGCACACAATCCTATAGAATACAAATGATTTTTAAACAGATCTATTTGAACTATAGATGAGAACCTAACAGATACAACTACTTTGAGTCAGAGTAGACCTGGGAGTAATGGTAAGGAAGGTGTACTTTACAGTCTTCAGTTTTTCAGAATTGGTGCCTCACCATCAGATGCAGTTAATGTCACACCCAGAAATAATGTTCATTTTTGTTGTTGGGCGGAGAAGTGACTTACCCCTCAGCAGGGAATACAGTCAGTGTATTCTAAGATTCACTGATAGTAAGAAGGCACAGTGTTAGGAATTTGACTTTAGTCAAACACTGTAGGGAAAAGGGGTAGTTCTTATTTTTATCTGTTTAAAAAGAAAAAAAAAAAGGTTTGGTTTGGTTTGATTTTATGGCATATCAACCTTTGTAGGCCATTTAATACCAAATCCTTTTAATACATATATATTAAATATATCATTAATAATTTTAAATGAGCCTGAGCTCATTTTTTTCTCCATTTAACTGGTTTCACTAATTTCTATCTAATACGAATACACAGTTACATGTAAAAACTTTTTTTTCAAACAATTCAGTTTAGCATAAATAGTTTCTTATTTACACACAGTTGTTTGTTTCAATACAGTTTTTTTGTTTACACAGTTAAATGATCAAACAGTTCTACTTCGAACAATTTAGTTTAGCATAAGTCAACCAAGTTCCAAATATTGCTATGCATCATTAACAATTCAATTAAACATCAGTCATTTGTTTACACACAAATTATCAAACAGTTATATTTGACCCATAGATAGGACTCTATCAAGTGCTACCACTCCAGGCAAAAGTGGACCAGGGAATGATGGCAATAAAGGGGTATCCCATGTTCCCCAAAGCTCCAGCATTACAGAAGTCTCACCATCAGATTGTTTAGTGTCATATCTAGGAGACTTGTTGGGGGGGTGTCTTAACTCTCTGCAGAGATCCAGTCGGAGTATTCTACAACTCCAGCCTACTGAGCAACAGTGTTCTGGGTATGATAATAAACTGCATCTGATGGTGAGGCTCCCATCTTGGAGTTTGGGGAATGTGGAGTACCCCTTCATTACCATTACTCTCAGGTTCACACTAATCCAGAGTTTTGATACCCTCTATGGGTCAAATAGAACTGTTCAATCTTTTATTAGGGATTATCATTGATATTAAATAGAATTATTAGTGCTAAATAGCAATACTTGAAACCATTTAACTGTGTGCAAACAAATGATTAGTATTAAATTAGATAGGAATACTTGATCAACAGAATAACTATGCAAATAAATGATTCATCTAAAATAGAATTATAATTATTAGATACCAATACTTGAAACCATTTAACTGTGTGCAAATAAATCATTAATATTAAATAGAATTATTAATGTTAAATAGCAATGCTTGAAAACCATTTAACTTTTTGCAAACAAATAAGCTTTAACTTGTTTAAAAATAAAGTAACTTACAAACAAACATGATTCAGGATTAAATCAAGGGTTAATATGCCATTAAACCGAATGACCTAACCTATTAGTAACCAAAGAAAATTTGGTGACTGTAAGTCTCACTCTGTTTGATTTAAGTAATAATAGATGGACAAAAAATATATTTGGTGAATTCTAGTTATGATGTCAGAGATTCAATTTTCTTTTGTTTGATTTGAATTCTGGTCAACATTTTTGATCAAGGATATAAACAAAAGATAAATAGAAGCCTTTTCTAAGATGTTTGCTCTCAGGACAGAGGAAGAAGAGAGGAATTTCTGAAATTCTGTTTGGAATAATTATTGGTATTTTAAGTCGTTCTGAATATGGTAAATAGCTTAAAAAAAAAAAAAGAGTAAAAATACACATTACAAAATAAAAAGTTTAAAGAGATGCAAGATTCTCAATTTCAAAAACACATTTTCATTTTCAAATTGTTTCAAAAAAGTTTTATATTGGAAAGTACTTTAAAAATGGTACTTGATACATCCTTGCTTAACACTCAGCAATATAAGGTAGGTATCAAGGGTAAAGTGGAACAATCCCGGGAAAGGAGTAGTGCCCTCCCCTAAACCTTGGTGAAGTAGATATTGAAAAAGGAGCCTTCTGGTCGCCCTCGACTACAGTCACCCACTTTATTTTACATACATACATACCCAAACAAGTTTAGTTAAAGACCACGGAAGTTTGCTTTTTTGAAGGGGAATTAAAAAAAAAATTATCTTTAACATTAACATACAAACTAAAGCACCCCCATCAATAATAATCCCTTCCAGCAAAATAAATATTACACCTAAACTTAAAAAAAAAAAAATATCTACAAAAAATCACTTGAAGATGATCAATTGACAGGATCAAAAACGTTTGGGATAAAAAACTTAGAGCAACTACTCAATCGATTGGACCCTGATACAAAAAAACTTGCTTGAAACCTAGAGAAAAAAAATCTAAGATCATAAAAAGTAAAGATTCGTGGGTTTTAACCAAATTTGTATGAATAATGGATTGCTGCTAATATATATATAACCAGCTCATTGGCCCAATGTGTAGAGTGTTCGCCAATGGTCCAGGAAACTGGGGTTCAATCCAGGTCGAGTCATACCAAAGATTTAAAAAAATGGTACTTGATACCTCCTTGCTTAACACTCAGCATTATAAGGTATGTATGAAGGGTAAAGTGGAGCAATCCAGGGAAAGGAGTAACATCCTCTCCTACACCTTGGTGTAGTAACTATTGAAAAGGGAGCCTTTGAGTCGCCCTCGACAACAGTCGCCAACAACAACAAACAAATATATATACATATATATATATATATATATATATATATATATATATATATATATATATATATATATATATATGAATAAAAACCCACTTTTTAGATTTAAGGTTAAAGCAGATTTTATTCAAAACAAAGAAAGGTTAATATTCAAGATTTTGCATCAATAACCAAGAAAGTGGAGGAAATGAAAAAAGATTAAAAACATGTTCACTGAAATCTTGGATAGAGAAATGTAGTGTGAAATAAAATATGCACATCCTCAGTTTTCTACCAGAAAGCAGAAACTGAATTTGCCATGTTGACGTAGCTATTTATATTGCATTAAGTAAAACTGTAGAATAAACATGCGTGTGCATTACAGGAAATGCACAAGTGCAATGTGCAATAGTAAACTTATAAGAGAGAGAGAGAGAGAGAAAGACTATAAACTAGATTTCAATTTTTAAAAGGTTGCAAAAAATTGAAAGAAAAAAAGGAAGGAATATGAAAAAAAAAAAAAAAAAAAAAAAACGAAAAAAATAAAAGAATGACAACAAAAAAACACTTCTATATTTCTTCAATTATATCTTGAAAACATTTACTCAAGACAAATGTGACATTTACTGAAAAAGAAGAAAAAATTTCACTTTGGGTTCTCTCAAATATATCTTAAAAAAAAAAAAAAAAAATTCTATATTCCTTCAAGTATATGATGAAAGAAAAAATTCCTGTGACAATACTAACACATCACTCAATAAATCCTGGACTAGATATATAGATGGTGCCACTAATAAAAAATCCATATGATTTTTATAAAGTACTAACCTTCAAATGGCACGTATCAAAATTTGAGCTCAATCCGATTATTAGTTTATGAATTAAAGTTATTTAAGTGAGCTACTGTTGCAAATTTTCAAAACAATGGAAAAATCTGAATTTTGTGTGTTGATAAAGCATTGCTTTCTGAGGGGAAAAAATACTGTTCAAACAAAATGAATGGCTTGATAAATGTTATTTGGACTCTGCTCCGTTAGAAGCAATGGTTAAGAGGTGGTATACTGATTTTAAATGCAGTCGTACAGACACAAATGATACTGAATTCTCAGGTCACCCAAATTTGGCAGTTGTCCTGGAAAACACCAAGAAACTCCACAAACTCATTTTGGCCAATCGTAAATTGAAGTTGCAAGAAATAGTAGGGGAGTTGAAGATATCAGAAAGCAGTGTATTCACCAATTTGCATGAACATTTGTCAATGAGAGGGCTGTGTTCAAAGTGGGTGCAGCGTTTGCTCACAGTTGAACAAAAACAACAATGAGTTGATGATTCAGAGCAACCAAAAGGAGTTTTTACATAAATATTTGACAATGGATGAAACATGGATCCACCACTTTACTCCAAAGTTAAATTGGCAGTCAGCTGAGTGAACAGCAGCAGGTGAAAGCCATCCAAAGCGACCAAAGACGCAAACATCAGCAGGCAAGCTTTTGGCCTTCGTGTTTTGGGATGCGCAAGGTATTTTGTTCATTGATTACCTTGAGAAAGGAAGAACCATCAATAATGAATATTATATAGCATTGTTGATGCATTTCAAGGAAGAAATCACCCCCCCCAAAAAAACAGGCCACAAATGAAGAAGAAAAAAGTGCTCTTTCACCATAACAATGCACTGTGTCAAAAGTCGATTGATTAGAAAAGTCCTCCTGTTTTTAAAGGAATGGGCAGTGATGAATAGGTCTTTGCATCTACGAACCATCTTGATGTCATCCATATGAAATATCAAAGTGGAAGAATGGGTTTGGATCTTGTTAGTCAATAGGACAGAATGAAAGTAAATAATGGATTGTAATTCAACAATTTGTAAAGAAAAATTGATAACAAGGTAATCCAAGTAGAAGGAGAGATTTATTGAGAAGCAAAGTCCCAATCAATCAACAAAATATTTTCAGTAGCAAAATGAACTCCAATCAACAAATTATCATTATCATATTTCTTAAGTTTCAATGAGGCCAGTCAAAGTGATTGGGGAGTCAAACAGAAAGGTGAGTCTTCATTTTCTGGCAATGGAATTTTTAGCTAGCTTCATATGGTTAAACAAAAAGATTATGATTTGGTTTAATTAATTTGACAGACATAAAAGTAAAAATCTAGTTTAGCCTTAAATCAGACCCATGCAAAAAAACTAACATGTTAAAAATATGTTCCAGTGTCCTTTTCATAACCAAAGAAAATTTGTTGCCTATAGCTCTAGCTATCTTATTGATTATATAAGTAAAGTTGGCAAGTGTATTCGAGGGTGACCTGAGGGCTAGCTTTTCAAGAGCTACTACACAAAGGTGTAAAGGAGGGTGCTACTCCTTTCCCAGGATTGCCCCACTTTACCCTTGATCTGTACCTTATGATACTGAGTGTTAAGCAAGGCGGCATCAAGTACCATTTTTTGAGTCTTTGGTATGACTTGACCTGGGATCGAACCCAGGTCTCCCTTGCCATTGGCAAACACTCTCACTATTATGCCAATGTCCGGTATAGACAGACAAAATAGAAATTTGGTGAATTCTAGTTGTCTAAGTCTGAGACTTAATTTTCTTTTGATTGACTTAAATTCTGGTGAGCAAAGAGATTATTTTTGATCGAGGATATTAATAAAAAAAAAATAGAAGCCTTTTTTTAAGCCATTTGCTCTTGGACAGAGGGAGAAGGGGGGGGGGAATTTTAGAAATTCTGGCTGGAATAGTTCTAGGTATTTTCACTTGTTCCAAGTACAGTAAATGGTGAAATTCAGTTTCATCCTGAAACTGAATTTAAGAACAGGACAAAAAGAAAGAGTAAATGATTCTTTCAAGAGCCATGGTAGCCATGCCATACATTTAGATCTTGGCCAAGTCTTTAACACCATATCCCCTCTCCACATTTCAGATTGGGAATTAGTAAGGAATACACATTTCTATATAAGGGAAGCACCCCACAAAGCAGTATCTGTATCGCCACCTACCACTCATCATGAAAACTATCAAAATTAGATGAACCAGACATGCGGGAAACTGCTGGAGAAGTAGGTGTTATATTCTGACCTTCGACCCAGCCCAAAAAATGCTATTCCTAGTTGATACACCGGAAGGAAGTGACACATTCCAATGGCCAGTAATCGAAAGAGATCGCGTGGGCGGATTAAGGCTTATGATATGGGACAAGGTGAAGGTCTCATTGTGCCATTACAGTCATGCACCGGAAGAGAGTAACCTCTGAACTGCATGACAGTTATTTCCGCTTGATGACGATTAAACATCCGATTCAAAGATCCAGTAGGCGATCGTGTGGGCGTTGAGTTATTATTTAACTCAGTTGAGTTTGGGGTGCCAGAGCAGTTGCCAGCAGACTCCCAGAGGGTTAGAGACGAGATGTGGTAGGGAAGGCCACACCCGACCGAGGGGGCACTCGGAAAGCCCCCGATGCAGTTGCCAGCAGAATTCCAGACAGCCAGAGACCAGATGTGGTAGGGAAGGCCACACCCGACCGAGGGGGCCCTCGGAAAAGCCCCGATGGAGTGGACCCCAAGACCTCTGGTTGAGCATCTAAGAGAACAAGAAAGACACAACGTGATGGTCATAACAGTGGGGTCAAAATATGAAGTTTACGTTCGGTCTCCAGCACCCTCTCAAACGCAAACCTTACAAATAAAGAGAGAGGTAAAAATATTGGAAAAGAAGTCTTCCTGCGTCTTTATCCTGCGTCGTTTCTTCCTGTGTCTTCCTTCCTGCTTCCTTTCTTCATGCGTCTTTCTGCGTGCGTCTGTCTTTATTATTGAGTCGTTATGATACGGCACATGAGTATATAACAGTAGGGATGAGCTCATAAGTGATGTACTCCTGTGGACCCCTTCACATAGACAAGCAAAGGAAGGACGACCAGCTACCTACATACAGCAGCTCTGCCGATACGAGATGTAGCCCTGAAGACCTGCCGGAAGCAATGGACGATATGGAGGGGTGGCAAGAGAGGGTCAGGGATATCTGTCCTGATAGCACTACATGATGATGATATAAGGGAAGATTGTAGTTACTTACGAAGAACACAGACATGGCATAAACTAGTAAAGATCAAACTTACGATTCAGTATTAATTGATCTACAAGACTGGCTTGCAAACCATTACAACATGAAGTATCTATTGAGATATTTACTAAACATAGTTCTGATTTGGTACAAGATTAAGGTGTGGTTTCTTTGTTCAGTGGCATATCAACCTTCATGGGTTATTTAATGCCAAAGTTATCCTTGTAGAACAGCAGTAATACTATTTAATCCATAGGTGCGGGGAATAAGGCAGGTCATACACCATTCCCAAGGGTGTTCATCTAAAAGTGAATGTAATAGAATGATTGGTGTTAGAACTCATTTAATTTGAGGCGGCAGTTCAGCACTTAAGCCAATATGCCATAGGGACTCCCCAGTACAAGGTTAAGCGTATGGGGTACTTGGTGAGGATCAAACATTATTTAATTATTTATGAGATTAGCATAATAACCATTGTATGATGAGGTTCCTATAAGATTGGTTGGTTGATTGTTTAGGTTTTATGGCATATCAACCTTTGAAGGTTATTTAATGCCAAATCCATTTTTATACAAACAATCAGTTCTATTTCAAACAATTCAGTTTAGCATGAGTACGCAAGTTAAATGTAAATACACTGTTTAATTGTTGAAAACATTTCTTTTTCAAGCTATTCAGTTTAGTCAAACAGTTTTATCCAAACAATTGAGTTTAGTATAAGTTTGCAGTTTACATGTCAAAACAGTTCTATTTCAAGCAATTCAGGTTAGCATAAATATGCAGTTTAGTACTATTTGACCCATAGATAGGACCCTATTAGGTACTACCACTCCGGGCCACAGTAGACCTGGAAGCGATGGCAATAAAGGGGTACTCTACATTCCCAAAAGCTCCAGCATAACTGGAATCCCACTATGAAATTGTTTAGTGTCATATCAGGACACTCATTGGTGGTGGAGATTTTTAAATGAATAGTTTGTGGGTAGATTAATTTTTAAATGAGTCAGAGGTCATTGGTGCGGTTTGGTTTCTTTGTTTAATGGCATATCAACCATTGAGGGTTATTTAACACCTAACTCATTCTTGTAGATCCTATTTACCAACCCCTCCGCTCGGGCAGGATGTGACACAAGGTCCATTTTTAAGTGGAGTTTGACAGGTTTGAATTCAGAGTTTTCCTTCTCCTAGACTAGTTGCCTCACCAAGGCTGAAGAACCTAGTCTGTCCTACTATTTACCCATAGCTGGAGGGAGAATAATTGGATTCATACCTTTCCCAAGGGTATTAGTGCTATGTGAAGTGCAATCAGTCTCGTCCAGGATTTGAACTCGAGTTGCCGTGTCCAACTCCTGCGACGATAACAATTACACCACCGGCATTCTTGTAGATAGACAGCAGTGATACTATTCAAACCTTAGGCATTTGGCATAATGTAATGATTAGCAAGCTTGACTAGCAAGCCTGCAAGAGTGAGTTCAAGTCTCATTGGGTGCCCAATTCATTTGGCCTTGTGCCACATCTAAGCAAAGTGCTTAGTAAATTACTACTATTAAAACCATAGCTGTGGGGGGGGGCAGAAAGGGTTCACTCCTTTCCCAAGGGTATTAGTCCAAAAGTGAACATAATAGCACAACTGGAGATTAAACTTGCTGACTATGATACTTCAGCCATTACACTACTGGGATTCCTCAGCTCATTTGTTTGCACAGTTTCAAGTATTCCTATCTAATATCAATAATTCTATTTAATATCAATCATTTGTTTGAACACAGTTAAATGCTTTCAAGTATTACTATCTAACACTCATAAATCTATTTAATATTAATTATTTATTTGCACACAGTTAAATGGTTTCAAGTAATTCTATTTATCAAATATTCTTATCTAATATGAACAATTTGCACATAGCTGTATGGTTTCAAATAACCAATAATAATCTTAATAAATAATTGAACAGTTCTATCTGATTCATACATGGAAAACTGACACGTACTACCACTCCAGGTCAGAGTGAACCTGAGAATTTGGTTTGGTTTTATGGCATATCAACCACTGTAGGTCATTTAATATCCAATCATTTCAATACATATACATTGAATATATGATTAATATTTTTCAATGAGCCTGAGCTCATTTTTCCCCACAGTTAAATGGTTTCACTTATTTCTATCAAATAGGAATATACAGTTAAATATAAAAACAGTATTATTTCAAAGAACTCAGTTTTTTGTTCACACACAGTGAAATGTAAAAACAGTTCTATCTCAAGCAATTCAGTTTAGCATAATTACACAGTTTAAATGTCACACAGATCTATTTGACTAATAGACAGAACCCTAACAGGCAGCCATTCTGGGCCAGAATAGACCTGGAAACAATGGCAATAAAGAGGTACTCTGCATTCCCCAAAGCTCCAACATTATTGAAGCCTCACCATCAGATTATTTGGGTTGAGAGGAGTCTTATCTCACTGCAGAAATGCAGTCAGAGTATTCTGCAATCCCAGCTCACTAGGCTAGGATCTGAGAGCAATGGTAATGAAGGGGTACTCAAAGACTGGAGCCCCATCATCAGATGCAGAGCTTTTCAAAGTGGTCCATATTGACCCAAGGATTGAATATTAAGTATAAGGGTCCACAAAGGCTCAATTTACAAGTTTGCATTTATAAACCCCTTTATAACAGGAAGACAAAAATTGATGTTGACCAGTTACCTGATATCATACACCTTGCAGAATGTTTGGTTGGTTGTGTTTTATGGCATATCAACCTTTGTAGGTTATTTAACATCAAATCCATTTTTATACAAATAATCAGTTCTATTTCAAACAATTCAGTTTAGCATGAGTACACATTTTAATTGTCAAAAACATTTCTATTTCAAGCTATTCAGTTCATTCAAAAAGTTCTAATTCAGCTAATTCAGGTTAGTATAATACAGATTTTGTTTACACAGTTAAATGTCATAACAGTTCTATATATAACAATTCAGTTTAGTGTAAGTAGAGTTTCAATGACAAAAACAGTTCCATTTCAAAAAATTCGGTTTAGCATAAATATGCAGTTTAAAATGTAAGTACAGTTTGTCAAAACATTTCTATTTCAAGCTATTCAGTTTAGTCAAGCAGTTCTATTTCAAACAATTCAGTTTAGCATAAGTATGCAGTTTAGTTCTATTTAACCCATAGATAGGGCCCTATCAGGTGCTAACATTCCAGGCCAAAGTGGGAGCGATGGCAATAAAGGGGTACTCTGCATTCCTCAAAGTTTCAACATTACTGTAACCTCACCATCAGATTGTTTAGTGTCATATCCAGGGCACTCGTTAGGGTGGGGGTCTTACCCCTCTGCAGAGGTGCAGTTGGTGCATTCTACAGCCCTAGCTGATTGGGCAACAGAATGTTTGATTGGGTGTGATAGCCCTGTGCATTTATAACATACAGGTCAGTTCAATGACCAAAAAGATCTGGATCTTTTCAGTATTGTTAACAATACATAAACATATCTTTACAAAAGAAATTATTGAAAAATAATTATATTTTAAACAAATTATTTTATGAAAATACTAAATTCTAAAATATCCCTTTTTATAATAGGTTAAAGATATCCTGAGAGAGAGAGAGAGAAAATTATTTAATACGAAGAATAAAAGTATAGATTTTAAAAAAGAAAAACAATAAAAAAGTAAAATCAAAATACAACACTTGAAATTTTTAATTTGTATCCATGGTAACAGATTTTTAATGAATAAAATAAAATTATTATTAGTGGAAAATTTTGGCTCTTCGCTTGGTCAGTCAATTTCAGCATTACAAGGGATTTGTTGTTGTGGGTGTTATTACATGATTCCAGATTCCATTTAATAACTTTTCTGTATTTTGTAAAAATTTTAATCTTAAAACTAAAAGTATTTAAAAAATCAATCTCTTTCATCATGGCATCCAGTGAGACTAACAAAATATGTCAGCAATATTCAAATTTTTTTAATTCATTTTAATAAAAATCAAATTTAGTTACAAGGAGTGCATCAAGTTTGTTGGGTTTTATTAGCATATCAAACATTGTATGTTATCTAATGCCAAATTTATTTATACATATATATTAAATATATATGATTTGCTTTGGTTGGGTTTTATGGCATGTCAACCTTTGTAGATTATTTAATGCCAACCCCCCTCTCTCTCTATATATATATATATATATATATACACTCCCCTACCCCCGTGGGGTTGAGTTCTCTGGCGAAGAAGTAATTGTGTTGCCATTAGCGTCTATTGCAAGCCTCTTCGTAGATGAATTGAGGTCTCGGCAACCATTGAACGGATGTATGTAAACAATAGTAATTATGATTCATAACTGTTTAAAATTTACTTCGCAGCTAATATCTCCTCGTGGCTGAATGGTTAGAAGCTTTGGCTTGGCATTTAAGTCAACCGGGTTTCGATCCCAGCTACAGGAAGATACTGTCTAGCCACACTGATGAGTTCTGATAGAACGAAACAGATCTGTCTGTGGATGACTATATATATATATATATGGTTTGGTTTTATGACTTACAAAATGTCAGCAATACTCAATTTTTTTTTTTATCCATTTTAATGAAAATTAAATTTACTTACAAGGAGTGCATCATGTTTGTTGAGTTTTATGGCATATCAAGTATTGTAGGTTATTTAATGCCAAATCCTCTTTATATATATACATATATATATTAAATATATATGATTTGGTTTAGTTGGGTTTTATGGTATATCAACCCTTGTAGGTTATTTATCCTTTATATTTATATATATATATATATGATTTTTACACAAATAATTTGTTGGTAACATTTTTAAACAATCCAGAGCTCAATTGTTTGTACACAGTTAAATGGTTTCAAGTATTTCTATCTAACACTAATAGTTCTATTTACACACTGTAAAATGATTTCGGGCAATGTTATCTAATACTAATTCAATTTGAAATTAATAATTTGTTTGCACACAGTTAAATGGTTTCAAGTCGAGTAAATGATTAAACAGTTCTATCTAACACATAGATCTAACACTCTGAGTCGGAGTGAACCTGGAGGTAATGATAATGAAGGACTACTCCACATTCCTCAAAGCTGTAGGACTGGAACCTCACCATCAGATAGCTCAGTGTCATATCAAGGATGTGTGTGTGTGTGTGTGTGTGTGTGTGAGTGGGGGGGGGGGGATCACTTCTCTGCAGAGATGCAGTCAGTACATTTTAAAGCCCAATCTGACTGGGCTGGGCTGGGAATGCATCAAGTAAAAAGTTTAAGAAACCCTGATCTAAATTGTCATGGAAACAGAATGAAAACTGCTTTTAAAATTCCTAAGTTGAAAATTATTTGAAAATCTTGTTTTCATGTTTAATCTTGTAATACCAAACAATAAAAATCTTTGGTCGGGGTCAAATCAAAATAAAGACAAAATAAAATATTATTAAATATTTAATGAATAAATAAGAAAGTGTCTGACTAGAATCTCTTTCTTTAAAAATACTCTTCAGTTATATTCTATATTAACGAATCATAAATGATATTGTTTTACAATAATATTCTTTAGTTATATTATAGAGTAATAATACAGTAATCATGTATAATACAGACTTTTTCTTTCTCTAAATTCTTAGACCTAAAAGCCAACCACTGGAATGTGTGTTTGTTTATAATTTGTTTCTTTTATTGTAAACTCATTTTTGACCAAGTTTCTTACATTTTCGGGTGAACATGTCTTTGCTTTTACTCTAAATAGTGAAAATTCTATTTTTCAAACCTTAAACATAAACACTAGTTTTTAATTGATACAAGCTTGATAAAAAGTTGAACGAATGTTAATTTAGTTTAAATTTAGCAGCCACAAATTTAAAAAAGTCAATGCATATTATATATGAGCGATGTTTTTCCAGAATTTTGGAGCTAAAAGTCAGGGATATATTGCTAAACGTGACTAATTATGGTAGTAATCACAAAACCAATTTTCAAATTTCAAAGATCCCAAGCAACCAGCATTCAGCATCTGTTTCCTTGACAATTTACACCAACAAATACCATTAACATTTTTAAAGACAATTTTGGCAGATTGTTGATCATATGAAAACCTGATCTCTCTTATGAAATAAAACATGATAACTTCCAAGCTTTGGTTGTGTCGGTACTACTGTATGGATGCACTACATGGACTCTAACAAAATGCATAAAGAAAAAGCTAGATTAGAACGACACAAAAATGTTACGAGCTCTTTTGAACAAATCTTGGAAGCAACACCTCATAAAACAGCATTTCTATGATCACTTACCTCTTACCTCACAAACCATCCAACTAAGACGAACAAGACATGTGGCACACAGCTGCAGAAGTAAGAACAAACTTATAAACAACGTTCTTGTACATATGGTACTGTTGGTTGACCAGCAAAAACTTGCATACATCAGCTATGTGTGGACACTGGATGCAGTCTAGAGGACCTACTAGGGGCAAGGGGAAAAAAGAGATGGATGCTGATAGAGAGTTAAGGAGCCCTGCGCAATTAACACAACTTGATGATGACATATATATCTCAGCATCTGATGACTGTTTATTTATCTGTATGAATAGAGCGTTCCCAAAAATATGTTTTTATCTATCTCCCCATTGATTTCAAAGCTTTATAGGCAAGACATGGTAATCTTTTGATGGTTATTTTATTCTTATCTACAGACATACATATGGAAATCAGACCTGACCGATAAAATGAAACACAGTTTCTTCCAAGAAGCGGTCATGTTGATACTGCTGATTGGATGCACTACATGGATGCTAACTAAACATATGGAGAAAAAGCTTGACGGCAACCACACAAGAATGCTGCGAGCAATATTGAACAAGTTCTGGAGACAGCACCCCACAAAGCAGCAGCTGTACGGCCACTTACCACCCATCATGAAAACTATCCAATTTAGACGAACCAGACATGCGGGACACAGCTGGAGAAGTAGGGACGAGCTCATAAGTGACGTACTCCTGTGGACCCCTTCACATGGACGAGCAAAAGCAAGACGAACAGCTAGAACCTACATACAGCAGCTCTGTGCTGATACGGGATGTAGCCCCGAAGTCCTGCCAGAAGCAATGGATGATAGACAAAAGTGGCGAGAAAGGGTCAGGGATATCCGTGCTGATGGCATTACATGATGATGATGAGAGGCAAAACATGTTAGATGACTAAATTGATAATGATAATTTATTTTTCATTTTTTCAGGCAAATTCTTAACCTTATTCAACACATTGGAAAACAGATAAAACACAGTGAACTTTAGAACACTCTACACACTAGGCCAATGAGCTATCTTCCAGGGAAAGGAGTAGTGCCCTTCCCTACATCTTGTTGTAGTAGCTATTGAAAAGGGAGCCTTTGGGTCACTCTCAACTACGGTCGCCAACTTTACTTACTTTTATTTTGGGACTTATAAATTTAATGTCTCCATCAACAAATGAAATAGTACTCACTACTATAATGTACGATTTTTTTTTTTACACCCATGGATTATATAAAGGGATTCAGTTTGAGGTTCTGTGTAGGATTCTGAGTTTGATATGAAACACCAGAAGAGGGTTGAAGGACATATTGGTCAAAATGTGAGGATAACAATGTAGATGAAGGCAATAGTCTGAATATTCTAAGTGATTAAAAAAAAAAAAAAAAGTCACTCATATTTGGTAGAAGCTAAAATTAAACGTTTAAATTTTAAATTATTAATTTTCATTGGTTGATCATTTGATGGATCACCCAGCTACACCAAAACCTTGAACAAGAAAGCCTGAGTGAATAATTGAGAACAAAAATTATTATGCTTGTATTATCATGAAATTAAGAGTTTTATAGAGAGAAGTCACAAAAAGCCACATGCCGATTGCCCATGCCTGGAGAGGGTTGGGGAAAGAGAGAACATTGTCAACCAAAAAAAAAAAAAAGAAAGAAAGAAAGAAAGAAAAAAAAAGACAACATTGTAAGATATGGGACATGAAGTCAAATCTAAATGGAAACTATCTTTTTTTTGTTTTTTCTTTTCTGCTTAATGGTCATTGAGTATTTAGCCTTGATAAAAAAAGTAAGTAAAAAGTAAAGTTGGCAACCAGAAGGCCCCCTTTTCAATAGCTACTACACCGAGGTGTAGGGGAGGGTGCTACTCCTTTCCCAGGATTGCTCCACTTTATCCTTGATACGTACCTTATAATGTTGAGTGTTAAGCAAGGAGGTATCAAGTACTATTTTTAAAGTCTTTGGTATGACTCGACCTGGATTGAACCTCGGTCTCCCGGACCATTAGTGAACACTCTACCCACTAGACCAATGAGCTTGATAAAAAACAACAAAAAAACATCAATCGGACAAAGAAAAAGACAAGTAAAAAATTCATAATGAAAATACTTGTTCTCCAAGATGAAGTAACACAAAATCAGAGTTTTTATCATCCTCATCATTTCGATGTATTCTTTAATATATATTGAGCCTAATTCTTCCAATATATAGTTAATTCAATTTATAATCCCGGTTTGGTTTGGTTATTTGGTTTAATGGCACATCAACCTTTGTAGGTTACTTAACGCTAAATTTTTTTTTGGTTAGTGAATAACTCGTTGATAAATATTTTTGTTTATCAATGAGTTTTTAGAATGCAAGAAAAAAGCTGATTTTTCTTTATAGACATACGCTTTGTAACTGGTATTGTTTTGTAGGTCTAGCTTAATATCTTTTAAATTTATTTACTGCTTTGAGAGACAGATTACCTTGTTAAGTTCAACATTCTCAAATAGTTTCTTTATATTATTTTCTTTATAGTATTTATGCCTTACAGGTGTTAGTTGTGTGCTTTCAGTCAAAGGATGTTTCACTGGGAGTGTGGTTTGGCATATTTCTATATTTCTATCTTATAGATTTATAATCTCAATTATATATAATAAATGAATTGGCATTAATATTCAACAAAATGGTAAAAAATTTGTAAACTTGAAGTCGGGGTTATCATTGTTACATTTATAGTGGAATTATTTTTAAAAATGCCCATGTGATGAACAAGGAGAAATAATATGGGATCTAAAACAATTGTCACACCAACTTGAGGTTTACAATCCATTTATTTTATATATATATATATATATATATATATATATATATATATATATATATATATACACACACACACACACAAATATATATATATATATATATATATATATAAAAGTTAAGTTGGCGATCACAGTCAAGGGCGACCTGAAGGCCTCTTTTTCAATAGCTACTATACCAAGGTGTAAGGGAGGGTGCTACATCTTTCCCTGGATTGCTCCACTTTACTCTTGACCTGAACCTTATAATGCTAAGTGTGAGGCTATACGGCATCAAGTACAATTTTTTGAGCGTTTGGTATGACTCGACTTGGGATTGAACCTTGGTCTCCTCAGGCCATTGGTTAACAATGCCCACTAGGACAACATGAACAAAAAAAATTGTGTAAAACATTCTTCTTAAATCAAGAAAAAGGTCAAATGTTAGGCAGCAGAGTAGGATAAAAACTGAAAGAAATGAATCTCACCTCTTCATGTTGTATTCATAACAAAAAATTTCGTGTATAAATGATATTATCATCAGAGGAGACTACCGAGTTTCATCTGCTGATTGATTAAATTCTTAGTCATGAAAACAAAAAGGTGAATTATTAATCTCTTTTAGGTTATATATATATATATATATATATATATATATATATATATATATATATATATAAAAACATCACTCAATAAGTCCAGGGCTTGATATATAGATGGTGCCACTAATAAAAAAATCCATATGGTTTTTATAAAGTACTAACCTTCAAATGGCACGGGTCAAAATTTGAGCCCAATCGAATTATTAGTTTACAAATTACAGTTATTAATATGAAGCTACTGTTGCAAATTTTCAAAACAGTGGAAAAATCTGAATTTTGTATGTTGATAAAGCATTGCTTTCTGACTGGAAAAAAAATACTGTTCAAGCAAAGGAATGGCTTGATAAGTGTTATTTGGACTCTGCTCCATTGGAAGCTATGCTTAAGAGGTGGTATGTTTACTTTAAACACAGTCATACAGACACAAATGATGTTGAAAGCTCAAGTCACCTAAATTTGGCAGTTGTCCTTAAAAACACCAAAAAACTCCACAAACTCGTTTTGGCTGATCATAAATCGAAGTTGCATGAGATAGTAGAGGAGTTGAAGATAGCAGCAGGCTACGTATTCACCATTTTGCATGAGCATTTGTCAATGAGAAAGCAGTGTTCAAAATAGATGCCGCGTTTGCTCACAGTTGATCAAAAACAATGTGTTGACAATTCAGAGCGTTGTTTGCAACTGTTTCATAACGCAACAAAAATGAGTTTTTACATAAATATGTGACAATGGATGAAACATGGATCCACCATTACCCTGAGAAAGGAAGAACCAGCAATAGCAAATATTATATACCATTATTGGTGCATTTGAAGGAAGAAACGCCAAAAAAATGTCCACAAATGAAGAGGAAAAAAGTGCTCTAACACCAAGATAATGCACTGTGTCACAAGTCAATCACAATGATGGCAAAACTACATGAATTGCACTTTGAATTGCTTCCATAACCACCCTATTCTCGAGATCTGGCCCCTGCAACTACTAGCTGTTTGCAGACCTCAAAAGAATGCTCCAGGGAAAGAGAATTGGCTCCAGTGAAGAAGTGATAAGGAAAACTAAGGCATATTTTGAGGCCACAGATAAATCGTTCGACAAAAAAGGCATTAAAAAGTTAGAGAAGCATTGGAATCATAATATCACTCTAAAAGCAGACTGTTGATGAATAAAGTCGAATTTTGCCTAAAAGTTGTTGTTTCATTAGTTAGACCCGGGACTTATTGAGTAATGTCACATACACACATATATATATATATATGTATACACACAGACAGAGGTTAATATAATTTTAAATGTATTCATAATCCTACACACACATATATATATATATATATATATATATATATATATATATATATATATATAAATACACACACACACAGAAAAATTCTAACTGAAAATACTTCCATATTAGACAAAAAAACAAAACAAAAGCTTTAAATTCTTAAAAGCTTTCTCCACAAAGGTTAACAAATATTCATTAAGAGTTATCAGTTTCAAAAGTAGCAGCTGCATTCTGAAATGCTTTTAACACTTTCCCACCAATTCTTCCTCCTACAACCAGTAAGGCTCTTTCCTTCCATAAATTCCCATTCCACTTATTCTTCTTTCTACTCTTTATATGAATGCACTGCTGGGGTCTAAAGTATTGGGGAGAAAAATATAGCACCTTTTTTTAATTCATTCCATCCAGATGCCAAACGGCTCATACGAAAACTTGCATGAATCAACTATAAAATAGGCAAGAGAGAAGTGTCTGTCTTATTTAATCAGACATGTTTAAAAGATAAAATATTGCATGCATATATATATATATATATATATATATATAAAATCCTATATATAGGTATTCTTCAATCTAGTAAATCTGAAGTAGGGAATAATTCCGTCAGGACAATTACATTATTCAAAATTCAATTATTTAGATATTCCTGGTAAAGAGCTCAATGTAAATGATATTACAGAGCAAATATTCTTTCAAGAAAAAAACAAAATTTCGGTCACATTAGGATTATAAATTTATTTCCATCCTGCTAAGAGCATTGATATGAATCAACAACTCCCAAAAATTTAAAAGGACTTCTTCAGATCCAATATTGAGATAAATGAATACAGCCAGAATGGGGGTGGTCACGGAGGGAGGAGTCTTCTCCCATAAAAGATTACTTCTGGTCGCTTCTCGTTTCCAGTTGAGACAATAACAAAATAATAAGGAAACATAAATTTTAATTTAATTTTTACAATAATTTAAACTTCCTTTTAAAGTAACTCTTTAGGTTCAATAATAAAATAAGGAATTACAACAAAACTAAATTATTCCTAATAAACATGAAAAGCAAAGACCACAATTTAATCAATTACAGTAATAAATATCTAATCCTAGTAGGTATCATACAATAACTGATATTTTATATAACAGCATTGCTTCTAACAAAGCCTTCATCAGATGATGACTCTGGGTTCAGGCATGGTTTTAGGGCCTGAAGCATCATTACTACTAACCCAGAGCGCCTCAGCAGTATCTCACAACACCATCAGACTTTTTCAGATTGTTGTCGCTCTGTGGGATTGCCAGATCCATGCTGATGCAGTTAGAGCCTTATCTTAGATCTTTTCCATGTATTTCCTCTTGTCTGATAGAAGAAGTCCAAGATTAGTTAAGAAAATGGAGGTTGAGTTGGCAATAAAACCTCTGCACCCAACTTTGATAGGAAATACATTTGTTATCCAGCCATTTCTGACACATTGTTCTTGCAGATCTTCATATTTTTCTAACTTATGCTGATGTACCCAGTCGAAATTTTCTTCATAAGGGACCGTTAACTCAATAACGAAAACTTTTTTTGCTTTAACGGACCAAATGACAATATCTGGACACTTGGTCATTAACGCTATTTCAGTTGGAAATATGAAGTTATGTTTTAAATTGGTTGTGACGTGCCAGTCCGTGCAGCCCTCAAGCAATGATGGTTTACGCATATTTTCACGTGCAGTTTTCGAAACATTTCCTTCTTTAACGATTATTATATTATATAGATTATAGATATACTTAAACAAAATTATCCAATTGATTAATAGATTTTTCTGTTTCTCAATTTTATATATATATCTCATCAAGTCATGCTGACAACCTGGAGATCCCCCAATACTCTCTTATCATCCATCCCTATCATCGATTGCAGCTAACAGGTCCTCTAGGCAGCATACTTTGTCTGCACAGAGCTGATTTATGAAAGTCTTTGTCAGTCAGCCAACACTGACACATCCATGTGTAGGAGTTAATAAAAGAATGTGTTTGTCCTTAATTCACCGGCAGTGCCCTGCATGTCTTGCTTGGATGGTTCGGAAGATAGCCGTACAGCTACTGATTTGTAGGGTGCTGCTTCCAGGATTAGTACAAGATGGCATGCGGCATTATTGTGTAGCATGAAACTAACTTTAACTCTTTTGTTACTGTTCATATGGTGCACTCATATAATAGTATTAAGATACCCTAGTTTATTTGATTGGTTAAAACAGATACAGATCTCCATATGATTAAAAAAAAGAGTAAATAGCATAGCTTATATATATATATATATATATATATATATATATATATATATATACATACACATACATACAACAATAAAAAAATGATAAATATACATACACACACATATTTTTGTACATATATACATATCAAATTATATGTATAATACATAAAAAAAATCATTTATATATATATATATATATATATACACACACAAAATCATATACATATATGAAAAAAATATGTAATAAAAATACATACATGCATATGCATATAAAAAAGCACATACACATATAATAAAAATTGTGTCAATATATATATTAAACACATACTTAAAAAAATTAAAAGTCATAAAATGTGTGTGTGTGTATATATATATGTATATACATATATATATACACACACACACACACACAGAATTAAAATAATCACACACATATATATATATATATATATAGACAAATAAAAAATCATATATGTGTGGGTGTGTATATATATATATATATGTATGATTTTTTAAATTTTCTTTATACAATATATTATATAAGTAAATAATATATGTATATATAAAAAATCCTATTCATTATATACAAATAATCTTATTCCTTATATATACATATATAAAAAAACTATTGTTATAAGGATGTTAATTTATCCTGAAACTTTCAGTAATGATTGCTAATTATTTAAAAATCACCCATTTTTACTTTTAAACTATCATTATTCTTTGTTACCATGCAATTTCCTGTATATCAACATTTTTTCCTGCTTACTTCAATTAACATACACACACTCTCTCTCTCTCTCTATATATATATATATATATATATACATATCTCGTTTGAAGAATGGTAATTTTGCCTGAAATTTTCAGTAATGTTTGCTAATTATTTAAAAATCACCCATTTTTACTTTTAAACTATCGTTATTCTTTGGTGCCAAGCAATTTCCTACATATCAACGTTTTTTCTTCCCTGTTGACAACTTCAATTAACACACAATATATTTTTAATCCTATAGAAATTCTTAATATATATTAAATGCATTTAATATACATTGTATCATATTAACAAAAGGTAGTCATTTTAAAAGATAATTTAGAGAACATTAAATTTTGGAATGTCTTAACATTTATAAAAGTTGAAAAAAAAAAAAAAAAAAAAAAAAAAAAAGCAAAAGTAACATTTAACAAAAGATAATAATGAAAACTTATAAAAGGCAAAGAAGCATAAAGATTAAAAAAAAAAAATGAATAAAAAGTTCATTATTGTAGAAGTGGCAGCCATAATTATCAAAAAAACAAAATAGCAAAGATTGCAACCTTATGTAAATTCAAAACAATTGTTTCATTAATCAAGGGAGATGATAAGACCAAGCTGACTATAATCTCCTCACCTACACCAAGTTGATGGTTGGTTGGTGTTTAATGGCATATAAACCCTTATGGGTTATTCAATGCCAAATCCTGTTTTTAAATACATATGATTTGTAAGCAAACGATTTATGGATAACTTTATTTTAAAAAAAGTAGTTAGAGCTTATTTCTTTGCACACAGTTTAATGGTTTATTTATGCTATTTAATATCATGTTGAAGAGATAGATATATTAAAAAGATATATTTAACATTAGTAAACCTTTTATCAAATTTTCCAATGTAATATACTTTGCACATAGCTCTTTGATTTCAAATAACTAATAATAATAATAGTCCTAAGAAAATGAACAATTTTGTTTGACCCAGAGATGGGACCCTAACAGGCACTACCATTCCAGATCAGAGTGGACCTGGAAGTAATGACAATGAAGGGCTACTCCACATTGCCCAAAGCTCCAGGACTGGAACTGTACTATCAGATACAGTTTAGTTTTATACTTATGACACTTATTGGAGGCGAGGAAGTCTTAGCCCTATGCAGAGGTGCAGTCAGCATATTCTAAAGCCCCAGCCGACAGAGTGATACTCCCAGGCTTCTAGTACACCCCACTCAAAAGATATTACTTGAAGTAGAAATTCAAATTCCTATATCAGCTCCTATTATTTATGAATAGGATATTTCTAATACAAAGTGTGATAAGAATGTACTGAGATTGAAGTTTTAAATTTCTAAAATTTCAAATTGAATTCAAGATGTATATACAGTTGGGCAACTTTTGTAATAAAGTGATGACATCTAGAAGAGTTAGTACTGAGAGGGTTAGATTAAAAAAAAAAAAATCCATTTTCAATACTTTTTAAACAGCAGGTTTTGGTGAAACACAAAATGGTGCAAGTGCATCACCCTCTATAATCAGCAGACCAAGCTTTTGGTAAAACATAAGATTGTGCCAGAGCAGCATCTTTCATACTTGCAGATCTAGTGCTGTACAAGATTTTTTTTTTGTCAAACTTCTGATTTTGTGCTGAGTTCAAAATTTGAATTCACAGACCATAAATTAATGTTTTGTAAATAATTGAGCTTAGATATCCACAACAATCTGAAAAAGGCATGGACGATGCTGTGACACCACAGAGAGGCAGCTACAACAGCGTTGCGTTCAAATGGTAATACTCAACAGGTACAATATCATCCATTACATGTCAAGGGTTGGGGTACTTCTAAACGGGTGCAATGAATAAAATTTGAATTCACAGACAAATTTCAAAGCAAAGGAGCATAAACAAACACACACACACACACACGGTGTAATGGTTATCGTTGTAGGAAATGGACACGGTGACATGAGTTCAAATCCTGGACAGGACTGATTGCATTTCACATACCACTAATACCTTTGGGAAAGGTATGAATCCAATTATTCTCCCTCCAGCTATGGGCAAATAGTAGGGCAGACTGATTTCTTCAGCGTTGGTGAAGCAACTAGTCTAGGAGAAGGAAAACTCTGAATTCAAACCTGTTAAACTCCACTTGAAGATTGACCTTGTGTCCTATCCTGCCTGAGCGGAGGGGCTGGTATATATATATATATATATATATATATATATGGCTGGTTTGAAGCTAATTACACGGATATGTTTAAATTGTACTCAGCATATATGCTTAAGCAGAGGATGCTATGATGAATTTTTTAAATAATTTCCAGAGTTTACAAAAGGCAGAAATTAGGAAGCACATTGCATCCTTTGAAGCTTTAACGGAAACTGCACTAAAACACAACATTGATAGAGAGGTAGAAAAAGTAGAGTAGATGGCCCTACTAACAAGTTCCTAAATGACCCCACATTTCCTAGTACTGGCTTTCTCTCTCTCTATAAAGTTGGCGACTATAGTTGAGGGCGACCTGAAGGCTCCCTTTTCAATAGCTACTACATCAAGGTTTAATGAAGGGTGCTACTCCTTTCCCTAGATTGCTCCACTTCATTCTTGATATGTACCTTATAATGCTGAGTGTTAAGCAAGGAGGTATCAAGTACCATTTTTTGAGTCTTTGGTATGACTCAACCGGGGACTGAACATCAAAAGGGTCATTGGTGAACACTTAACCCACAAGACCAATGGGACACATACACACAAGCATATATATAGGTAATGGTCATTGTTTTAAGGAAATGGAACTGAGTTCAAATCCTGGATGAGGCAGTTCGCATTCCATTTCATGCTAATGTACTTGGAAAAAAGCATGAATTCTCTTCTCTCTCTAGCTATGAATAAATAACAGGGCAGATTGGACTCTTTAACTTTGGTGAGGCAACTGGTCTAGGGGAAGGAAAACCTCTGAATTCAAATCTTGAGGAGTATTGCTCAAGAGAACATATGGTACATGGTACCCTTTTTTTCATTATCAGATCACCCAAGAAGTCAGATTGATCCTAGATAGGCCTTTTTGACAATAAACAAATCATTTGCATAGGTTGTCCAATAGTTCATATCTTTAACTGAACTGTTTGGCCTACATATGTAGGGATTGATTAAGAGTCTATTGTGTGTGTGTGTGGAGAGAAAGAAGACAGTTTCAGAAATCAGAATGACATGTTTCACAAGTGGACCAGCATCATTAGAAGACAAGCGAATTTATAACCAAAACCACTCTATATAATAGGGAAGAGAAGAGTGATAATTTACGTAGGGTGTAGGGAGGTTTGATTTAATTATTTTTTATATAATTTCAACAAAAATCTCTATTGGTGTATTTAATTCTTTTAAAAAAAAAACTCTTCATAACTTAGCTAACTTTCTTTTAGAGTGACATTTGATTTATGGCCAAAAAAAAACAACAAAATCACCCATTTATGGATTTCATTTTTAAAACCAAGTGTTTGCTTCAAATCCTTTTCATTATATTTTAAATTTTAACTTTATAAAATTATTACTCGTGACTATGTTAAGGTCAATTCTTATATTTTCAAAATTTGACCTATATATAAGCATAAACCAGTGCTTCTCAACCTTTTACCCTTATGGAACTCTTGAAATAGTTTTCAGGGAACCCCTGCATAAAAATTATTATACACCATTATAAATATATCTCTTTTATCTAGTGAAACTTCTAGTGACCTCTTACAGAACCCTAGGATTCTGAGAGGACATTGCTTGAGAAATACTGGAATAAACTGTTGCTTAAATAGTATAGAGCAATACTGCGGCTTGTGGATGCCATTTCTTCAATAATGAAAGTCAATATAAGAAAATAAACATCCCAAATAAGAAAACTTTTGCATAAGCAGAGTCAGCAAAAAATTTGAAAAAAATAAAATAGATAAATGAATAATAAATAAAATAAAAAGTCACAAAAACTCGGTGACAAAAATAAGAACCAAGCAAAAGAGACAGAAAAAAAGCTAAATAAATAAATAAGCAAAAAATAATAATAATAAAAAAGAAAAAAAGGATCACTTGAAAAAGACGAATACAAGTGAATATCTTTTCAGATGAGATTTATTGACTTTTACAGCAATAGTGTCGAGCTGCTAGCGCTTTTCTTGTCTCTTTTGCAACAAGAATTTTTGGCCAAGACAAAATCATCACAACCTTTGGTATATCACAGAAAGTTTTAAAAATAAAAGAGTTCATTCTCTTTTGGATGGAGCTTATAAAAAAAACAAAAAAAAAAAAACAAAAAAAAAAATTTGGTTTTAAGCCAACAGAATTTTAGTCTGCCGATTCTTTTCTTTTCGGATTTTTTTCTTTTTAGTTGAAGCCGTCGCTCGTTTTAACCTGCCTAAGACTTGTTTGTAATTCTCAAAATGTGTCTGGAACTGAATGTCTAAGTGCAAGTGTCTCCTGTCTATTTCCGATTGCAGCTTTTTAGGGGTCAGCAGCAAATACAGTTTCTTCAGGGTTTTACCTGACCTCTGAAATGACAATAAATTGAGTAAGTAATCCTGCCGAAGACTTTTTGGAGTAAGGGGTTGGGCGAGTTGACGTAAAATAAAACTTTCTTCAAATTATAAAAGGCTAATATATATATATATATAATAGGAAATAAGTAAAAAAACCAAAATCACAGCAACAAAATGAAGAAGATCAAAAAACAAGAGAAAAAATATATTTTCATAAATAAACAAGTTATAAAATATATTTTCTAAAGCTTGGATTAAAATCTTAATCGTAAAGAAGATGAAGAAAGCAAAAGAAATTAAACAGGAACTCAGAAAAAAATATAATGAAATATAGTAAAAAAACAGGGTCCAAACGAAATCAGACTAATTGAAAAAAAAGAAAGAAAAAAAAAAAATTAAAAAAAAAAGAAAAAAAAAAAAAAACCCCAACAAGTAAATTCTTTTTACCACTGACTTTACAAACACCTATAATAGTAGCCTTATCATGAGTAAAGCTTTCAGTATATAAACCATTTAAAAGTGTTGTCTATTTAATATTTGATCTATAAACAGAAAAACAACAATAATAACATAGAAAAAAAAAAAAAAAACTTTGAAGAAAAATAAAAAATAAAAATTTAAATAGCTTGAATGTATACAGAAAAAATGAAATGAAAATTTGGCATATGAATTCTTAAATTCAGGAGTACCTTCCCTAACTGTTTTTATTTTTTTCCTGCTTACTTAATGGTCAGAAGGTATTTGACCTCAGTAAAAATAAGATGAAGAAAAGACAAGTAAAAAAAAAAATTAAAATACTTGTCAGTGTTGAAAAATAATTACAACATACACTGCTTTAGATTCTTATAATTGATGTCATTTTAAATACACATTAAGTTTAAATAAATCCTATTTAAATACCTAATCCAATTCTTGGCAAGAAATAGAGACTCAGAACTCTTAGAAGGCATTTCTTCTGTTATTTTCAATTCATGAAAAATAAACCAAGCATAAATCTGAGACAAAATTTATTTCGTTTGAGAGCCAAATTTTCTGGCTTTAGGAATAATTCTTCATCAGTTAGAACAAGGAATTTGGTTCCTTACTTTTGACTGTTCTACAACATGAATCCAATCAGAGAAATTTCACTTGAAATAATGGAAAAAATTAACAGAAGTTTTCCTTCAAGAAGGAAAGTCAACATAGAATGGGGTTGTTCCCAGTTAGCAGTATCAAAGATTTGGTTTTGTTTGATGGCATATCAACCTTTGAAGGTTATTTAATGCCAAATCCATTTTTATACATATAAACAGTTCTACGAGGTGCCTTCAATAAGTTTCCAGACTTTTTTGTACAGGCATTTACAATTGTCGTAGACTCTTGAAAATTCAGCATGTTATTGCTATACATCTTATGAGATGACTGACCAATTTGTATGATTTCATGTTCAAATGAACAGCTACAGCAGGAATTGGAATACACCCTACTAAAGCCTGATTGTCACAGCTGGTGAATTTCAAAAATGCAATCTGGACATGAGGACACTTTAGAAGAATGATATGCAATAAAACTGTGTTTTAAACTTGGAAAAAATGCCACAGAAATGTATGGAATGCTTCAGATTGCTTTTCGACCACCTTGCATGAATCGAGCATCAGTTTTTGAGTGGCATAAAAAATTCAAGGAAGGCAGGGAGTCTGTGAGGGATGATGAGAGGTGTAGGAGGAGTAAAGAAGTCAGAACACCTGAGTTTGGTTCCCACTGGACAGACAGTTAACAAGGAATACTATGTTGAGGTTTTAAGGGAGTTCAGGAAGAGATTCCGTCGGAAGAGGCCAGCACTCTTTAAATCTGGTCAGTGGCATTTCAACCAGGACAATACACCAGTCCATAACTCCATCCCTGTCACAGACTATTTGACCAAGATGAGCATCAAGACAGTTTGTCACCCTCCCTATAGTCCAGACCATGCTCCCTGTGACTTTTGCTTATTCCCTAAGCTCAGAGGCTGTCGTTATGAGACAATTGAGGAGATGAAAGAGGCTGTGACGAAGGTCATTGACATGCTCACACAAGAGGACTTCCATGGGGCTTTCCAGAAGTTGTTGGAACGGTACAACAAGTGCATTGCAGCCGGAGGAGATTACTTCGAAGGGTACTAGAGTTTCATGTGTGTACTATCAATAAAAGTGCCCATATGAAAAAAGTCTGGAAACTTATCGTATGCACCTCGTATTTCAAACAATTCAGTTTAGCATAAGTTTGCAGTTTAGTTCTATTTGACCCATAGATAGGACCCTATCAGGTGCTACAACTCCAGGACAGAGTGGACATGGGAGCGATGGCAATGAAGGGATGTCCTACATTCCCCAATGGGACATCAATCTTCTTGGGTTATTTAATGCCATATCCATTCTTCTAGAAGAACAGTAGTAGTACTATTTAACCCATAGCTGGAAGGATAAGGGGGTTCGTACCTTTCCCAAGAGTATTTGCCTGAAAGTGAATATAATAGTGTGACTGGAGTTCGAACTTGCTAACTATGATTCCATAGTCCAGTGCTTTAACCATTACACCATGGGGATACCCCCCCAGATTGTTTAGTGTCATATCTAGGACACTCATTGGGGGGGGTTACCCTTCTGCAGAGAAGCAGTCAGTGTATTCTACAGCCTCATCCGAATGGGCGAATTAAAGATTTGGTCCAAGTTTAAAAGAAATAAGATCACAAAAGGAAACATATCAGTAGAGCACAGAAGAAATGAAAGCCTCATGACAAAACCCTTAAGCAACATGCCTTGCAAATAGAAAATGGACAACTAAGCAAATGAAAAATAAATGAGTGGAAATGGAAGTCGATGTCAGAGACAGACTAAATGAAGTGTGGTTTAAATACAGAAAGACCAAATGCAAGCCAGGCCTAATAGCTAAGCATAAGAAAGCAAGACTGCAATAAACTAAAGAGAAGAAATAATAGTGTGTATAATTGGATCAATGTAATATTTCGTGATGAATCATAAACCTACATTGGCTAAGGTGATAATAAGTAGTTGGCGACCATAGTTGAGGGTGACCCGGGGGCTCCCTTTTCAATAGCTACTACACCAAGGTGTAGGGGAGGGCGCTACTCCTTCCCTGGATTGCTCCACATTACCCTTGATCCGTACCTTATAATGCTGAGTGTTAAGCAAGGAGGCATCAAGTACCTTTTTTTGAGTCTTTGGTATGACTCGACATGGGATCGAACCCAGGTCTCCTAGGCCATTGGCGAACAGTCTGGGAACAATGACTGCCTGGTGAAAAGAAAAATAAAATTCACCCAGTCATTTCTGATATGGGGTTGTGTGTCAAGTAAAAGACCAGCAGAGATTACACTCATTACCTCAACAGTCAATACAGAAAGGTACATTCAAATTTTGGACAATTTTCTAATTTCATCAATAGAAAATACGTTGGATGTTGCGGAAGTCATTGCAATAGCCAGCAAACAGTCGGATCTTAATCCGATTGAAAATGTATGATGAAAAAAAAGAAAAAAAAAAGAAAAAAAAAAGATTCATGACAAAGCTCCAACCTGTAAGGTTTATTTGTTAAGTGCTATTCAAGAAAAGTAGCTTGATGAAAAACTTTTTCATCAGTTAAGTTCATGCCTTGAAAAATTGACACTGTCATAAAAGCCAAGGGAGGGGCAACACAATTCTTTTAATTGGTGATCCAATAATTTTATCTTCAAATTTAGTGATTATATTTGTTCATCAGCCATGTTTAAAAAAAACCCTTGATTATCAATTTAAATGAATTATTTTCAACTAATTTTAGATATGTTCCAGAAATCTTGAAAGTTTGGCTATCAAATAAAACAGGTTTGTGCTTCATTTATTTTTCATGGATTAAAAATAAAAGAAATGTTTTCTAAGAGTGGTGAGTTCATATTTTTTTTTACCAGGGGTTGTGTGTGTGTGTGTGTGTGTGTATATATTTTAAAATAAGAAGGTCCACAAAGAGATTTGCATTTTTTAAATTCATTTATGTTTTTCTGGTTTTGGGTTTCACTAACAGTTTTTTTTTTTGTGTGTATCTTGGGGAGTTTTGTGGTTTTTGTGTGTATCTTGGGGAGTTTTGTGGTTTTAAATTTACTAGTAGTTCTTTCTCCTTTTTTTTGTATATGTGTGCATGTGTGTGTGTGTGTGTGTGTGTGTGTGTGTGTTTTCAGCTTTTTCTTTCGTCTGAGAACATGTTTGGCATAAGGTCTAGTTAATGGGTATTAAATGAGATTTAGATTTACAAGTGTTTGGAGTTTGAATGGTTTTTAATTACTTATGTTCTTGTGTGTGTGTGTTTATTTCCGTTTGAGTGTGTGTACAGTTCATGTCTTATTCATCCCCAAGATACACACTTACCCCCCCCCCAAAAAAAACTGTTAGTGAAACCCAAAATCAGAACAAAATAAATAAATTAAAAAAATACAGATCTCTTTGTGGACATTCTTATTTTAAAATATATCCTTATTCTTTCTTTGGACCTACAACAAACATCTTTATATATATATATATATATATATATATATATATATATATATATATATATATACACACACACAAATATAAATTTTCATAAATTGTTAAATTTCTTGAAAGTACATATTTGATTTGAAAGTAAATCTAAAATGCTAACACAAAAAAAAAAAAAAAAAAAAAAAAAGAAGAAAAAAAAAAAAAAAAAACTTCTTTTTACAAAAAGGGGAAATATGGAAATATCAAAAGTTGTTTTTAGATTTTGGACTTATTATGCAACTGATTTTTGAGACCTGCAAAACAAGTTTTGTAAATGTGACAAAACCACTAATGCCAAACTATGTCTCCTCAGTTGATTGTGTTAGAGAAATCAAAGTATATTTGAAGAAGGAAATATTCTCATAAACTTTGGATGTATTTTCTTGATCATTTTATCTTGATCAAAAGACTTAGAAAAAACATCTTACAGGACAACCAATTACAAAAAACGTTTGGTTAGTAACAGGGTCTAAAAGTAGATGAAGATATAGTTCTAAGGTTCTTGTAATATGAAACAGGTTATTCATAACACCAGTAAATGAAAAAATGAAAACTTGGCTTTTAAAATATGGTCAATTGACAGTATTTTGTAGAAAAATGATAAACAAATAAAAATATGATATTCCTTTTTCTAATATAAGGAAAATATGAAAAAGAGTTCCTATATTTGGACTGATCAATGGGAACTGTAAAGATTGGATAAAACTTGTCTCAACAAGTGGAAGTTGCAGGAAAACAGAATTAATCACAGATTAAAAAAAACAAACAAAAAAAACCCAAAAAAAACAAAAAAAAAACAAACAAAAAAAAAAACAACAACAAAAAAACAAAGAGAAATTCTTGTCTGAATTTTGTTAACCAAAACTGTTTTATCAAACTATTTTCTTCATCCAAGTTATCCATTGGCCTTCTCTAGTTATATTTACTGTGAAATCGTCCGCTGTAAAGTTTGATACAAATGAAAAATTTTTTTGTCCCATTATTGATTAGTGAGGTTACCAACCACTATTTAAAAAATTTGTCTATTTTTTTTTTTTCAAATTAAAGGTTACCTGATGCTGTTTAATTCCATACTGGACTGGTAAAATCAACCAAATATCTCCTTAAAAAAAAAAAAAAAAAAAAAAGAGGGGGGGATTCCCTGTGGGTGCCTTTTGGAGTAAGCCCCACATCAATAGTTTGAGGTTAAGAGACAACACATGACAAGTATTTCCAAGATTGGTCTATTAGCTTACAAGTTTCTGGCTAATGAATAAGCAAAGAGAATTATATATATATGAATTGGGATTTTTTTCTCAAATGTTAAATGAAAAAAAAAGTTTTTTGATCATTCTGTTGTTAAACCCTCTACTTTGGGTCAAAAAACATCACATACTCAGATTGATGGATAATGATTAATGATTGGCAAAGAAACTAGAATCAAGAAGATGAAGGATAATACTAGTCAAAATTAATAATAATAATAATGATTGACAGAGCTTTATCCTAATAAATGGCACTGACCACCCAGAGACAAGGGTATTAAGTGGCCAGCGTTACAAAATCAAAATTCAAAAAAATAAAAATAAAAGAGTGAAAAGAGAGATTTTTGTCAATTACAGCATATAATATAAACATCCAAATGCCAAGGCCAAATTGTTTAACCTGAATGTTAAATCTTAAGACAGAGAAGGACCAAAAAATCTATTTTAAAACTGGCTAAAGGCGTCTAAAAAGTTAAGAGTTCGTCAATAAAAATGGAAATATCCAAACATTTAAAAAATTAAGGAATTGGTCAGTGAAACCAGAAAATGGTATTTTATTGAATTTATCCTCTTAGCAGCTTTTTGTTATCGAGTTTGGATTTTTTTGGCTGGACTCTCTAGTCCATGAATCAATGGATAAGCCAGAGTTGAGGTCGATGTAGCGGAAGTACAGAAACAACTGACTCGTGTTCTTCCTCTGTCTTTTTTTAAAAACCTCTGTTCTTATATAGCGACTCTAAGACCATCATGAGAATCTTGTAGAACACTTCAAAAGCTTCCCAAGAGTTCTTCAAGACTGCTATTTTCTATTTCTAATGATTCAAATTATTTGTATACCTGTTTATCTGTCTATAGACAGATGGATGAAGGGATGCATCCTCCCCTTCTCTAAAAAGGACGATTTCGGATTAGCCAAGAACTACCAAGGTATAAGACTTACATCCATCATCATCATATCGCGCTGGTAGCACGGATATCCCTGACCCTCTCTCGCCACTCCTCCCTATCGTTCATCGCCCTAGGCAGGTCTTCAGGACAACATCCTGTATCCTCACATAGCTGCTGAATGTACGTTCGAGCTGGTCGTCCTGCTTTTGCGCGGCCATGTGTGGGGATCCATAAGAGTACATCACTTATCAATTCATCTCTGCTTCTCCAGCAGTGTCCTGCATGTCTGGTTCGTCTTACTTGAATAGTTTTCGTGATAGGGGGCAGGTGGCTGTACAGTTGGTGTCTTGTGGGGTGCTGCTGCCAGGACTTGTTGAGGATTGCACGCAGCATTCTTGTGTAATTGCCATCCAGTTTCTTCTCCATCCGTTTTGTTAGCGTCCATGTAGTGCATCCATATAGCAGTATCGATGTGACCGCTGCCTGGAAGAAGCTGCGTTTCATTTTATCGGTTAGGTCTGATTTCCATATAATCGATAGCCTATTGATAGCTGTCCATGCTTTCGTTAGCCTCGTTTCGATGTCCTTTTCGGTTGATTCGACGCTGCTTCCTAGGTACGTGAATTTGTCTACTAGTTTAAGTGGGGTTCCTTCTAGATTGGAGATGTCCCCCGTTTGGTTATAGCGCATATATTCCGTTTTGTGTGCATTAACATGGAGGCCTATGCTTGCTGCTGCTCGTTCCAAACTATGCAGAAGTGTTTCGGCTTGGTCAGGTGTATTTGCCAGTATCGCTATGTCATCGGCGTAGTCGGCGTCAGTAATTGTTGTTGCGGGGTATCTTCTGCTTCTTTTCTTCGTCAGTTCGAAGCCATTCTCTCTGATTTTGTCAATCGATGTTCTAAGTACGTAGTCTAGACAAATGATAAAGCGGTACGGGGCCAGCGTGTCCCCTTGTAGTACTCCTGCTACAATGTCAAAGTATTCTGTGTCTCCATCCGGTCGGATGGAGACTTACATCCATAGTGGCCAAGATATACAATGCTCTACTACGCAACTGCATAGAACCCAAAATTGAGAAGATACTTAAGAAGAACCAAAATGGTTTTCGTAGGAATAGATCGACAACGTCACAAATTTTGACTATTTGTTGAATTCTTGAAGGTGTACGTGCAAAAAACCTATAGGCAACAATATTATTTGTTGACTTCACCAAGGCCTTTGACTTCATACACAAAAGAAAAATGGAACAAATTCTACTTGCCTACAGCTTATCAAAAGAAACCGTCACAGGCATAATGATGCTGTATAGAAACACCTAAGTAAAAACCCGTTCTCTGGATGGAGACACAGACTACTTCGACATTGTAGCAGGTGTACTGCCAGGAGACACATTAGCCCATACCTCTTTATCATCTGTCAAGACTAGGTGCTTAGAAAATCTATCACTAAAATCAAAGAAAACAGTTTCAAGCTAACAAAGGAAAGAAGCAGAAAGTACCCTGTAGAAACAATTATCGATGCCGACTATGCTGATGACATAGCGCTTCTGGGAAATGCACCCGCCCAAGCTGAAATGAGCTGCTGCAGGCATTGACCTCCATGTCAATGCACACAAGACAGAATATATGTGCTTTAATCAAACAGGCGACATCTCCACACTAAACGGTAGCTCTCTGAAACTATTTGATAAGTTTACCTACTTAGGAAGCAGTGTCTCATTAACTGAGACAGACATCAACACGTGACTAGCAAAGGCACGGACAGCTATAGATAGGCTATCAGTCATATGGAAGTCAAACCTGACTGATAAAAATGCAGTTTCTTCTAAGCAGCGGTCGTGTCAATATTGCTATATGGATGCACTACTAACTAAATGTATGGAGAAAAAGCTTGATGGCAACTACACAAGAATGTTGTGAACAACATTGAACAAGTCCTGGAGGCAGCACTCCACAAAGCAGTAGCTGTATGGCCACCTACCACTCATCACGAAAACTATTAAAGTTAGACTAACCAGACATGCAGGACACTGCTGGAGAAGTAGGGACGAGCTCATAAGAGATGTACTCCTGTGGACCCCTTCACATGGACGAGCAAAGGCAGGAGACCAGCTCGAACCTACATACATGATGATGATGATGTATATCTGTGGAGAACCTAAGATCTACCAATGTAATACAGCATCTGCATTATCTTGATTTTCAACCTAAGAAATAGGAGAATTAAGGCCTTGTAACACTCTTATTTGGACTTTTGTAATACAATTCCATACTTGTGTAGCTAAGTAGGTGAAACAGCTGGTACATAGAACCAGGTTTCCTTGAGACAGAAGAAGATGTGAGTGTGAGCCTCACTTGTGGCTTATTCTTTCCGGATGTATGTTGTTGCTTGGTGTTGTGCAAATGAAAACCTGAGCAAGAAAACAACTAGGATTATTTCAATTTAGAAGTCTCTGGTTGGTTGATTGGGGTTTTGGCATATCGAACATTGTAGGTTATTTAATCCTAAATCCTGTTCAGACATCAAATATGATTTGCTGAGTTTGTAAGTAACATCTTTAAATGAGCCAAAACTCATTTCTTTGCACACAGTTGAATGGTTTCAAGTATTCCTATCAAACACTAATGATTCTATTTAATATTAAACAATAGTTGGCACACAGTTAAATGGTTTCAAGTATTCTAATCAAACAATAATGATTCTATTTAATATCAATCAATTGACTGCACACAGTTAAATGGCTTCAAGTATTGCTATGTAACACTAACAAATTTAACACGTCATTTGTTTGCACACAGTTAAATAGTTATATAATTTGTTAGAGAATATTTCGTAGGTAATTCAATTTTTAAAAAAGTTAGAGCTAATTTGTTTGCACACAGTTAAAGGGTTTCAAGTATTCCTATCTAACAGTAATAATTCTATTCAACACTATTCATTTGCACAGTCAAATGGTTCCAAATATTGCAATGTAATACTGATAATTCAAGTGTTTCAAACAGTTAAATTGGTCGGTTGTTTGAATTTTATGGCATATCAACCTTTGTAGGTTATTTAATGCCAAATCCATTTTTATACAAATAATCAGTTCTATTTCAAAATATTCAGTTTAGCATGAGTACACTGTTTAATTGTCAATTTCTTATTTTAAGCTATTCAGTTTAGTCAAACAGTTCTAATTCAAACAATTCAGTTTAGTATAAGTATAGTTTAAATGTCAAAACAGTTCTATTTCAAACAATTCAGTTTAACCTAAGCACAGTTTCAATGTCAAAAACAGTTCTTTTTCAGACAACTCAGTTTTGTATGAGTTCACAGTTTAGTTCTATTTGATCCATAGATAGGACCCTATCAGGTGATACCACTCCAGACCAGAGTGAACCTGGGAGTGATAGCAATGAAGGGATACTCTGAATTCCCCAAAGCTCCAATATTACTGCAGTCTCACCATCAGATTGTTTAGTGTCATATCTAGGACACTCGTTGGGGGTGGGGCCTTATGCCTCTGCAGAGATGTAATCGGTGTATTCTACAGCCCCAGACGACTGGGCAGTACACAGTTAAATGTAATGACATTTTATTTCAGATATTTCTGTTTAGCATAAGTATGCAGTTTAGGTGTTAAAACAGTTCTATTTTGAGAATTCAGTTTAGCGTAAGTATGCAGTTTAAATATCAAAATAGTTCTATTTCAAGTAATTCAGTTTAGCATAAGTACACAGTTGAATTCTATTTGACCCATAGATAGGACCCTATTAGGTGCTACCACCCTGGGCCAGTATGGACCTAGGAGCAATGGCAATGAAGGGGTACTCCGCATTCCCCAAAGCTCCAGCAATACTGGAACCTCACCATCAGATTGTTTAGTGTCATATCCAGGATACTCGTTGGGTGGGTTTTACCACTCTGCAGAGATGCAGTCGGTGTATTCTACAGCCCCAGCTGATTGTGAAAGTAAACAGTTAAAGGGTTTCAAGTATTGCTATTCAACACTAATAATTCTATTCAACATTACTCATTCATTTGCACACAGTTAAATTGTTCTAAGTATTGCTATTTAACACTAACAAATCAATTTAACATCAGTCATTTGCATATAGTTAAATGGACTAACAGTTCCATTTGACCCATAGATGAGACTCTAACAGGTAGTACCACTCGGAGTCAGAGTAGACCTGGGAGTAATGGAAATGAAGGAGTACTCCACATTCTCCAAAGATCCAGAATTAGAGCGTCACAATCAGATAGTTTAGTTTCATCTCCAGGACGTGTGTTAAGAGGGGAGGAGGTCTTACCCCTCTGCAGAGATGCGGTTAGTGAATTCTACAGCCCCAGCTGACTGAGAAGAGTCTCTGAGCAAAAACCAAAGAGAATTATATATAGATTAAGATTTGTTTCTCTAACTTGGAGAAAAAAAAAAAAAAAAAAAAAAAAAATTAGGATCCTCTGTTAGAGTAACTGCCCACCCCATTCTTGAAATCAAAAGACTTCACAAACTAAATTTTTTTCAAGATTGGTCTATTAGCTGAAGTGTCTAGGTAATAAGCAAGCAAACATAGAATTATATATAGATGAATTGGGATTTTTTTTTCTCTAACATGAATACAAAAAACAAACTTAAGTGCACTGAAGAAGAAATGAGAGCCTGACTCATGTACATGAAATGTTAAAAAATATCAAGCCAGTATTTCCCATTAACAACTATCCTTATTTTACTGAATAAAAGTAATTACTAATGTCTTGCATTGCAGTTTAAAAATTTATTTTTTTCATCAGCTAAGATGCATAAATATCTTTTTTGGATTTTTGAATTTGGACAAAAATGCACTAAAATATTTTTTGCTTCTTCTAAAGTGCATCCCAAGCAAGTAAAGTTTGAAAATAATTGGTGTATAGTATTGAATGCCCTGTGAAAGTCACAGTGAAAAGATGGCTGCTTCATGCCATGGGTTTCTATTCTGATTGAACAAAAGTGAATCATTAAACACAATCTAAGTTCTTTTGTAGACGAGAGACTGAGCAGGGCATATTGGTTGGATCTGATTGTTCCAGTTCAACTAAAGAATGAACTGAGTCAACATCTCTGCACTCAGCTGCTTTTAATCAGTGATCAATGATTGAGGACGGAAGATAAAGAGAAAGGAAGAGAAAATGGCAGTGATTGTCACATTAAACAAAACCAATAAGAATTTGAAAATATGCAATTAGTGAAAAGAATTCAAAAGTCAAACTTTGTTAAATGTCTGATATTAAGTAGAGTCATTGTTGCATAAGTGTTTCAAACTTGTATTTTTAGTGGGTTTGATTAAGTTTCTTTGTTTAATGGCATATCAACCTGAGTGGGTAATTTAATGCCTAAGCCATCCTTGTAGAAGAAGGGTGGTGATACTGTTTAAGCCATAGCTGAGAGAGTTCATATCTTTTCCAAGAGTATTTGAACCAGCCTACTTTGATGGTTTGGTTTGGTTTCTTTGTTTAATGGCATATCAACTCTTTTTAGGTTATTTTATGCCAAAGCTATTCTCCTAGAAGAACAGTAGTGGTACTATTTAACCCATAGCTGGGAGGATAAGGGGGTTCATACCTTTCCCAAGGGTATTTGCCCGAAAGTGAACGTAATTGTGCGACTGGAGTATGAACTTGCGTACTACAATTCCGCAGTACATCGCTTTAACCATTCAGCCTACTTTGAGGCAGCAGTCCAGCACTTTAACTATTACACCATAGAGAGTATTTTTAATGGGTTTAAATGACAATATGTTGACTGATGCCTTCTTTGGCCTTCCTTGTGTGAAAAAATCAAACTTATCAACAGAATTTCTAAAATACTTTGTAGTGATTTCTTTTTGACTCTTTTATAATCTAGGAATGGTTCAACAAGAAAATTCTGGAAATCAAAATTATATTTAGAGAAAAGACAAAACAAGAAGAATTAGGATGAAGAATGAGGCGAGTCATAATTATTAATAATCATGATTGACAGAGCAAGTAGAATTAAGATGATGAAGGATATTACTAATCAAAATTATTAATGATTGATACTATTTTCCAACCCCTCCGCTCGGGCAGGATATGACACAAGGTCAATTTTTAAGTGGAGTTTAACAGGTTTCAATTCAGAGTTTTCCTTCTCCTAGACTAGTTGCTTCACCAAGGCTGAAGAACCTAGTCTGCCCTACTATTTACCCATAGCTGGAGCGAGAAAAATAGGATTCATACCTTCCCCAAGAGTATTAGTGCTATGTGAAATGCAATCAGTCTCGTCCAGGATTTGAACTCGTGTCGCCGTGTCCATTTTCCTACGACGATAACGACTACACCAAAAATGGTTGGTTGGGTTTTATGGCATATCAACCTTTGTAGGTTATTTAATGCCGAATCCATTTTTATACAAATAATCTGTTCTAGTCTTTAATTGGAATCATTTCAAGATGAGGCTTCTTAATCTGAGAATTAATTAAGCCGGCCAGAGGTTTACTTGGTCAAAAAACGTGGTGTGATAGACAACAACTATGGAAGGCAGTAATTACTGGGGATACAGTTACAAGACTCAGCATTCTTATCTGAGGTCGCGGTAAATCACCTGATGAAGGCCAGAGGTGAAATTTGGCCGAAACGTAGTGAAAGAAGAAACAACACAAAAACTACCAAGATGAGGACAAAAAATCCGCAATAAATAAAAATTAATTCTCTAATCTGTTCTTTTTCAATCAATTTGGTTTACAGTTTAATTGTCAAAAACATTTCTATTTCAAGCTATTCAGTTTTGTCAAACAGTTCTAATTCAAACAATTCAGTACAGTATAAGTATAGATTTTGTCCACACACAGTTAAATGTCAAAACAGTTCTATTTCAAACAATTCAGTTCAGCATAAGTACGCAGTTTAGTTCTATTTAACCTATAGATAGGGCCCTATCAGGTGTTACCACTCCAGGCCAGAGTGGACTTGGGAACATTGGCAATAAAGGAGAACTTCACATTCCCCAAAGCTCCATCATTACTGGAACCTCACCATCAGATTGTTTAGTGTTATATCAGGACACTCTTTGACGGGAGGGGGTCTTATCTCTCTGCAGAGGCGCAGTCGGTGTATTCTACAGCCCTGGCCGACTGGGCAAAATTATTGATAGAGCAAGTAGAATTATAATGATGAAGGATATTACTAATCAAAATTATTAATAATAAGAGCTTTATCCCAATAAATAAATATGGCACTGACCACTCAGAGACAGGGGTATTGATTGGCTTTATAGCTCTTATTTGGACTTCTGTGATACAATTCCATGCTTGTGTAGCTAAGTAGGTGAAACAGCTGGTACAAAGAACCAGGTTTCCTTGAGACAGAAGATGATGTGAGTGTGAGCCTCACTTGGGGCTTATTCATTCTTGATGCGTGTTGATCTTTGGTGTTTTGTAAGTGAAAACCTGAGCAAGAAAACAACTAGAATTATAAAAATGAAAGAAATACAAGCAAAATTATTCTTAATAATTGAAGAAGAAAAATGTCGATCCATAACTGTTACAGTCTACTTATACACTGACATACTTTGACTAATATCCTCATCTGGTTGTCATAGTCATGATATTTCAGCGATCTTAAAGTATCTGTCATAGTTTATAACTTTTGAATAGTACAAAGAAGTTATGTGCCCTGTAAACTGGGGCTTAAGAATATAACAGAGGGGTAAGACCCCACCCCACCCCAAGTGTCCTGGATATGACACTAAACTGCATCTGCATGGCGATAAAGCTTTAGTTCTAGAGCTTTGGGCAATATGGATCAATCCTACTTTTCCATTACTCCCAGGTCCACTCTGACCTGGAATGGTAATACCTGTTAGGATTCTATCTATGGGTCAAATAGAACTATACTATCATTTATTATACTAGAAACCATTTAACAAATGATTTATATCAAATTGAATAATTAGTGTTAGATAGTGTTGGGTATCACCCACCTTTTTCCACACAATGAACTAGTCCATCTGCCATATATAGCAGTAGCTACTAATACCAGGGCAGACTAGAAGGTGAATTTTTGTCTGAGTTTTTTCACTTCGAAAAAGTAAGTTTTTTATTGTTAAAATTTGTTAAAATTATTGTTATTGCATTTTGTTATTGTTGTTAAAGCTTTGTGACCCTCCTCAAACTATTGTTGTTTGTTTGTGAGGAGGGTCAAACGCGACTTGATTTTTTTGTTGAACTTTTTTAAAACGACCGCCATTTTTCAAAACGTTCATCGTTCTATATTTATCTTAAATCGTCTCGCTTGAATTTTTTACACATCATACGCGTTTCATCTCTCTCTAGTTGTGTTTTCACAACTATGGGGGAGCCCAACAATATGAAATCACCACCGGATATTATACAATCACCGACTGACATATTCCAAACGCAACCCTCCCCAATGCCGGAAGAAACTCCATTCGACCTCTCTTCATCGGCAAATACAATACCACCGGCCCAAAAACAAAAAGAAACGGCTGTCTCTTGGTCTTCACATTGCGTGAACAAAAAATCCCCTAGTGACTACACAAGAGACAGGGTCGAAAAATATGAACAGTACTTTAAAGACAGGGAAATACTCCCAATACCAGAATTAGTCGAGGCGGTCGAGCCAAAGACCCTGTCCTTCGTAGTCACAGACATTAAGACCAAGAGACTAGCGGGGATAAAAAAGGAGACATTTGAAGACCTTTTAAAAACAGCAAACATCCCAGGTAAGTATTTTTGCCGTAGAAGCTTTGCTACCTGGGATGTCCTACTTCCCTCAGAGGAAGTAGCAAAAAGCCTCGCTGGTGGTAACATCACAACACGCTTCTTCTGGTTACAACCGGAATATCGAGGCAAAAAAAGAATACGGGTCACCGTATGCAATGTATCAATGCAATTGAGTGGTGACGCCCTCGCTGCCTATCTAAGTATATATGGCAGCGTGGAACAAGTCACACAAGTAACACAAGGAACCGCGTACGGTGACTACGAATTCGTCATGTGCCTTGATAGGGGAGGGTTCAACAAAATTCCCCACAAAATCCGCTACCGAGATCAAACGATGACAGTAATAGTCGAGGGCAGGAAACGGCTATGTTGGTCTTGCAATAAAATCGGCCACTTTTCAAAAAACTGCCCTCAAAAACCAACAATAACCACCACAACAACGACTACTACCACTACTACTGCTACTCCTTCACCTGTCATAGCAGCAATAACACCAACAAAAACTACAGAGAACCAACAAGAAAACCCTAAAGAAAATGAGGAAGGGTGGACGCAAGTCACCAGAAAAAAGGGGGGGAAAAAACTCCCCCTAAAAAACCAGCAACAACAGAAAACAAAACAACTGATGCAACAACTTTTTCTACTACGACTACAACTACGAAACCAACAACCACAACGACCACAAATACGAAACAATCGACCACTGCAAAACAATCATTGATAACAAAAGACAACCAAACCACAGAACCCATGGATATGTCCATAAACTTAAAAAGAAGAAGGGACAGTGAAGATTCACCAACCAAAGAGGGGAGAAGAAACACCCCAAAAACCCCACACAAACACCCCCCATACCTCAACATAAGGGGGACAAAACAATAGAAAAATCACCAGTCCCAAATCAACAAAGACCAGCCCAATTAATTCCTCTCCCACAAAAACCAAAAACCACCCCAATCATCCCAACGGAAATACCATTACCCCCCTCTCTTTCACCAATTAAAACCCCCAAAATGCTTACACAATCACATTCAGCAACCAGACTTTCACCCTCTCCCCAAACACCGTCAACATCAACAGTCCAGAAACTAAGAGCACGCTCGGCTTCTACGGAAGCCCGGCGTGCTATAAATTCATATTACTTCTGCGAAGATATAATAGAAAATCCTCACATAGACCACATGCTAAAACAATCATTGAAACCATTGCGCTCACTCAAAAAAATTGACACGAAAGACATAACTAAGCCACACCTATTCAAAGACGCACCAAAATTGACCACATTCATCCGTTTGGCTGGCAATCGGACTAAAGAACTCTGGAACTTCATTGACGAAGCCAGCCGGGCGGATGTAATGCTGGTTGATACTAAAAACACAATGCTGAAAAAAATGCTCCCCTTCTGTGCGGGCAGGGTCCTGATTTTGGTTCACCCATCATTCTATAGGTCCCTAAAGTTGCGGTACCCTATGGATGTCGGTGGAATTACCAGGGACGACTGAGTAAGTACTGAGCTCGGCACCAGATCCCTGCGTCAGGCCGTCGGCATCCTCACCCCAAAGGATTTCCGGCCCGTAGTCGACGATGAGTAAGGTAAGTGGGATTGATGGCTCTAAACCTTGCTACTTTGAATGTGAGGGGATTGAGGGATCTGGGCAAGTGTACGCGCTTGCTTGGTGAACTTAAAACCCTCGGTGTAAATGTTGCTGCAGTGCCGACTGATGTTGACGTTGTTTTTGCAGGTGACGGGGGCCGACTGGTTGTGGCCGATGTTGCCGTGAAAAGTTTCAAGTTTCGTCTGGCTGCGGTTTATGTGCCCAATATCGTTGTGGAGAGGGTTTCCTTTTTTCGTCAGTTGGCGCCGTTCCTGGACGATACGAAGCGGCTAGTTTTAATGGGTGATTGAAATGCGATCCTTGATCCCAAGATAGATAAGGTTGGGCGGGGAGCTAGGCGTGCAGGAGGGTGTGAAAGCAGCCTTGCCGGCCTCATGACTCGTCATGACCTCGTCGACAGGTTTCGTCTGGATCACCCAGGGCGGGAGATGTGGACGTGGCTAGATAGTTTGCCCTCTGCCAAAGTAGGTTCCTACTTGGACAGAGTGTTAGTGAGACGAGCTGACATTGACTTTGTTAGTTGTCCCACGTTCCACTTGATAGCGTGGACTGACCATAAACTTGTTAGAGTCAGTCTACGGTTAGCAAATAGGCCTAGTCTGGCCGGTTACGGGAAGTTCAATACCTCCTTACTGCGGGTGTTAGTGGGGGCAGGGTTACCGGGAATAGGTGGTGGGGATCTCTTAAGCATAGGATTAGAGATTTCGCTACCAAGTACGGTCGACAGCTCAACTTAGATAGGACCAAGGAAGCGAAATCTATAGACGATAGACTTTCCCGGGCAGTGGCTGGGGGGGACTCCCTAAACGTAGAGCTAGCTAGGGGGACCTACTCTCGCGCTACAAGGGATACGTAGTTAGATCTAGGTTAAAGAGAGTTCTCAACGAAGCTGTGAAAACGAACGCGACTGCGCGTGAAGAAGAAGTGCGAAGGTTCCCCGATCGGTATATCGTTTCTGTCAAGGCCCCGGATGGGCGACTGCTGCGATCGGGTCGCGAGACGCGTGATGCCTTTTGGGCGCACTTTCGGGATCGCTTTGCCCGCTGTACTGATCTCCTGCTCCGGGAGTTTCGTAGATATCTTGCCGACTTCCCCCGCCTTGGGGTGGCTGAAGCGGCTAGTTGCGAGGGTGTGGTTACTGAATGCGAAGTCTTTGACGCGTTGAAGCAGGTCGGCCTCAACAAGTCGCCGGGACTTGATGGTTTGCCCTACGAAGTGTACTTGAGGATGTCGCACATGTTTATGCCTATTCTGACGGATATGTTCAACCATTGGTTCGCCCAGGGAGCCATCCCTGGAAGCATTACCAAGTGCGTGATCACATTGCTGAAGAAAGGTGGCAGGCATGTTTGGGAAGGTTTAGATGATTACAGGCCCATAACTCTGCTTAACACAGAGTTAAAGATTTTGGCCTGGGTCTTAGCGAATTGTTTACAGCTTGTCATTAGCGATCTGATTGGCTCTGAGCAGACCTTTGAATTGAAGGGAAGATCGATCAACGACAACCTGCACTTGATTCGCGAGGTCCTAGAGGGGATAGAAGACAGCACCGAGGCCACGCTGATCAGTTTAGATCAGTCCAAGGCCTTTGATAGGGTTGACCATTGGTTTTTGGTGACTGTTTTGGAGACTGCCGGATTCAAACAGGAGTTCCGCAGATGGATTAGCATGATGTACCACAACCCTCAGGCAGTGGTGCAGGTGAACGGAAGGCGTTCGTGGGTGTTCGCGGTCGAGTGTTCGGTCCGGCAGGGCTGCCCGTTGTCTCCTCTTCTCTATGTCCTAGCTTTGGAGCACCTGCTCTGTAGGCTTAGGGATAGGATGACAAATCCGGCCCTGTGCGTTGTCCCTTTTGCTGGCCCTCTTACGGCAAGGGTTTCCGCGTTCGCCGATGATATCACAGTGTTTGTATCCCGCTGCCTGGATATAAAGGCTGTGAAGAAGGCAGTTAGCGAGTACGAGCGGATTGCAGGAGCCAAGGTCAATTTTGACAAAAGCGAAGGTTTGCGGCTCGGTGCTTGGAGGGGTAGCAATACTCTTCCAGGGCCCTTCCGCTGGAGTGATGGACCCGTCTGCATCCTCAGGGTGTGGTTCGGGCCCGACCTCCAACTGAAGTGAAATTGGTCGGAAATACAAGCCAAGGTGAATGCTCAGGTGGGAATCTGGCTTTCAAGGAGGTTGTCCTTAAAGGGCAGGGCGGAGGCGTGCGCCGTGTACGTCTTCCCCTTGATTCTTTACTGATTAGCTGTACTTCCTCTGCCTAAGGTACATCGGTTGGCACTGCAACGATCCCTTTCCAGATTGCTCTGGGGGGGTGCAGGGCCGATGGTCCGTAGGCAGGTTTGTATCCAACGTACACGCAACAGGGGTCTAGGTATGCCTGATCTGGAGAGCCACTGGCTTGCTGAAAGACTTGCATACTTGGGCAGAGCCTTGACGGGTGACGCAGTGTGGAGACTAAAGGCGAGTCAGACTTTTCCTCGCCTAAAGTCAGACCCAAAGGCTGAAGGTCGACGTAGGCCTTTGGGCGAAACACTGTTTGTCTGTGAGTGCCGAACGGCCCTTCGTAACCTTCTTGGGTCCAGTGACCTTTCACGGCCTCGAAAAGAACTATATCGGGAGCTAGTGGTGGGTTCCGCTTCTGATCCTCTCAGCGAGTGGCGTGGCTGGATGATGGGGGAGATTCGCTCTCATTGGAATTGGGCGCCAGGATCAAGCTTCTTGAACAACACCGAGTTCTCGCTCACCTGGCGACTTGTTCGAAATGCATTACCCCTTGTCGGCTTGAACTACAAAGCGGGCCTGGCAGACATGCTCGCTGCGCCAGTGGTTTGGAAGAAACAGCTGAGCACGCCTTCTGCTACTGCGAGCGAGTTCGCCCGTTTTGGGATCACGTCGGCGAGTGGACGGCTTGCATCGAACCCTAACAGCTCGTGCTGCTTGATGTTGGTTACGTCGTGGACAACATTCTTCCTCCGTATCAGGGTGAGAAGTGTGTGGTGTTTCTCGCGATCCTAGCTGTAGCTAGAATGGTGATTTGGATGACGCGAAACAAGGGATTGTATGATGATGCAAACTTTTCTCATCGTGATCTGGTTTTGTATTTTCGGCATCAGCTGAGGGTCAAAATCAGATGTGATAGAAAACGCTTGGATCGCATAACATTCAGCAAAAGGTGGGTGCATGCAGCGAGCCTGGTCGTGCGAAAGGGGGCAACGTTGGAATCATCCTTCCCTCCTCTGCCGGCTCATGGCGTCTACGGTACGGGTCCTTAGGGACCCCACCCCTGGTAAGTAGGACTGTTTTTTCCCCTTGAAACCTAGTTAGCAGTATGTTTGCGAGCCATTGTCCCCGTCATCTAGCCGTTAGTTCTCAAGATCTTCCCCATCCCCATTATTTTTGTACCTCAACCCGTATCCCAGTCCACATTTACTGAAGATCTTGAACATTCATATGTATAAAAATGGAGGTGCCCGTGGTGTAATTGTAATCGTCGTAGGAAATGAACACGGCGACATTAGTTCAAATCCTGGACGAGACTGATTGCATTTCACATAGCACTAATACCCTTGGGAAAGGTATGAATCCAATTATTCTCCCTCCAACTATGGATAAATAGTAGGACAGACTAGGTTCTTCAGCCTTGGTGAGGCAACTAGTCTAGGAGAAGGAAATCTCTGAATTGAAACCTGTTAAACTCCGCTTAAAAATTGACCTTGTGTCATATCCTGCCCGAGCGGAGGGGTTGGTAAATAGGATATGTATAAAAATCATATCACCTGCTTGTATCAACCCCTACCGCGCCCGCCCCCCCTTTTCTTTTAGCCCTGTAGATTAGGATTCCTGCCCTACCTAGGGTAGGTCCAGACTGTTTTCGGTTCTTTCGCCCCGGAAAACAGTCGGCCTCCAATTTTATAGACGGGGAGATGGGAGGGTAACCAAACGGGGGAGTTTTTTCCTTGTTTTTCCGTTTATTTCGGGGTTTTTCTCCCATTCCCAACATGTTCACTGTACATAAATCATGAATTGTAAATAAAATCATTTATCACTTTCGGGTTTTAAGTAGGGCTTTTTCATAGAGCAAACGTGGTATTTTGGTGATTGCAGCGCGCATGACGATGGAAGAATGGTTATATATTGTATTGTTGAATGGGTCGGCGAATGTGGCTAGCTAGGTCCCCTTAGAACATAGAGAAAAGAAAATGACCACTCCCTTCCCCTCCCCAAAAACTTCAAGGCCTTGTGCCTACTATGTATTATACATAGAAATAAAGCTGACTAGAAGGTTAAGAGCAGCTTCTTATAGGAATAGTATTGTTACCTTACTTGCTCCTGTAATAACGGAAGCCAATACTATCGTTGGACTAAATCTTTATTCTGTATTCACTAATTCTATGTTCTTGTCTACTAATAATCTCTCTATTATATATACTTTTTCCAGATAATATATCTCTATTTCCTCTCATATCGTGGTTTGTCCATTATTTGATATTACAAGCGTTCACTAACCAGAACGCAACAGATAGCAATACTGGAAACTATTTAGTATTCTGGGTATGACATGAAACTCCATCTGTTGGTGAGGCCCCAGTCTTGAAGTTTTGGGAAATGTGGAATACCTCTTCATTATCATTACTCATTATCATCACTCCCAGAGTGGTAGTACCAGTTACGGTTGCATCTATGGGTCAAATAGAACTGTTTAATCTTATACTAGGGGGTTATCATAATTAAACAGAATCATTAGTGCTAAATAGCAATACTTAAAACCATTAACAAAATGGCTGGAGAAGAAGCTAGATGGCAATTACACAAGAATACTGTGAGCAATCTTGAACAAGTCCTGGCGGCAACACCCCACAAGACACCAACTGTACGGCCACCTACCTCCTATCATGAAAACTATTCAAGTTAGACGAACCAGACATGCAGGACACTGCTGGAGAAGCAGGGACGAACTCATAAGTAATGTACTCTTATGGACCCCCACACATGGCCGTGCAAAAGCAGGACGACCAGCACGAACATACATTCAGCAACTAAGGGATATGGGATGTTGTCCTGAGGACCTGCCTAGGGCGATGAACGATAGGGAGGAGTGGCGAGAGAGGGTCAGGGATATCCATGCTACCAGCACGACATGATGATGATGATGATGAAAACCATTAAACAATGTGCAAACAAATGAGCTCTGGCTTGTTTAAAAATAATGTTACTTATGTATGATTTGCTTACAAATTGTGTGAGAGTATATAAATAGGATTAAGCATTTAATAACCCATAAGGTTGATATGCCATAAAACTACCAAATCAAACACATCATATAGTCTGGTTCAGTGGAAGATACAAATTGACAAGGATAAATTAATTGGACAATAAAATGTGAACAATCAATTCTCATGAATTGAACAAAAGGTTCAATTCAAAATTCCCAGGTTATCAACTATCATTGCCTCGCCATCTTGTCCTTATTCATTCTTCTCAATGTTACCTTTTATTGTGACCTTATGCAGTTCAATTTTTGCTGGCTGGGATGAATGAACATGATAAGATCATCTATTTGCACAATTAACTTTATTCATCTTTGATGCTTTTCCACATACATAAACGACTTGTAAGTGATAGGAGATGAAAGACCATAAAAAAATTGATGTCGGCTCTGTTGCAGAATCACTCATGCTTTCTGACCGAGAAAATTACCAATGTATAAATGCACTTTTTTTCCCAAGAATCAGAGTGTGGTGTTGGCCATCTTGTTTCCTTCAGTTCGTAGTAATTCTTCTTGCAACCATCTTTGATCATAGTTTCTTTGCTCTTCAATCTTCTTTGCTAGGATGAATAAACAAGATAATATTTTCTGTGTGCACATCTACTTTTATTCTTCTTTGATGCCTTTCAATTTCTCTTCTTTGATACATATTTACCTTTATTCATTTTTGATGCCTTTCCACATAGATAACCGACTTCATATGAAAGCTGGGAATTAGCCTTTTAGACCGTAGATGGATATAGGTCAACACAATTCATATTCTTTTTTTCTTTGCTGCATACTTAACTGTATTCATCTTTCATACCTTTCCACATATATAACAGACTCTGTACAAACACTAGAAATTAGCTGGACCCTAGATGGAAAGTAGATATCTGCTCTCTTCAGCAGTTCTAGGCTGACTGATTAGAATCTCTCAGCCACCTGATTGAACTTATCAAATCACGTCCAAGTTCTCAAATTGCCCTTAAAGGTCATTGCCTGTCAATTAAACTTATTTGACAGTAACAGCTCTCTCTTTTAGGACAACTGTTTAAATCTTTTAATAATTATCTACACGACATGCCAAATTAAAGATTTAGTCAAACACAGAGACAAATACCTGAAAGAAGTCAAAGGATATAATAGTCAAAATGCGATCAAAATAATAAACAAGATGCCGGTTGGGTTTAGTTATTTGGTTTCATGGCATATCAACCCTTGATGGTTATTTAATGCCAAAATCTGTTTATACATATGATTTTTAAGTGAATAGTTTGCAGGTAATATTTTCAAATGAGTGTTGTATAATGGCTCGTACCATGTGACTGCCGGTATCCCGAAGGAATAAAAGATGTGTTTCTTGATCTCTGTCTGTAGTAAGACCAACTTCAGATGTAACGCCAACAGTGTGAGACTTAAGATATTTGTTGGACTGTACCACTTCAGTTAATAGATAGTTAACTCTATTTCACCATGTTCCACTTCCTTACAACAATACAACAATGAGTCCATTGGTTTGCACACAGTTGAATGGTTTTAAACATTGCTGTCTAACACTAATAATTCTATTTACACATAGTTATTATTTCAAGCATTGCTATCTAATACTAATAATTAAATTTAATATTATTTGCTTGCACACAGTTAAATAGTTTCTCCTGTTTATGCACATATATATTCTATATATGATTTGTAAATGAATAGTCTGCAGGTAACATTTTTAAACAAGCCAGAGCTCATTTCTTTGCACACAATTAAATAGTTTTAAGTATTGTTATCCAATGCTAATTCTATTTAATATTAATCATTTGTTTGCACACATGAAAATGGTTCCAATTATAATTACTATTTAACATAAATAGTTTTATTTACACACAGTTAAATAGTTTCAAGTATAGTAAATAAAAGTATACTTCTATTTGACCCATAGATTGAACTCTAACAAATACTACCACTCCAAGTCAGTGTGGACCTGAGAGTAATGAAGGGATACTTCACATAGCCTAAAGCTCCAGGACTGGAACCTAGTCATCAGAAGGTTTTGTGTCATATCCATGACACTTGCTGGGGTGTCTTACTGCAGAGATGCAATCTGTATATTCTACAGCCCCCAGGTGATTGGATTGCAACTAAGATCAATATATTTGTCAGACTACAATGCACAATAATAATTGCTCCTTTGAAAAAAAAATCCTTTTACTAATAAGGGAAATATGACAATGTGTTCTTTGGTTGCTCAAATGATTTTTGGGACCCACAAAAATTTTTTGTAAATGTGACAAAAAACCCCCTAAAGCCAAACCATGATGAGGCTATTAGACTATATCAATACATAATAATAATATATCATTTTTTTTTGGGGGGGGGGGAGAAGAAGAAGAAGAAAAAAAAAGGGCAAGTCCCAAATCAAATTTGACATAGAAAAAACTAAATTCCTTTCTCTAGAAAATGTTATAACAAATTATTCTAATTTCAGTTATTTGTACACTTTAAACTTTAATATTGATCAATTGATTTTAATGGCATGCCAACCTGCCAAGGTTTTTTTCTTTGTATCTGTAGGTTAGGGAATCACTTTTGTTGTACATTTATATTTAGAATAACAAAAATATTTTCTAAATAAAATCAGTAAATTTTCTGTCTTGCTCTAATTTTTTTCTATAATTAATTGACTGATTTTAACAGCATATCAAGATGTCTATGGTTAATTTCTGCCTAGACGTTAGGCTATTGTGTACATTGTATATTTATCTTTACATTTTTTGGGTAGATGTTTCTTAGTTTTTTGCAGTCAGTTATATGATATCTAATACCAATATATGGCTTCAAGTAATTATTTCTTTCACTCAATAGTTATATGGTTTCAAGTGAGAAATAATAACAATCCTTAATAAACAATTATAGTTTTAACTCTTCTTAATACAAATAATTTACAATTGTCTAGCTTCAGGTGTTACTATAAGAAATATGAATGATATTTAAAAAGATCTATTTGATGGGCATTGATGGAACCCTAATATATAATATCACTTCAGGTCAGAGTGTAGCTGGGAGTAACGGCAATGAAGGAGTACTCTATACTCCCCAAATCTCCAGAATAGGAACCATACCATCAGATGCAACTTAAGGTCATATCCAGGACACCCTTTTTTTTTAAGGAGGTGTCTTAACACTTTGCAGGGGATACAGCATATTCTGAGCCCCTCTACCGGGCAGTCTCATATCTTAATCATTCTTGTGTGTGTGTGTGTGTGTGTGTGCGCATTCTGGTCCACGTTAGCAGATTTCATTTTATGAACTGTGAGTGTAAATATGACAGTTTGAAGAAAGTTGTATAACAAGTAGTGCTTTTGTGTTGAGTTAGTTTTTCAAGTAGTAGCAGATATGTTGACCTGCTCTCAGGATAAAAGAAAGAAAAAATTTCATCAAAGATTTTTACTCAGA
>OY757922.1:77614638-78167138 GCA_963585895.1 Sepioteuthis lessoniana
TAAGAAAAGGAAAACACTAAATTCAAACTAGTCGTACCCCACTTACAAATTGACCTATGTTACATCCTGTTCATGATGGAGGGGTTGGGTAAACACAGACATGCATCTAATGATCAATATGTAATTGAAAAACTGCCAGTAATGTAAAACGCTTGTACTGATAGACTGGTTATAGAATTTTCTTTTCTTTTTTTTTTTTTTTTTTTTTTTTTTTTTAATGATGTAGAGATTACATCCCTTGCCTGCCAACTAGCATTTCTAATAATTGTTAAGTGGCATAACCAAAGCAGCACATAAAATAAGGGTGCAACAAAGTCAAATTCTCTTTTGCTAATGATTTTAGCAGACTGCTATAGTCAAGAAGGACAATAGGAACTCCCCACCCAATGACCTCATGTCACATGGCATGTCTTAAACATGTAAGCCTTTATTCAAAACATCCATTCTATCTCATACATATGCAATTAAAGACTCTCAACTTATACAATAGGACTCTTCTCTATCAAGCTCTCTTTTAGTATTCCATGTCATATTTGTATACATTCTTTTAAGCTTGCACAGGCAATAAAATATACTGTTGTTAATTCATCATGAATTGTTCTTTGCATTGTTCTGCAACATAATACATTTCATCGGCTACAAGTGTCTGAATTGTTTTCCTTACACTCAGATAATGCCAGCAGTACTTATATATGATGAATATACTAAGACAAACTTCAGTCAAAACCACTAACTAAAATGATTTTAACCATAGTCTGGCTATGACTCTATAGTGGCTATATTCCAGATATTGAGCACTAGGAAAAACAATGTAAAGTTAGTTTATTTTACATTGCATATATATATATATATATATATATATATATATAGTCAGACAAGTTGGGAATCCAACAAAAAATTATACAATAAGGTTTATTTTGATCTGGCATTCCACAAAATGATGGAAACCCAACAATGGCTGGTGGTATAGTAAGCTATTGCTGGAGTGATCTATGTTAGTGATAATAATGTTTACATTCTGACATAGAAAAGTCTTACTTGATCAGCCAAGATTTACATACATTAGTTCTGTGCAGACACTTGATCTAGTCTAGAAGACTTTCAAGGAGCAACGGATGATAGAAAAAGATGGCTAGAGAAAGACTCAAAGGACTTTTTCTTATCAGCATGATTTTATATATACATATATACAGCTGTTGAGTTATGCAATAAAAATTACAAAAAAAATGTGTTAAGACTATTTTAATTATCTATATTCATCATTGGGATACCCAAGCTAAGTGAATCCTAACTCCTCCTCCTCCTTCTCTATACTCATATATTTTTACTATATAATTCAGAAGATGAATTGGATAATGAAATTAATCCTTAGCACACAAGCTCTCAGCACCTACCCCTGTCAACTGTTCTCCACTATGCCTTCTTGATTTTGCTGAAATTCTACAGTGATAATAAAGCAAATGAACCAGGTTAGAAAATTTTTAGTCCACCAGCTCTTGCAGTGAGGATTTTGGTTGGTTGGTTGTTTTACATTGTATTAACACTTTTCGGATCATTTAACACTGAATTAATTCATTTTGGTTTGGTTTTATGGCATATCAACCACAGTAGGTTATTTAATGCCAAATCCATCTTTATACATATAAGCAGAGTTATTTCAAACAATTCAGTTTAGCATAAGTATACAGTTTAAATGTCAAAACAGTTCTATTTCAAACAATTCAGTTGAGCATATGTATGCAGCTCAGTTCTATTTAACCCATAGATAGGATCTTGTCAGAGTGGACCTGGGAGCAATAGCAATAAAGGGGTACTCTGCATTCCCCAAAAATTCAGCATTATTGGAGCCTCACCATCAGATTGTTTAGTGTCATATCCAGGACACTAGTTGGGGGAGTCTTAGCCCACTGCAGAGAATCAGTTAGTGTATTCAGCAGCCCCAACCGACTGGGCTAAGTGATGATTTTTTACCTCATTATCAGGATCAAGAACTTTCAGCAGTAGTAGAATTGTAACTAACAATTGCTTTATTTTAAAAAATTTTTTCCCCATAAGATTTTAACTAGGAGGTGCCCATGGTGTAATGGGTATTGTCGCAGGAAGTGGACACGGCAACACAAGTTCAAATCCTGGACGAGACTGATTGCATTTCACATAGCACTAATACCCTTGGGAAAGGTATGAATCCAATTATTCCCCCTCCAGCTATGGGTAAATAGTAGGGCAGACTAGGTTCTCCAGCCTTGGTGTGGCAACTAGTCTAGGAGAAGAAAAATCTGAATTGAAACCTGTTAAACTTCGCTTAAAAAATTGACCTTGTGTCATATCCTCCCCGAGTGGAGGGGTTGGTAAATATAAGATTTAACTATACTTAAAAAGAAAACATATATAAATTAAATTTCGTGATTTGATTTTACATTGGTTTGGTTTCTTTGTTTCATAGCATATCAACCTTTGTGGGTTATTTAATGCCAAACCCTTCCTTGCAGAAAACAGTAGTGGTAATATTTAAAGTTGGGGAGATAAGAGAGTTCAATCCTTTCCCAGGCCTGAAAATAAAATATAATAGCACAACTGGAGTTTGAACTCACTCACTATGATGTTGCAGTCCATCACGTTAACCACAATGCATTGGGAACTTTCCCACTTCTCACATGATAAATTCAAAACAATCAAGTTATCACAATTACCCCCCCGCCCCACAGTATCCCAGGTTATCATTAGATTTTTCTCTTATTTTTTCAAACATAGATTCAAATCCTTCATGGCAATCATTTCTCCTGGTATGTGTTAAAAGGCCCATAATTTTAAAGCTTACAAAGACTTACCTGTGATGGTGAAATCCTAAAACTGACAAAATTCATATTGGTTTTCACCCTTTTAAGACTGTAGAGGTGGCCAAAGGTCTATATTTCCACAAAGCTTTGCAGTCATTTTCTTTTGTTCCCACAAGTGAATAAAAGCTGCTAAGCTGGATTGGTGCCATCACTGCGGACACAAGAGTTGTGGCTAAAGATATAGACTAATGTTTTGTTGTTTAGGGGCATTGGAATAAATATGATTGCTTATCAGAACAATTGGCAAATGGAATAGTCCCATGTAGTGATTACACTGTGGCTGCCAGTCAATGGGAAATGATAATTGACGTGCCTAAAGGTGGGGAGAGTGATGCAAAAGTGACATTGAAAGATGAAATCAAAATCAATGACTAGGCCTAGCAGCAATGGAAGAGAATGAGAAACACACTGTCAAATAAAATTCATTTCTGGTAAAAAATGCTAAAAGAGAAAGAAATTTTGTCATTAACCATTTTGCAGTTGGTTTCTTTCAATCAATTTTTGATAGCTCCTATTACTATTTTTTTTCCAGCAAAAAATCATTGTTGCAATAAGAAATTAAAAAAAAAATCTATAATCAGTTGATTGATTTTAACAGCATGTCACAACCTGTCTAGGGTCATTTTATGCTAAGAAGTTAAGGAATCATGAACATTTATATTATTTTGTGTAGATGTCTTCTTAAAGAGTTTTTTGTGGACAGTTATATGATATCAAGTATTCCTATCTAATACAAATAATTTGCACAGTGCAAGTTTTTCGATCTAATTCTAATGATTACATGGTTTCAAGTAACTATTTATACCTAACACATTATAACTATGTACTCGCGTTTAAAGACAGTGAACATAATTATAAAAATCTCATTGAATACTTAGATTTGTTAATGTATACTTTGCATTAATAAAATTTATATATTTATCAATAAAGATTAAATAGATATTAAGTAAAGTTGGCGACCTTAGTCAAGGGTGACCCGAAGGCTCCCTTTTCAATAGCTACCACACCGAGGTGTAGGGTAGGGCATTACTCCATTCCCTGAATTGCTCCACTTTACTCTTGATCCTTACCTTATAATGCTGAGTGTTAAGCAAGGTGGCATCAAATACCATTTTTTGAGTCTTTGGTATGACTCGACTTGGGATTGAACCCTGGTCTCCCGGACCATTGGGGAACATTAATCATTAGGCTATTATATGGATTGGCCCACCGGTTAGAGTGTTCGCCAATCGCCCGGGAGACCTGGGTTCAATCCCAGGTCGAGTCATACCAAAGACTTTAAAAATGGTACTTGATACCACCTTGCTTAACATTCAGCATTATAAGGTACGGTTCAAGGGTAAAGTGGAGCAATCCTGGGAATGGAGTAGCGCCCTCCCCTACACCTTGGTGTAGTAGCTATCGAAAAGGGAGCCTTCGGGTCACCCTCGACTATGGTCGCTAACTTTACTTTACTTATAGTGTGTTTACTATCCATTTTTATGTGTTTCCTTCCAATGATTTCACTATAAATTGGAAAATTAAATATCTGGGTTATAATTAGTTAATAATAGTCATTTGTTAGTACAGTTATATGATTTCACTTAACTAATAATAATACTTAGAAAACAATTATAATATCAAGTAACTATTTTTAATACAAATAATTCAGTCTTAGGGTATTAAGTATTCAAATCAATTTTTTAGTTTTGATTTTCTAGTCACCAGAAAAGTTCTAAAGAATCTAATAGAAACAAGTCATAACTTAGATTTGGAAATTTTACTTTGGTCTCTACTTTATATAGTCAAGCAAAATGATAGATTCAGTTTAGCTAACTTAGCAGAGACAAAATCAGAATCCAGTTTAGTATCATCATTATCATCAAGTTGTGCTGACAGCACAGAGTTCCCTGACACTTTCTTATCATCTTTCCCTATTATTCATTGCTTTTGGTTGGTCTTCTAGACAGCATCTAGTGTTCACACAGAGCTAATGCAAGTCTGGTCAGCTAACACTGGTGTAGGAGTCCAGAAGAGAATGTTGCTTATAAGGTTATCCTTATTTCTCCAGCAGTACCACACGTTTTGTTCATCTTACTTGGATGGTTTGTGAGATCAGAGGCAAGTGGCCATACAGCTTCTGTTTTAAGGGGTGCTACATCCAGGATTCATTCAAAAAAGCACGTAGCATTCTTATGTAGTTCCTATCTAGCCTTTTCTCTATGTGTTTCGTTAAAATTGAGGTGGAGCATCCATACAGTAGTACTGATATAGTTACAGCTTGGAAGAAATCCTTTTTTATTTCATCAGAGATCAGATTTCCATATGATCGACAGCCTGTCAGTTGCAGTGGATGCTTTACCTATGTGTATGTTGACATCACTTTCAGTAGATGAGATATTGCTGCTGAGGTATATGAACAGGTCTACTAATTTCAGATGCTTGCTACTAAGTGGAGATGGCTCTTTCTTATTTAAAGCACATAATCTGTTTTTATTGGCATTCACAGAGGCTGCTTGCTCTAGACTATGCAGTAGGTATTTGGCTTGGGCAGAAGTATTTATGAGAAGTGCTAAATCATCACAGTAGTCTGTGTGTCTGCAAGATATAGTCTGCTGCTTCTTTTTTTTGTGTATGAGAAGCCATTCTCTTTTATTAGAACTATTTATGTTGAATGTAATCTAGGCAGATTATAAACACACACATTATATATATATATATATATATATATATGGTACTAATGTATATCCTTGCAAGAAACCCTGTTGAAGAAGTCAGTGTTGCCATCAAATGAGTGAACGATTGCTTTTGTAAAGCATTATTATAGTGGTAACAGTTTCCTTAAGGAGACTGTATGCTGATAGTAAATTATATATATATATATATATATATATATAAACTAGCATACTTAAACTTGAATTCATAATCCCACTAAAACTTGGAATTTCCAAAGACTAATACGTGCAAAATATACTTGAGATTTCAATGGTAACAACAGAAAATTGATGTCCATAGCTTTTGGTTGTCCTTGAGTTATATATAATGAACAAGGGGGGGGGGGGAGAAAAGAAAAGACTTTTGGTGAGTTAGAGTAAGATTAGAATTATATACGAGACAATGATTCCTAGCAGGTCACACATTTTAGTTTTTTACCCTTGAAACGTTTAAAAAGTTTCTGCCTGTTCTGTTAATCTCTGATTGTATTAGACATTGCTTCTAGGCTGAAACTAGATCACATGGTTAACTGTTTTCAAGTATTGAAAGGAAGCGACTATTTTTTTTTAACACAACCACCTTGTTCTTTACACACAAGCCCTAGAGAGAGAGAGAGAGAGAGAGAAGAGATGGCTGCATTTCAACTGAACTATTAACAATAAAACTCATCAACTTGTACTTTCTTTCAGTATCAAAAGCTATTTTTGATTTTTGGTTAGTTTTATTCCAGATGAGAGCTTTGGTGACGCCTTTAAAGAAAATTTCCTAAAGAAGTTAGCCATTTCTCAAAATGAACCATCACCGCTAAAGGTTAAGGCAAAAAAAATGATTTGGAGCCATAAGTTATCATCATTTTGAGAATTTTGTGTTTAAACAGATTTTGATCAAGGTTATAACTGGCAGCAACAAGTCAACGATAAAGGAACGGTATGAGAAAGTGCTGAAAAGTCCTCAATCTAACCAAGAAGGGAATAACCTAGTGTTATGAAATGTACCTGCTATTCAACACATGCATCTTGTGGTTGAATACACTTAGCATATTTCTTCTTCAGTTTTTTAATTCACAAAAAAAGGGGTCATTCTTCAGCATTCTAATTAGTTAAAAAATTGAGGAACTATGTATAAAAAGGTGCAGTAAAGTTCACAGCCTAACTAAAGGAATGCACTTACTCATCCCACAGATCAACATACTTGATACATTTTCAAGTTTCTTTGACCTTACAGAAAAAAAAAAAAAAAAAAAAAATCATTCCTGTCTTGGTTAGGCTAAGAACTTTTCAGCATAAACTTACAGTTTCAAGAGTCGTTAAAATTTTGCCAATATGTAAAAGTAGGGGGAGGGGAGGGGGGAGTCAATTCACTATTGAAAAATTTTATAAATCATATCATAAATTAGAATTTTAATTCTGTTTTCTTAGATGAACCACAGTCAGCCATTATTATTTTTTGACTAATAATTTCTTTCATCTTAATTTCAGTACCGGACATTGGCATGATGGTTAGAACGTTCGCCAATGGTCTGGAAGACCTGGGTTCAATCCCAGGTCAAGTCATACCAAAGACTAAAAAAAAAAATGGTACTCGATGCCTCCTTGCTTAACACTCAGCATCATAAGGTATGGATCAAGGGTAAAGTGGAGCAATCCAGAGAAAGGAGTAGTGCTCTCCCCTTCACCTTGGTGTAGTAACTATCGAAAAGGGAGCCTTCGGGTCACCCTCGACTACGGTCGCCAACTTTACTTACTACTCATTACAAACAGTTTGACTATCATTTAATAAGTTACAATGTATCTTGTTTATTTCTTTAGTCATGTTTTATAGCATATCAATCCTTGTGGGTTACTTAGTGCCAAATCTTGTTTTTATATATATATATATATATATATATATATATATATATATATATATATATATATATATATAAAAACGTATTGTTTAGTGGTAGCCAATTAATTAATAAAATGTCATCACGGTCAACCCTCTTTAGTCAGACTTATCCTGAAGATTTGTTAGGTGAAACCTAGGTAGGTAGTTTCTGGCTCTTTTAGGTATTCTAGTTTTGCCCTACTTAGCGTATTGAGCATTTTTACTTACTAACTACTCATTACAAATACTTTGACTTAGGTAACTCTGACAGTGTTTTTTCTTTTGGCTATACATTGCAGTGCTGGTTGATTATTTTCAAGCAGTATGGATGTTTTAAGTCTTTTCATTTTCTTTTTATTCAATTCCCCCCACCACAAGATATCAGTTTGTGTAATTTTTTTTATTCATTTACAAATTGCATCATCTGTTTTATTTTCATGCCACCAGGGTATTAGAAATTGGTATAAAAATAAAAATTATATATATATAAGCAAATAGTTTGTAGGTAACACTTTTAAATAAGACAAATCTTGTTTGAACAGTTAAATTATTTCAAGTATTATCATTCAACACAAATAATTCTATTAATATTAATCATCTGTTTGCACACAGTTAAATGGTATCAAGTATTACTATCAACTATTAATAATTCTGTTTAATATAAACCATTTGTTTGCATACAGTTACTAATTTCAAGTATTGTTATTGAACATAAATAATTCTATTTAAGTATTCCTATCTAATACAAACAATTTGCACACAGATGTATGGTTTCAAATAACAAATAGTAATCTCTAGACTGAATAGTTCTATTTGTTTGATTGGGTTTAATTTCTTTGTTTAATGGCATATCAACCTTCATGGGCTATTTAATGTCAAAGCCAATCCTCTTGAAGAACAGTAGTGGTACTATTTAACCCATAGCTAGAAGGATAATGGGGTTCATACCTTTCCCAAGGATATTTGTCCATAAGTGAATGTAACAGTGTAACCTGAGTTTGAACTCCCTATGATTCCACAGTCCAGTGCTTTAACCATTATACCACAAGGGCACTCACCCACCAGTTCTATTTGAGCCATAAATGGGACCCTAACAGGTACTACCACTCTGGGTCAGAGTGGACCTGAATGTAATGGTAATTAAGGAGTACTCCACATTCCCCAAACTCTAAGACTGGAGCATCTCAATCAGATACAGTTTAATGTCATACTCAGTATACTAAATGGTTTCAAGTATTGCTAACTAACACTAATAATTCTAGTTAACATTATTCATTTGCTTGTACACAGTTAAATGGTTTCAAGTATTTCTATCTAATACTAATAATTCCCACGTTGAGTCATACGAAAGACTCAAAAAATGGTACTTGATGCCGTCCTGCTTAACACTTGGTAAGGATCAAGGGTAAAGTGGAGCAATCCAGGAAATGGAATAGTGCCCTCCTCTACACCTTGGTGCAGTAGCTATTGAAAAAGGACTGTTTGGGCCACCCTTGACTAAGGTCGCCAACTTTACTTTGCTTTACTAATAATTCTATTTAATATTAATCAATTGTTTGCACACAGTTAAATGATTCAAAGTATAATAAATGATAGAATAGTTCTACTGACCCATAAATGGGTCCCCAGCAGGCACTACCACTTTGGGCCAGAGCAGACCTCAGAGCAATGGCAATGAAAAGGCCCTCTACACTATCTGAAGCTCCAGAACCCAAGCCTCACCATCAGTTCAAATCCAAGATACTCGTTGGTGGGGGTCTCATGTCTCTATATATTTTAAATAATGCATCTTGAAATTCTAATCAGATGAACTATTTGTCAGTCATTATTCATTTTTTGTTATTATCAATTAGTATGTCTTTTATCTTAATTTCAGTTTCTTTTCATGACAACTGCTTTGACTGTCATTCTATAGCCATAAAAAAAAAAAATTATAATACATCTTGAAATTTTATTTGATGAAAAACTGTCAACCATTATCAACTTTTTTTTTAGTATTTTTTTTTTTCATCTTAACTTGTCATTCTATACACATTCTTAGGAAACAGTGCGGTTTCACTAACAGCCTATTCTTCATTTTCAATTTGTCCTAATTTCTAATAATGGTTGCAGAATAGTTGGTTGGTTGGCTGGTTTTATGGTATATCAACCCTTGTTAGGTCATCTAATGGTAAAATTAGTCCCCCGTGGTGTAATGGTTATTGTCATAGGAAATGGACATGACGACACGAGTTCAAATCCTGGACGAGACTGATTGCATTTTACATAGCACTAATACCCTTGGGAAAGGTATGAATCCAATTATTTTCCCTCCAGCTATGGGTAAATAGTAGGGCAGACTGGATTCTTCAGCCTTGGTGAGGCAACTAGTCTAGGAGAATGAAAACTCTGAATTCAAACCTGTTAAATTCCACTTAAAAATTGACCTTATGTCATATCCTGCCCAAGCGGAGGGGTTGGTAAATATGGTAAAATTAGCCCCCCCCCCGAAACTATCGTATAATACAAATAATAAAATTCCTTTTGTAAATAATTAGAACCTTAAGTAACTATTATTAATACAAATAATTCATATGCAGCTGTAGGGTTTTAATTATTCCTATCTAATACCAATAATTTGCACACAGTTATATGATTTCATGTATTTCAGACAATAGGGTTTTGAGTAATAATTCCTATTTAATAACCATTTGCAAAAAATTAAAGCTTCTAGTTATTATTCTTAATATAAATAATAATAATAATAATAATAATAATAAAGAATAGAGCAATTATCAGGTACTATTTTAATACTGCTGTGGTATATTACTGAAAGCTTTTTGTAAAGATATTGAGACAAAATCATCACTAAGAGAGCTGATGTGCTAAGAATTAATCTTGTAACCCGGTTCATCGGCTGATCAGTATAGAAAAAGCAGGAGTATAGGGAGCTTAGGTTTCACTTAGCTTAACTTTTCTACCCTCGCATCTGAGTATGGTGTGTCCTGAATCCTGAGAAAATGGTATTGATATGTAGATGAATCCGTTTTCTTTCATTACATCTATTGACATTCGTAGTACATGAAAATGATCTTACACTAAGGCAAGAAGCAGATCATATCCCATAGAAATTATCACAGATGCAGACAATGCGAATGATCTAGCACTTCTTGCAAAAATACCTGCCCAAGCTAAATCTGTCACATAGCCTAGAGCAGGCAGCAAGGGGCTTTGGCCTTTATGCAAACTTAGTGTTTTAAACAAGATGGAGATATCTCCACATTAAATGGCAAGCCATCTGAAACAGGTAGACCATTTCACAGACCTCGGTAATAATATTGCATGAAAAGAAAGCAATATAAATTTACACATGAAAGGCATGGACAGACTATTGTCCATATTGAAATCTGATCTCTCTGATAAAATAAAACAGGAATTCTTTTAAGCTGTAGACATGTCAGTACTACTGTATAGTTGCACTCCTTGGACTTTAATGAAGTGTTTGAAGAAAAAGCTAGGTGAGAACTACACAAGAAAGCTGTGTGGTATTCTTAATAAATCCTAGAAACTGCACTCCACAAATCATCCAACTAAGATGAACTGCATACTGCTGGGGAAGCAGGGATGAACCCATAAGTAAAATTCTCCAATGGACTCGTACACATGGACAAGCCAGTGTTGGCTGTCTAGCAAAAATTTAGATTCATCAGCACTGTGTGGACACTGTGGATGCTATGTAAAAGACTGTGTTGGAGCTTGTTAGAGGACTTACTAAGAGTGATAGCTGACAGAGACAATAGAATCTGTGCTATCTGCACAACTTGGTGATGAGGACGATGATGGAGATTAATAGATTTTTAGATTTGTCAAGTATTTGCAAAAATATGGACACCTGTGAATAACTTATGTAGCCGGTAGTCTTTCAAAACGCTTCAAGCTGACAGTGTACAGTTGTTTTGTTTTCAACATCATAGGTGAAATTTTATGTTTAGTAGAAAATTAATATCTACTGTTTAGTTTTATGGCATATCAACTATCGTGAGTTATTTAATGCCAAATCCTCTTTATACATATATACTAAATATATATAATTTGGTTTGGTTGGATTTTAAACGAACCCCGGATTCATTTTTTGCACACAGTTTCAAGTATTCCTATATAACAGTCACAATTTAACAGCAGTCATTTCAATTTGACCCATAAACAGGATGCTATCAGGTGCTACCACTCTGAGTCAGAGTGAACCTAGGAGCAATGGCATTAATTCTGGTTCAGTTTTCACAGTTTTAACCGAGATATTGGGGATAAGTAAACTGTCTTCAAGATTGGTTCCAAGAATGTTGATGTCAGAGAATAAGCTGAACTAGGTTGATATTTCTAAGACACTTCTGATTAGCTTCCAGGCTAACCTTAAGAATTTCCACTGCAGATTAATAACAAGATGAAACAGTGGAAAGACTGGTTCTTTATCCTCAAAGAAGTTCAAGCAGGCAGCATCTGTTATCAAGGTGATGGCTTCTGCTTTTTGGATTATGAAGGTGTAATCATGATAGACTACTTGAAAAAAGGAAAAACTATTAATGTACAGTACTATGCATCAGGATTAAGACAACGGAAGGAAGCAACCAAGTTAAAATGCTGAGGGAAGCTGAAGGCAGATGTGCTCTGGCTCCAGGATTATATGCTAGTTCAAACTGTCCATGTTGCAGAAGCTGATACAGCCAACTGTGGCTTTGAATTGCTACCCAATTCTCCTTACTCACAAAACATTAGTTCCATCTGACTTCTTTCTGTTTCCTAAATTCAAATCCCATCTTTATGGTTACCATTTTGAAAACAATGTCATACATGCTGTGGAAGAGTTTTTAGAGGATCAGTATGCCACATTCTTCTGTGATGGGATTGCAATACTTGAGCTTTGTTGGAGCAAGTTCATTGATGTCAAAGAGGGTTACATATCGAAAAAATAGTGAAAAACTATCTCCTTTCTCTAACTCCTTCTGAGTGAGGATAAGAACCTTTTGAACCAATCTTGTAGGATCGCTTTTTAAGGATAGTTGAACTTTATTATTTTATAAAAGAAAGACAAGTTACACTTTCAGTACTGATGTAACAGTAAAAGCAAGTGGGTGTGACACATGCCTAAATTCTGAGAATGAAGGTAGGTAAGTAGCTAAACTGGTATTAATATACCAGTGACCAAGAAAAAGCACAAACCAAAAAGATTTTTCGGGAGAAAATAATTTGAGATAAGTCAAAACCATTTGGGACATTTGATATAAATATATATATATATATATATATATATATATATATTTTTTAATATCGAAGAGTTATTTATAAAATAACTAGAGTCTTAAATTGAAAATTGGGATAAATGGAGAGAGAAGCACCAGATAAAAGAATTTCAAATTATATATATATATATATATAAGTAAATAAACAAAAAAAGCAGCTGATGATCAGAGTACAAAAATGTACTAGCAAAAAGCAAATGTGTGTGTGTGTGTGTGTGTGTGTGTTTATAAAAACTGAGTGGAGACACATGTTAAAAGGCTTTTAACAAATCAAGAGAGATTGTCGGCCATTGGACTTGATTTCAAGCAATTAATACAAAAGTTAAAAAAAAAAAATCAAGCAATTAAGACAAAAGTTAAAAAAAAGAAAAGAAAAAAAGGCAATTTTGCTGATTCAGTATGAAAAGAAAAATTTGTATACACTATCATCAAAGCAGAGAACATTAAATAAGTTGGCGACCGGAAGGCTCCCTTTTCAATAGCTACTACACTGAGGTGTAGGGGAGGGTGCTAATCCCTTCTCTGGATTGCTCCACTTTACCCTTGATACATACCTTATATTGCTGAGTATTAAGTAAAGAGGTATAAAGTACCATTTTTAAAGTCTTTGGTATGACACAACTAGGGATTGAACCAGACCATTGGCAAACACTTTACCCACAAGGCCAATGAGCCGTTTCTCAGTCTTTTTTTAAAATATTTATGGTTCCTGCCTTCAAAATAGACCAGAATTTTACCTTCTATCAACTAAAGGACAGGCAGCAGTGACTTTGCTATTTAAACATTAAGGTATAAAAGCATATTTGTTTACATACCATCATTTAGGAAGGTAGATCTATATAAGGCTATGAAATTAGAACTGTGTTGGAGATTTTTTTTATAGTAAATTCATGTAATCTATACAGAAAATTCTGTTGATAAACACACAAAAATAAAAATAAAATATGAGGTGCATACGATAAGTTTTCAGACTTTTTTTTAGTATGGGCACTTTTATTGATAGTACACACATGAAACTAGGGTCCCCTTTGAAGTAATCTCCTCCGGCTGCAATGCACTTGTTGTACCGTTCCAACAACTTCTGGAAGCCCCCATGAAAGTCCTTTTGTGTTAGCGTGTCAATGACCTTCGTCACAGCCTCTTTCATCTCCTCAATTGTCTCATAATGATGGCCTCTTAGTTTAGGGAATAAGCAGAAGTCATAGGGAGCAAGGTCTGGACTATAGGGAGACTGAGGAACTGTCTTGATGCCCATCTTGATCAAATAGTCTGTGACAAGATGGAGTTGTTGACTGGAGTATTGTCTTGGTGGAAATGCCACTGACCCGATTTGAAGATTGCTAGCCTCTTCCGACGAAATCTTATCCTGAACTCCCTTAAAACCTCAACATAGTAACCCTAACCTTAACCCTTTGGCCAATCAACTCTGGTCTATTGACTTCTTTACTCCTCCCACACCTCTCATCATCCCTCACAGACTCCCTGCCTTCCTTGAATCTCTTATGCCACTCAAAAACTGATGCTCGATTCATGCAAGATGCTCCAAAAGCAGTCTGAAGTATTCCATATGTTTCTGTGGCATTTTTTCCAAGTTTAAAACAGAATTTTATTGCATATCGTTCTTCTAAAGTGTTCTCACGTCCAGATTGCATTTTTGAAATTCACCAGCTGTGACAGTCAGGCTTTAGTAGGGTGTATTCCAATTGCTGCTGTAGCTGTTCATTTGAACATGAAATCATAAAAATTGGTCAGTCATCTCATAAGATGTATAGCAATAACATACTAAATTTTCAAGAGTCTACAACAATTCTAAATGCCCATACGAAAAAAGCCTGGAAACTTATTGTATGCACCTCGTATTTGGTTGGAAGAAGGAACAAATTTTTTTAATAAAATAAATAAATAAATTCTATAATAAACAATAAAACAAATAAAATTCATTATGTTTTTTTTTTTGAATGGATAAGTATCATTTGAGTTGCCAGATGTGATTGTAATATTTCTTGTGCAAGAAAGACAGAGCCAGTCTCTTTTTCAAATAATGAAAAAACAAACGAACAGTCATAGAAATAACAGGGACATTTTTCTCATGTGAACAAATTTTTCTTTGGATGCTGTGACATGCCATTAGTAAGAACCACAAAATATGGGGTGTTGGGACAGTGTAAGAGTAGGTAAATTTATGCCTTTTCCAAGGACACAAGTATGTAGCAAAAACATTTGCAGAATGCTAATCTTAGGTTATTTGGTTTAATGGCATATCAACCCTTGATGGTTATTTAATGCTAAATCTTTTATATATATATATATATATATATATATATATATATATATAAAAAAGATATTTGTAAGTGAATAGTTTGTAATCAACAATATTTTTAAATGAGCCAGAGTTCATTTGCTTGCACTGTTAAATGGCTTCCAGTATTGTTTGTTTGTTTGGGTTTTATGGCATATCAACTCTTGTAGGTTATTTAATACCAAATCCTGTTCATACATAAATATTAAATATATATGATTTGTAAACACTTTTTATAGATGACATTTTAAAATGAGCCAGAGCTCATTTATTTTATTTTTATTTATTCATTCATCTATTTTTTTTTTAAAACAATAAAATCGTTTCAAGTATTTCTATGCAACCCAAATAATTCTGCTTACTATTAATCACTTGTTAGCACACAGTCAACTGGTTTCAAGTATTGCTATGTAACAGTAACAATTTAAAATCAATCATTTGTTTACACACCTTTACATGGATATACATGATTTGTAAATGAATAGTTTGTCGGTAATTTCATTTTTAAATGACTTCGAACTAATTTATTTACACACAAATATTGATATTGTTTCTAGATAGTAAAATGGTTTTAGTAATTACTATTCAACAATAATTCTATTCCATATTAATACTTTTTTGCAGACAGTGAAGTGGTTATTAGTATTGCAATTTAACACTAATTATTCTATTCAATACAATTCCTTCATTTGCACACAGTTAAATGGTTCCAAGTATTGCTATGCAATACCAATAATTCAGTTTACAGTTAAAGAGTTTTAAGCATTGCTATTTAACACCCATAATTCTATTCAACATTATGCATTTGTTTGCACACAGTCAAATGGTTCCAAGTATTGCTATGTATCACTAACAATTCAATTAGACAGTCATTTGTTTACACTGTTGAATATTCAAACAGTTCTATTTCTAGCAATTCAAGTTAACATAAGTAATTTGTTTGCACACAGTTTAAATGTCAAACAGTTCAATTTGACCCACATGAGACCCCAACAAGTATGACTACTTTGGATCAGAGTAGACCTGTTTCTAAAGGCAATGAAGTAGTACTCCACAATCTGCCAGAGCACCAGGACTGGAGCCTCACCAGCAGATTGTTTAATGTCATATCCAGAACACTCATTGAGGTACTTTTTTTTTTACCCCGCAAAAGAGATGCAGTAAGCATATTTTACATCTCCCCAAATTTGTATTCATAATTAAATGTTACTAAATTTTTTTTCTTAACTAATAACTATGATGCCACTATATACCCCCATCTTGATAAGGATGAAATAAAATCAAAGTTAATTTGATTTGCAAAATGTTATCTAAACTACAAGAACATAAAAAGAAACAAAGCAACCCGTTCCCTTCATGCAAATTTGGACCCGTTAATATTTATATCGTAGACTACAATGGAAAGAAATGATAATAAAAATCATAAAATAAGAAGCTATTAAAAAAGTAGACAAATGCATCCAAAATATCTTTAAATTCTAAGGTAATCTTTGACATTATGCAATGGTATATTTAGTGGGTTTTTTTAAATGAAAAAGAAAAAAGAAAAAAAAAAAAGAAAAAAAAAAAAGATATCAAACAACTTTAAAAATTGTGGCCAATAGATTGAAGTTAACTATTTTTTCTTATGTTTTTTTTTTCCCCCACCCAATATCGAACAGCTTCTTGACAACCTGCAAGATTGGTTCTAAGATTGCTAATTGTATGAATGAGTCCCAGGAGGTGAAATGGCTGTTTCAAACAGTTTCTCTTGCCATTATTAATACAATTTGTATAGTTAAATGGTTTCAATAATAATATTTAACTTTTAAACTAATACACCAATTACTGGCACTACATAAGCTATTCATAAAACAAATCAATGAAAAATTATAGAAATTGGATTACATTATCCTATATGTTATAACTTTTTGGGTTTGTACCTCAATTCTAAGCAAGCCTGTTGAGTGATAGTGCCCTGGAGAAATTTCAAGCAAGCCAAGAATCCAGTGGCCCAAAGGTAACCAGAAAGCTTTTTGAACAAATCTTGACCAAGAACTTTCATTTATTCTTACAACCAATCTTAAGGGTCCCATTAGATAGCAGATCGAGGGTGGGGGTGGGTTTTGTAAAATTATATATGATGTTTGGCCCAGTAATGAAAAAAAAAAACAACAAAAAAAACAAAAACAAAACAAGTTGATGAAAATAAAAAGCACATGACACCATAACTTAACATGCGCAAGTGAAATGTGCATGTTATATGAATGATTGTTAATGATTTTTACAAACATATCTGAAAGCAAATGCATTTAATATCATTAATAAGCTACAAAGAGAAACTTTGTCTTCATACGCTGCCCAGTGGCAAAAGGTGCTGGTGGCGCCAGGAGTACCAGTACCACCTTAACCACTGAAACTGAAGCATCGCCCCTGATTGGTGATTCATGAAGACAGGGTATTGCAAGTGTTCTTACATGTTGTATTATAAAATTTTAAATTTTAAAAAAATCATATATATATATATATATATATATATATATATATATATATATATATATAGGAAAGGTTGTAGAATATGTATATAGCTTTTTTTGTGACATAAATACATGTAGGTCAATTCACATGTGCATTTACCTGTAATTTCAGATAGAAATTTTGATATTTTAATAAAAAAAAAAAAAAAAAAAAAAAAAAGGAAGGACAAATCACTTTGATCATTGCAGCATAAACCAGCAGCATGGCTGCCAAAACTCTGATCAGTGACATATTAATTGCTCAATTATATTCCCAAATAATGACTTGTCTGAATCGCTGTCCGCTATTTCACCATCAAAAATTTTCAAAATATTTTCTAATATTTGTAGCTGATAATAGCAAATTTTCCTCTTTCATAATAATCAAAGGCAGGGGAGATCACTCTAATAACTCTTCTCATACGAAACTAAAACATATTTTAGTTTCAAATTCAAATTCTACTTCCTTGGAAACACAGATACGGAAGTAATCAAGTATATGAACTCGGAATAAAGAGGAACATGATATGAAGTGTTAATAATAGTACTCCTGGCAAAAATTAAGGAATTTGCACATACAGAGGATGTTAGAGGAATTTAAAAAAAACATTTTTAAAAATTTTTCCTTTAGCAGTAAATAATCTAATAACAGATAAGATGCAAAACATTTAATAGCTGAGCATTTTGGACTCATAAGCAAACTAGATTAAACTATGGAATAATCTTGGAATTTGTATTCTTAAAGTCTTGAACAGATTCCCTACTCCACCAGATTGGTCCAAAGATTGCTGATTGTAATAATGAGTGCCAAGTGTGCCTGTTTCAAAGAATTTACCCCTTACCATTCTTTGAGGCAACACATTTTTAATTTTTTTTAGCTGAGATTGTAGATTGGAAATGATTGCCTCCCCACCAAAAAATATTGCATATGTAATTTTTTTTTTTTTTTTAACAAATGACCTGTGAAAGGCAAAATCTAAAATATAAATCAATCTTTTAAAAAGCAAAATTAAAACTTCAAAAGATACCCAGATTTGAAAATTAGAAGTGGCTGCTGTATGTTCTGATTATAGAGAAAGCTGAGTTTAACCCACATTGCGTTAATTAGTTTAGAATTTACAATTTAATTTTTCTGAAATTATTAAATTTATTATATTTTAATTATTTAGATTTAGATTAAATATCATGCAGATAGCAAAAGCTAAAAAATGTACATTTTGCAGAGTTAGTGTCAATTTTTAAGTGGAGTTTAACAGGTTTGAATTTAAAGTTTTCCTTCTCCTAGATCAGTTGCCATAGCAAAGCTAAAGAGTACAGCTGACCCTATTATTCACCAATAGTTGGATAGAGTATAGTTGGAATGCATACCTTTCTCAATTGTATTAATGCTATGTAAAATGTAAACAACCTAGTCCAGGATTTGAATTCAGTTCACCATGTTCATTTTCAATAATTGCGACACTATGAACGCCTCCATGTTTGATTTGAAAAAATTATGTTTTCTTTTAAAATGAAATATATCCAGTGGATTGTTAAAATTTTGAATAAAATTAAAATTTCCTTTTTTCAAAAAATTATACATTTGTGGGAATTCGGTCTGTGCCCCATGCACTTTCATCTACATAATCATCTCACCCCATGTCGTGTTGCAGGTTTTCAGCAGGTCGAAATGCACAAGTCCAAGATGGGTCCACCATAGATGAAAAAGGCAAAAATAAAAAGCTGGAATAAATTTAATACAAAAGAGGAGGGGTATGTGTGACACATCGTGTAGAGTACTCACTTTCGCTATATAGACTGCTGGTGAAATTCCCTTAACTAAAACTGACTGCTAAGTTTTCAACCATGACATCACTTCTCTCTTCAGCAGATCTACTCAGTCTATCTGTGTCTTTCTCTCTTCTGTGTATCTTCTATCTGTCTCTGGTCCTAGCCAATCTGCATATCTGTATCTCTGGTCCTCTCTGTGCCTATCCAGCATACTGACATTACTTGTATATATGCAGGGGTGAACATTTCCTACTTCAGGGTTTTTGGTTACCCATAGGTTGGACATAAAAATATTGTCAGACGGTATGTCTCCAGGTGACCCTAAAAGCCGAAGCTCTTTTAAGTCGTTGCTCCACTTTTATCCGACCATTGCTGCTTATAATTACAAGACTGAATTAGTGGTTACCGTACAAAATACCTATGGTCACACACACTCAACATACTCATACAAATATGTCTCAGACCCTATATGGACATAAACATATACAGTAACGGCCATAAGTTAAGTAAAAGAACAATAAATATTTGAATTAATTTTACTTGAAAGAATTTGCATTTATGTTTATGAAATTTTCCCAAAATATACTTGGAACATATATGTATTTATTACATATTAAGTTTTCTTAATTTTTTTTACAGTCAATTAAGAGTGAACTAAAAAAAACCCCAAAAATATACATTTTACCATGGTCAAAAGTTAAGGAATGCTGTTGAGTTATAGTAATTTAGATAACTTTTAAACAACTTGATTGCTAATTTTGATTAATAGTCAACTGTCATACATTGTTGGAACTATTTTTAAGCAAGATGGAGGTGAAAGCATGTAATTATTTAACTTGAGAAAAAAGCTCATTTTAGTTAAATCATGAAGGCAAATCATATTCTGATATTGCTGGCATCATACGAAGGTCAAAAAGCGTTGTTTATCATGTAATCAGTAGATTTAAGGCTGACAAGACACTTGAATCAAAACCAAGAATTGGCAGGCCTCCTATGACTACCAAATGAGAAGATTGGGTGATTGTTAAAATGTCTTTAAAAGATTGTTTCGATACAGCAACGTTTATTTATCATGCATTTTATGAGCAAACAGGAAACCCAGTCTCTAGAAAAAGTGTTTCTTGTAGGTTAAATAAGGAATAGTGACTTGGATTCCATGTTGCAAACCTTTGATTTAAAAGAAAAATCAAAATGTCTTGACTTTGCCACAGAGTATAACTTGTGGACAGAGGAACAATGGAATATGGTTCACTTCAGTGATGAATCTAAATTCAACTTGTTTGGGTCTGATGGTAAGAGTTTCGTAAGACATAAAAATGGGGAATGCTTATCTCCTCAGTGTGTTAGGAAAACTGTGAAATTTGGAGGTGGGAGCGTAATGGTGTGGGATGATTTCTTTAGCGAGAGTAGGACCCATTGTTTGTTTTCACGGAAATATTAATGCCAGTATTTATAAAGAATTTCTTTGCCAGCATGCTCTTCCTCATTTACGCAAAGAGACAGTTGAAACTTCAATATTTATGCAAGACAACGTGTCTTGCCACAAAGCTAAAACTGTGTTAAGTTTTCTTGAAGAAGGAATATCTGTTATGAAATGACCACCACAAAACCCAGATATGAATCCTCTAGAGAATATATGGAAAATCATAGGAGAGAAAGCTCAGAATAGAAATCCTTAAATTATTGATGATTTATAGGGTTTTCAGGAAGAAAAATGCGAAAGTATCACTACTACCTTTTGTAAGAAGTTAATTGGCTCTTGTGGTCGAAGATGCAATGAGGTAATTCAATGCAAAGGAAAATTCATTAAATATTGAATTTTTCTTTAGTTTATATATTGATCTAACAAGGATTTATGATGTGTTCCTTAACTTTTGAACAGGGCAAAATGTATATTTTTGTTTTTTCAGTTGACTATCAATTTACAGTAAAAGAAAATTTAGAAAACTTTATATGTAATAAATGCATATATGTTTCAAGTATATTTTGTGAAAATTTCATAGATGTACATGCAAATTTTTTCAAGTAAAAATCATTTAAATATTTGTTGTTGTTCTGTTCCTTAACTTATGGCTGCTACTGTATATACACACCTATGGTAAACTCACAAATATACACATATGTATATACCCACATGTACATACATCCACACATACATGAACTCACACCTACTAAGTCTGTATACTACAGTTGCAAATCGAACTTTGACAGAGCTGTCAATTAGGGATTTCTCTACACAAGATGCACTTGTGTAAACAAGCGGAAGCAGATGTGTGGGTTGACAGTCGGAAGGACGAACCGGAAGAATGTGTAAGTGTTATGAAATTATATATACATAGATACCCAGAGAGATAGTCTCAGATACATGGTTGGGCAGTCAAGAGGTCGGGAGGTGGGGGAGTGCCCCCCACCCACTGGTTGTGAAGGAGAAGTGCCAAGTGGAGCTCTGAATATGGCACAATGTGGCTAAGAAGAAGTTATGAGTCAACATAGCAGTCCTCTGACTGTCTTCATCTCCCCATCTCTCTCTCACATGTACAGTCAACTTCTGACCCTTACAAGAAATAAAGTAGTGAGATGTATATTTTTGTAAAGGAAGGGCAACGGTTATTCATTCATTCATCAGGCTATGCAACACTACCACACCAGTGTCAGTTGTGCCACACAATTTTTTGGCAACATAGATTCATAAATAAAACATAGAAATAAAAAAAAAGTTTGTCTTCAACATTCAGCAAAATTCCTTTTAATAAAAAATAGATTAAAAAAAAAAAAAAAAAAAAATGGTTAAGTTTTAAAAATGAAACATTCTCTTGACAAAAAAAAAAAAAAATTCAATAAAAGTTTGTTGGATGAAAACTCCCATAAAAAAATGAGGCCTGGCAGACCTAAGTAGATTTAAAAATTGCTTAAATGAAAACAAGTCTCCCTCATGACATCTGGTTTAGTTTCTTTGTTTAATGGTACATCAACCTTGATGGGTTATTTAACCAATAGCTGAAGGGATAAGGGACTTCATAATTTTCCAAAGGGTAGTTGCCCGAAAGTGAGTGTATGAGCAGGACTGGAGTTTGAACTCTCTCACTTCAAGGTTGAAGTTCAGCATGTGAGCCACCATGCCCCTAACACCCCTGGACATCTCATAGTATAAGTGGATAATAAAAAAGAATAGAGAGAAGCTGAAGTGCTTCTCTTTATACAATTATTTTAAAATTTACTAAATTTTAGCAGATATGTGATATATTGGGATTTTCCCAACTTTATATGGTAACAATATTGCGATGTCAGCAGGAAGAAAGAAACACAACATGATTTAAAATGTTATAAAAAACATATTTATATAGAAAGAAAGGAAAGAAAATATTGTCCTTGCAAACAGTTGGTTTGCGTGAAACTTTTCCGTAAAAGGCATCCTTTTAACAGTTTGTATTTCCTGTGTCCTTTTGGTTGGGTTGAAGAAAATAGAGCCTTATTTCTTGTGCTTCAGTTGCTGGAAAAATCCTCGCAAGCGTGTATTGGTGTCTAGAAGACTAAGAGAACGGGCGGGCACGTCTTGATTCTGAGGAATCACACAAGCAAAAGAGGAAGGATGTTCGTAGGAAACGCCCTCATAGGGGTTTGGAGAAAATCTAAAAAAAAAGTGGGAGCCTGTGGTTGGCTGTTTTTCATCCAATCACTGGGCACCTAGTTAGCGACTCCGTAAATAATTTCAATAGATATGCTGAACTTCTCCAAATGGTGACTTGAATTGTGAGTTTATTCAAGACAAGACAAGGTTGGAAGAGAAGAAAGAAATTGTAAACGGATCTAGCGTATAAAGACATATACTTCACCTGCTACGAGAAATATTTAGCATAATAGAAAATGTAATCACTGAACTAAGTTCAAATCCTGTATAAAAATATTTGCATTTCACTTTGTGCTAATGAAGTTAGAAAAGGCATGAACTCAGCTGTTTTCCCCCCAGCTATGGATAAATAGTAGGGTAGACTGGTTTCTTTAGCTTTGGTTAGGCAAACAGTCTAAAAGAAGGAAATTTTTAAATTCAAACCAGCTTTACACTGCTTAAAAATTGACCTTGTGTCACATCTTGCAGGTGGTGGAGGGGGGGTCAAGTAAATGTATACACACCAGCTGCTTTGGAAAGCAGACCAAATATTGTACAACAACTCCTCTCTCTCTCTCTCAGATCAACATTGGAGAGAGAGAAAAGAGAGAGAAAAAAAAAAGATTTAAAAAAAAAAGCCAACCTGAGCTGCTTGGAAGCAAGAGAGAAAAGTTATCCAAACAGGTTTGAAGCTGTTGGTCAAGCAATGAAGTGGACTAGATAAAATAGGTCAGAGCTGCCAACCTATTTTTTTATTGGCAAGATCCCAGATAAAAAATCAGGGGAGATGAAAGAATTGATGGAAAAAGGAAAAGAGGCGGCCAAGCCTTATCAGATTTTAGTCCATTTAAAATGAAGATTTAGGACACAAAAAAACAAAACAAAACACTTTTTATTTTGTTTAGCAAACCATGAGTCAAAAATGAAGAGCCTGTAATAAATAACTTTGTTTTTTTTTTTTGTTTGTTCTGAAATCTCAGACTAAACTTGAGGATTATGAAAAGAAAGCAAAATTAAAAAACTTAAAATATCTAACCAGAATTTTTAGTGGATGATTATATAATGGAGACTTGTCAGTAGAATTCAGAAGATAATAAAAATTATGAGAAGCTTATAAAGAATTTAACTTTTGCATGGAATTTTTCAACCTTTGAGCTTCCTCATAGATGGGGAGAAGAATTAACATTCTGCTAGAACAGAAAAATTTTCAGTGCGATTATTATCACAATACCTGAAAAAATAAACTGTCTCACAATAGTTTTTATATTCAGATGAATCGTGAACCTATTTGCTTCCCTTTGTAAGTGGTCCATGATGATATAGATACATCTATTGAGGAAGGGACAAAGGATTTTAATTAGCATTTCATAGTTAACAGTTGTCAATAATAATGTGGATGCTTCTATTTAGGAAGGGGCAAAGGAATTTAGTCAGCATTTCATAGTTAGCTGCTGTCCATGATGATATGGGTGCTTCCATTTAGGAAAGGGCGAAGGAGCTTAATTAGTGCGTCATAATTATCTCTGTTATATCAAAAATTTGTATGTTTAAAAAATAATGTTCAGAACAAATGTGGATACCATAAAGTTATTGGATATTGGACTGGATATTGCTTTATTCTCTAATTTTAAGTGTATTGTTCTCATAAAAATCTTGTCATATTCATGTACAAATATAATGAATACTCTAATAATATAGATAAAAATATTCTTTAATTTAAAGCATTTTAAGTGTATTGTTCTAATACAAACCTCTGCATAATGGACTGTTTTTATTGGCATATAGTTTATACATATATATATATTGCAGACGCACATGAACATGATGAGAATTATTATAAAACACGGTTAGTATCTGATTTCAGTCTAAGTTATGAGACTTGGATTACACAGGATTAAAAAAAAAAAAAAAAAAAAAAAAAAAATTTTTTTTTTTTTTTTTTAAATTTTTTCAGTACATTTTCCCCACCAATTTAAAACAAATTGTCAAAAATCTGAAATGACGTCAAAGTTTCTCTACTTAAGTTTCTTAAAATCGTCATTAAAGATTTTATCAAGTTTTCCCTGCCCCTCCTCTCTTGCCTTCAAAATACAAAAAATTCTTAGTGAATTTGAAAATCAACACAAGTATACTCACATGGAATGGCAAATTGAGGCGTCTTTTAACGTCCAGACGATAAGCCCTAAATTGTTCTTCATTGTTAATGTCAACAAATTTCAACCGGAGTATTTCATAGCATCTCCGAGCTTGTCTCTGCAAAAAAAAAAAAAAAAAAAAAAGAAAAAAAAAAAGATAAAAATAAAATAATTAAGTGCCGTTTAGGTGGTTGATTTATTTTTTTGACAAGAGAAAAGGTTATGTAAAACATTCTCCAACAAATTTTAAAATGGAGACACCCCACCCAAAATATATATATATATATTTCATTGAACATAATAGACATTTTTTGTCTACATATTTTTTGTTGATCCCTTCATATTGCCGTATTGATTTTATAATATTCGTTGGGAATTGATTGATGAATCTTTCATAAACATTCATGCCCAACAACAGAATTACGGAAAATTCTCACTGAAAACACAATATTAGAACATCAAAATAACAAGCAAAAACTACAGATTCTCGAGGCACTACATATTAGGAACATACAACCCAAACTTAACAGAATTAATCTTCAAACCAGTGCTAATGTATTTAAATGTCTAGCTACTGACGCTATTTATAGAAACAAATTTAAAAGTAAACACTACACACTGCAACGGTACAGACGCTCTTCTTACAAAGTAGTAATGTAAATACAAAAGTTACATCACTTTTGTAATGGATCCTCCCCTGATAATGGCCTAAAGTTGGGCAGAAAGTACTTGGAAAATAGATAATTATGGAAGATTCATCAATCAATTCCCGCCGAATATTATAAAATCAATACGGCAATACGAAAGGATCAACAAAAAAATGTCTATTATGTTCAATGAAATATGTATTAATGAAGAAATGCTGCCTATATATATATATATATATATATATATATATATATATATGTATATATGTTCCACGGACAGACTGTTTTGTTGTATTACAACTCTTCAGTGTGGCTTGAAATGCGAGATACTTCAAGCTGGGATCAAAATCTGGCTGAACCAATATTAGTTCAACCATTAATTTTTTGGCAAGTATTTTCTTTCATCTTAATTTCTGACTGCTTTTTTTTTCTTCTTTAAATATAAAGTAATTTGGATTGTCAATCAACTGCAATTAGGAAGATGATTGATTTTAACAACATGTCAACCCATCTAGGGATATTTTATGCTGAGAGGTTAGAGAATTGCATTCATTGTATACAAATATTTACATCTTTTGTGTAGATGTTTCACATAAAGATTTTTTTTGCATACAATTATGCATCAAGTATTCCTATCTAATACAAGTAATTTGAATAGCTGTATGGTTTCAAGTATTCCTATCTAAAAAATAGCTTAATGGTTTTGTGAAATAATTGTCTGAACCTTTTATTTGGCATGAAATGTAGAATATTTGAAGAGACTTAAACTATCAGATTCAGAGACCAGTTAAGTCTAGTTCAGATCAACTGAGTTTGATTGGCATGAAGTACTCCCAGGGTCAGTTGAAAGCTCGGCTTTCATTAGAGGATTGTAAAGTCATGTGACTATAAATTCTAGGAGTTAGATTTAACTTGCTTTGGTTAGTCCAAAGCAGCCTAGATTTCTAGACGAGCAAAAATTGTATGGTTGTAATTTCTACTAACGTTCAAGTGGTTTAGCTCTTGGTGTGGTATTACTGGTAATGTAGAAGATATCTGAAGATTAATAAAGGAATGTGCACACTGAGATGGCTTTGCATTTATTTGTCCCAGTGAAGAAGATGGACCAACGTAAGAGCAGGAAGAAGAATCGATCATTGTCTGAAGAACAAGAAGACAATGACAACAGAACATGATCCTCAAATCATGCTGATAGTACAGATTCTCAATTCTCTCTCTTGCCATCTGTCTTTATTGGCCATCAATCTTGGCAAGTCCTCTAGACTGCATGCAGTGTCTGAACAGCTGATGAATGTAAGTCCTTGTTGGTTGGCCTACATTAGTGTATCCACAAGAGAATGTCCCTGATTCTCCAAAAGTGCCTAGTATGTTTTGTTTGTCCTACTTGAATGATTTGTGAGATGGGAGGTAAGTGGCCGTACAACTGCTGTTTTGTGGAGTGCTACTTCCAAGATTTGTTCCGAACACACAGCATCTTTGTCTAGTTCTCATCTAGCTTTTTCTCCAAACACTTTGTTAAGTGTCCAAGTGGTGCAGCCATACAATAGTACTGACATGGCTACAGCCTTGAAGAATTCCAGTTACATTTAGAACTTTATATTTTGGAATTATATAATTTACCTTTATATCCTTATTTTTCCCCTGATAAAAAAGTTATTTCACATTTAGACTTTTTTTTTAAACATTGTTCTGATCTTTATGCTCGCTACTGTATATTAAATATATATGGTTTGGTTTGGGTTTATGGCATATCAACCATTCTAGGTTATTTAATGCCAAATCCTTTTTATACATGTATATATATCAAATATATATGATTTGGTTTTATGGTGTATCAACCATTGTAGGTCATTTAATGCTAAATTCGGTTTATATTAGATATATACGATTTGTAAACATAAGTCAACAAAGTTCAATAGTTCCAGATATTGCTATGTATCATGAATAATTCAATTAAACAGTCATTTGGTTACAATTGTAATCCAAACAGTTCTATTTCAAACAATTCAATTTGGCATATGTCATTTGTTTGCACCCAATTTAAATGTAAAAACAGTTTTATTTGACCCATAGATAGGACCTTATCAGGTGCTACCCTGGGCAAGGGTGAACCTGGGAGCAATGGTAATGAAGGGGTATTCTGCACTCCCCAAAGCTCCAGCATTACTGTAATCTCACCATCATATTATTTAGTGTCATATCCAGGACACTTGTTGGAGGAGTCTTAACCCTCAGCAGAGATGCAGTCAGTGTATTCTACAGCCCCAGCTGACTGAACTAAAACTTTTTGGAAAACTGAATATTTGGTGTAGTGGTAGCAATAGTAATGCTGAGAGAGAGAGAATGGTATTCAATTGAGAAAGTCAGAAATCAGACATTTTGTTTCTTCTTCTCTTATTCTTATAACAGAAAAAGGATGTATCAATATCATTCTCCGTAGCTCTCTTATTTAGGTTAAGCAGGCTCCAGATGTGTTCACATGTGGAGTCTTTTGGGGATTGGTGTCGAAATATGGTCCAAAGCCACATTTGAGTCTGAATTCTGAGTTTTGTTTCTTCTAGACCAGTTGCCACACCAAGGTTAAAGAGTCTGGTCTGCCCAACTATTTACCCATAGCTGGAGGGAGTAGATAGATTCATGCCTTTCTCAAGAGCATTAGCACAAAAGTGAAACAAAAATAACCTTGTCCAGGGTTGAACTCACATTGCTGTGTCCATTTCCACTGATGCGGACTATTGGGCCACACACCTATCTCCCTTGCTAACATGACTGACAAATAAACTAGCAAACAAATAAAGTGACTTGGACTTTTATATAATTTCTTTTAACATTTTCAGCAATATCATCTTGGGTTCTTAAAAAACAGAAATAACCTTACTTGAGTATTGCATTATATAAGAGGATAAAACAGATTAAAAAAAAATGATAAAAAGAATTATACTTGAGATAGCATTATACGGTAATTGAATTACATTTGCCTCCCTCACTACCCCCCGCACCCCCCCAAAAAAAGGAAAAAAAAGAAATATGATCCATTTGTAAAGGTTTGATTATAATTATCTATATTTTCAATCTTTTTTGAATAAAAGTTTTTTTTTTTATTTGTCAACAATAATCATTTTTTTAAAAACAGTTTTATGGTTTCAAGTATTCCTATCTAATATGAATAATCTATACACAACTATATGGTTTCAAGTAACTATTCCAATTTAATGATAATCATTTGTTGGAACAGTTATATCATATAAAGAATTCCTATTCAATACTGATAATTTTCAAACATCTATTTGGCCCTTAGTAGAGACTCTAAAAGGTCCCACTCTGGGTCAGAATGGACCTGAAAGTAATGGCAATGAAAGGGTACTCCATCCTTCTTTGAACTCCAGAAATGGAGCCTCACCACTATTGCAGTTTAGAAAGAATATAACTCAGTAAACTTTAAAGAACACTAAAAACACATTTTAGTCATATTCTTTAAAGAAATGAATAGACTAAAATTAGTCATGCCCGACACTTTGTCATTAATTGGTTCCAAAAGCCTTGACATAAACTAAATGGAACTGCGTACATTTGTTTACAATTTTTTAGGTAAATATTTCATTCTACTGAATGTACATTTTTAAACGTGTTTTTGATGTATTTCAAATTCTTTTTAGTTTCTTTTATCTTTCATTGTTAATTTTGAAGTATTTTATTTATTTTGAACGTATTTTTTTTTTAAAAAAAGGAACAATTTATTTTATGCTCTTTTATTATGATGTACGTAACGTTGGATGCAATAATATTTAGTAAACTGAAATTTAATCTGGAAAAGTGATGGAAAGGCCAATTTGACGTAGGCCAAAATGATGTAAAGCAGTGTATTACTGCATAACTTTAAGTAACTATTCCTCATACTAATAATTGGTGCACAGATGATTTAAAGTATTCTTGTCTAATACTAATAATTCACAGACAATAATATGGTTTCAAGTAAATATTCCTATTTAATTCATGGACCCCCGCACATGGCCAAGCAAAAGCAGGGAGACCAGCTCAAACCTACATACAGCAGCTCTGTGAGGATACGGGATGTAGCCCTGAAGACCTGCCAGAAGCGATGAACAATAGGGAGGAGTGGCGAGAGAGGGTCAGGGATATCTGTGCTGGTGGCATGACAAGATGATGAATAATCATTTGTTTGCAATTATATACTTTCAAGTATTTCTAATACTAATAATTTGTACATAAATGCTTTGGTTGCTTTGTTTCATGGCATATCAACCTTCATGGGCTACTTAATGCTAAAGCCATCCCTTTAGAATAGTAGTGGTACTATATAACCAATAGGTAGGTTGTGATAAAGAGGTTAATAGCTTTACTAAGGGTATTAGTTTAAAAGTGAATATAATAGCACAACTGGTTTGGTTTGGTTTTATGGCATATCAACCATTGTAGGTTATTTAATGCCAAATCCATTTTTATACATATAAACAATCCTATTTCAAAGTACACAGTTTAAATGTCAAAAACAGTTCTATTTCAAAGAATTCAGTTTAGCATAAGTACTGTTTTTTGTTTACACACAGTTAAATGTAAAAACAGTTCTATTTAAAAGGATTCAGTTTAACAAAAGTACACTGTATTGTTCTATTTAACCTATAGATAGAACTCTCTCAGATGCTACCACTCTGGGCCACAGTGGACCTGGGAGTGATGGCAATAAAGAGGTACATTCCCCAAAGCTCCAACATTACTGGAGCCTCAACATCAGATTGCTTAGTGTCATATCTAGGACACTCATTGAGGGAGCCTTACCCTTTTGTAGAGACGCAGTCGGTGTATTCTACAGCCCCAGCCAACTGGGCCAGAGCACAATTGGAGTTTGAACTCACTCACTATGATATTACAGTACAGCTTGTTAGCTACAGGGACCCCCCCCCGCATCATTACATGGTTTAATGTATTTCAAGCAAATACATGGTTTTAAGCAACTTCTAAAAATCTATAGTAAACGATTATAACTTCAAGTAACAATATTTTATACAAATAATTTGCACAGTTATGTAGTTTCAAGTATTCCTATCTAATACTAATATTTTTCTTAAAAAGATCTACTTGACCTATAAATGAGATTCTCACAGTTTGGGTCAGAATGAACATGGGAGAAATGGCAATGAAGAAGTGGCTCCACACTACCTAGACTTCCAAAATTAGAGCCTCACCACTGGATACAGTTTAGTGTCATTATTTTTTTGGGGAAGGGTGTTATTGTTGCAGAAAATGGACCTGGTGACCAGAGTTCAAATCCTGGATGAGGTAGTTTGCATTTCACAATACAATAATAGATCCAGGAAAGGTATGAATCCAACTATTTTCCTCCCAGATATGAGTAAATAGTACAGCAGACTGGGCTCTTTAACCTTGTTATGACAACCAGTCTAGGAGAAGGAAAACTCTGAATTCAAACCAGTTGCACTCTACTTAAAAATTGACCTTGTATCATCTCCTGCTTGTGAAAGAGGGGTTGGGTAAATGTATATCCCCTCTGTAAGAGATGCAGTCAACATAATTCTAAGCCTTGCCGACAGGACAAGCTCATGTCAGCTTTCTTCAACAATCTTGCAAAGTAAAAAATAAATGGAAAAGCTTATTAGAAACAAGATCAGTTTGGTTTCTTTATTTAATGGTGTTTCAACCTTTGTGGGTTAATTAATGCCTAAGCCATCCTTGTAGAAGGATAATAGTGGTACTATTTAATCCATAGCTGGGGAGTGGGTAAGAGGGTTCCATACCTTTCACAAGGGCATTGGTCCAAAAGTGAATGCAATAGTGAAACTAAAGTTTAAACATGCTTACTATGATGTCGCAGTTCAGTATTTTAGCCATTATGCCATGCGGACTCTCCCCAACAAAAATGGAGTTATTATGTCGGAGGGGAGACAGAGAAACATTCTTTGTTATTTACCAGACATTGTACTTTTGCTTGAAAAAACAACAACAAAAAACAAAACATATTTCTTCCCTGGATTCATACGTTCTGATGAACAGAAAGAAAATCCACAGGACATAACACTTTTATTTTCATATGACTTTGTGAAAAAGGAATTCTTTTAAAATGTCAAGTAAAGTTAAATGTGGGCCTCATTGGGGGAAGAGGAGGGTAGTTGAGTTAGGTGTGACATAATGTAACATAGTTGCTTATCAAGGAAAACCCATTTATTGTCATTAAGCTGTACACATTTCATCAATAAAGTTGATATAGTCAGATATAAACTAGATTAAATATTCTAACTACAGTAGTCCCTCTTTATAGTATGGTTATTAAGAGGGCAAGTCCAAGAAAGGCAACTGTGGATGAATCTGAAGATGGTTATGTTTTATGATCATCAGGGTAGTTGGTTTTACAAGCATGTCAACTTTTGTTGGGTTATTTTATGCCAAAGTCTGTTAAATGATTACAGTGTCTGATTATATACAGAAATGTATCTTCACAATCATCTTAAACAAGTAAACACTTCCTACTTAGTCACAATATCAATATTTAGAGCCAATGTACTGATAAAGATCATAATCATTTTAGATATTTCTGATTTATTTGACCAATAGATTGGACCATAACAAATCGTACTACTTTAGGTCAGAGTAGATCTGGGAGTAATGACAATAGGTGACATCAAACCTACAGAACTCAAACCTCACAGCCAGATGGAGTATAGTGTCATCCTCATGTAAATGTGTGTGTGTGGATATGGGTAATAATAAGTGAAAACGGCAAGTATTGTTTATTGTATAAAAACTGAGATTTGGATGAATGAAAAAAGAAAATAAATAAATAAAAGCATTCTGTAATTTTTTTTTTCTGTGAAGACATTTGAAGTGAAAAGATGAATTCATACTTTTTTCAAGGGTACTCGCTGTAAATAAAATGTAACCGGTCTTGTCCAGGATTTGAACTTGGCTCACTGTGTCCATTTTCTATGACCATAAACCATTACACCACATGTAACTTCCAATTTACAACAGTCACATGTACATATATTTATCACCTTCTCTGCATGAGCAGGATGAGACACAAGGTCAGTTTTTTAAGCTGAGTTCAACAGGTTTGAGACCAAAGTTTTCCTTTTTCTAGACCAGTTGCCATACTAAGGTTAAAGAGTCCAGTCCGCCCTACTATTTATCTAGAGCTGAAAAAAGAATTGGATTCATACTTTTCACAAGGGTATTAGTGCTAAGTGAAATGCAGACCACCTTGTTCAGGATTTGAACTCGAATCACAGTGTCCATTTCCTATGATGATAAACTTAATGCATAGCTGGGGAGGATAGGAAGGTTTATAGTCACCCCAAGGGTTAAGTCAAAAAGTGAACATAATAGTGAGACTTGGATTCAAACTTGCTTATTTTAAGGCTGCAGTCCAGCACTGTAGCCATTATGCCATGGGTACTTCTCCAGTCATAATATATTGAGTAGAATAATTAATAGCACAATTAGAAGGTTGATACGATTACTGTAAATTATAGTATACATGCTGATTTTTTTTAAGCCTGAAAAAAAAACAAAAAAACAAAAACAAACTACAATATTCTTATCCACTGAAATGAAGTACCTATATTAAACATGAAGATAAAGAGACAAGTTAGAGTACATCAATAATAGTAATTCCTTATCTCAGGAATTTGAACAGTTTAAACAAAGTTTTAGGTTGGTTGGTTGTTTGGGTTTTATGGCATATTAACCTTTGTAGGTTATTTAACGCCAAATCCATTTTTATGGGCAACAAAGTTTTAGAATCAACAGCCACTTGCTTTATATTGTAAAACTTCTGTAGAAATTGTGCAACCACACAATGATTCTGGCATCACAGCTGAAGTTTTGCCCAGTAGGGTGGGGTTGTTGAATACACTGACTGCTTCACTGCAGAGCGGTAAAATTCCCCCAACAGGTGTCCTGGATATGACTAAACAATCTGATGAAGTTCCAGTAATGCTGGAGCTTTGGGGAATGCAGAGTACCCACTCTAGCCTGGAGTCGTAGCACCTGATAGGGTCCTATCTATGGGTCAAATAGAACTAAACTGCACACTTTTGTGAAATAGAACTGTTTTGACATTTAACTCTGTGTGGACAAAAACTATACTTATACTAAACTGAATTGTTTGAATTACAACTGTTTGACTAAACTGAATAGCTGGAAACAGAAATGTTTTTGACATTGAAACTGTACTTACACTGAATTCAATTGTTTGAAATAGAACTGTTTTGACATTTAACTGGTTGTAAACAAAATTTATACTTATACTAAACTGAATTGGTTGAATCAGAACTGTTTGATCAAACTGAATAGCTTGAAATAGAAATGTTTTTAACAATTAAACTGTGTACTCATGTTAAACTGAATTGTTTAAAATAGAACTGATTATTTGTATAAAAATGGAATCAGCTTTAAGTAACCTACAAAGGTTGATATGCCATAAAAACCAACCAACCAAAATTACTTAATTCGGTTTTAAATGACCCAAAAAGTGTTAATATGCTGTAAAACAAAACAACCAACCAACCCAGCTGAAGTGTGATGTTGTTGATGGACAAGTGATAAGTTAAAAATCACCTCGATTGAAACAAGTCTGAAAAAGTTTAAGTTTCAATTCTATTGAATTGCATTTTTAAATAGCTACAGAGCAGGTGTTTCTGGGTTTTAACAATTTCTAATTTTGTAATATATTCTAATTCGATAGAAACTTTAGAAAATGCAAGTTTTCTTTTTCTTATAAAAGACAGTTTGGAAAATCACTTAGATGGCCAACCTGATTTCTCAAAACATTAATAAATGTGGGAACTAAATTATAAATTCATGTTTGTCTTCTCCTTTCATGATCTGGGACCACGTGACAACTTTGTTTGGTTTTATGGCATATCAACCTTTGTAGGTTATTTAACGCCAAATCCATTTTTATGTAAATAATCTGTTCTATTGAAAACAGTTCAGTTTAGATAAGTACACAGTTTAATTGTCAAAAACAAGCATGCAGTTTAAGTGTAAGTACAGTTTAATTGTCAAAAACGTTTCTATTTCAAGCTATTCAGTTTACTTAATTCATTTTAGCATAAGTATGCTGTTAGTTCTATTTAACCCATAGATAGGGCCCTATCAGGTGCTACCACTCCGGGCCAAAGTGGACCTGGGAGCGATGGCAATGAAGGGGTACTCCACATTTCCCAAAGCTCCAGCATTGCTGGAGCCTCACCATCAGATTGTTTAGTGTCATAAACAGGACACTCGTTATGGTCTCACCTCTCTGCAGAGAAGCAGTCGGTGTATTCTACAGCCCCAGCCGACTGGGCAAACGTGACAACTTTGGAGTCTATGTTACACAATGATCATATCAGATTACCTCGAAATATTCCTGCTGTAGATTTTCTTCCTCATACTGAGTACAAAGAATAGAGTTTTTACTCACCTTGCTCAATTTAAGTTTGATACGGGCTTCCATTGCCATTTCTTCAGAGAATCCATTCTGAAGATGATCTGGATGAAAAGATGGAAGCTTCATGCAATTTCTGGTATCGACAAAATCTCGCAATCGCTGAAAGTTTTCTGAGGGATCCTCAACTGTCAAATGGAAAAACAATACATTCAAATTTGTCTGAGAAATAAAATCATAAAAGACAATCAAATAATTGTCTGGAAACAAGAAAAGACGTGACTCCCTACCCTTCCTCCACTTTTTTATTTTAACCCGTACTGTGCAGGGATCGAATACATTTAGTTCCTGCACAGTAAAATGATGATTTTATATATATATATATATATATACACACATATACATACAAACACACACACATACATAAAACACACATATATATATATATATATACACACACACACACACACACACACACACACACACACACACACACACACACACACACACACACACATAAAAAAGAAAAGACTATAGAGCAAGAGGGAAATACACAATGAAAGAAAAGGTTTAGTGTTACCTGTGATGTCAAGTACTTCTGATCGAGTGTAAGTTTCATTGTAAAAGGTTTGTAGCAACTGAGCACCATGACCTTGCTTTTGGAATGGAGGCAGAATAAGCACTTGACTGGCAGCAAGCAGGAGGAAAAAAAAAAAAAAAAAAAAAAAAGAAATTAATTATCAAAACATTTCATGTATCATAAAAACCAAACATTTGTTCTTAATCTACTTCTCCCACCTATCTCACTTCTATGTTGAAAGGATGGAGATTTGGTTACAGAGGATGCGGAGAAATAGAAACCAAACATGTACAAGGATCATTAAATAAATTTCCAGACTTTTTTCATATGGGCACTTTTATTGATAGTACACACATGAAACTCTAGTCCCCTTCAAAGTAATCTCCTCTGGCTACAATGCACTTGTTGTACCATTCCAACAACTTCTGGAAGGCCCCATGGAAGTCCTCTTGTGTGACCTTTGTCACAGCCTCTTTCATCTCCTCAATTGTCTCATAACAACAGCCTCTGAGCTTAGGGAATAACCAAAGGTCACAGGGGGTAAGGTCTGGACTATAGGGAGGCTGAGGAACTGTGTTGATGCCCATCTTGGTCAAATAGTCTGTGACAAGGATGGAGTTGTAGACTGGTGCATTGTCCTACTGGAAATGCCACTGACTCAATTTGAAGAGTGCTGGCCTCTTCCGAAAGAATTTCTTCCTGAACTCGCTTAAAACCTCAACATAGTAACCCTAACCTTAACCCTTTGGCCAATCAACTCTGGTTTTATGCTGTGCTGTCAGGTTATCACTTGATCCTGAACAGAACCCAAAAGCTGTACATTGTCATTTCTTGCATGTAACTGTAACCCAGCAAAATCTTTATAAGAGAAAAGATTTAAAATGCTCTACCATAGAGAATAAAGCAATTTTCTGTCCAATTTTCAACTAAATATTTTTCAGGTTTGGTTTGGTCGGGTTTTATGGCATATTAACCATTCTAAGTTATCTAATGTCAAATCCTGTTTATACATACATATTAAATATATGATTTGTAAATATTTTGTTAATAAAATTTTTTAAATGAACTCGAACTCATTTTTTTTAACAGTTAAATGATCAAACAGTTCTATTTCAAACAATTCAATTTAGCATAAGTCATTTGTTTGCATTCTGTTTAAATGTCAAACAGTTCTATTTGACCCTATCAGGTGCTACCACTCTGGGTCAAAGTGGACCTTGGAGCAATGGCAATGAAAGGGTACTCCGCATTCTGCAAAGCTCAAGGACACTCTTTGGGAGAGTCTTACCTCTCTGCAAAGATGCAATTGGTATATTCTACAGCCCCAACCAACTGGACGAACTTTCTGTCAGAGTTTTGATTTACACTGATCGTCATTTTTTTTAAAAATCCAAATTCTTGATATAATGGAGATAGCTATGAAATTCGTAAACAGAAGCATTAATACCATTGTGGTTTTACGTTGTGCTGTCAGGTTGTCACTTGTTCCTGTGCAGAATCCAAAAAACATTTCTTCTATCAGAGAAAACAAATACACTTGTTTTTAATTAACCTAAAAACAACACATTATAACTAGATTTTATCTAATTTAGATAATAAACCAATTTTCAGCCAAATTTTCAACCGAATGGGGATCTATATCATTCAAATTCTTGAGGGTAAGGATATGATATGCTAATTAGAATCATTCATCATCATGTCATACTACAAGCATGGATTTTCCTGACTCTCCCTCTCCATTTGTCTCTATCATCCATCGCATCCGGCAGGTTCACTAGACTATATCTGGTATCTGTACAGAGCTGTTTTAGATAAGTTCTAGCTGGATGTCCAACATCTGCTTGTCAATATGAAGGGGTCCACAGGAGAATATCGCTTATGAGCTTGCCCTTACATCTCCAGCAGTGTCCTACTGTCTTGTTCGTCTGATTTGAATGGTTTTAGATATGGGAAGTAGGTGACTGTATAGCTGTTATTTTGTGGGGTGTTGCTTCCAGGATTTGTTCAATATGGCTAGTAGCATTGTTGAGCAATTGCCGTCAAGCTTTTACTCCATGCACTTAATCAGCATCCATATGGTGCATCCATATCGTAGTATGGACATGACTGCCGCTTGGAAAAATTGTGTTTTATTTCATCGGATAAGTCTGACTTCCATATGACTGACAGCCCTTTGATAACTGACCATGCCTTTGCTAGTTATGTATTGATGTCATTTTCGGTAGATGAGACACTGCTTCCATGGTAGGTGAATTTGTCCACTAGTTTAAAGGAGCCATTAGTAAGGGCGGAAATATTGGTTGCTTGAGTTTGATTAAAGCACATATACTCAGTTTTGTCCGCATTGATATAGAGGCCTATATCGTTTGCTACCTTCTACAGACTATTCAGCAGGGATTTGGCTTGGGTAGGTGGGCTCAAAAGCTGTTGTTTCTTGCACATTAATAGAAAACAGTTAATAAATGAACAACTAATAGTTATTCACTCACTTTATGAACCTTTTCTTTCAAACTGACTTTCTGCAATCATTCCAGCTGAAAGAGGAATTCTGTTCAAATCTAAATTCTTTCCCATCTTCCTAGAGCAAGACTTGGGAAACACTGTACCAGTGGGGCCAATCTAATTTGACCAATCTAACGGGTGTCAAAACCCTAACTGCCTCAACAGATCCAAAGAGGATTTGGTTTGGTTTGGTTTTATGGCACATCAACCATTGTTGATTATTTAATGCCAAATTCTGTTTTTACATATATATTAAATATATGATTTGTAAAATTATTTTGTAGATACACACTGTTAAATGATCAAACAGTTCTATTTCTAACAATTCTATTTAGTATAAGTGAACAAAGTTAAATGATTCCAAGTATTTCTATGTATCACTAGCAATTCAATTAAACATCAGTCATTTGTTTACACATAGTTAAATGGTCAAACAGTTCTATTTCAACCAATTCAATTTAGCATAAGTTACTTGTTTGCACTCAGTTTAAATGTCAAACAGTTCTATTTGACCCATAGATAGGACCCTATCATGTGCTACCACTCTGGGCCACAGTGGACCTGGGAATGATGCCAATGAAGGGTTACTCTGCATTCCTGAAAGCTCCAGCATTACTGGAGCTTCAACATTAGATTGTTTAATGTCATATTCAGGACGCTCGTTGGGGAAGTCTTACCTCTCTGTAGAGATGCAGTTGGTGTATTCCACTGTCCCAGCTGACTGGGCTTGATCCAAAGAGGAAACTCTCATTGCCTTTTTCCTCGTCACATGATGCCAATGAGTGTATAGCTACCTAGTTTCATCTTAAGGTTATGCCAACTGCACAGATTCCCTTGATCGTTCTCATGCCATCTGTCCTGATTAGCCATTGCTCTTAGCAGATCCTCTTGACTGCATCCAGTGTCCACACAGCTGATAAATAAGTCTTCTTCTCAGCCAACACTTGTGTGTCTATATGTAAGAGTCCACAGGAGAATGTTGGTCATGAGTTAGTAACCAAGATGGTACTATCTCAACATTAAATGATAAGCCTCTGAAATTAGTGGACCATGTTACATACCTTGGTAGCAATATCTCATCTATTGAAAGCAATGTCAGTAGGAAAGGCATGGACTGCTATTGACAGGTTATCTATAAAGAAATCTGATCTCTGATAAAATAAAACAGGAATTCTTCCAAGCTGTAGCTGTGTCAGTAGTATTGTATGGCTGCACTACCTAGATTTTAACAAACCACTTAGAGAAAAAGCCATATGGAAACTACAAGGATGATGTGTGCTGTTTTGAACAAATTCTGGAAGCAGCACCCCAGAAACCAGCAGCTATTGGTCACCAATCCCCATACATGACTTATAAACCCTTCTTTCTCACTGCTCAGTTCTTTTCTCATGGCATTTCATTGTCAACCAGAACCTTTAGAGAGGAAGATAGAGTCCTCTTAGTGTAGAGGCAAACATGTTGAAGGTATAACCCCTTTTGTTCTTCTACAAGGATGGCTTTGGCATTAAATAACCCACAAAGGTTGATATGCTATTAAACAAAGAAACCAAACCAAACCAAACCAAACCAGAGCCTCCTGAAATTCTGGATCCCTTTTTTCCTTTGTATGAAAATTAGTTAGAAATTTCTGAAACTTTTCCAAGTAGATCAGAAAGCAAGATACAGTTAAATGGCCTTCAAGATCTAACCACACTTTAAAGCTTAGAGAAGTCAGTAATTCATTGAAATTAGCCTAGAATAATGCTTACATTCAAGGTGGATATAATCTCCATATTTAATAAAATCAGTTCTGTTAAGAAGTGTGTTTTGAGGTCTGATAAGACTTAAATATATATTTGCCTGGAGATCCAGACATTTGGTATATTTGTTTATACATTAAGCATGACTTGATGCAGAATTGACCAAACTATTACCTAGTAAACTGCTGTTGCAACAGAAACCCAACAAATTCATAGGTAGTCTAGGTGGAGTTGAAATTATTATACTGAAAAATATCTGAGGTTTCAGAACTGTTGTTGAAACAAATGCACCAGTTCTTTACTAATGTAAATTTTCAAAGAGTTCATTAGATGGTAGCATACTAAAATGTCAAAACAAAGTAACCTTTTAACAAGAGAAAAGGCACACGAAATGGCTTGTGGTGGTGGTGGGGTCGGTTATATGTAGGAAGAAATTAACTTTATGCTATTTGGTTAAAGTACAAACTACAAATACTAGAAATGAGTTTGCATAAAATAGAAGAGTGGTGGTGGTGGGGGATGTTTACTTCAAAGGAAAATTAATTCTTGTTCTAGTGGGGAGGGGAAAGAAAGAAGAAATCAGATTTTTCTTCCACAATGAATTCTTTTAATTTCATCTCCATTCTGCTTTGTAACAAAATTCATTACACAAAATCACACACACAGAGGTACATACTTGATTGATTTTTACAGCATGTCAACCTATTCCTAGAAATTAAGTAATCCCATTCATTATATGTTCATATTTACATTTTTGTGTAATTGTTTTTAAAGAGGTGTGTTTTATGCCACACGGTCGTATCAAATATGAATAATTTTTAAACAGATCTATTTGACCTATAGATGTGCCCCTAACAGGTACTACCATCCAGGGTGGTGGTACCTGTTAGGGCCCCGTCTTTTAACAGTAATATATATTAAAAATATAACAATATTCTCTGTATGAGTTTTTTCCCCAAGAACAGAAATAAAAGGGTACCACTTGTGAGTCAAATAGACCTGTTTAAAAATTATACATATTTGATAAGACCCTGCGCAAAAAAAAAAAAAAAAAAAAATCTTGAAAAACAACAACGCAAATTTTCTGCTCTGAAATAGCTATGGCTATTATTATATATATATATAATATATATATTTAAAAAGATCACTCGGTGTGTAAAGGGAAATAATCAAGGTTTAGTTATTTTATAATATTGAATATGTGACAAATTAAAAATTTCTGAAAATTAATCTTAAGTGAATCAATTTAATGGACAAAATAAAATTTTTTGTCATTATGATTTATAGACCTACCATTAAAAAGAAAAATTTCATAGACCTACTATTAAAAAGAAAAATTTCATAGACCTACCATAAGGAAAATTTTTTTTCAGAGAAAAATAAGCATATCTAAGTTTGGTTTGGTTTCTTTGTTTAATGGCATATCAACTTTTTGGCGTTATTCAATCCTAAAGCCATGCTTGCAGAAGAACAGCAGTGATGATATCTAATTCATTGCTGGGGGTAGGGGATAAAGGGGTTCATACCTTTCCTATTTGTCATATAAGTCTGAAAGTGAATGTAATAGCACGACTGGAGTTTGAACTCTATTACTTCAAGATCACAGTCCAGCCATTATCCCATGGGGGCCTACCCCTGGCACATTTAATTACCATATCCCTATATTAATTATTGACAAGAGTTTGTTTGGTTGTCCTTCATAGACAAATATTATATATCAAAACATTCAGATAAAAATTCAGTTAATGACTATATGTCAAGAGACACACATACTGATGCACTCTCATTATATATATATATATATATATATATAAAAACACACACACACATTACATAAAATTAGTATTAAAACAGCTACTATTTATCAAAAACTAAAACAGAAGCAAATTAAGGAAAAAATTAAGCGCTTATTACATGAAGAGTTTAAAAAGAACCAAAAATGTTGAGTAAATATAAAAATATTAGAAAAATACAAATATCAATTACTCATATGGTAAATTTTGATGTCCAAGTCGACTTTTAAGAATCAAAAGAAAAAAATCTCTACAAAAGTAGGGGCCAAATCTAAACTTTTACGTAATAATTAAGATAAGATATATATCACTTACTGTAACTCAAGCAAATTGCCACAAACATCTCTAACTTAAATTTGTCTTTGGCAAACATATTTAATAAATTAACAAAAAATTATGATAAAATAATAAAACTATATCATATGCAATTGTAAAAAGCAGATGCTCTGACTGTAAATACTAATTGAAACAACACAGCACCCAGTCTAACGTAAATCTGATTTCAGAGAAAAATGACATGCATCATAAACTAGTGGAGTAATGACAGTTTAATGAAACATAATGGTAAGAAGTTATCATAGGCTACCCTCATTTAAGTCAATTGGGTATGTTTTGACCTACCAGTAATCTACAGTACATTTAGGGAGTTGACCCATACAGCAGGTATAGGTCTAATCAAGAATTCTGAGCTAAAATATTCCGGTCTACTTATATGCCAGGTGGACGTGTACACTGCAATTTATGGTAACTATATTAATATAAAAAATATTAATAACCCATAACTCATTTTGGTTTGGTTTTATGGCATATCAACCATTGTCAGTTATTTTATGCCAAATCCTCTTTATACATATATATTAAATACATATATGATTTGTGAACATAAGTTAACAAAATTAAATGGTTCCAAGTATTGCTATGTATCATTAGCAATTCAAACATCAGTCATTTGTTTACACACAGTAAAATGATCAAACAGTTCTATTTCAGACAATTCAATTTAACCTAAGTCATTTGTTTGCATTCAATTTAGATGTTAAACAGTTCTATTTGAGTCATAGATAGGGCCCTATCAGGTGCTACCACTCTGAGCCAGAGTGGACTTGCAAGCAATGGCAATGAATGGGTACTCCACATTCCCGAAAGCTCCAGCATTACTGGAGCCTTACCATCAGATTGTTTGATGTCATATCTAGGACACTCATTGTGTATGTGTGTGTGTCCTTACCCCATCTGCATCGACATATGTCAAAAGGGAACTTTAAGTCAATATCCAGCAGTAACATCAAGACTGCAAATAAAAAGTAAACACACCTCTCTGTCTTTAAATAATAAATAAATATAAATAAGACACTCGTGAGGGGGGGGGGAAAGAGTCCTTACCCCATCTGCAGAAGAATATGTAGTAACTTTTAATGTTTAAATGCAATGAAATTGTGGGATGTGCACCAATCTAATTATTTCTATAGACGAAAATTCAATTCATAAGGTGTTTATAAAATTTGAGTTAATCATTCAAGGTCACATTTTCTAGTTTGGTCAATATTGAAAAATTAATTGACTGGCAAAATTAATAAAATACCAAAACAATTTTGCTTCAAGAAGGAAAAAAAAAAAAATCTTAATTGGGAATTTATCAAATGTTACAAAAATTTCAAATTTATGGTGTTTTATTTGAATTAAAAAAAAAAAAAAAAAAAAAATCTCGTTTGGCACATCTGAAAGAATGCAGCACAAAGTAACAGTTAACTCTTTAAGTGAATTTAAGAATCAAGAAATCAACCCACCTTATTCGAGGACGGATTTTTTCTGGGTAAGCATAATAATTGTAAACAGTCATATAACCAACGGCAGCATAGCGAAAACCACCATTTTTCTGGTACTTTTCAAATCTGTCAAAAGAAGATAAATAATTTTTTATACATACAGAGTAGATTAAGGTTAACAGCTGAAGAGTTGAACTGAATATGGGGACATATATTACATCAGCATTTTTAACTAAGTGAATTCAATCTGGCATGTCAAAATAATTTAACTTCTAAAAACATAACTGAAAAATTAATTAATTCAAACAAGAATCATGTATTAGTCCTGATAAGAATTTTATAAACAAGACTTTTTGTTTTACATTTAAACATCTATGAACAAGATCATCTAGGTTCTTTATCTAATTTAAGGTGATTTACATAAATATAAAATATGTTCATTTTAAATAAAATCAAAAATACATGTATTCACAACACTAGGAATACCATTTTGGCACCATGTTAGTTATAAAATATTTTGGGGGTTAGAAAAATTTGCAGAGATTTGAGAATTTTTTTTTTTTTTGGAGGGGGATAATAAAACTTGAAAATTTGCCTTCATTTCACACAAGCTAATTTTTTTTTTTTTTAAAACGACCTTCTACTACTACTACTACTACTAATGTTTCATTGTTTTTTAAACAAAAATATGAAGACCAAATGGCTAAAAAAATATAATTTCCTAAATGTTTTAATGATGGTTTTATTATACTACTAACAACTATAGATGATGATAATGTTGAGAGAGAAGAAAAAAAAAAAAAAAAAAAACAACTTTATTTTGGGACAGTTTAAAATTGTCTTTTTAGGACAACAGCAAAAAAAAAATTGGGACCCTCACAAGTACAACCAAACCAGGTCAGAGTAGACCCGAGAGTAATGGCAATAAAGAAGGACTCCTCACCATCTTAAGTAGTTGAATTAGAGCCTCATGACCAGATACAGTCTATTGTCATACCTATGACATCCTGTTGGGGAGAAGGAATCTTACCTTTCTGCAGAGTAGGCAGTTGGTGAATTTGACATCCCACCAAAAGATCAAACAGTTCACAAGGAATACTTTGTGATTCAAAGGTATGGTAGGGTATCTTCGTTTAATGGCATATCATCAACCTTTGTGGGTTATCTAATGCTAAAGCCATCCTTGCAAAATACAAGTGATGGGGATAAGGGGGTTCATGCCTTTCCCAAGGGCATTAGTTTGAAAGTGAATGCAATAGGATCACTGGAGTTTGAATTTGCTTACTTTGAGGCTGCACTCCAGCTCTTTATCCACTACACCATGGGGATTCCTCTCATGATTCAAGATATTAAATACAAGATATACGTTAGGTATAATCAGTAAACGAAATATTTTAACATAAAACTTTATGAACACCAATAAGAATTTTAAATCATGTATATATAGTTTTGGTTGGTTTTTATGGCATATCAACCTTTGTAGGTTATTTAATGCCAAATCCATTTTTATACAAATAGTAAGTTCTATTTCAAACAATTCAGTTTAGTATGAGTACACAGTTTGTCAAAAACATTTCCATTTCAAGCTATTCTGTTTAGTTAAACAGTTCTAATTCAAACAATTCAGTTTAGTATAAGTACAGATTTTGTTTACACAGTTAAATGTCAAAACAGTTCCATTTCAAACAATTCAGTTTAGCATAAGTACACAGTTTGTCAAAAATATTTCTATTTCAAGCTATTCAGTTTAGTCAAACAGTTCTAATTCAAAAAATTCAGTTTACAGTAAGTACAGTTTCTATGACAAAAACAGTTCTATTTCAAGCAATTCAGTTTAGCATAAGTACACTGGTTAGTTCTATTTAACCTGTAGATAGGGCCCTATCAGGTGCTACCACTCTGAGTGAACCGGGGAGTGATGGCAATGAAGGGGTGCTCCACCATCAGGTTGTTTAGTGTAACATCCAGGACAAAGGTGCAGTCAGTGTATTCTACAGCACTAGTCAACTGGGCAATACATAGAGATAAATATAAAAACAGTTTTATTTCAGATAATTCAGTTCAGCATAAGTATGCAGTTTAGATGTTAAAAGAGTTCTATTTCGAACAATTCAGTTTAGCATAAATATGCAGTTTAAATGCAAAAACAGTAAACTCTTGAAACCACAGTTTAGTTCTATTTGACCCATAGATAGGACCCTTATCAGGTGCTACCAGAGTGGACCTGGGTGCAATGGCAATGAAGGGGTACTCTGCATTCCCCAAAGCTCCAGCATTACAGGAACCTCACCATCAGATTGTTTTAGGACACTCGTTGGGAGGGGGTGTCTTACCCCTCTGCAGAGAAGCAGTTGGTGTATTCTACAGCCCCAGCTGACCAAGCAGGTTTGGTTTCATGGTGTATCAACAATTGTAGATTACTTAATGCCAAATCCTGTTTATTCATATATATTAGATATATATTACTTACAGAAGTCAACAAAGTTAAATAGTTCCAAAGATTAATGTATCATTAACAATTCAATTAAACATCAGTACATTTGTTTACACAGTTAAATGATCAAACAGTTCAATTTCTAATGATTTAATTTACCATAAATCATTTGTTTGGGCACAGTTTAAATGTCAAACAGTTCTAATTGACTCACAGATAGGACCCTATCAGGTGTTACCACTCCGGGTCAGAGTGGACCAGTGAGCAATAGCAATGAAGGAGTACTCCACATTCCCCAAAAGCTCCAAAATTTTCTAGTTTATTTTAAATCTTTATTTTGCCCAAATTCTGTAAAAGGTTTGATGACTGTTTTTAATAGCATATCAACTTTTGGAGGTTATCTGATACCAAAGCTAGCCCAGTTGGCTAGGGTAGGGGTAGACGATGGAACACACTGACTGCATCTCTGCGGAGGAGTAAGACTCCCCCAACAAGTGTCCTAGATATGACATTAAACAATCTGTGAGACTCCAGTAATACTGGGGCTTTGGGGAATGTGGTGTATCCTTTCATTGCTATTACTCTCAGGTCAACTGTGGCTGGAAGGGCTTGAACCTGATAGGGTCCTATCTATGGGTCAAATAAAACTGTTTCACACTTTAACTGAGTGCAAACAAATGACTTAGGCTAAATTATATTGTTTGAAACAGAACTGTTTGATCATTTAACTGTGTGTAAACAAATGACTTATGTTTAATTGCTAGTCATACATAGGAATGTTTGGAAACATTTAACTTTGACCTTATGCTAAATTGAATTGTTAGAAATAGAACTGTTTGATCATTTAACTGTGCACATCTACAAAATGTGTTTACAAATCATATCTAATATATATGTGAGAACAGGATTTGGCATTAAATGACCAACAATGGTTGATATACCATCAGACCAAACTAATGCCAAACCAATCCTTGTAGAACTGCCATGATACAATGTGTGTGTGTGGGGGGTCAAAGGTATTAGTCTGAAAGTGAATGTAATAGGATGACTGGAGTTCAATCTCACAAACGAGCACTTTAGCCATTACGTTATGGGGGACTCATCCCTTTTCATAAAAGGGATGAAAAAAGAAAAAGTAATTTTGTTGCCAGTAAGCAGATAAAAATTGTAAACACTCACAACAAATAGAAAGTCCATCGGTCATCATCAACATCAATGTATGAAGCAGCATCAATAAAAAACAAAATGAATGTTTGCAATCGCTCGTGATATTTTCTGAAATTTGGTGTGTCTTCAATAGATGCTTTGTAAACTTCAAACCACCTTGCTTTATTATCTTTTTCTAAAAGAGATAAACAAAAAATAAATAGAAAAAAAACAACAACAACAAAAAACAAACTTTCAAACAATTACAAACTCGACAAATTTAGGGATGATCAAAAATTAAATGCAATCCAGACAAAATTTACTGCTGATCAGGAAAGGATTTTTAATTTCTCCCTAAAAATTTCTAATTCAATAAAATAATTCATTGTTTTTATCAAGTTTCACGGTTCTTGTAAGAAAAAAACAAAATATAGATTGAATCAGTGTTATAACGACAAATGCTTTGGAAGTGAAAAAAAAAAAAAATCAATTCTAAAATTGGCTGGATTTTCTTTGAGTTTGGTTTAGTTTCATGTTTAATGGCATATCAACCATCACGGGTTATTTAATGCCAGAGCCATCCTTGTAGAACAGTTGTGGTACTATTTCACCCATAGTGTTGAATATAGACTTGAAGACCCCCTTTGAAATGTCGATGCAGCTGTGGAAGTTAGACGCTGGGAACAAAAATAACAGGAAATGCACCTGGTACCTAATGTAAACAGGATGCAGGTGTTCCCATCGGAAATGCTGCATAAATTGTGTGTGGTAAGCTAGAAGGAAGGGTGATCACGTGTGCTGTGTAGGCAGCAGGCTGAAGGATATGTGACCACGAGAATTTGCATGGGTGCCAGGATATATAACCAGGAACATTTCAACCCGGCAGAATGAAAAGGAAAGCAGTTCCTTTGACCTTCCCTGACTTGATTCTCTCATCCGTACATTTTGGGTAATAAAAAGTAAAGAAAATAAGCAGATAATATTTTTATACATCAGCATCATTATCTTTTCTTTGCTATATACAACAATAGCTAGGGAGGATAAGAGGGCTCAAATCTTTTCCAAGGGTATTAGTCTGAAAGTGATCGTAATAGCACAACTGGGGTTTGAACTCACTCACTATGATGTCACAGTCCAGCATGTTAACCACTGCATCATGAAAAACCCCTCCCCCACTTTTTATCTAAAAATCAACTCCTAGTGAAAAGTATTCTTGCATAAATCTCAAAAGGGGAAATTTAAAACAAAGAAAAAAAAGTTATCAATAAGGTTTTCTGATTATAATTAATTTTGTCTAATATTTTTTTTATCTTTATAAATTTTAGATACATTTATTATTCAATAAATGATGGACTGATGTGAGCTTCTGAAAACCAATTACCTAAGTAGTTCAATTGGTAGAGCTGCCGCTGCATTTAAACAGATTTTTCAGATACAAAAAGGGGCTTGAGTTTGAACCTCACTGAGAGATGCTGGAGAATTGGGACTGCAAGTTCAAACTATCAAAATATTGTTCTTTCTTTACACACAATTCTACAACTCATTTTTTAAGTTGGACAGTTTTAGAAAGGAGTTGGAAATGATGTGAAATACGGTGAAATGGGTGCACGGACAAAATGAAAAGAATAACAAAATCCTTAGAACTGGTCTAGAGAATATATTGTAATAATTATCAAACAATTGATAGAATGTAGTAAATGATTTACCGTTTTCAGTTTTGTATGAATGCAGCAATTTACCAGGAGGTCTGAATGTCTCTTCTTTTGATAGGGCATTGACAAATTCATCAATGTTGGTGAGGTAACCAGGAGGCATCATTTTGGCAATTGGTTTTTCAACATCATCAGCCTGACAAAATAGAAAGAATAGAAAATTAACACTTGTACAATTGATTTAATATTTAAGACCCTTAATGTCCCTTCTCAACTTTTGAAGCTTGTTAATTATCGAAATGATTTATCAAGCTGAGTTGCTTATGGTACAAAGCCTCAAGGTGTACATAATGAGAACCACAGTAAGAAAAAAAGAAAAAGGGGGGTGGGGGGTTAAAAAGTAAGAAATTTCTGCAGCAGCATCAATTTAATGCAACAACGAAAAAAATGATAGGAAAATGCAGAGCAAATAACTTCACCTTTTAAAAATCTTATTTTGATGACACAATCTTGTTATTCAGTTGTAGTTTTGCAATATAATTAAGGACGATAATTAATAATATTAGTTAATTATTTTATTTGTAGTGATAAATTGTAAATTAGTAGAAAACTTTGAATGGAAGTGTAAGTTGCGATGGTCATATGCGGGCATGTGTCAGCAGGATTTTGGATTGACAGGTTGTTTTGGAAATCACCAAGGATAACATATTAGAGATTTGTTTTGAAATCAGGGTTGAAGGCCAGATATTAAAAAGTAAATATTTTGTAAGTGGACTTAGGATCACAATAGAAATTTAATGACATGTTCTTATCATCATTAGTGAATGAGATAATTAATAATATATAAGCAGGAGATTTTTGGAAGTTAAATCGGTTGGGGCAGTTCAGAGTTGAAGGGTGGAGACAGTTTGAGTTCAGAGATTCAAGCCTTCTGGGGCAAAGAGATAAACAAGGCGAAGTCGGGTTTTTGTTCGTCTACCACCCATTAATCTGATGGCATTTTTATGTAAGAACTAATGTCTTTCATTCTGTTTTTCTCTTGTGTTTCTGATGATGACTGTTGTATGAAATGCTGTGGTCAGAAACAAACTTTTCATATCTAAATAAACAATGGGTCTGTTTTGTATTTGAGAAATGTAAAACCTATCTGAGATAGTACCGTGTTGGTGAGAATGTTATATATAAGCAATAGTTTTGTGAATAACTTTTACAAGGAGGCCAAAAGGTTACTGTAATCTTATTAGGTTATAATGAAGTGGTGCAAGAGTTATTCAATAAATAAGGTGAATTTTGCCCAAGGAGTTGGAAACACTGTTTACAGCTGCGTCTTTTGCAAGGAAATCAATAATGATATGTCCTTTAATGTGAAGACTGTCAAGCATGACTTACTTTCTTTACTTTTGTGCCAGGAACTTTTTCTTTACTGGAGAGTCAGTTTGTTTCCACTCTGTCTTTTTTGGTTCAGGCTCGTAGTGGTAAACCCATATTAAGCCAATTCATAAACATATTTTTGACTATGCTTCTCCATACAAATCACTATTCTATAAATTCAACATGGTTTGCACTTTTCAGTCATCAAAGAACTGATGATAGTTCTCTATTCAAGCCTGGAGCAGTGGTTGATATGCTGCCATTTTGAATAGCCTCAAAACAAATATTTTTGAAAGATTAAACCAATTTTCATTATAAACCAATTCCAAACAATGTAGAGTTTTTATAAAAAAAAAACAACAAACACGAAAAAAACCCTCTTATTTATTGAATAACCTATGTATCTTCTTAACTTCTCCGCCATGTACAAGATGTGACACAAGGTCAATTTTTAAAGAGTAAATCTGGTTTGAATTCAGAGTTTTCCTTCTCCTAGACTGGTTACCTAACTAAGGCTAAAGAATCCAGTCAGCTGTACTATTTATCCATAGCTAAGGTGGGAACAAATTGATTCATATCTTTCCCAAGTGTATAAGCACAAAGTGAAATGCAAACAGCCTTATTCTGGATTTGAACAGAATAACATATGATTTATTTATTAAAACTTGGTTCATAAATCAATATGCAAATTACATATCCCATGATTGAAAAATAGTATATCTAATAAACACTGCATGTTGATCATGTGTATTAACTATATGACAAGGTATAGACCATTTTGATGTTAGTATGTGTGCAAAAAGAGAGAAATTGGTATTTAATCACATAGATGAAAAATATTTTTCAACATGATCTCTTCTTTGTCAATGTACTAAATGAAGCCCATTGATATAGACAATAATACCATTTCCTCTGAAGAGAGGAGATTAAAATGCTATGCAGTTGCACATATCACTATCAGCACCAACTTCAGTTGCACAGAATGTTTGAGGTTAAATTAGGTTATTTGGATTTAATGGTATATCAACCCTTGATGATTATTCAATGCCAAATCCTGTTTATACATATGATTTTTAAGTGAATACCTTGTAGGTCACATTATTTTTTAAAAAATAAGCCAGAGCTCATTTGTTTGTACACAGCTGAATGGTTGCACGTATTGCTACTTATTGTTTGCACACAGTTAAATAGTTCCAAGCACTGTGATCTAGAACTAATAATTTAATTTAATATCAATCTTTTGGTTGCACACAGTTAAACAGTTTCAAGTATAATAAATGATTCAATAGTTCTACGTGACTTGGAGATGGGACCCTAAATGGAACTAATACTTGGGGTCAGAGTGGACCTGGGTATAATGGCAATGAAATGGTACCCTATATTCCCCAAAGTTTCTGGATTGGAGCCTCACCAACAGACGGTTTGGTGTCATATCCATATTGTTTGGGTGATGGTGTCTTACTCCTCTGCAAAGATGAAGTCTGCATATTCTACAGGCCTAGCCGACTGGGCCAACAAGGTTTGAGATGATCAGCAACTGTACAAGTTGAAGCATTGTGCCAGATTCTAGCCTAAGTGTTTTTGCACAGCAGTGCCATTTTTTTGGTTTGTTTTTAAAGAGGGTTGTCTCCCCTACCTTTTTGTCTTTCACAATGCACCCACACAAAGCAATCCAGCCTTTTATTTTTGAATTCAGACTTGTCCTTCTTCAAAGCTGGTTGCCCACCCAGTTCGGTATGACAATAGGAGGATATTCACTGGTGCTAAAACTTATGGAGAGAATGATGCATTTATTTTTTTTTTTATCTAAAAAAATGTAATTTTCCTTTTATAAAAATATAAAACAGACTTATTGATTTTGAAAGAAATTGAAAAGATCAATGAGGGACTAGCACTAACTGAACTTTCAAATTGTCAACACAAAAAGTAAGCAGGTTTGGGGTTTTGTTGGTGCATTGATCTATTTTAAATCATGACATTCTGAACTAACTCTCACCTACTTGGGGTTAACAGATCAGATCTTTGATTTTTGTTTTGGTTAATGTGAAAAGAGATACTCTCCAACAAGGGTCCCTTAATTACCCAAGTTCCTATATTGTGGTTTGATTGGATGACCAATTAAAATTAGATATGTGGTAGGGATACTCTTCTCACAAAAGTAGATCAATACATTTGATTGGCTGACCAGTGAAAAAGTAGTAGAAGAATATGAAATGATCTGTGATTGGTTAGCTAATCAGGAATGTTTGTTACTAGAATCCTCTATAAAAATACATGTTTTTAGGGTTAGAAGAGAGAATATATCCTCTCCAGACAAGAGAATAAGAAAAGGAGCCTCTCCAGCAAAAGCCCGTTATCCGAAAAATTGAGTAACATAGAAAGACTGCACGAGTCAGATATCTCATTTGTCTGTCCCTCAAATACAACAAAAAGCAACAATTTACATATATCATTACACCATTGTGTTTCAATAAATAGTTGTTAATTGTTAACAGAGTTTGTCTTATCTTCGAGTTGACAACACACTGGCAACTTGTTCCAATGAACCAACCTGACTGTCAGAAGAAGTTCCAGATAGATTGTGTTACCTTCCATCAGTGGATCTTTCAAACGCAATGTGGGCATAGATGGAGTTGATAAACCAACAAGCCAGAAATGCATGTAGTAGTCACAAAATTAAGGCCACAATCAAGTACAGTGACTAGAATAGGACCACACCAGTTTATTATGTTAACCATAAGTTAAGTCAGTGGGTGGGTGATTGGAAGAAGCAATAGATTAATGCAATTTCCAAGAGCATTAGTGTGAAGTGAAGGCAAAACCTCTGCTAGCAACCTCTATTCAGTAGCGAATATTAATCACATAGATCAAACACAGAGGATGTGAGAGTGGTATAGTGGTTATTGTTGTAAGAAATGGGTATGGCAGCCCTAGTTCAAATCCAGGGTAAAGCTGTGTGCATTTCACATAGTGTTAATACTGTTGGGAGAGGTGTGAATCCAACAATTCTCCTCTGTCCCATCAGCTATAGGTTAAGTGTAGAGCAGATATGGTTCTTTAACTTTGGTATGGCAACTAGTCTAGAAGAAGGAAAGCTTTGAATTCAAATTCAAACTCTAACCTTAGCTTAAAAATTAACCTTGTGTAACATCCTGCTGGTGGCAAAGGAGTTAGTTAAATACATAAATCAAACATTATACAGTGAAAATTTTAGATCAAAATTCTGCTAATAACTATGTGGGAGTCTATGAACTTATTGATCCACTCTTGTATAAATTAGACAGTGACTACATGCTAATTATAAAGTAGAAACCTAAGATTTCAAGGTGCTTTTGTAGTATGCAGTCTACCTCAGTATTTGAGCTTTACAATCTGCATTAGAAACATTAGAAACAATAACATTGATTTCAATGCTGGAGAGGACATTAAGATAAATGGCATTTATTGTTTGTTTGTTTGTTTGGGTTTTATGGCATATCAAACTTTGTAGGTTATTTATTGCCAATTCCATTTTTATACAAACAAACGGTTCTATTTCAAATAATTCAGTTTAGCATAAGTACACAGTTTAATAGTCAAAAACATTTCTATTTCAAGCTATTCAGTTTAGTCAAACACTTCTATTTCAAACAATTCAGTTTAATATAAGGTTGGTTGGTTTTTATGGGATATCAGCCTTTCAGTTTAATATAAGTATAATTTTTTGTTTACACACAGTTAAATGTCAAAACAGTTCTAATTCAAACAATTCTGTTTAGCATAAGTATGCAGTTTAAATATCAAAACAGTCCTATTTCAAGCAATTCAGTTTAGCATAAATAAACAGTCTAGTTCTATTTGACTCATAGATAGGACCCTATCAGGTGCTACCACTTCAGGCCAGAGAGGACCTGAGAGTGATGGCAATGAGGGGGTACTCGGCATTCCCTAAGGCTTCAGCATTACTGGAACCTCACTATGTGATGGTTTAGTGTCATATCCAGGACACTCATTAAGGGCTGGGGTCTTATCCCTCTGCAGAAAAGCAGTTGATGTATTCTATAGCCCTAGCTGACTGGGCAATGTTATTTATTAATGAGACAAAGCAACAGACCTTATTTCAATAAAACTAAATAAATGCAAGTGTACTAGGCTTGAAGAAAAAAAAGAAACAACTGAATCAGGAAAGTTATCTGAATACTTGGAGAAAAAGAAAACTACAATTACCTGGAAATATTAGAAGCAGACACCATCAAACAGAGATGAAAGAAAAAGTAAGGAAAGAGTACCTCAAAAGAGAAAGAAAACTTCTCAAAACTAACCACTGTAGCTGAGATCTCATCTAAGGGATAATTACCTGGACAGTCCTTCAAGAAATTCTGGACTATTTTTAAGAATGGATAAGGGAGGAACTCAGAAACATGGACCAAAAAAACAAGGAAACTGATGACCATGCACAAGGCCTGACACTCAAGAGATAGCATAGACTTTATGTGTCAAGAAAAAGGAGGAAGAAGAGGATTGTGTCGATGAAACAATTCAGAGACTCAAAGAATATACGAAAAAGAGAAGACTGGTTATAGCAACTAAGAGCAGTAATATCAACAGAGTTAACTTAAGGACAAACAAGAAACAAAAAAATCTAGAAAACAAAAACATGAAAAATAACTGCATGGATACTTCAAATAACAAACTAAAAAAAATTTCACATGAGATGATTTGGACATGGCTAAGAAAAGGAAACCTGAAGAGAGAAAATGAATCTATCAATAGCAGCACAAAATAATGTCATATGGACTAATTAAAACAAAGAAAAAAGTGATAATATGCAAAAAAGCAAAGGTAGATCCTGTGGTGACAACAATGAAATAGTTAATCACATAATAAATGAATGCAGCAAACTGACACAAAAAGAATATAAGAGTAAGCATGACTGGGTGGGAAAAGTTATCTATTGGTAATTGTGCAGGAGACTGTAACTTGATTACACTAACAAATGGTATATGGACAAACAAGAATTTGATCTAGAAAATGAGTTGCATAAAATTCTCAGGGACTTTGAAATATAAATCAATCCCCCAATTCAAGTCAGAAGACCAGACCTAGTATTGATTAACAAGAAAAGAATTTGTTATCTTGTGGATTGTGCCATTCTAGTGACCTGCAGAGAGAAAATAAGACGAAAAGGTAGAGAACTACTTGAATCTTGTCAGAGAGCTGAAAACGCTGTGGAACATAAAGGTGATGCTGATAGCAATTGTGGTTGGTTGTTTGGGTTTTATGGCATACCTTAGTAGGTTATTTAATGCCAATTCCATTTTTATACAAATAATCAGTTCCATTTCAAGCAATTCAGTTTAGCATGAGTACACAGTTTAATTGTCAAAAACATTTCTATTTCAAGCTATTCTGTTTAGTCAAACAGTTTTAATTCAAACAATTCAGTTTAGTATAAGTATAGTTTTTGTCCACACAGTTAAATGTCAAAACAGTTCTATTTCAAACAATTCAGTTTAGCATAAGCACAATTTCAATGTCAAAAAAGTTCCATTTCAAGCAATTCAGTTTAGGATAAGTAAGCAATTTAGTTTTATTTGACCTATAGATAGGACCCTATCAGATGCTAGTGGATCTGGGAGCGATGGCAATGAAGAGGTGCTCTACATTCCCCAAAGCTCCAGCATCACCGGAACCTCACCATCAGATTGTTTAGTGCCATATCCAGGACACTCGTTGTGGGTGGGGTGGGCGTTCTTACTCCTCTGAAGAGGTGCAGTCAGTGTATTCTACAGCCCCAGCTGACTGGGCAATGAAGTTGGTGTACTTGGAAACACTGTCCAAAGATCTGGAAACAAGACTTGGGTAATCGGAAATCAGAGGAAGGATTGAGACCATCTCGACTGCAGCACTGTTAAAATCAACTAGAATACTTAGAAGTGACTTGAGTTAAAACTAGGTGTAAAAAAAAAAAATAAAAAAACTTTCAAGGTGGAAAATAATAATAAAATGATTTTACAATTTTGTGCAATTCAAATATCTATCAAGTTTCAAAAATTCCTATCAAATGAAAATATTTTTTTGAAATCAGAACTTGTTCTGAAATTTTAAAACCACTGAAATTACGAGAGAGATAGTTAAAAAAAAGAAAGAAAGAAAGAAAGAAATACTTACACAAATCCCTTCGAATTTTTGAGGGGTGACTTTGTCCATATATTTAATTTTGAGATAAGTTATGAGGGTGCCAGCTGTGTAAAATACATCCAAACTCAAATCTCTGTAGCCAAAAATGCTCTCCCTGGAGGAAAAATTTAAAAAAAGAAAAGCATACACTGTCACATAAATAAACATGATAGAGAAAAAAAAAAAAGAGGAAGGAGGGCTCAAAATTAATGCCAAAATGTTGTCAGAATTTCAACTATTTATAGAACATAGCCTAGTAGATATAGAGGTTGGTTCCTGCTGTAAAGTATTGAGTTCAATCTCTGAGCTAGGAATACACTAGTTCCTTCAAAGTTACAAATTTCAAAGATTACTTTGAAAGACTCTCAACACAAAGTAATCCAGCTTCTTGTTTTTGAATTCAGAATTTTCTTTCTCCTAGACTGGTTGTCTAACCAAGGTTAAAGAACAAAGTCTACACTTCTATTTACCCATAGTAGGAGAGAGAATAATTGGATTCATACAATTCCCAAGGGCATTAGCACAATGTGAAATGCAATCAGCCTCACCCTAGATTTGAACTTGTGTTGCCATGTCCATTTCCTACAACAATAGCCATTACACTATAAGCACCTCTAACATACATATATGCTTGCACTCACATGCATATATAGGGGAGTCTCTGTGGCAAAATGGCTAAAGTGCTAGACTACAACCTTGAAGTGAGTGAGTTCAAGCTCCAGTCACTCTATTACACTCACTCTTGGACTAATACCCTTGGCAAAGGTATCAATCCTCTTATTCTACAAGCTATGGGCTAAATCATTACTGTTCTTCTACAAGGAAGGCTTTGGCATTAAATAGCACATGAAGGTTGATATGCCATTAAACAAAGAAACTAATGCTTACATCTACATGCATATACATTATAGCATCTAAACATGTGCACCTCGGAACAGAAGAGTTTATGGTGTTACATAATAAAAACAAGAAGAAGGACACTCGTCTAAAGAATAATTGAATATTATTAATTTGTCTTTGGTGGAAATTTGTAAATCTAGTTAAAGCCGATTGTGAATCTGCTTGTCTGAGGCAGTTAGGTAATCTTTAATCATCAGTAAAGTTGGCTTCATGCCACAGGCAATGGAACATTGGTTGATTAGTCACATGATAAGAAATATTAAGAGAAAAACTACATCTAGCTAAGAACAATACCATATATGATAGTGTTACACAGGTCAAAGATAGGTTGTTATACAAAGAACAGTGACTGCTTTGTTTTGGTTTATTTGTTTAATAGCATAGTAACTCCTTTTGGGTTAATCAATGGTGAAATTAGATTCACGGTAAATGTTTGATTGTAATCATAATATTTTCCATGTTCCATTGCATTTTTATTTGTCTATAATTATTAGTTTGCACAGTTATATGGTATCAAGTATTCCTGTCTAATACAAAAAAATTGCCCAAATTTGTAAAATTCTAAGTATTTTTATGTAATACTAATAATTTCAACACAACTGTATGGTTTCAAGTAAAAATTACAATTTAATATCAAACATTTGTTTGGACAGTTATATAGTATCAAATATTCCAATTAAATACTAATAATTTTCTAACAGATCTATTTGCCACATATATGATATCCTAATAGGTACTACCACTCTGGGTTTGAGTGGACCTGGGAGTAATGGCGATGAAGGAGTACTCTACACTCACCATAACTGAAGCCTCAACCACAGATGCAGTTTAGTGTCATATCCAGAACACCCCCTTTGTGGGAGATTTGAGGGAGTTTACCTCTGGGGAGGATGGAGTTAACATTATCAAGATGGTGATAACAGAGAATGACATTTAATTACTAACACTTCCTTTTTCATTCTAGTTAAAACCTTTAAAAAAAACTTTTAAAAAGGAAGAATAAAATATGATTAATTTGATTTATTTGTTTAATGCCATATCAACTCCTTATGGATTATTTAATACTGAAATTTAATTGTAGATAATTTTATAATAATTATATCTTTAACATCTCATTGCAATATTTTTTTTATTTGTACTTTTTATTCAATTACAAAAATCATTTGTTTGCATAATTATATTTATAACCAATTATCTGCACACAGTTAAATGGTTTCACATATTCCGATCAAATACAAATAATTTTCAAACTGATCTAGTTGATATACAGATGGGACCATAACAGGTTTGGTTTTATGGCATATCAACCATAATCATCATCATCATGTCGCGCTGGTAGCACGGATATCCCTGACCCTCTCTCGTCACTCCTCCCTATTGTTCATCGCCTCGGGCAGGTCTTCAGGACGACATCCCGTATCCTCACATAGCTGCTGAATCTATGTTCGTGCTGGTCGTCCTGCTTTTGCACGGCCATGAGTGGGGGTCCATAAGAGTACATCACTTATGAGTTCGTCCCTGCTTCTCCAGCAGTGTCCTGCATGTCTGGTTCGTCTAACTTGAATAGTTTTCGTGATAGGAGGCAGGTGGCCGTACAGTTGGTGTCTTGTGGGGTGTTGCCGCCAACCATAATAGGTTATTTAATACCAACTATTTGCAGTTTCACATATTTCTATCCAATACAAATAATTTTCAAACTGGTCTAGTTGATCCAGAGATGGGACCATAACAGGTTTGGTTTTATGGCATATAGGTTATTTAATGCCAAATACTTTTTTTATACATATATATCAAATATATGATTATTATAGGTTATTTAAATTATTATATTATTATTAAATTATAGGTTATTTAAATTATTACATTATTATTAAATTATAGGTTATTTAAATTATTACATTATTATTATAGGTTATTTAAATATATGATTATTATAGGTTATTTAATGCCAAATCCTTTTTTATACATATATATCAAATATATGATTTCTCAACAGATTTAGTAGATAACATTTTTAAATGAGCCTGAGCTATTTTTTTTTGGCACACAGTTAAATAGTTTCACTTATTCCTATCGAATATGAATAATTTTATTTACTATTAATCATTTGTTTGCACACAGTTAAATATTTTTAAGTACTGCTTTTTAACAGTAACAATTCAATTAAACATCAGTCATTTGTTTATGCACAGTTAAAAGATCAAACAATTCTATTTCAAACAAATGAATTTAACACAAGTCATTTGTTTGCAGTTAAATGTTAAACAGTTCTATTTGACCCATAGATAGGACCCTATCAGGTACAACCACTTGGGGCCAGAGTGGACCTGGGAGCAATGACAATGAAGGAGTACTTCTTATTCCCCAAAGCTCCAGCATTACTGGAGCCTCATCATGAGATGGTTTAGTGTCATATCCTGGGCAATTGTTGGGGGTGGGTGGGGGTCTTATCCCTCTGCAGCAATGCAGTCGGTGTATTCTACAGCTCCAGGTGACTGGGCTGATAACAGGTATAACAATTCCATGTGAGTGGACCTTGAAGTAATGGAAATGAAGGAGTTACTCCACACTCTCCAGCTGGAGTTTGAACTCTAATTGCACAATTATATTCACTTTCGGATAAATAAACTTAGGAAAGGTATGAACTGCCTTATTTACATCTAATAAGAGAGGTCTTTTCTACTATTCATACTGAGGGGCAAGACTCCCCCAACGAGTTTTGGTTATGACATTAATTTATTGCCATCGCTCCCAGGTCCACTCTGGCCCAGAGTGGTAGCACCTGATAGGGTCCTATCTATGGGTCAAATAGAACTGTTCAACATTTAAACTGAATGCAAACAAACTTAGGCTAAATAGAACTGTTTGATCATTTAACTGTATGTAAAACAAATGACTGATGTTTGATTGAATTGTAAAATAGATGTAAAAACAGGATAAGGCATTAAATAACCAACAATAGTTGATATGCCAGAAAACCAAACCAAATACTGTTCATAAATTCGAGAGGGGTCATTAATATTCCCAATTTTTTTTTCCTTTCTTTTTTTTATATAGACAATTGATTATGGGTAAGGTTTGGAATAAAATTAAAATGAGATAAGAAAAGAAAAATCAATACAGAAAATCAAACTGATATATTTTGATATAATTTTCTGAATTTATCCTCATTGCAAAGAATGTCAATTTGAATTTCTGTATAGTCGTCTTTTTTTTTTTTTTTTTTTAAATAATTGAATTTATTTTTGTGTCTTTGATATTGTAAATATAACATTTCTGTTGATTTTCGGCTCATTGGCCTAGTGGGTAGAGTGTTCGCCAATGGTCTGGGAGTCCTGGGTTCAATCCTAGGTCCTGTCATACCAAAGACTTTAAAAATGGTACTTGATACCTCCTTGCTTAACACTCAGCAATATAAGGTATGTATCAAGGGTAAAGTGGAGCAATCCAGGAAAAGGAGTAGCGGCCTCCTCTACATCTCGGTGTAGTAGCTATTGAAAAGGGAGCCTACTGGTCGTCCTCGACTACGGTCCCCAACAACTTTACTATTCTGCAGTATTCCACTGTCTGCATAGAAAGAGAAGGTCATCTCTATTTTGGCACATGAAAGACTGCAACAAGTTGCACGTATAACAAGGAAAAAAAAAAAAAAAAGAATAACTGATATTATCAACTTGTTGCTTCGGTGATTTAAAACATCTTTGTTCAGTACCATTTTTAGCTTTCCACTGGCAGAAAAAGGAGGCCTTCTCTTTGTATACACATGATATATGATTCATTGCTAAAAAAACAAAATAAATAGATGTTTTCATTGGAATTGATAACTTGTCATTATTTATTTCATATAGATAATACTTTGTGAGGTTTATAAATGGAAGACTTATTAATATAATGAAGTGTCCTAAAATTCTCTCCCCGACAAAAGAGTTTGTAAGATGATGTGGTTTCAAACGAAATTGCTATTCTTTTTTTTATTGAATAAAATCAAAAACAATTTTGATAAAATATTTTTCTTGCACCAATAGTGACAGAACCTTTAAAAAAGGCATATGTTCAAATGTTCATGAGTGAGTGAATATATATATATAGGGAGAGAGAGAGAGAGAGAGAAAGAGTATATATATATATATATATATATATATATGAGAGAGAGAAAAAGAGACAGAAAAGGAATGAGTGAGAGTATATATATATATATATATATATATATAAAAATAATTTTTTTTTACTTTTTTGTAGGTCCAAAGAGAGAAAAACGTAAATATTTAAGAATGAACAGGTCCACAAAAAGGTTTATATTCTTTTAAAAATCATTATAGTTCTTACGCACATTTCAAGTTTAGGGTTTTCATCAGAGAACTGTTAATGATTTTTCTGGAGTGGTGTTAGGTTTATATAGGGGTCACTGTGTTGATGGGGTGGTTGTTACTTTTAATTTCGTGATAGATTCCTTGTAGAGGTTGGCTCCTCCTTTTTCTCACCATCTCTCTCTCTCTCTCTCTCTCTAGAGAGAGAGAGAGAGAGAGAGAGAGAGAGAGAGAGAGAAGCATATAAGAGAGAAAGTGTATAAATGAGTGAGAGAGAAAGAGTATGAAGTGAGTGAGACAAAATGAATGTGAGAGAAAGAATAAATATGAGTGAATGTCAATGAATGAGAAATAAAGTGACAGCAAATCAAGATCCCTGAACAGACTAAATATACATTTTAGCTACAAGCTTGAATTTATTTGGCTGTTTTGGAGAAGGAGTTGCTTGATTGATCAGCTTGAAACTAGTAAATGAGGACAATTAGAAGAAAATCGCAAATAGAAAAATCCCTGATAGGATTCTAGGTCCTAATCACGAGAAATCCAAAACTGTATATAAATAGTAAATGATACATACTGGTCTCCAAAAAGTTGATGTGTCATGTCTGGTCGAAAAGTTGTATCTTCATTTTCCAAATCTTTTTCTTCTCGAACTAAAAATAGAAAGAGAATGAAATTTTCAAAGCCTTACCACAGCATAATTAAGTCACTAATATTTCACGATTACATTAAAAGAAAAAAAAAATCTTTTAATGACTGAATAGCAGTAAAAATTACTAATTCACCTAAAGATATAATACTTTGTTGTTTTTTAATGGCATATCAACCTTAATGGTTTATTTGATGCTGAATCCATTCTTCTAGAAGGACAATAGTGGTACTATTTAACCCATAGGTGGAAGGATAAGGGGGTTCATACCTTTCCCAAGGGTATTTGTCCAAAAGTGAATGTAATAGCATGACTGGAGTTTGAACTCACTATGATTCCACAGTCCACTGCTTTAACCATTACACCACAAGAACACCCTGCTATAATATGGTTGGTTGGTTTTCATGGCATATCAACCTTTGTAGGTTATTTAATGCCAAATCCATTTTTATGCAAATAGTTCTATTTCAAGCAATTCAGTTTAGCATGAGTACACAGTTTAATTGTCAAAAACTTCTCTACTTCAAGTTATTCGGTTTATTCAAACAGTTCTAATTCAGCTAATTCAGTTTAGTATAAGTATAGATTTTCTTTGGTTGGTTGATAGGGTTTTATGGCATATCAACCTTTGTAGGTTATTTAATGCCAATTCTATTTTTATCAGGTGCTACCATTCTGGGCCAGAGTGGACCTGGGAGCAATGGCAATGAAGGGGTGCTCTGCATTCCCCAAAGCTCCAGCATCACTGGAGCCTCACTATCAGCTTGTTTAGTGTCATATCCAGGACACTTATGGGGAGGTCTTACCCCGCTGCAGAGAAGCAGTCAGTGTATTCTACAGTCCCAGCCGACTTGGCAACCTGCTATAATAGTATAGATAATAAGCAACAATCATTAGAAAGCCATGTTGCTGCAAGATAACAAATTATACAGAATTTATATTTCCAAACTTCAAAAGAACAAATTAATCTGTTTTACTAAAATAATTACTCTTTTTAATTAAATGTTAGTTTGGCTCAAGTTTATTTATTTAACAGCATATCAACTCATTATGGGTTATTTAAAGCCAAGATTTGATTCATTTGTAAATATTCTATTATGATCATAAATATATTTTCAATGTTCTCTAGGCTTTATTTGTCTATAATCATTTGTTTGCACTTTGTTATATGGTTTCAAGAATTAATATTTAATATAATTATTTTCAAAACGTCTATTTGACCGATAGATAGGACCCTTAAAGATAACACCACTACAGGAGGGTGTCTCCATGGCATAGTGGATAACATACTGGACTGAGACTTTATAGTAAGTTTGAACTCTAATAGTGCAGTTATGTTCACTTTTGGGAGAGGTCTGATATGAACCTCTTATCCCCACAAGCTCTAGGTTAAATAGTACAACGACAGCTCTTCTTCATGGATGGCTTAGTCATCAAATAACCCATAAAGGTTGATATGCCATAACAACAAAGAAACCAAACTAAACAACCACTCCAAGTTAGAGTAGTCTTAAGAGTAATAACAATAAAGAGGGTATTCCACTCACTACCAGAAGCTGTTTAATGTCATATTAATGATACTTTTGTTTTTTTTTTCCTTGGGGTGGGGGTTGATCTTACCTCACTACAGACGATGCAATAGCTGTATTCTAAGCCCTGCCAACAGAGTTTACTTAAACATTACTGATAACATTTCCAGATAGTTCTTCAAATTGGGATGTAAAACAATTGTATAGTATAATCGTTTACTTAAACCAACTAACCTGACAAAAATCAGAAATATTAAGTGCTACACAAAAAAAAAAAAAAACCCTCCCCTCTGAAGGTTTTTACAGTGCGATATTGACTTCATACAATAATATTACCCCCCCCAAAAAAAAAACAATATTAGGTAAAACTATTTAGTTCATTTGTTTAATGACATATCAACTCTTTATGGGTTATTTAATACCAAAATTTGACTTATTTGTAAATGTCTGATCATAAATTATAACTATATTTTCTATTGTACTATTTTTTATTTGTCTATAATCATTTCTTTGCACATAGCTATATGGTTTTAAGTATTCCTATCCAATACTAATAATTTTCAAACATATTGATTTGACCCATAGATGGGGCCCTTTCAGTTACTACCACTCCGTCACACATTGAACTTGGGAGTAAAAGCAATGAAAAGGAACTCAACACATTCCAGAGCTCCAGAACTGGAGCCTCACCACTGAGTGCAAACAAATGACTGAGGTTTAATTGAATTGTTAGTGATACATAGCAATACTTAGAACCATTTAACTGTGCGCAAATGAAACTGTAATGCTGAATAGAATTGTGTAAAATATCAATATTTGTCACCACTTCACTGCGTGGAAACAAATGATTAATACTATATAGAATTTATAAGCGTTAGATAGCTATAATTGAAACCATTTAACTATGTAGAAACAGAGGCAATATGAGTGTGCAAACATTATTTATAAATCATTTAAAAATGAAATTACCAACAAACTGTTCCCTTACAAATCATATCTATTGAACTGTGTGCAAACAAATGATTAACAGTAAGTAGAATTATTCGTGTTAGATAGAAATACTTGAAACCATTTAACTGTGCACTTAAAAAATGAGCTCAGGCCCGTTTAAAAAGATTATCTACAAAATGTGCCTACAAATCATATTTAATATTGAATAGAATTATAAATGTTAAATAGCAATAATTAAAACCATTTAACTGTGTGCAAACAAATGATAAACAGTAAGTAGAATTATTTGTGTTAGATAGAAATACTTGAAACCATTTAACTGTGCACTTAAAAAATGAGCTCAGGCCCGTTTAAAAAGGTTATCTACAAAATGCGTCAACAAATCATATTTAATGTATATGTGTGAAGAGGATTGGGCATTAAATAATCTACAATGGTTGATATGCTATAAAACCCAACCAAACCAAACAAAACCTGACATAAGCCGCAAATATTTACTATTAAGCAACAGAAAAATGTGAATGGGAGTCACTGTGGTATAGTGGCTAAAATGCTGGACTGTGACAGTGTAGTAAACGTGTTTGAACTTCAGTCACACAATTAAGTTTATTTTCAAACATATACCCTTGGGAAAGGCATGAACTCTTTTATTCCTCCAGTTACTATTAGTACTCTTTTTCTGCAAGGATGGCTTTGGCTTTGAATAACCCTGGAAGGTTGATATGCTATTATAACATTTAATTAAAGTCTGTTCTTATTCTGCTTCCATACTTTAGAGGTGTCTTGTATCAGCCACTTTTGCCTTTTTCATGGTGGAATGAGAGCAATCTGACCCTGTGATTCAAATAAAGCGTTAAGTTCAGAATTCATGGAAAGTTACTACTGAGAACAACAAAAGACACATAAAAAAAGCTAGAGAGTACGGTGGCTGAAATGTAAGCATAGCAACAAATGTAAGTATAGCAGTCTGCAATGTGTAGAAAACAGTAATAAAAACACCTCATTTCAGAAATATAGACAGATATTTAATCAAAGGTTTAATATCAGCAAATTGATTTTATAAAGACAGCAATAAAAGTTGATAAAGATTATCATAAATTTTTAATTAACACTGTCTCTCATGTCTTTTTTTGTGAAAATAGTACTGACGGAGTTATTTCCCCTGGCTCAATTTTCTTTTCACCATGCCAAATATCAACACAACCATGGCAGCTGTTATGTTACTTCACAATTTGACGTCAAACTTTTCACAAATGGTTGATGGTAGCGATGGTAAAGTGAACTGCTGCTGATATAAATAAGTATGAATAAGAAATATCAACCACTTGCTTACTTGTTAGGAAAGAGCATGCATCAAGAGAGGGGATATTTTTAGTTATTGCAGAAGAGTCTGATGTTCCACTGACATGAATAGAAACAATGTCATTATTTTCCAAATTGGTTCAATTCTATTTGGAATATTTCCTTCTAATCTTCACATACTATCAGAATCAAAATGTTCTTCTGTTCAGCTAAATGCAAGCGGTGGGGGGAGAAAAAACAACAACAAAAAACATGTCAATGCTAAATAATTTAGGTTAAAAACATAGTAAGCGTAACATGAAGCTAAACTTTTATACCATATTTTTCCAATGCAGGTATCATCAGGGAACGAGAAAAGTTTCAGTAAATGGGCCAAAGCTGCTGTGTTTACCAAATATGGGCACTTTTATCAGATGAAAACTAGAGTATGGGTAACTGGAAACCAAACTATTTTTAGACCTTATTTTTCTGATGCAAGTATCATTGGGGAACAAGAAAACATTTAATTTAAGAAATCAAATTATAGTTTACCAAAACTTTTGTTTCCCCAATGATATTTGCATTGGAAAAATTTGGCTTTGGGTTACCCTGGGCTTTAAACCTGGACTAAAATGAAACAGGCCAAAATCTAAAAAAAAAAAAAAAACCCTTATATTTGTAGATACTCAATCAAATTCAACTTTTACTGTTAAGAAAGAAATAATAATTTACTAGGGTGAGTCAAAAGTTTTGCAATATTTTGGTAACATGTACCAAATTCAGCAGGACAGGATGCTTTTGTCAAGGTCATGAAGATGACGAACCACACTGGACTGCGAGATACTGAGCTCGCCTGATACTCTCTGAGTACTACTCACTGGATTTGTGGCCACAGCTTGAAGTACGGTTTTGGAATACACATTTTTAGGCCTACGTGACTTTACTTGATCGTCGAGATTCTTGCAACCTGAGCGAAATTTCTTGAAGCATCTGCTTACTGTACCGAGATCAACTGCACCTTCCTCTTTCATACAAGTAATTTTAGCTGCTTTGGTGACGTTATAACCCAGTTGAAACTCGTAAAGCATAAGTTCTTGAATTAGACTACACTGCATGTTCATCTGTCCAGCTTTCAAATCAAATATGGAGAGAAGCAATGCATGTGTCAGCATATCAAATACAATGATACTACCAACCACAATGAGTACCTTCCATGTTCTTAACTGCTTTGGTCATGTAATATATTTGCTGCAAATAAGCATCTATCAAAATGTTGCAAAACAACAATAATATAATGCTTAATTTGTATTACAGCTTTATTATTTTATATTAATCCCTGTGTTGATTTGTTAAATATGTTCACCAAATACGAATTTAAGTCGGAAATGTTTGTGTCAGTCTGCTGTTGCATATTGATTGTTAGGAGTACTGTTTCACTGGTTTGGTTTAGTTTTGTGACGGGAGGCAGGTGGCCGTATAGTTGGTGCCTTGTGGGGTGTTGCCGTCAGGACTTGTTCAATATTGCTCGTCAACAGTTCTTTTTCAAACAATTCAGTTTAGTATGTCAACAAGTTAAATGGTTCCAAGAATTGCTATGTATCACTAACAATTCAATAAAACATCAGTCATTTTTTACACACAATTAAATGTCAAACAGTTCAATTTCAAACAACTTAGTTTAGCATAAGTACACAGGCTTTTTACACAGTTAACTGTAAAAACAATTATATCCCAAACAATTCAGTGCAGCATAAGTATACAGTTTAAATGTCAAACAGTTTTATTTGACTCATAGATAGTACCCAATGAGGTGCTACCACTCCAGGCCAGAGTGGTTTCTTTGTTTAATGGCATATCAATCTTTGTAGATTATCTAATGCCAAAGCTATTCTCCTAGAAGAACACTAGCAGTACTATTTAACTCATAGCTGGGAGGATAAGAGGGTTCATACCTTTCCCAAGGGTATTTACCCAAAAGTGAACGTAATAGCGTGACTGGAGTTCGAACTCGCTTACTACGATTCCATAGTCCATCGCTTTAACCATTACACCACTGTTTCACTGGTTGACCACTCTGTGGTAAAAATTTAGACTTTAGCCCTGCTGTAAAGGTTGAACCCCTAGTTTTGTAAAGATTTTTTCAGGCTAAAGAAATTGACATGTATGCCACAATTTATGGTACTATTTTATCTTCATCCTCCAGATTAGGCATGTGTCATATAGAAGGGAGAGAGAAAGAGGAACAGACAGACTAATTAAGTAACCTCCCCCCAATACCCATGTACATATTTTTACTATGAGTCAATGTAGTAATAACTAGGTTAAGAACTTCAAAGCACATCAGCTCTCCCTATGACATCTGTCCTGATCAACAGCTCTTTGACATGTTCTTTAACTTTCACCGAAAGAAGACAGCAGTACTAAAATTCTAACTTAGAATTTCTTTATGACTATTATTATTATTTTTTAAAATTTCATCAAATCTAACAAAAAAGCAAACATGCATATACTAAATTTCCACAATATCTTTTGCTTAAATTCTAAAAAAGTAATTTTCATATAATTTTTTAGAGAAAGTAGTGCAGTACAACACGGAAGTCAGTCAGGACAAGAAATGCGGAATTACTTTTACCCAAAAATTGTCATGATTTTAAATTAGTAAAATTGGATTTTCAGCCATCTTTACCATCAGAATTATCCCTTAAACATACGAATCAATAAATAATTCAACAAGAAGTATTATATATATATATTGTAACACGTGCGTGCTTGTTGGGACAACGAAAATGGTTACGGAACAAGAATAATGAAAAAAAAATTTGGTCCCGGATTTAAGGAAAAAAAAGAAGAAAAGCAAAGAAAGGAAACTCCTTCTCAAGGTGCCAGTGAAAACGAGAGAAGACAACCAATAAACACACTTGCGAAAATACAGAATTCGTGCTTCTTGCAATCGGGTCCTGAAGTGGGATACATAGTCTAACAAAGGTGCACCTGCTGAGCTGTCTTGCAGTCAGTTTTCTTTGAACATTGAAAGGGGACAGCATACTGAATGACCAAATACCAGCACTTTGAATAATGGTGTGATGTTTGTTGATCTTGAGACAAAGCAAATAGGAATTACTGCAGACACTATTTGCTATACAACTCACTTTTGGCGGGAGTTTGAAATCAGAGAGAAGAAAGTTATGTATTTTAGTTCACTGATAGATATTACAAAAGACTTTCTCATAAACTGAAAAAAAGCAAATTTTAAAAAAATGCACATTTGTTCGCTGGTATTTTTCTTTTCTTACAAACTTGAAACATCTGAAGCTGAGGTTTAAAATACTGATATCATGTCACTCTCTCTCTCTCTCTATATATATATATTGGAGGAGCAACGAGAGACGACAGGAGGTGTACGAGGTAGGAAGAGACAACAGCGGCAGTGGCGGTGACTAACGAAAGCATGGACAGCTATCGATAGGCTCTCGATCATATGGAAATCAGACCTGACTGATAAAATGAAATGTAGTTTCTTCCAGGCAGCGGTCATATAAATACTGCTATATGTATGCACTACTTGGACGCTAACTAAACGGCAATTACACAAGAATGTTGAGGGCAATATTGAACAAGTCCTGGTGACAACACCCCACAAGACACCAAATATAAGGCCACTTGCCTCCCATCATGAAAACTATACAAGTTAGACGAACCAGACACGCAGGACACTGCTGGAGAAGCAAGGACGAACTTATCAGTGATGTACTCCTATGGACCCCCACATATGGCCGAGCAAAAGCAGGACGACCAGCGTGAACATACATACAGCAGCTATGTGAGGATACGGGATGTAACCCTGAAGACCTGCCAAAAGCGATGAATGATAGGGAGAAGTGGCGAGAGAGGATCAGGGATATCCGTGCTGGTGGCACGACATGATGATGATGATATATATATATATATATATATATGCACACACACAGAGTGTATAATATTATTCGTATATAATAATGAAACTAAATTTCCAGAGGTTCAGCTGGTAAAATTATAATCATTTCAACATACTTATTCAGTTTCAAATTGATAAACTTTGGACCAAAGATGAATAATACAATACGAAAACAAAATAACTATTGAAATAAGGTTTGGGTTTGGTTTTATGGCATATCAACCATTGTAGGTTATTTAAAGCCAAGCCTGGTCTATTCATATATTAGATGTATAGGATTTGTAAATATAAGTCAACAAAGTTAAATAGTTCTAAGTATTTCTATGTATCACTAACATCAGTCATTTGTTTACACACAGTTAAATGATCAAACAGTTCTATTTCCAGCAATTCAATTTAGCATAGGCCAAATTTAAATGGTTCCAAGTATTGCTATGTATCACTAAATGTCAAACAGTTCTATTTAACCCATAGGATCCTATCAGGTAGCAGGTAGACCTGGGAGTGATGGCAATGAAGAAGTACTCCGCATTTCCTAATGCGCCACTATTACTGGAGACTCACCATCAGATTGTTTAGTGTCATATCCAGGACACTTGTTGGCAAGGAGGGTATCTTACTCCTTTGCAGAGGTGCAGTCAGTGTATTCTACAGACCCAGTATCTAATTTTGTATAGGTTGTATTGATATTAATCTCTGGTTCAAATTCTGTCAATTTAGAAGTTTTTTGCTAAGTATTAGCAACCGAGTCTCACTATTGAATAATCAGAAATTCCCTTGTTAAATATAATGCAATTCACATTCTAACTTTGGTTGGTTGGTCTTTATGGCATATCAACCTTTGTAGGTCATTTAACACCAAATCCATTTTTATGTAAATAATCAGTTCTATTTCAAACAATTCAGTTTAGCATGAGTACACAGTTTAATTGTCAAAAACACTTCTATTTCAAACTATTCAGTTTATTCAAAACAGTTCTAATTCAGCTAATTCAGTTTAGTATAAGTACAGATTTTGTTTACAGACAGTTAAATGTAAAAAAGTTCTATGTTAAACAATTCAGTCTAGTGTAAATATAGTTTCAATTTCAAAAGCAGTTCTATTTCAAACAATTCAGTTTAGCATAAGCACGCAGTTTAACTAAGTACGGTTTAATTTTCAAAAACATTTCTATTTCAAGCTATTCAGTTTAATCAAACAATTCAGTTTAGCATAAGTAGGCTGTTAGTTCTATTTAACCCATAGATAGGGCCCTATCAGGTGCTACCACGTTGGGCCAGAGTGGACCTGGGAGCAATGGCAATGAAGGAGTGTTCCATATTCCCCAAAGCTCCAGCATAACTGGAACCTCACAATCATATTGTTTAGTGTCATATCCAGGACACTCGTTGAAGGGGGGGGGGTTACCTCTGCAGTCAGTGTATTCAACAGCCCCAGCCAACTGGGCAAACATTTAAACTTAGAATGGTATTTCTTGTCACTATAATATGGCAATTTCTCAAGCTCTGTAAGGAGATCAATTTGTATGACCAATAAACATATCTATACATATGGTTTCCGCATTTAAGATTTTAAATTTGTGCAAGTCTTACTTACCTAGCTTGAAGTTGATAACATCATTTGCACAGCATTTATAAGCTTCAAGCTTATTCTTCATCAATCCAGAAGTAACACCTGGAAAAAGAAAATGTTAGTGAAAAATATTTATAGAAAAAAATGAAATTGTTGCAAAGAAATGATTTGAAAAATTTCCATTTTGATATACCAATTCCCATTGTTTACAGAAATTTTGGTCTAGTGCGGACTAATGAACTTGCACCGCACCTGACCAAAATTTGATACCCCATACTGCTGATTTTTTTCTTATCTCAGAATTTTGACAGCATTAGCCTTTTCTTTGTGCAAAGTTGACAAGAAAAATAAGGAACAAGACTAAAAAATATATATACAAGAAGGGTGAAATGTCTTTATTCTTTAAGATCAAATTGATGTTAAAATATGACTTTAATGTTAGTTTCTAGCTAAACATAAAAAATAATTTTCTTTTTTTTTTAATTCCACATTTTAAAATAATGTCACAGCTTAAGTAGGTTATGTTTTGTTTGGTTTCTTTGCCCAATAGCATATCAACCTTTGTTAGTTATTTAATCCTAAAATCATCCTTGTAGAAGAGGAGCAGGAGGTAGATAAGGGGTTTCATACCTTTCCTAAGGGTATTAGTCCAATAGTGAACATAATAGTGCAAATTGAGTTCAAACTCACTTACTTTGAGGCTGCAGTCCACCACTTTAGACATTTCGTCATGGAGACTACCCCAGCTTTAAAGGGGACCAATGAAAATGCTCCCCAAAACTTAAGATGACTGATTAAAATTCAAATTGCATCTTTATTTGAGGATGATAACTAGTGCAAGAGGAAGCACAACTGACTGAAAGACCTGTTTTTAAATTATGTATCCTTGTAATTCAAACATAGTCTACCTAGAAAATTAAATCAGAATGTTAAATTTAATGAAAAAACTATCTAAAATACATGCAGTTTATAAAAAAATATCACTGAGATGAGAATAACTTTGATATATAGATATACTGTTTTTACACATATTCTAAATATTTTCTGATAGGTTCAAAAAACAAACCTTCATATACAGATCAGAAATGTGAATAATAATTTTTAGATGAAGCATTGTTAATTTTGATTACTATTGCCTATTATCTTTTAATTGTTTTTATCAAAACAAAAAGTTGATAGCAATTTGATAAAAAAAAGAGAAAAAAAAAAGAAGTCCCAAGAAATGATATGAGTATGGGATTATAAAAAGATCTGAGTAAGAGTTCATATCTAATACAACTAAAATTACCATAAATTGTAGCATATAAGTTGACCTCAAGATTTTAGCTAAAAATTCTGGATTAGACCAGTACCTGCGGTATAGGTTCATCCCCTAATATACAAATGTACACTGAGGTAGGCTGACCTATACATCTATACCCAGTAGGCCTAAATGGGGAAAAGCTAAGATAACCTATAGCAAAAGCATATAAGGCAAAACTACTGGCATGAAGACATTGATTTTTACCATTCAGGGTTTTTGAACTATTGTCTTCATCATTATTGTTATATTCACTATGTTTTGGCCGATATATCCTCTGGCCTTCTTCTTGTTTTGTCAAACTCAGGAACCTACACAGAACTTTGAACCACGTCTTTTATTTAATCCACAAGGGTCGCTTGCTCTGATTCTGTTAACCATAACCAGGTATAGGCATTAAGTATTCTTATATTGTTACTCATCTGTAGTCAAGATTGAACCTGCAACTTCCAGATGATTGTCACTTAGAAGCAAAGGGAACCAATGCCTATAACCATTACACCATGTGTCCTGCTGGAAAGTTAAGAGTGAATTTTTGGGACTTACAAATTTAATGTTCTTACATCACTATAAATTGCTACTATTATGTATACTTAACACTAGTAACTGGTTATGATAAATGGAATCAGAGCAAGCAGCTACTGTGGATTAAATAAAGGATGTGGTTCGAAGTTCTCTGTAGGCTTCAAAGTTCGACAAGAAACACCTGAAGAAGGCTGGAGGACACATCGGCTGAAATGTTGTGAACATAACAATAAAGATGAAGACAATAGTCTGAAAACCCTGAATGATAAACATCATCAAGCTTCATTTCAGAAATTCAGGCAACTAAGACGTTGATTGTTCGATTGTTATACTTTTCTTGAATGGATAAACAACATACTGTACTTGTTTGCCTGCGTAATGTGACATTCTGTTTTGTGTTTAGTCAGTGCATTAGCAGTTGGAAACAGCATGTAATATAGCATTATTATAACACTTAATTCATATTACAGTTTTATTACTTTATATTAATCTCTGTTCATTTATTAAATATGTTCACCAGATATGAGTTAGAGATGTTTGTGGTTATCTGCTGGAGTTATAACTAAGTGGTGTATATTGATTGTTTGGTTTGGTTTCTTGGGTTTTATGGCATATCAACCTTTATAGGTTATTTAACGCCAAATCCATTTTTATGTAAATAATCTGTTCTTTTTAAAACAAATTCAGTTTATAATAAGTACACAGTTTAATGGTCAAAAACATTTCTATTTCAAACTATTCAAGCAGTTATAGGTAACAATTCAGTTAAGTATAAATACAGTTTCAATGTTGAAAAACAGTTCTATTTCAAATAATTCAGTTAAGCATAAGCACGCAGTTTAAATGCAAGTACGGTTTAATTGTCAAAAACATTTATTTCAAGCTATCCAGTTTATTCAAACAATTCAGTTTAGCATTAGTATGCTGTTCTATTTAACCCATAGATAGGACCTTATCAGGTGCTACCACTCCGGGCCAGAGTGGACCTGGGAGCAATGGCAATAAAGGGGTACTCCACATTCCCTAAAGCTCCAGCACTGCTGGAACCTCACCATCAGATTGTTTAGTGTCATATCCAGGACACTCGTTGGGGGGGGTCTTACCCCTCTGCAGAGGTGCAGTCAGTGTATTGGACAGCCCCAGCTGGGCAATACACAGAGTTAAATGTCAAACAGTTTTAATTCAGATAATTCTGTTCAGCATAAGTACACAGTTTAGACGTCAAAACAGTTCTATTTTGAGCAATTCAGTTCAGCACTAGTACGCAGTTCCAATGTCAAAACAGTTCTATTTTAAACAATTCAGTTTAGCATAAATATGCAGTTTAAATGCAAAAAATCAGTATAGTGAAAAAAACACAGTTTAGTTCTATTTAACCCATAGATAGGACCCTTATCAGGTGCTACCACTCCGGGCCAGAGTGGATCTGGGAGTGATGGCAATATAGGGGTACTCCACATTCCCCAAAGCTCCAGCATTGCTGGAACCTTATCATCAGATTGTTTAGTGTCATACCCAGGACACTCGTTGGAGGGGGTCTTACCCCTCTGCAGAGAAGCAGTCGAAGTATTTTACAGCCCCAGCCAACTGGGCAATATATTGATTGTTAGGAGTATTGTTCCACAAGTCAACCAACTCTGTGATAAAGGTTTGAATTTTAGCCTTTGTAGAGATTTTATCAGGATTAAAATGTCAACTTGTATGTACCAATTTATGGTAAAAGATGAAAGAAAATACTAGTTAAAAAAAACAAAACAGGATAGAAATATTCATAAGTTTTAACTTGAAGTAACTATTCTGGGTTACTTAATAACTGGAACACATTTTAAAGTCATTTCCATGATAAAAAAAAAAAAGAAAAGAAAAAAGACATATGTGAAAAATTAGGAAGAAATAGCGCATAATTATAACTGCAGTTTAGCACATGACATGATATCTGAGATATGTTAAAAATAAAAAAAAAATCAGATATGTACTTTGTATGTTATGTGAACAAATACTTTTTTTAATTAAAAAAATAAAAAAAAAATAAAAAAATAAAAAATTACAGAACATATAATGAAGGTTTCTTTGTTTAATAGCATATCAACATTTGTAGGTTATTCAATGCCAAAACAAAACTTGTAAAAGAATAGTAGTGTGTGACGGCAAATCGACTAAAATCCCAAAACGGGACTTTATTTTCGCATGTGTGAAGACGGGGCAGGTTGGCACTTGATCCCCTATAGAATAAGTCCTCGTTCAGAGTTTTTCTCTCAGGCATATAAGACCTGGCATATTACGTGAAGGATTAATTTAGGGCCAGACTGACCGCCGCTGGCAAGGGGTTCCAAATTTCACACTGTCCACACACCCACCAGGTCGCTTTCTTCCTCCCCTAGACAACAGAAGATATGGACCTATAGGTTTTAGTAGTAATAATTTTATATTGTAGTAGTCAGCAACTCCGGTTTTCCGTGTGATATTTTAGAGGAATTCTCTCTCTCTTTCTCCCTATATATATATATATATATATATATATATATATATATATATATACTTTCTTTCTCTCTCTCTCCTATTCATTCATCATTCTAATAGACTTTATGCTATTTTTAATACTGGCTTGAAGAACTTGGGTCCCTTGTGTCTCAGATATTCTTTTGTCTTCTACCCGGAGTAAATGGCTATGGGTCTGTCTGCCACAAGTCCTTTCCAATAACTAACATTTCTTCTTGTTTTTTTCGCCAACGGGGAGAAGGTTGCCACTTCCGTTTTAGGGCCCCAGCCAATAATTTGGATTCTACTTTCCTCCCCCCCCTGGTCAGGCGATTTTGTTTGGGCTACTAGATGTCACCCAAGTCAGGTTACTGTTAATTCAAACAGCAGTCATCCTACTTCCATCGTCTCAGTGGGATATCACGTGACAAGTGATACTATTCAATCAATAGCTGGGGAAAAGGGGGTTCATAGCTTTTTCAAAGGTATTAGTCTGAAAATGAATGTGTCTAGAGTTCAAAGACGCATACTTCCAGGCTGTTGTCCCCCACTTCAACCATTACACCAGAGAGACTTCCCCACAACATATAATCAATTAAAAAACATACAATTTTTAAATGAACATTGGGAAATCATGTATTTGTGGGCTGTTTAGAGACAGCTCACATCCACTGCTTGTTGCTGTTTGAATTTAATTTTTTGTTGCTATTAACAGAGGATGTATAAGTGGATGAATGCCCTTTGATAGGATGTTATGCAACGTATTACTCTAGCTTATTTGAAATTTTTTTTTTTCTTTTTCTTTGTTTTTAAAACGAACAAAATACTCAAAAAAATTCAAATTGAAGGGGTGCTGGAAAGTTCTCAGGCTAACCAAGAAAAGAATGGTGGATTAAAAAATGATTTGTCAAGTGTGTTGAACAGTGGGATGAAAATGGGGCGTAGCATGTGTTTCAAGGCTCGAGGTTATTCTGTTCTTGCTTGGGCCAAGAACTTTTCAGCAACTCCTATATATATCTATGAATTTTTCTTAGAGATTTTGTAAGTCTTTTAAATTATCTTTGGTTTGGTTTGGTTTTATGGCATATCAACCATTGTAGGTTATTTAAAGCCAAATCCTCTTTAATATATTAGATATACATGACTTGTAAACATAAGTCAACAAAGTTAAATGGTTCTAAATATTGCTATATATAACTAACAATTCAATTAAACATCAGTCTTTTGTTTACACATAGTTAAATGATCAAACAGTTCTATTTTCAATCAATTCAATTTAGCATGTCATTTGTTTGCACACAGTTTAAATGTCAAAGTTTTATTTGAGCCATTGATAGCACCCTATAAGGTGCTACCATTCCTGGCCAGAATGGACCTGCAATTAATGGCAATAAAGGGGCACTCCTCATTTCCCAAAACTTCACCATTAGTAAAGCCTCACCATCATATCCAGGACATGTTGGGGAGAGGTATTACCCCTCTACAGAGATGCAGTTGGCGTATTCTACAGCCCCAGCTGACAAAATTTACCATATCTACTAACTTCAAATTATTTGATCAGATTTGGAATAAATATCACTTGTTACAGTTATATTTATTTTATTCAAATAGATTTTTGTAAAAATATTACTGTTTCAATTAAACTCTAAGGTTTGGTTAGATTTACCTGTATCTTATAGTATATCAACCCTTGCGGGTTATTCAGTGCCAATACACATATTATGATTTGTAAGCCAATTGTAGGTAATATTTTTAAACAAGCAAGTGCTCATTTGTTAACACAGTTAAATGGTTTCAAGTATTGCTATTTAACATTAGTAATTCTATTCATCAAGCATCTAAATAGCACATCGCACTAATACCCATGGGAAATGTAAGAATCCAATTATTCTCCCTCCAGCTATGGGTAAATAGTAGGACAGACTGATTTCTTCAGCCTTGGTGAGGCAACTAGTCTAGGAGAAGGAAAATTCTGAATTCAAACCTGTTAAACTCCACTTAAAAATTGACCTTATGTCATATCTTGCCTGAGTGGAGGGGGTTGGGTAAATATGATCAAGCATCTAAATAGTTTCAAGTTTTGCTAATACTAATAATTCTCCTGAACATAATTCATCTGTTTGCACAGTTAAATAGTTTCAAGCATCGCTATCTTATACTAATACTTCAATTTGATAATTTATCATTTGCTTGCACACAGTTAAATGGTTTCAAGTATGATAAATGATTAAATAATTCTATTTGATACATAGATGGGACCCGAACAAGTACTACCACTCTGGGTCAAAGTGGACCTGGGAGTAATGGCAATGAAAGGGGTACTCCACATTCCCCAAAATTTCAGAATTGGAGCTTCACCATTGGATGGTTTAGTTTGGTTTTATGATATATCAACCACTGTTGGTTATTTAAAGCCAAATCCTGTTGTGAAGTGGTTACAAGTATTGCTATTTAACGCTAATCATTCTATTCAACATTACTCATTCATTTGCACATAGTTCGCCAATGGTCTGGGAGACCTGGGTTCAATCCCAGGTCGCATCATACCAAAGACTTTAAAAATGGTACTTGATACCTCCTTGCTTAACATTCAGCAATATAAGGTATGTATCAAGGGTAAAGTGGAGCAATCCAGGGAAAGGAGTAGTGCCCCCCCTACACCTCAGTGTAATAGCTATTGAAAAAGGAGCCTTCAGGTCACCTTTGACTACGGTCACCTTTGACTACGGTCACCAACTTTTACTTACACACAGTTAAATGACCAAACAGTTCTATTTCAAACAATTCAGTTTAGGATTACACAATTCAAACGTCAAAAACTTCTAGTTGATCTAGAGATAGGACCCTACCATGCCAGGCCAGAGTGAGCCTGGAAGCGATGGTAATGAAGGGGTACTCTACATTCCCTAAGCTCCAGCATTACTGAAGCGTGACCATCAGATTATTTAGTGTCATATCTATGAATGTTGTTGAGAGTTTTACTTCTCTGCAGAGATGCAGTCAGTGTATTCTAGCCAACTGGGCTGATTAAATCAAGTACTTACTTGTATCACATATAGGTTTTAAAAGCTGGGCTCTGAGAGTGGAATAATCTGATGTTGCCAAGACCCAAAACTGTTGATGGCCCAAGAAAATACACTACTGATGAGGTATATCAGTGCATAACTGCTTATATAACAGAATATATTAAAAATTCAAAGAATAAAATTAAAATAAGATAACAGTTTGGTTTGTTGGGTTTTATGGCATATCAACCTTTGTAGGTTATTTAATGCCAAATCCATTTTTACGTAAATAATCTGTTCTATTTAAAACAATTCAGTTTAACATAAGTACACAGTTTAATGGTCAAAAACATTTCTATTTCAAACTATTCAAGCAGTTATATGTAACAATTCAGTTAAGTGTAAATACAGTTTTAATGTCGAAAAACAGTTCTATTTCAAATAATTCAGTTAAGCATAAGCCCGCAGTTTAAATGTAAGTACGGTTTAATTGTCAAAAACATTTCTATTTCAAGCTATTTAGTTTATTCAAACAATTCAGTTTAGCATAAGTATGCAGTTAGTTCTATTTAACCCATAGATAAGGCCCTATCAGGTGCTACCACACCGGGCCAGAGTGGACCTGGGAGCAATGGCAATGAAGGGGTACTCCGCATTCCCCAAAGCTCCAGCACTGCTGGAACCTCACCATCAGATTGTTTAGTGTCATATCCAGGACACTCGTTGGGGGGAGGGTTCTTACCCTCTGCAGAGAAGCAGTCGGTGTATTCTACAGCCCCAGCCGACTGGGCAAAAAATAAGATAAAGATAAATAAATAATTTAGGTTAATGAAATGTAGTTCAGTATACCAAAAACTTTAGTTTATATTTTTAAGATATGATAGACAGCTAAAAAAGTTCATAGGCTGACCAATATACTCTTACGGAATGTGATCAAATGAGGTTTATTTTTCAACAGTGCCCCTTGCAGTCCACATACTTTTTCCATCAATGTTACAGTGCTTGGATCCCATTGGTCAAAAAAAGTTACCAACAGTATGTCAACCTATGAACATTTTAGCTGACCTTCATGCATTTTTTTAGGGTAAATACTATCTATCAATAAGTAGAAAAATGAATAAAGAATATAGGTTTGGTTTGATTACTTTGTGAAATGGCATACCAACATTCAAGAGTTATTTAATGCCAAAGCTATCCTTGTAGAAGAACAGTAATTCAACAGGGCTATCTAACCCATAGCTGGAAGGCTAAGGGAGTTCATAGCTTTTTTGAAGATTTGGTTTGATTTGATGACATATCAAACATTGTAGGTTATTTAATGCCAAATCCAGTTTATATATACATATTAGTTATACAATTTGTAAACATAAGTTCATCATTATCCTGTCGTGCTGCAAGCATGGATATCCCTGACCATCTCTCGCCACTTCTCCCTATCGTTCATCGCCTCTGGCAGGTCTTCAGGGCTTCATCCCGTATCCTCACATAGCTGCTGTATGTATGTTCGAGCTGGTCATCCTGCTTTTGCTCGGCCATCACAAACAAGTCAATTAAACATCAGTCATTTGTTTACACACAGTTGAATGATCAAACAGTTCTATATCTAACAGTTCAATTTAGTATAAATCTTTTGTTTGCACTCAGTTTGAATGTCAAACAGTCCTATTTGACCTATAGAGAGAACCCTATCAGAGTGGATCTGGGAGCGATAGCAATAAAGGAGTGCTGCATATTCCCCAAAGCTCCAGCATTACTGGAGACTGACCATCGGATTGTTTAAGGTCATATCCCAGACACTTGTTGAAGTATTTTATAGCCCCTGCCAACTGGGCTAATTAGTTTGAAGGTGAACATAATAACATGAAAGGAGTTTGAACTTGTTTTCTCTGCTGTCGCAGTCCACTATGTTAGCCACAACGCCATGGGGACTCTTCCAATAATGAATATAATAAATCTAAATTAACAAATAAAATAAAAAGATAAATTGTCACTTTTCTATTAGATCTTAAGAAAATGGTTGCATTTTGCAAATTGTGACATTAACTTTTGGGATAAACATTTTATTGACATTGGAAGTAGTTTCATTTTGGGGTGTAAAAAAAAAAAAAAAAAATTAAATAATCTTTGCAGAATACAGTTAAAAACCTTTAAAGAAATAACCCAGAAAATTCCTAAAATGATAGAGTCTCAGTGGTATGGACAAATGGACAGATACATGTTAGATGAATTAAAATAAAATGTCTAATATTCTTTATTCTGAGTTTTTCTTTTGAGTCATTTTTATGTAGATTTATTTCCGCTGTGTTTACAGGTGACATACATGCATAGATAATATAAATATAAGAGAGAAAGGTGCATAAAAAGAAAAAAAATTGTGATAGTAGAAAGTTTGCAGGTGCAAGATTTTTTTTGTAAAAAGCAAAAAAAAAAAAAAAAAAAAAGACAGCTTTTCATACACTTGAGCCTCTTAGCATTCTTGGTGGTGTTAATGTTTTGACCAACACATTCTTCAGCCACCATCAGGTGTAAAAATTACTTTTTTCTTATTAGATTGTTTTTTTTAATATCCAAGAACAGAAGAATACATCAGCTGAAATGTGTTAACATTAAGAATATGAATAAGAGGTTCAATTATTCAAATTGCTGATAAATTAATTAATGACTCTTCTCAAAGTTACAGCAAGAAGAATCAGAATATATATATGGAAACCATATATCATTTTTTTTTAAACATGCAATAAAGGCTGAAGAATCTCAAAGACAAATTACACCTTACAAACCCAAATATTTTTTTAAATAACCATGGAAGAAATTTTAAAAAGTTACAATCTTTAGCAAAAAAAAAAAAAAAAAAAAAAAAAAAGCATTTAAGGCAAACTTTTATGATCTTTTTTCTTTTTAATCTTATACAAGCAATTTAAAGTAACTTAATTTTTCAATAAGAATTCTTACCATCAACGGAAACAAGACCAGTAAATCTAAAATTCTCTAAAAAGGAATGGAAAAAAATAAATATATATAAATCACTATGAAATTAAACTTTGCTTTTGGAGTTTTCTTTAATTCTTTAATACAAAATTTTAAATTAATAAAATCTAAAGATTTTAATTTAATTTTTTTGCTGTTGGCAATTTCTAATGTTAAAATGTTAATAGAAAATCGTGTGTGCGAAAGTTCTCAGTACTCTAGAGTTGACAACAATACTGCTTTTCCAGACATTTAATATTTTAAAATAAAATTTATAATTACCTCTCCCATAATAGATGAGACATGACTATCAGAACAGAGGCAGTATGTGTTGTTTACACAACCTGTTTGCCACAAGCAAGATGTGACATATGGTCAAATTTTTTTTTTAGCAGTATGAAGTTGGTTTGAATTTAAAATTTTCCTTCTCCTAGATGGGATACCTAACTAAGGCTAAAGAACCCAGTCTGTCCTACTATTTATCAATATCTCAGGGAAGAAAAAATGGATTCATGCCGTTCCCAAAGGTATAAGCACAAAGAGCTAATATTCCATTATGCAATAACCCTCTTAGATATCCTGTAGTTCCAATTTTTATTAATTGATTTAAAAAAAAAAAAAAAAGAAAAAAAAGAAAAAAAAAGTGAATGTAAGTTTTTGTTGACAGGTGTCCATGATGATATTAATGCTTCTGTTTAGAAAGGAGTGAAAGATTCTACTTGGGATTTCATATTTATTTCTGTTATATTGAGAATTTAGAAGATTAAAAAATCCTATTCTGTGATGATTACACAAAATTATCATTCATTCAGAAATTGCTTTATTCTTTAAGGGCATTTTAAATGTATTGCTGTAATAAAAATCCCACTTTCAAAAGCCATTTTTCGAGGATGATTAGAATTTAATATACAAATAATAAAAATGTTAATACTATCAAATTTATTGAAGATTCAGTATAAATACCTTATTTGAAAGTGGGAGTAGCTTCCCTTATTTCATCTGCCAGACATTTTGAATTTAGTGGGGGGGGAGATATCACATCTTAAATGTAATTTAAATTTGTTTAATTTCAACTTTGTCATTTTATTGATTGATGATAACAATTAAAAAAAAAAAAAATTCTTTTTTTTTTCATGACTGGAAATAAATTCTAATTGAGGTTTTCAGCAAATCAAAAATGTAGGGTATGAACACTAGTTTCATGTGTCAATAACTGAAACCGTAATTGTACTATGGGACAATGAGCCAAGAGCAGCGCTACTTAAAAGCTGTGGTACACAAATCATCAACAGCTGTTACGTGGTGAGTTTTTAGTTTCACATTATCATTATATATATATATATATATATATATATATGGTATTATTTGGCCCAGTTAAACCAGAGTTGGGAGTAATTCCTTCAGGACAAGAAAATCATTCAAAGGCTGAACATTTAAATTTTCCTGGTAGAGAGCTCAATGTAACTAATATTACAGAGCAATACTTTCTTTAAAGAAAAAACCAAAGACCGGTGACTTTAGGATTATAAATTTATTTCCATCCTGTTTTGTATTTCTGATGTAAACCAAAAACACGAAGAAAAATATATAACAGGACTTCTTCAGATCTTATGGATAAAACGATTTGAAGAAGTCCTGTTATATTTTTCTTCATGTTTTTGGTTTACATCAAAAACACAAAACAGGAAGGAAATAAATTTATAATCCTAAAGTCACCCGTCTTTGGTTTTTTCTTTAAAGAATATATATATATATAATATGAAATGTAAAAATGAAAATGCAGAAACTCTTTCTGTATAGAATAATATTATTTCTACATTCTGTGATACAATACAACAGATAGAAATACTTGGAATTTATGATAAATCAAATAATATTTGATATATATGTATAAAGAGGATTTTGCATTAAATATCTTACAATGGTTGACATACCATAAAACCAAACCGAACCAAATCCTATATATTTAATATATATGTATAAAGAGGATTTTGCATTAAATAACCTACAATGGTTGACATGCCACAAAACCAAACCAAACCCTATATATTTAATATATATGTATAAAGTGGATTTTGCATTAAATAACCTACAATGGTTGACATGCCACAAAACCAAACCAAATCCTATATATTTAATATATATGTATAAAGAGGATTTTGCATTAAATAACCTACAATGGTTGACATGCCACAAAACCAAACCAAATCAAATCCTATATATTTAATATATATGTATAAAGTGGATTTTGCATTAAATAACCTACAATGGTTGACATGCCACAAAACCAAACCAAATCAAATCCTATATATTTAATATATATGTATAAAGAGGATTTTGCATTAAATAACCTACAATGGTTGACATGCCATAAAATCAAACCAAACCAAATCCTATATATATATATATATATATATATATATATATATATATATATATGATATATTCCTTGGCATGAGAACAGTCTAAGAAGATGGATTTGAAAATATAAAAATTAAAATTTGAATGGTTCAAGGAATTAAACTAAAAAATAATCCAAAAATTAATCCTTCAGCTATCTAAAGCTTAAAAACATTTAGTCTGTTTTAAAACTTATTTTGTAGAACAGTTAAGTAAAGGCTTAAACTTTCTCAAATATCCTAGAAATGATGTAATTTGCCCATGGAAATAACAGTAAATATTTCTTTAAAGTTCGAATAAACAGTTAGAGGGCTATCTTCATCATTCAACTCGTGAGACCGATTGAAACTCTTGAGTTAATATTAAAGACTTTTGCCCTCAACTGTTAAAAAAGCAGAGGGATTTGGCCAGTTCACCATTAGCAGTAGCATATTAGTCGCACGGAGATCCTGCAAAATTCCTTAAGAAGGAGAAAGGAAGAAACTCTTTAGCGAAGTCATCTCAGCAAGCAGAAGAAACAAGAGCAGTTTATGAAGAACCAATGACATTGCATAAATGGACTGCACTTTTCTTCACTAAGAATTTCATCTTAAACTGAAAAAAGTCTTTTGTCTGCCTTGGCTAACACTGTTAATCTCATTTAACTGAATCTCCTGAATTCTAGTCATTTTCAGTTGCCTGCCTGAAAAATTCCAAGACAGATTTAAGAATTTCTTCCATTGATGACTTCCATTTCCTAATGATGCTTTTTCAGGATCTCAAAAAGTTGTTTGACTCTTAGAAATGAACCTTGAATCTTCCTACTTTGAGAAATTTCTCCCTTTGATAACCTGACCTGGAAAAAATTTAGTCAGCACAAGAAACTATTTGAGCAACAGCCCGACCCAGGAATAACTTTATAGCTCACTTGGGACAAGTTGCAGGTAGAACTTATCTGATTTTAAGTAAAGCCTCGTTTTAGGGAAGTTGCACATGAACCTTATTTAATTTTAAATAAAACTTCATTTTGAGCAAGTTGCACAAGTAGCTAATTTAATTTTGAATAAAGCCTTGCTTTTGGTTAGTGGTACATGTAGCTTATTTAATTTTAAATAGAGCCTCACTTTTAGCAAGTTGTAGATGTAACTTATTCAATTTTAAATAAAGCTTTTTAACATTCAGAAATCTTTGAGCTTGAGCATTTCCTTGTTCCTCTGTTTTATACAAAAGAAGGTTCAAATACCTTTCTTGAAATTTCCTGAGGATTACCGACTATAATAAAAAACACTTGAAGAAGATAAAATAGCAGAAACATTGTGAACATAACAACCAAGTTTGGTTTGGTTGATGTTTTATGTCATATCAACCTTTGTGGGTTATTCAATGCCAAATCCTGTTTTTTTATATATATGATTTGTAAGTGAATAGTTTTTTAGGAAATTATTTTTTTGATGAGTTGTTAAAGCTCATTTGATTGCACACAGTTAATTATGCAACATAAATGATTTGCATACCGCTGTATGGTTTCAAACAACAAATAATAATACTAAAATGATTGAACAGTTATATTAGACCCAGAGATGAGACCCTAACAGGTATTACCATTCCAGGTGTGAGAGAGCCTGAGAGTAAGAGTAATGAAGGAGGCGTATACATTCCTTAAAGTTCCAGGAGTGGAGCCTCACTATTAAATGCATATTTAGTGTCATACTCAATACACTGTAGAGGGTTAACATGCAAGATGAGGAAAACAGTCCAAAACATGTGAATAATAACTTCTCATCTCGGATATTTAGATAATTTGAAATGAAGAAAATAGAAAAACAAAGTCCTATATCAGAGTGAGTTGTAATTGAATGTTGAGGATATTGAAACAAGACTGACCATTTACATCCTCTACATTCAATTCCAACTCACACTGATATAGGACTTAGTTTTTCTATTTTCTTCATATTATCGAATTTATTTCCATTATTTGAAATGTAAAAACATTTTTATTTCCATGACTTGTATTTATGAAAAGTGTAAGATGTACACACCTATATTTTTGGTTTATTTGTTTAATGGCATATCAACCTTTATAGGTTATTTAATGCCAAAGTCATTATCCTAGAAGAACAGTAGTGGTACTATTTAACCCATAGCTGGGACGATAAAGGGGTTCATACCTTTTCCAAGGGTATTTGTCCGAAAGTGAACGTAATCGCGCAACTGGATACTGAACTCGCTTACTACGATTTCGCAGTCCATCACTTTAACCATTACACCACGAGGACACCCCACACCTATATTTTTAAATGGCCATGATACAAGAAAATTCTAGAAAATAGGATACTGATTCACCTGTTGCCGAAACAAAGATGGTGGATGTTGGTAAACTAATTAGTTTCGAGAACCTATTGGTCAGAAAAAAATCACCTTATTTATGCACCGAACTATGTCCGCAACATTGATTTTATCCTGTGCATTTGGAGCCAATTACATGACAAGGATTAGTCATATATACTCACAACTTACAATAACTCACTCTCTCTTACATTTTGACTTCCAGAGACAGCTTGGCTTTACCAGCTAGTGACACACAGCTCAATACACGCAACATGGGTGCGTATATACTCTGCGACCTATTTCGTTCCTGTTCTGTCTTTTCAGCTGGACTTGTTCCAGTCTCGCACACAGCCTCAGATATTTCGAAAGAGACAAACAACCAACATGGGAGAAAACACATCTTTCTAAAATACATTCAAGATTGCATCCTGTGTCCGCACAGAATTGATGAAAATAAGTCTATAGGATTTACACTTCTATATTTTTAAAATGGCCGTGATACAAGGAAATTCTAGAAAATAGGATACTGATTCACTCGTTCCCAAAACAAAGATTGCGGACGTCGGTAAACTAATTAGTTTCGAGAACCTATTAGTCAGGAAAGTCACGCGATTTGTGCCCCCAACTACGTCCGCAACTTTGATTTTATCCCGCGCATTTGGAGCCGATCACATGACAAGGATTAGCCATATATACTCACGACTTACAATAACTCACTCTCTCTTACATTTTGACTTCCAGAGACAGCTTGGCTTTACCAGCTAGTGACACACAGCTCAATACACGCAACATGGGTGCGTATATACTCTGCGACCTATTTCGTTCCTGTTCTGTCTTTTCAGCTGGACTTGTTTCAGTCTCGCACACAGCCTCAGACATTTCGAAAGAGACAAACGACCAACATGGGAGAAAACACGTCTTCCTAAAATACATTTATAATCTACAGGACACTTTTAATATTCAAGTCTTTCACCATAAAATTCGTGTTAGTTAGATACACATACGGACACACACAGAGGAATATTTAACAAGCTATATTAGAATATTCGTAATGTTTCATTTTATGTAACTGTTATATAAATCTATTTTTGTTTGTATTGCTTTGTTTAAATGTTCTTTTCTCCGCGTCGTTTACATCGTTTGCTTTTCAATAATGAGCCAACATAAATTGTGGGAGCAAAATATCCACCAAACATACCCCACAAAAGTAAAGATTTTTTTTGACTAGGTTTCTTTACAACTTTTTTTTTTCAAAAAGAAAAAGGATTGATTTTACTGGAGACAGTATATTATTAAATTCAATACAATTTACCTTTAAGTGAAGATACACCTTTCTGTGTGTGTGTGTGTGTGCTTAACCAACTAATTGCCAACGTTAAAAACACCAATTTTAAAAATATAAATGTGCATATGATACGAGTTTATGCTACAACAGACGATTGGCTGTTGTGGATATATACAGCAGCCGACTGTAGTTTCTAAAGAAAACCCTCTTTTTTTTTGCCATTTGATAGGTTCATAGGCCCTAACAGTGTGCAACTCTTTCCAGATGAACTTTTCTTTGTACTAGAAATTTGGACTCGAACTCTATATTAACAAAAGGTGGATATTTTCTAAAACGAAACATTTATTTTCTTAATTCTTATTTCATTTTATGGAATAAATATTTCATAAAATTTTAATCAGTCGTGTTTTTGTTTTATGTATTTTTGTTGAAAACATTTTTATAGATACTGCCACAGAAGACATGTTTGATTGATATTATTATCTTTAGGGTTTAATAGAACAACAGATTCTAGAAAAAAGTTATAAACAATAATAATTGCTTATAAGAAACTAAAAAGACATAAACAAAAATACCACCGTCGTCGCTTTTTAGCATTCTCAACTTATTTCACATTCCTAATACGGTTATTTCCCTTATATAAACTTTTAAAAAATTTTTTTACCTTGGCTCATATTCTGATCACCTCGACAAAAAGAAGTAACAAAACCAAAATGATACAAGCAAAGAATTATTATCTTCCATGAAGAATGTAGGTTGAAGGAAAAATGTTCCCAGAACTTCAAACAAGGACATTTTTTCTGAATTTTTTAGAATTTGAATTCAGCAAAGACAGCACGTTATAGTAAGATTTTTTTTTTTTTTTACAACGCTCTTAAAATGTTATATAATGAAGAAATTTATTGTCCAATTTGCAAATTAATGAAAATATTGAGAGAATTAACGTTACAGCTGGATGTCATTTTTTAGAATCATCTAAATTCTGTATAACTATAAAATACGGATTAGAATTTTCCATTCCTTCAATATCGTCACGGACACATGTTATGACGGGAACATAGCTGATTCTAGTCTAGTAAGGTTTAATATATGTACCGCAGAAGTAAGGTTAATTAGTGAGATTTTTTTTCTAAAAACAACAATTATATTTGTGGTTTGTTTTTTTAGGCATATCAACTATTGGTTATTTAATGCCAAATCTTGTTTAAACATATATATTAAATATATGATAAGTAAAAACATTTTGTAGATAACATTTTTAAACAAGCCTGAGCTCAGTTTTTCTTGGCACAGTTAAGTGGTTTCAAGTATTTCTAACATAAATAATTCTATTTACTATTAATTATTAGTTTGCACACATTTAAATGGATATAAGTAAAGTTGGCGACTGTAGTCGAGGGTGACCTGAAGGCCCCCTTTTCAATAGCTACTACACCGAGATGTAGAGGAGGGCGCTACTCCTTTGCTTGGATTGCTTCACTTTACCCTTGATATGAACCGTATAATGCTGAGTGTTAAGTAAGGAGGTATCAAGTACCATTTTTAAAAGTCTTTGGTATAACTCGACCTGGGATTGAGCCCGGGTCTCCCGGACCATTGGCGAACACTCTACCCACAAGGCCAATGAGCCGGTTAAATACATATACGATTTGTAAGTAAATAGTTTATAGATAATTTCATTTTTAAATGAGTCAGAACTAATTTGTTTGCACTTTGCTATTGCTATTAATTTTACAAATGGTTTCAATTATTGCTAACACTAAATACTTCTATTCAATATTAATCATTGTTTACAGACAGTGAAGTTGTTACAAGTATTCAACACTATTCGTTCGTTTTCACACAGTTAAATAGTTCTAAGTGTTCCACACAAATAGTTTTATTTGCACACTGTTAAATCCTTCCAAGTATTGCTATGTATCACTAACAATTCAATTAGATATTAGTCATTCGTTTACACACGGTTAAATGATCAAACAGTTCTATTTCTAACAATTCAGTTTAACATAAGTCGTGTATAGTTTCAAGAAACTAATAATAATCCTTAGTAAACAATTATAGCTTTAAGTAATTATTCTTAATACAAATGATTTACAGTTATATGGCATCAAGTATGGCTATCAAATACAAATCATTTTTAAACAGATCTATTTGACTCATAGATGGGACCTTAATGTGTACTGCCACTCTGCGTCATAAGAGGTACAAAGAATAATGGCATTGAAGAGTACTCTACGATCAGCAGATCTCCTAAACTAGAGACTCGTCATCAGATACAATTTAGTGTTATACCCAGGATACCGCCCCCACTTTTTTTTGTTGTTGAGGGGTTACCCTTCTGAAGTGGATACATTTAGCGTGTTCCAAGCCCACCGACAAAGCAGTTAAATAGTTTTAGTTTTCAGTTTTAGAAAGTCATAATCAAATTATGAGGTAAGGAAAAAAACCACTCAAAAAAGGAGGTATTTAAGTGTTTAGAAAGAAAAAATCGTTTTGGGTACTGAAAATGCCGATGCCCCAAACATTTTTGTTTCGGGAAAATAAATAAAGTCTAACAAAGGGACATAACTCTTGATTGAGTTTTTTTTTTTCTTAAGCTTTAAAAAAACAAACCGTTAAAACGTAGTTTTTTATGTAAAAAGAAATCAATATTGTTAACACAAAAATAAAATTGAAGTTTGACCGAATAAGAATGATCATAAAAAGTAATAGAAAATAAAACAAAAGTAGAGATTATATAGATGATGTTGGTAATAAACAAAACTACAGATTTTTATGTTAATGATTTTTTAAAAACCTTGTTAATTAAAACAAAATGATTAAACGTGTTGTTTTGCCCTTGACAAAATATACAAAGAAAAAAATCCGAATAATCTATTTAATGAAGAAAAAATATTTTAAAAAATTTATAGGGGATAATTTAAAAGATTTTTTACTAAAATATAAATCCTATTATTCGCCATACTTGTTGTCTTGTGGGGTCGATACTTATTCACTTTTTAACAAACTTCTAAGAATGATTAAAATAATTACAACTGATTTTTCCGTCATAAATTTTTAAAACGAATATTGTTTTTCAGTAAAATTTAAGTTCATTAAAAACCACAGGCACAAAAAACCTCCCAAAAAACTGTGTACACATTTTACAAGTATTTTATCTTTTATGGCAACCAAATTAAAATAAAGTTTTGCTGTGGTCAGCATTTAAGTTAAGTAAACACAACGAAGCTGTCAATTTTTTTATCATTAATGTTATTATTTAAAAAAAAAATTTTTTTTTAAGATATTTCTAACAATACCCATTAAATAAATTTAAAATAGATATTAATATAGAATAAAAATTTTAAATCCGTTAAATCAAAAATAGCGTTCGTTTTAGAAAATTTATTAAAGAAATGAATTCAATAACTTTTTTTAAACTTAAAAAAAGTTTAAAATTAGGTGGGAAATTTGATCATGTGGCAAATTTAAGGACTAAGATTTAAAAAAAATTCAATCGGTTTAACCGTCGAAGCATTTAGATCAAAGTTTAACTTAGTTAAAAGTTTACATTTGAAGCAAAAAGGATAAATAAAAATAATAAAACGCAAAAAAATTAACAACATTATTCTAATTTCCAAATAATATTACTTTAACGGATAAACGTAAAAAACAAAATATTAGTTTCTGGAAATTAATCTATTTTATTTTATATAATATATATACATATATATATATATAACATCAACGAACAATTGCCGAGAAAGAAAAAAAAATATTCCATTCTGAGCTGTCTTTTATTTTAAAATTAAAATTGATTTTTTTGCCATCATTTATTCTTGTTATAAAATACTAAAAGTAAGATCTTTAAAAGAAATGAGAAAAATATCGTTTTACCAGAAAAATTAAGTCATTTTTATCCCAGCATATGGTAGACAAAAAAGATTTACAAACCACACCTAGTTCTTTGAAAAAAAAAAATCTAAACAGAAAAAAGAAAAAATGGAAATCTAGCAAAGATCTTATAATAATAATAAAGTTTACTTTACACACAAATAATTTTTAATCAATGATGAAATAAGAATTTGACATTAAAAAAAAAAAAAGAAAAAAAAAGACGCACACAGCCATGTTCTTTACAGACGATTCGATTATAATGTGAACAAAATCAATAGAATGATACTATAAAATAAAAAACTTTTTCGCTCGCTACTTAAATATTGTAACCAAGTTAAAAATTTAATAAAACTGCTAAATCAATCTCGATTAAATGAAACCAAACAAAAGTTAACTTTTTTTCGAGACGAAACAACTCCAGTTTTGCTTTGATAAAAGTGGGTAACAATGAAACGCAGTCAGACAAATTGTCAATAAAAATGAATTCCAATAAAAGAAAGAGAAGAAAACAAGATCGATTGATATTCGCAAATACCCAATAAATATTCATTCTCGCATAATAATCATTTAAAAGATCAAAACATAAATGGATGAAACTTTAAATTAACAGTATTTGTCGGTGGATCCTACTTACCCGCCATTTTGCATTCCCGCGATAATAGTTTAAGAAAAGCAGCCTCGTTTTGAATTAAGAGTGGCGCCGGCAAAATACACCGGTCAATTTGAATTGGGAGTTATCTCCCTTACACGACAAAAGACGGAGGGTTTTCTCTCCTCTTCTCTTTTTTCTTTCTTTCTCTCTTTGAAAACTTGATTCTGACAATAATTCGCTTTTTTCCGTGAAAACGAATTCTAAGATTATTAAAGAAATTATTTAAGGTTATATTTTAGTTTTATTAGGAAGATAGTAACATAATAATCATTAGTATTAAAAGCAAAATAATGTTACATGTCTAATTGATTTTTACTATATTTTAAACATTTAAATTCGCCAGAAGTTGACGACCTTACCTTTCTCGAGGTAACGTAGATTAAAAAGTGTTATTAAGATTTAACAATGCCTTTTTAAAAAGTTTCTTGAATGAAATTAGTATCTAAAAAATATTAATAAACCAATTTAGGAAAAAATATTACAAACACTTATATAATTAAATCACTTACTATGGTATTTAAATCCAGGTAGTACGTCAAAATTAATGACAAGGCAATTTCTGCGTAAATTCAGAGTACAAATAATTTTTGTGTTAGTTTTCTGCAAAAATGATAAGAACGGGTGGCACCTCCACCTTCCTAAAAAACAAAAACAAAAAACTCAAGTTTTTAAAGTATAAGAAATCGTATTTGCTATAGTTTTTTGTATTCAAGCTTGAAAATGGAAAATAAGCGCGTTATCATGGATTTTGAATGTACAATTAAGGAAAGTCAATGAAATAATTATTTTTGATTAAAATAGTGAAATAATGATACTTTTAATTGTTTTCGTAATATTTAATGTTTTACCTGGTAATAATCTACAAATCTTTAATTGCTCCTAAATCACTAATTTTTATCTTTTTTTTTTATTTCCAATTTTTATAACAAAATTTTTCTTTCTTGTTGAAATTTGTAAATTCAGTACTTAAAGTCTGCTCGAATATTATTGGCTGTTTTGAAGTTGAGCCGTTATCCCCCACCCTTACTGTTATTTAAGTGAGACCCGTCAGGGACCTCCCTCTTCTTTTTTTTTCAGCACGAGCAAAAGGCACTGCCTGGCTCGTTCTTTTTTACTTTGTGAGCTCTTTTTTATTCGCCTTCGACTTTAGGCAGTTTTTCTTTAGCAAAGTCGCTTGAGCAAATAGGTCTATTAGCTGCTTAGGCTAAGCCTATTTTCTTTACTGGCTGATTTTGGTTTTGGTATGCTGTCCCCTTCAAAAGAAAGTTAAGTCTAAGGTCTGGAGGCGGTATTATTGGACCTTTTTGTCGATAAGAGAAGCGTTTGCTCAGTCTGTAGATTCGGTGAATGCTTCCGAAGACTCAGCAGAAGAAAATTCGCGTTGAAACAGAAAGATGTTCATCTCTAGGAAGAGGAAGCGGTGGTCTACTTGAACTTCACTTAAAGAAATTGTAAACTTCGTTATCAACAAGTCAACACAAACCCTAAAAATTGGCTTAAAAATGAACTTTCACTTAAAATACGAAAGAATGGTACTTTATCATTAACAAAAGTTAAACTAACAATAGGTTGTTGACGGCATCGCTTTGTGCAAGTCAGTCATTATATTTTTTTACCCTTCTTCCTTTTTTGTCGTTCCTTGAATGTATGTTATGTTTGTTACCTCAAATTCAATGTTTTCGACAAGCATAGTGGAAAGTATGCAAAGCCGGATTATGTAAAGTTTATTTATCTTGAAATAAATTACTTTGTGGGAACTGGTTGTTTTTATTTTCAAGAAATATAGAAACGCTTCTCTTTCATGTAACATAAGTTAGCTTTCCCATCCCCTTTTTTATTTCCTTAATTTTTGTACATTTCTCTCCCCTTTCGCCAAGCCTAACAGTTACTACGAGATTTCTAGGGCTTGACAGAGATAAAGTCAGCTTGGTAATTTGGGTAGAATTATACTTTATAGCGACTAGCATTCGGATAATTTTGTTAATTTTTCGTATGTTGGTTGTTGTTATTAAAAACCTAAAACCTAGCATATTTATTGGATTGAGCACATTTCTCATATTCTACCTTACCTTATTATTCGAACCGAATACAAGGAACTAAACTAGAAATTGCTTAAATAAGTGTTTCTGTAGAATTCCATACTTTTTGTCGTCTAACAATTTTTATATCTTAGAAATGAATAGAAATATTAAAGAAAAAAAGAGTTCCCACTTTCTTGCTTTAAAATTTATCTTTGTCGATTTAGCGTGTGACAGGAGAAAAGTACGTCAAAATCTACGAAAAACGTTCTGATTTTTCTTAAGAATCTTCTTGATTTTGGGTCAGACACGATTATAAACCAAAGCAGCTATAGCAATTATGCTTCTGTAGTTCTTAGTGATTCCAAGGTCATTTTTCTTAGGGAAAGGAAAGGAAGCAACCTTTCATCCACTTCTCTATTTAGCTTTGTTCATATATTATGTTGTAAAATCGGAAAAGTATGCCATACATTTTTTTTCAAACTTCAGGGGGTATTTCGTCGAGGCTAGCAGCTTTTCTGTTTTGATTTTTTAAAAGAAAACCGTGTCAAGTTCTTCCTCCGTAAATTATTCTAGTTTGATGACTAGTTAGCCATTAATAATTTTTTGGATAGCTTTGTTGGTGATTTCAGGAACAATCCGAGATGTTTGAAATGTTCTTTCCACTTCAGAAGTCTTTCTTTTTGGGTGGAAGCTTTTAGTTTTAATTTCGAGGTACTTTTCATTCCAATGATTTCATTTGCTATCTGCCAAGCTATTCGTAATTGTCTATCTTCTACCTAATTTCTAATTTTATCGATTTGGCTTTGAATAAATTCTAATTGTACTTTTTAGTAATTCTCTCTGGGATTTTAAAAAAGTTTCTGCGTGTTAGCATTTGTTGAGTTCCTTTTTTGAGTAAGGATACCTTTTTAAAAGTTATTTCGTTTCTTCCTTACGTCTAGTGACTCAAATGCAACTCTAAATTTGGCTCTTGGTTTGGTTGGTATGCACTCTGCTGCTACTACTTTCATCTGAGCAGTAACAAAGTTTTCATTTTCCTCATTCGGAGTTGGTGTTTCAGAATTCTCCTAAAGTGTATCAAATTTGTTTCTCACAGTTACCGTATATTGATTGCTTATATCACTGTTGGTAATTGAGAAACAATCATAACGTGTCGTTTTGATAGTTTTTTTTTCTTATTTCTGCGTAGACTCAGGCGTATCTTTGCTGTGACAATTCTGTGATCGAAAGATGCTCTTTCCAAAGAGGATTCTTTGATTTGATTTCTTTGTTTAATGGCATATCAACTCTTTTTAGGTTATTTAATGCCAAAGCCATTCTCCGAGAAGAACAGTAGTGACACTTACTATTTAACCCATAGCAGGGAGGATAAGGGGGTTCATACCTTTCCCAAGGGTATTTGCCCGAAAGTGAACATAATAGTGCGACTGGAGTACGAACTCGCTTACAACGATTCCGCAGTCCATCGCTTTAACCATTACACCACGAGGACACCCCCCTTCCAAAGAGGAGTATGCCTCACTGTTCATAGCGCTGTTTATCCACTTCTAGTTTATCATATTTACCCAACCCCTCCGCTCGGGCAGGATATGACACAAGGTCAATTTTCTAAGCGGAGTTTAACAGGTTTGAATTCAGAGTTTTCCTTCTCCTAGACTAGTTGCCTAACCAAGGCTGAAGAACCTAGTCTGTCCTACTATTTATCCATAGCTGGAGGGAGAATAATTGGATTCATACCTTTCCCAAGGGTATTAGTGCTATGTGAAGTGCAATCAGTCCAGGATTTGAACTCGTGTCGCCGTGTCCAACTCCAGCGACGATAACCATTACATCACGGGCACCACGGGCACTTCTAGTTTATTTGCCCGAAAGAGAACATAATGGCGCGACTGGAGTACGAACTCGCTTACTACGATTCCGCAGTCCATCGCTTTAACCAATTCACCACGAGGACACCCCCCTCCAAAGAGGAGTATGCCTCACTGTTCATAGCCCCGTCTATCCACTTCTTGTTTATGAATATATAATCTTGCTGTGCTTTAGCCTTATTTGAGTAGGGATAGGTTCATAGTTTTCCTTCCCTTTTTTTTTTGAGTTTTGTTTTGTTTGGTTTGGTTTGTTGGGTTTTATGGCATATCAATTTTTGTTGGTTATTTAATGCCAAATCCATTTTATGTAAATAATCTGTTCTTTTTAAAACAATTCAGTTTAGCATAAGTACACAGTTTAATTGTCAAAAACATTTATTTCAAACTATTCGAGAAGTTATTTGTAACAATTCAGTTAAGTGTAAATACAATTTTAATGTCGAAAAACAGTTCCATTTCAAATAATTCAGTTAAGCATAAGCACGCAGTTTAAATGTAAGTACGGTTTAATTGTCAAAAACATTTCTATTTTAAGCTATTCAGTTTACTCAAACAATTCAGTTTAGCATAAGAATGCTGTTAGATCTATTTAACCCATAGATAGGGCTTTATCAGGTGCTACCACTCCGGTCTTGAGTGGACCTGGGAGCGATGGCAATGAAGGGGTACTCCGCATTCCCCAAAGTTCCTGTATTGCTGGAACCTCACCATCAGATTGTTTAGTTTCATATCCAGGACACTCATTGGGGGGGGGTCTTACTCCTCTGCAGAGAAGCAGTCGGTGTATTCTACAGCTCCAGCCGACTGGGCAATACACAGAGTTAAATGTCAGACAGTTTTATTTCAGATAACTCAGTTCAGCATAAGTACACAGTTTAGATGTCAAAAACAGTTCTATTTCGAGCAATTCAGTTCTGCACTAGTACGCAGTTCCAATGTCAAAACAGTTCTATTTTAAACAATTCAGTTAAGCATAAATACGCAGTTTAAATGCAAAAATCAGTATAGTGAAAGAAGCACGGTTTTGTTCTATTTAACTCATAGATAGGACCCTTATCAGGTGCTACCACTCCGAACCAGAGTGGACCTGGGAGCGATGGCAATGAAGGGGTACTCCGCATTCCCCAAAGCTCTAGCATTGCTGGAACCTCACCATCAAATTGTTTAGTGTCATATCCAGGACACTCGTTGGGGGGTGGTCTTACCCCTCTGCAGAGAAGCAGTCGGTGTATTCTACAGTCCCAGCCGACTGGGCATTGAGTTTTGTGTTTTGGATTGAAAGATAATTCTCGAATTAAAAATCCACAAGATTTTTGTCATTTTTATTTGGCAAGTTGTGTGAGCAGAATTTACTATTTTCATTTTTGTTTATTTGAGCATTCATGTCTCCACCGATGTTTAGAATATTGTGTTTGGGAATATGTCAAGCAAGGGAAGATAACCTGTCGTAAAAGATTGTGATATCCGATTCATCACTGGCATTGGTGGGACCTTAGCAGACGATCGCTGTGCAGGTTTGGTTTGGTTTGGTTTTATGGCATATCAACCTTTGTAGGTTATTTAACGCCAAATCCATTTTTATGTAAATAATCAGTTCTATTTAAAACAATTCGGTTTAGTTCTATTTAACCCATCGATAGGACCCATATCAGGTGCTACCACTCAGGGCCAGAGATCGCTGTGCAGGGGTTGCCATTAAATGTAGCACATATAATTCTCCATTGGTTTCTCTCCATTCTATTTAGTGATTCTGAGACACGAGAACTGAGAAGCATTACTCCAATGGCGGCATTGACTGAATTTTTTTTTCACGCAGATGACGAGACAAGTATTCACCCATTACCGGTATCATCGTATTTTAATTCTAGTTATCTATGGGAAGATCTGTGTTCTTGCACATGTATAATGTCTTTATTGTGCTCAACTGCAGATGCTGTAAGTTCGGGTTGTTGGTTTATAGTTTTTAAAGTCCTAACGTTAAAAGTCGCTATGTTAACAATATTTTTACATCTATCGAATCACCGAAGGAGTACGAGCAAGGAATCTCGAGATAACACTGTTGTTAGAAGATTTCTCCCAGGCATTCGATGCAATATGTGGGAATAAAAATAAATAAATAAATAAATAAATACAAAATAAATGCAAAAAGCTAACGGTTTCCCAGAAGGCCTCTAACAAGAAGCAAAATCCGCACATGCCTGAAAAGATGGGCTTCCAGGCACCAAAGAGAAATTCTCTCTCACTTAGCATTCACAGCTTTTGGATGGACCTCTTTCTCTCGGCTGCCTGCAAGGTAGCTCTCGTGCTCGCCAAGTCCAGGGTTTAGTGGCAGTTTGTGTCTCCTGTTAGTAGCCGCCTTTGCTAAACATACCTCACTGAAAACACACAACAGACATACAACGAACTTTAAACTTAAACTCACCGAAAATGATTCTAACATATTTCAATGCCTTGTCTGGGAAATGCAACTTATTCTTCTGGTTCAGGAAAACATTCCACACCACAGAATAGTCGTAAACCCCAAAATAAAGTTTGAGTATAAAAGTATCCTTGTCTCTTTCCTTTGGTCCTTAATTCTCTTGCAGCTTCCCACAAACAAAAAAAAGGAAAGTTATTGGAGTAAGAAAAAAGAACCAGATACAAAACTCAGAACCATCCCAACAGAATCCAACAGTTCACAGACAACCACCACCACCACTGCCACTACAACGAATAGCAAAATCTTCTTACACCCCATACATACACTGAGGAAAGATAAAACAAATACTACTTGCATATGGTCTTCCCTAAGAAACTGTTACCTCTATGATTATACTTTACAAAAACACAAAAGCAATGATTCACTCACCTGATGGAAACACAGACTTCTTTGTCATTGTCGTCCATGTCTTGTAGGGATATACATTAGCATCATATTTGTTTATACTCTGCCTAGATGACGTACTTCGAATATCCATAGATTCTCACTGAAAAAGGCAAGAAGCAGACAATATTCCGCAGAAACTATGAAAAATGCCGGCTACACAGATGATCTAGCGCTTCTTGCAAATACACCAGCTCAAGCAGAATCCCTGCTGCGTAGCCAAGAGCCAATAACGGGGAGTATTGGATTCCCCGTGAATGCTGATAATACAGAGTACATGTGTTTTAAACAAGAAGGAGCCATCTCCATTTTAAATAGCAAGCCTCTAAAATTAGTGGACCAGTTCACATACCTCGGTAGCTGCTGTGGACCAGTAAAAGGTCCGGAAGAAAGACACGAACTCGGGATTACGTGAAACAAGTATATTGAACGAAAGTATAAATACAGCATAGGTAAAAGAGTGTTGAACGTCAGTCTGACTGCCAAAGTGTTAGACTGGAGTTAACCCAACCCTGAGATGAATATTCCCCTGGTATTCATAGTAATAGGAATAGTTCATTATAGTTGTATCATAGTCATGATATGGCAATGTGTGAAACGTACATGGAATGTTCATAACATAGGAATCCCGAAACACGAAAAACACTTACGACTTCTTAGTTCAGGTACGAAAAATTTTATTACCTTTGAGTTAAAAGGTTTTTCGACATAAGGAGAGAGATACCATCTTTCTATCACGACTTTTCCATCTGCCCCAAACCACGTGTGGCACCCGCCACAAGGCCTCGGAGAGCGAGCGAAAGTCAACCTTCTTCCTCCGAGACAGAACTCAACTAACTGACTTTTTTCAACCCCCCCCCAAATCCTCTGCGCGCGCTTCCGGTGCATGACGTCATTTACATCCCCTGGTCAAATTTTCTATCTGGGATTTTTATTTTGACATTTCTGAATGACACATCCTCCCCGCACGCGCGTGAACACCTACGCTCATGTTTGCACCTAACTAACCCATACACTGAGCCGAAAGGTTCTCAGCCTAACTAAACCGAAAGGCAAGATATATAAAACGAAATCCCTCGGCCATTATATAACATAGTCTGTAAGGTAGGTGCCATAACAGTAGCAACATGTCATCTATCGAAAGTGATGTCAACATACGCTTAGCATAGACATGGAATACTATTGACCGGCTATCGGTCATTGGAAATCTGATCTCTCCGATAAGATAAAACCGGATTTCTTTTAAACTGAAGCTGTGTCAGTACTACTCTATAGATGCATGGACAGTAACAAGATATATCGAGAAAAAGCTTGATTGGAACGACACAAAAATGCTTCGTGCTGTCTTGAACAAATTCTAAAAGCAGCATCTAACAAAACAGCAGCTGTACGGCCTCTTACTTCCCATCTCATAAACCATCAAAGTAAGACAAACAAGACAGGCTGGGCACTGCTGGAGAAGCAAAGACGAACTCATAAGTAACGTTCTCTTATGGACTCCTACTCATAGACAAATCAGTGTTAGCCGTCCAGCAAATTCTTGTGGGGTATGTTTGGTGGATATTTTGCTCCCACAATTTATGTTGGCTCATTATTGAAAAGCAAACGATGTAAACGACGCGGACAAAAGAACATTTAAAACAAAGCAATACAAACAAAAATAGATTTATATAACAGTTACATAAAATGAAACATTACGAATATTCTAATATAGCTTGTTAAATATTCCTCTGTGTGTGTCCGTATGTGTATCTAACTAACACGAATTTTATGGTGAAAGACTTGAATATTAAAAGTGTCCTGTAGATTATAAATGTATTTTAGGAAGACGTGTTTTCTCCCATGTTGGTCGTTTGTCTCTTTCGAAATGTCTGAGGCTGTGTGCGAGACTGGAACAAGTCCAGCTGAAAAGACAGAACAGGAACGAAATAGGTCGCAGAGTATATACGCACCCATGTTGCGTGTATTGAGCTGTGTGTCACTAGCTGGTAAAGCCAAGCTGTCTCTGGAAGTCAAAATGTAAGAGAGAGTGAGTTATTGTAAGTCGTGAGTATATATGGCTAATCCTTGTCATGTGATCGGCTCCAAATGCGCGGGATAAAATCAAAGTTGCGGACGTAGTTGGGGGCACAAATCGCGTGACTTTCCTGACTAATAGGTTCTCGAAACTAATTAGTTTACCGACGTCCGCAATCTTTGTTTTGGGAACGAGTGAATCAGTATCCTATTTTCTAGAATTTCCTTGTATCACGGCCATTTTAAAAATATAGAAGTGTAAATCCTATAGACTTATTTTCATCAATTCTGTGCGGACACAGGATGCAATCTTGAATGTATTTTAGAAAGATGTGTTTTCTCCCATGTTGGTTGTTTGTCTCTTTCGAAATATCTGAGGCTGTGTGCGAGACTGGAACAAGTCCAGCTGAAAAGACAGAACAGGAACGAAATAGGTCGCAGAGTATATACGCACCCATGTTGCGTGTATTGAGCTGTGTGTCACTAGCTGGTAAAGCCAAGCTGTCTCTGGAAGTCAAAATGTAAGAGAGAGTGAGTTATTGTAAGTCGTGAGTATATATGGCTAATCCTTGTCATGTGATCGGCTCCAAATGCGCGGGATAAAATCAAAGTTGCGGACGTAGTTGGGGGCACAAATCGCGTGACTTTCCTGACTAATAGGTTCTCGAAACTAATTAGTTTACCGACGTCTGCAATCTTTGTTTTGGGAACGAGTGAATCAGTATCCTATTTTCTAGAATTTCCTTGTATCACGGCCATTTTAAAAATATAGAAGTGTAAATCCTATAGACTTATTTTCATCAATTCTGTGCGGACACAGGATGCAATCTTGAAGACCTGCTTGAAGTAATGGGTGATAGGGACAGATGGAGAGAGAGAGAGAGAGAGAGAGAGAGGGAGAGAGTCAGGGGCCTCCGTGCTGTGAGCGCAACTTGGTGATGATGATAATGTTGAAGTCAAAATCTAATGCACACTTAACGTATTAAGCAGAATAAATATCGATACAGAATTATTTCCTTAATAATTTTCAATCAAATAATGGCATTAAAAGCTTTCAAAATATTTTATTATTATTTCTTTAAAAATTTAATATTCGCATTTGAGGTATGATTTTCTCCCAACAGATTCCAATACAATTTTTTTCTTTATTTTATTCACACCTTCAGACTTTTGTCTTTTTATTATACAAAGAAAGTATATGCCATATCTTATATCTTTCCCGAATAAATAACGCCACACACATTGGGGTGAGGTAAAGTTAAGTAACCTGAAAAAAAACCCCTGCTAGTTTTAATAAAATAACTGGTGCATATTAAAATAATAATAAATGAACACTGCAAATTTCATTTAAGTCGGATAATTCCTTGATTTTCGGTGATTTTTTTCAACCAGGAGTAGTATTTTGCTGCAGTACGAAAGGTCTATGGCGGCCATGTTGTTAATACCAATATAAAACTTTTTTTGTCCAATCACTGCATTTTATAAAATGGTTGACGACTCGTGGGACTTTACAGTTGCTTATGATAATATTGATATTCTAATTAAGAAAGGAGTAAAAGACTCTAATTAATTCGCATTTTATAGTTGTCTTCATTATAGAGAGAATTTGGATAGTTAAAAAAAAAAACTGCGAATGCTGGCGCCACAAAATTATAACTTTACAACACTATATTCTCTAAATTAAAAATAATTTAATATAGAACACTATATATATATATATATATAGTGTTGAATATCAAATGAGTTTATATACACATATATATATTTGGTATACAACACTATATTCGCTGAATAAAAAAAAAACTCATTTGATACACTATTATATGTACACGAGTTATTTTTCTTTCGTTTCTATTTTCATTATTGAAGAAGAAGAAGAAGAAGAAGAAGAAGAAGAAGAAGAAGAAGAAGAAGAAGGCGCAGGGAAAACTATTAAGACCCAAGTGTTGTCGTAATCTACCAGAACTCCTTTTATAGATCAACCGGAAGTGTTCACCTGGACACTCATATGGTAAAAACAAGCCGAAATAGTGACTGGCTTCACACACCCACTCCTGTGACAAACGCAAGAAAAATAGCTTATAAAAAAAGAGTAAAAAATATTTTCTGATCAATCCTTCTAGGCAGCCGATTTCTGAACCGATTCTAGCAGCCCCATGGGTATTATAGAATACACATTTTTTAGCCTTAAAATAATCAACAAAAACATATATAAGAACATTCTAGAAATTTCGGATCAAAATCGCATTAGCATTGAAGTTATATTTTTATATTTTTCAACCAATCAGCTAAAAACATAGACTAAGAACATTCTAGAAAATCCAGATCAGAAACCAATTGACAGAAAATTTTTAGGCTCTAAAACAAATAAGTAAAAATACGAATCTGATTGGTCAAGAAATGTCAACGCGCTTGAATTTTCGGACTCGCAATAAAACTATTTTTTGATCCACTACTAAAATATAAATAACGAAAAATTTGATCAACCAGGTCAGTTTTCGGTCATTCAATTCATTTCTTCCACAGCCAAAACGTCATTCCGTCTACTACCAAAGACTTTTTACTTGAGGTCATGAACGAGCAGAAGAGAGCCGCGATTAAGACTCAAAGGGAAAGACTTGCGACTTTCTTTTATCAATGTGACACGTTGTCGCCAAAATCTTAAGAAAACACACGTACGGACTTAATGAAAGCAAAGACCTATACTTACGGTCCATCATTCATATACACACACACATACTCACATATGTAAGTAAAGACAATTATTTTTATCCTACTTACTTCGACCAACCATGGAAACATTTATTTGATAGACTTTATTAACATGTAAACACACACACACACACACACACACGTGTGAACAACCCTATTTTCATTTAACTGAACAAAACTGTATTTCTACAAAGGCCGCTCGCACATTATGCTTCTCATTTATTTTCATCCCTGTTTTGTCATGAATATTAAATTGTTTATTTCTTAATGTTAGTTGTTGTCGTATTCCATTTGTTTTTCGTGCTTGTAAAAATTTGTGCTGTATTTGTGGTGAAACTAAACGTGAAAGTAATATCCATAAAATACGGGGGAGAACTCACTCTCACTCGTTACAAATTGGAGAGTAAAATACTCACAACACAATAACATTCACCCACTACAGTATATCAACTATTCGAATTTCAGCCAGCTAACAACTTTTGCTTCTTATAGCGACATAGCAAAAAGAAAACGTGCCGTACTCATCACTTGGAGAAATGTTGTGCTTCTCATCTGATAACACTAAACCACATTCTGCAAGAAACAAGCACAAAAAAGATATAAGATTTAGGCTTGTCTGTTCTACCTCATCCATCATATCCACCAGACCTTGAATGAAATGACTTTTTTTCTCTACAAAATGCTCTAAATGACAAAAAATCCTTTCAAGAAGATCAGGTGAAAACATATATAGAAAACTTTTTGAATTCGGAATCGGCTGAATTTAACTTGAGAGAAATCAACCAGCTACCAAATAAATGACAAGCGGTGATTCAAAATAATGGCGAATACACTACTGATTGAAAGGAATTAATTTTTGAATTATTCAAGAATTAATTATATTTTTTAAAACGGGAATTATTTATGACCCAACCCAATATATATATATATATATATATATAGGAGGAAAATAGTCTAAGGATTAGACTATTAAGTAATAATCCAAGGGATGGGAATTGTGGGGTTTGTGGCTGAAGGTCAGGGGCAATGGGCAATGCTGTGTTGCCGTTTGATATCTGACTCCATATTTTGGTTATGTTATTTTATGTTACCCCCACGTTGGTTAGTCGGTGTAATGCCTTGCCCAAGAAAGTCCCAAAAGAATTATACAAAAGAAAAGATAACAACAGACAAGAGACGAAGACGTTTCTTTTATACTTTCCTTTATTTACTGGGTTCAACAACCATTCCATGTATGAGGGAGTTTTTCCTGAATACATTGAAATGGTTGAATCCCCCAGTTAAGGCGTCAAAAATACGTTAATTGTTTTCATGTATGTATGTGTCCGCATTTGGTATTTCGGGCTTCCATAAGGGTTAGTTTTCTTTTGGAAGTTTGTCAAAGTCCAGCAAGGGTTAGTTTATAGTTCAGTTGTGGGTCTTGTATATTTCAGAATAATGCTGACCGAGAGAGAGCTGCTACTGGGTGAAAGGGGCTAACCAACGCTACGTCCACAGACGTATGCGTGTTGCTTAGACACCAGGAAGCAACGATGTTATCAAAACGCTGGTCACTGTCTGAAAGAGAAAGAATTCCTGGTCCCCTTTGTCAAGAGGAATGTCTTTTTTCTTTTACGCAAGCGTCATTCCCTTTTCCTGTTAGGGACCTCTGAGAGTTTCTGCAAATTTAATAGTTTACTTTTTCTTTTTTATTTTATTTATTTATTTATTTATTCGTTTCCTACAGAATATCCAGTTGAGTGTGCCATGCCAACATCTATCGAATATATAATTAATTTCAGATTAAAATACATCAAACTCACGTGCAGCGCGAAAACATTTTTACAAAATTGAAAGAAAAAAAAATTCAATTTTGTAGTTTCATTATGAATTTATTTCAGGTCTATGGTGACCCTCTTCAGAGAGAGAAAGGTTTAGCCTGAGGTTTAGTTGTTATTATTTGGGTGATAGAATATATTGTTTTAGCGAGGAAATATTTTGTTATTGTTGAGCGAGGAATGATTGTAACGTGTTTGTGTTTAGTTACTTCCTTGCTAGGTTGTGAGAAATAAAAGGAAGGATGAAGAAGTAAGATGCCGAAAGTCGAAATGTGTTTTTAGGAATAGTTTTTATTTGCAGCATGGAATATTTAGTTTGCTTTTGTGCTGCAAGTCTCGTAGTAAGTAAGGAGATGAAATGGAGTTATGAGAAAGTTGAGAAAGGCAGCGCGTATCGTCGGACGTGCGAGGGATTGTGTTCGCCGTAGTTTAGCGAAAGCCATGTTGCCGTTGGAGGAAATGAACTTTGAAGTCACCGTGAGTTTTGTGCGTCTGGTGGAGAGGCGTGCGTTGTCTCCATTAAAGTGGCCCAGAGGTGAATTGAGACCTAGGTGTCGACAGCGGAATAAAGGCATCGCATCGACATAGCTTTGGGGGTGACATAAAGTTGTTCCGGTGGTGGCGTATTGAATGTATCTAATTCATATTCAACTGGGATTCCTTGGTCCGAGTGATAGACGCAAGGAATCCATAAATTAGATAGGTTCTCTCATGTGTCCATGCTGTTGCTGCTATTGAAGAGCCGCCAGTGAGACGTCTGCACTGGCCGGCGTGTTCAGCCAAAGAGGCTGTGTTTGGCAGCTTACCCAATTTCTGCTGCCCGGGAAAGGAGGTCTGGAGGGAATTGTGGGGATTTTTAGTCCCGAAAAACCCGTTTTATTCCTACGTCTTTTTAAAGAATAAACCGTACTTAAACAGCAGTAGAGAGATGGAGATAGCTTTTGAAGAAAGGAAGGCGAACGCCTTTTACGTGCAACAAAATTTATATACAACAACAACAACAACAATAAACAGGATTTTACACCAAATGTAATAAACAACGAATTGGAAGAGTTCACAAAAGAGAGTTCAAGGAAGAGTTCAAGATGTAAAACATGGTTAGGTTTGTTGTGAAGGTTGTAAGGTAAGGTAAAGGTTTGATAAGGTATGTGAAGGTGTTTGAAGGTTTGTGAAGGTTTGGTAAAGTGAGTTTGCAGATAAAATGCCTGCTGGAACTTAACTGTGTGTGTCCTGCTCCTTTTAACTCAGCACGTGCGTTCGTCGCTCTTGGGTCCTGGCTGTGGTGGAAGGTACCAAATACGTGTGCCGTCAAGGGCTGCTACGAAAAGGACCTGTTGCTAACAGTTGTGGGAGTGAAACCAAAAGAGGGAGAATCTCCAGTGGAGCTCCTTTTAATAATGGACGCCACGTGACCCCAAGGGGCTGCTGCTGTTCGGTGAAACAGGATCACCATTTCCTTACCAAAATTTCTACAGAATAGGATAGGTCATCCTGATTGGGTGAAATTATGCGTCGAATTAAATTGCGCGCTAAACCAAAATACCTTCTGCTACAAAGGAATACCGTTGTATTTGAATATGATTTAGGTAGGTTTACATTGCTTCCGGCGAGAAGAGAATTTAAAAAACTCTTTTCATCCATTCAACTTTTTTAATAAAAAAAATAAAATTTAACGGTGGAAATATCATTATATAATATCAAATATAATGTTTATACATTCTTCTTTTAAAAAACAACCCAAAAAACAACCGTTATCTCGAATTCAATTATTATTGAATTAAAAAAAAAACGGTGAATATTGAAAAAAAATAATAGTGGCCTGAGACTTATGGGATACACATTTTTTCTAGTCTTAAAATAAGCAATAAAAACATACTTAAGAACATTCTAGAAATTTAGGATCAAAACCGTATTAGCATTTAAATTACATTTTTATATTTTTCAACCAATCAGCTAAAAACATAGAATAGAACATTCTAGAAAAATAGGATCGGAAGTGAACTAACAGAAAATATTTACGCTCGAAAATAAAATAGTAAAATACAAATCTGATTGGTCAATAAATGTCTACGCGCCAAAATTTTAGGACGATTCTTTGATCCACCTGTAGGATATAAATAACACAGAGTTAGGGAGCCATTAATACAGACTAACACACAGACTTACACAAAAAGACACAAGCTTACACAAAGACGAAGACAAGCCACTAAGCCAGTAAAGCAGTAAAAGATACCATGTCCGGCAAATTCCTTTCCTTCCTCAACTAAAGTTCATGACCTCTCTTCAGATGGCCGGGGCACCTCGGGTGGTGTAATGGTTTGCAAGGTAGACTAGCAAACCTACACGAGTGAGTTCGATTCTCATTGGGTGCCCAATTCATGCGGCCTTGTGCTACATCTAAGCAAAAAAGCTTAGTAAATTACCTCTCTTCAGATGGCCGAGAATCACATTCAAAAGAAAAACCCGACAAACCTACTTTCATCAACGCGACACGCTGTCGCCACAATCACAAAACAAGACATGAACTTAATGTAAGTAAGAACGACTTATTTACGGACTCCGTTAACATGAACATACACACATCTTTAAACAAATTCATTTTCTTCTTGTCAAACTTTATTTTCCAAAAGGTCATTTACACATCATGAATTTGATTTGTTTTCATATTCTGTTATATGCATATTAAATTGTTTGTTGTTTAATGTTCGTTGTGTTCTATTCCATTTCTTTCACGCGATTGTAAAGTTTTGTGTTGTATTTGTGGTGGGAATAATTTAGAGAGCAATACCCGTAAATTACGGACGCACATCTACTGAAATAACCAAATTACATACAACCCCCACAAATATTGAAAAAAATAATAGTGGCCTGAGACTCAATTAAAATTGTAAATAAAACATGAATCCCTAATTTCGTTGAAAGTATTGCGTATGATAAAGATTAAATGATATAATCCATGTTGTCTAAAAAATAATAAATCAATGCTAATATTAATTTACTAAAATTTACTAATTCTAATTATGAAACATGTAAAAATTAATTGTTATTCGTATTAGAAAAAATTAGCATATCGATTGTTATGTTAAGCGTAATAAGTAAAAGATTGATATTGTAATAGATAAGTATCAATGTATTTAATAATTCCTAACTTTAAATATAATTATTAAATTGAAAAGAGGTTTCAAATATAAGTTTATTTAACGGAGTTGTGAAATATTTGTTTACATATAGTAAAACGGTGTAGTACAAGGAATAGTTCCTCCTAACATTAAGGGCTATAATATTAATTTTGAATTCTTTATCAAATTCGTTACATTATAATCCTTTAAAAAAGGAAAAACATTTGTATTCTATCCTTTTAAAATCAATATATTCTTTATTGGAAAAAATGTATATTCAAATAATTTTATTATTTAATCAAGTTTTTGATTATACATCAATATTCCATTATCTAGAATTAAACTGTAAATCACCTAATCAATGGTAGTTAGATACATTTAATATAATTAATATATTGAGTAAAATTATACTAAGAATTTATTTCTATGCTTACATTTAATTATCAACTAATTACTAGGATTTAATAAGTTCCTATCTTTATATTTCAATATACATATTTTCTCTTCAAAGCATAAATTGCACCTACAATATAAACTGTTTGTAGAGAAAGATCTTTTATTTTACAATTTATAATAGATTTTAGTCCTATTTCTTTCCAATACCAGTAATATTTAGAGAGAGCAGTTTGTGTTTTTAATGTTGAATTTTTAAGTATCATAATCAGAACTTTGAAAATAATACACAGACCAGATTGATTATAAAGATTTATTTCTAGGAAAAAATCAAACTAACCACGTGCGGCACTGGATTTGGCCAGAGTGGAAAAGGGAGAAGTAATCCCTGACAATACGGCACCAAAAAGCTACCTCCCACTATTTGTCGAGGACTACTATTAGGACTCTCAGTACGAATTTGGGGATCAAACTAAAGGCAGGAAAATTAGCCAACAGAAGGGTTTCGTCACTCGCTTCTTCAAGAGCCGATAAGTATCTCAAACAGGCAAGAAACTTCCCAAGAAATAAAAGTAAAATTAAATGAAAATCGACTACTGAAATTCTACCAAGTTAAACAACTGAAAGCAAATTCAACCGAGAATTCTGCTGAAAAGAACTTTACAGAAGACACGAAATTAAATGAAAACTGAAACATTTCGACAAAACTAAAAAGAAAAGAAAAGTACTCAAATTCAAAGAACTTTGTTTCCCGGACACTCTCTCAGATAAGTTCATGCGAATTACACTAAAATTTGCAACACTTTATCTTTTCTATCCCTTTCTTTCTTGTTTCTTTTGTATAAAATTCCCTTTTAAAAACTTTATTGTCTGTGTTATCTTTTCGAATCAGTGTCCGAACTAGAAAGCTGCGGAACTTACTGTATGAACTTACCATTTAAAATTACAAACTAAAGCTCCCCCCCCCGGAAAATATTACCCAGTTAAATACAAAATTTGGCTTTAGTGTCAATTCCTTCGTATTAAATTTTATTCTCTCCAAAATTTTTTTCTATTGAAAATTTTATTATCTTTAAATTTCCTTTATGATTAACCCAACAAAAACCGAACTGGGATTAATATGAAAAAATATAATACAAAATATTGTCACAAAAATCTTAGATAATTCGAGATATATTCTGTGGAGGAACTCATTAGACACTATTAGATAGTTTTAGAATATCAAACATAAGAAAAATACTTTTTTAGCCATCTAAATTAAATTTTTCCTTTCAGTTTTATCATATATTATGTCATCCTTCTTAACAATTCGTGTAAGAGTCCGACTGTCCCTATCTGACAGCTTTCGCTTTTTTCCTGAGTTTTGCTTCAGTGTGAAGTTTTTCCTTCTTTCTCAAGTGCTGTCATTGCTTTCGAGACAGTACTCCATGCTACACCAAATAATTCAGCGGTTTTTGTTACACTAGCATGAATTTTGATTAATTTCTTCTTATGTTATCCATTAAAAAAGCAACAATTTTACTAAAATAAGGAGAGAAAAATTGATAATAAATGAAAACCATAAAAATAATGAACGTTTGTTGGGTTTATAGGAGTTTCAAAATTATGATACTTAGATTCTACGTGTTTCCATTATAAAATCAAATCCTGCTGATAGCACGTACTTCATTGTGTTGTATAGTGGCTCGTACCACGTGACTTCCGGTATCGCAGAGGTATAAATGATGTGTTTTTTACGCACGAGCGTTCTGCAAGATCTCGCTCTGTAGTTAGACCAACTTCGGACGTAACACTCACAGCGCGAGACTTATAATATTTGCAAGACTGTACCACTTCAGTTAATAAATAATTAACTCTTTATTTCACTGTGTATCACTTCCTTACCACGATACAGCACATTGATTCTCTTGTCATCGGTCCATATTGTCCATCGCTCTTATTAGGTCCCCTAGGCGACATTCAGTGTCAACACAGAGCTGATGAAAATAAGTTTTTGTTGGTGCGTCCATGTTTGAGAGCCTGCAAGAAAATATCGCCCATAAGTTCTTCCCTGCTACCTCAGCATTACCTTGTATTTTTTGTCTATTTTACTTGGATGGTCCGTGAAATGAGAGGCAGGTGGCCACACAGCTGCTGTTTTCAGGGCTGTTGCTTTCAAGACTCCAGCGTGTTGCATCCTTGAGTAATCCAGAGGGCGTGGCCATAGAATTGTACTAATACGGCTACAGCTTGAAAGAATTATTGTCTTATTTTATCAAAGCGATTAGCAGATCATGCCTTTCTAATGCGTACGTAGTCATCGCTTTTAGTAGATGAGATATTGCTGCCGAGGTATATGAAAAGGTCTACAAATTTCAGCAGATTGTCGTTTAAAATACATGAACTCTATTTCATCTGAGTTCACGTGGAGGCCAATATCTCTTGCTGCTTATTCCTGGCTATGCAGCTGAAATTCAGCACGTGCAAGTGTATTTAAAAGAAGCGCTAGGTCATTGGCGACATCTGCCTCCGTGATAGTTTCTACAGGATATAGTCTGCTTCTTGTTTTTTTAAGTATTTTCTTTTATTAGATTTGTTGACACTCGTTGTACTTGATCTAGACTGATTGTAAATAACTATGGTGCTAATGTATCTCCTTGGAGGACTCAAGCGACAATGTCAAAGAAATTGGTGGCGCAATCGGTTGAGCGTTTGTGTAGAACATCATTATGGAAGAACCTATATATGCTTGAATCTTCATTTTTTCCTTCATGTCTGGAATTAAATGCCTACGAAACATCTGTAAAGAATCGTTACTGCAAGATTTTTTTTACATATTCTCCTTCGATGATTCGACGTTTTGTCAGAATCTGTGAAGTTGTGGGTCGATTTCTCCGAATGTCGTTCTGTTTTTTTTTCTCAGAATTTTCTCGACTTCAGGTCGGACACGATTGAGAAGCAATAAAAACTTTAGCAGCTGTAGTAGTAAGAATTAGACCTCTGTGGTTCTTAGTAACTCCGAGGTCACCTTTCTTGGAGAAGAGGAGGATGTTGACTTTCATTCATTTCTACATTCATTTCTACATTTGCATAATCGAAGAATTTTTTCATCAAATTTCCTTGTTTGTAAAACTTCGGGAGTTATTTCGTCAAGACCTGAAGCTTTTCTGCGTTTTAATTTTTTCAGTTCTGTGTCCAGTTCTCTCTTTCTAAAGGGTCTAAGTTTGATGTCTACTAGGTCATTAATTATTTCTTTGGTTTCAGTTTCATTGTTTAATGGCATATAAACCATCATTTAATGCCAAAGCCATCCTTCTAGAACAACAGTGATGCTATTTAACCCATAGCTGGGAGGATAAAAGGGTTCGCACCTTTCCCAAGATATATATATATATATATATATATATATATATATATATCATCAAAAGAAAAAGTTGTAAATATCGTATAAAGAAAAAGTCTGTGAGTAATGTCATGTGATAGCTCACGGAGACGAAGAGGTAGGAATGATACTATCCTCCCTTATTGAATGAGAGTATCAAGCAGTCAAAAAGTGACCGTTAAGAAGGAATGTGGGTCACACAGAAGACCAGATGTTCACACTTAGTGAACTCAGGTCGCCGGACATCGGAAGGGGAAAGAGAGAGAAGCCAAATGATTGGCGGGGACCCCAAACGGAAGTGGGGTTCCCTTCCCCTCAGCGGAAGTAAATAGTAAAAAAAGTAGAGTTTTTGAGCAAGGCCCGTGGCAGACGGAGCATAGCCATTTTTACTCCGGGCTAAAGACAAAAGATTAGCTGAGACACGAAGGACCCCCAGTCCTTCAAGCCAGTATTAAAAACAGTACAAAGTCTATTAGCCCGTGAAAGAAGAAAATTCTCCAGTGGAACCCCGTCAAAAAAATAAGATAAGTAACTTTGGGACATTTTTCCTTTACACCCAAATTTCGTTTACCACTCTCTCTCTCAATTTGAAAAAGGATAAAAGCCAGGAAAAGACATTTATATTCATGGACTATCCTATTATATGTTTTGACACTCTGAACGTATATATATATATAACCGTAGTAAAGAACCTATGTATTTTCATTTTACCATGTGGTCTATGTTATTATTTCATGCTTTCCTTTCAGCTTCTATTCGCCTTATGTTATCTTGCTTAGAACTGTCCTATTAATTCCTAAAGTATCACACGGGAAACCGGAGTTGCCGACTGCAACAATATTAATATTATTACGACTAAGACCTATAGGCCCGTATTCTTCTATTATCTAAGGGAAAGAAGTTTAGCGGCCTGGTGGGTGTGTGATAGTGTGAAGTTTGGAACCCCTTTGCCAGCGGTGGTCAGTCTGGCCCTAAATTATTCCCTCATGTAATATGCCAGTTCTTATATGACTGAGAGAAGAACTCTGAACAGGACCTATTTCTGTAGGGGATCAAGTGCCAACCTGCCCCGTCTTCACACGTGCGAAAATAAAGTCCCGTTTTGGGATTTTAGTAAATTTGCCGTCACAGACCTAATATGGTGTCTCGTCCGGAGATATTTTAATCTTTAATTCCCGACCTCATGCAGACCTTTTATGGGGGCTCGTTTCCGGAATGATTATTATTAATAATATTTATTGCTTGTAGTCGTGTGACAATTCCTGCCGTCTAAATCTACCCTGGGAGACCGTGAAAGAAAAAAAGGAATATTGTTGAAACAGTCAAATTACTCGTTGATATAACTGTTTGGAAAAATTTTTTAAAAAATGGACAAAATAGAGAACTTTTTAAAAGAACCCTCCATGGAAAAGTTGGAGAGGCTGAGAAAAAGCGAGATAATAAAAATTGGCGAGAAGCTTGAGTTAAATGTTGAAAATTCTATGAGGAAACATGAACTCGTGAGAGAGATAGCAAGGCACATGGTGGACGAAAATGTTTTCGAGGAAGCAGTATTAGAAGAGCTACCAACGGAAATGATAAGAATGACTCCAGAACAAATTGAACTGGAGAAAATTAAAATACAAGCACAAATGGAACTACAGAGAAATAAAATGGAACTGGAGAAAGTAAAAATTCAGCAAGAAACAAGGCTGCGAGAAGTCGACTTGGCAATAAGAGGACGCAAAGGAAGCCATGACAGTTTCGAAGTAACGAAGCAAGCGAGGCTAGTCCCAAAATTTGAAGAAGCCAACGTGGACGGATACTTCGCACATTTTGAGCGAACTGCACTAAATCTTGGATGGCCGAAAGAATGCTGGTCAATGCTACTCCAAACTGTGCTGACAGGAAAAGCACAGAGAGCATATGCAACTCTGCCCACAGAAAATTGCGCCGACTATGATTTGGTGAAAGCAGCGGTTCTTAAAAGCTTCGAATTGGTTCCAGAAGCTTATAGACAGAAATTCAGAACACAGAGAAAAACTGAAAACCAGTCTTATGTGGAATTTCTGAGAGAAAAAGAGAATGCACTGGATAAGTGGTGTGACTCTAAGAGGATAGACGGAGACGCTGAGAAACTCCGGCAGCTAATATTAGCTGAAGAATTCTTAAACTGTGTGCCAGAAGAAGTCAGGGTTCACCTAAGTGAAAGGAAAACCGACGTGACTTATGAAATGGCTGCACTAGCAGACGAATACATCCTCACACACCGAAAGACGAAGGAAAAAACCTTCATGGGAAATAGAGTGAAGTTTAAAGCTGAGTTAAGCCCTGAAGGAAGACCCAAGGAAGAAAATAGAAGGACCGTCCAAAGTAGCAGCAGAACAGTGGTCTGCTACAAATGTGGAAAGGCTGGTCACATAGCCATAAGGTGTCAGCTTGGAAAAGGTCCTGAAAGAAACCAGACCCAGCCGAGAAAACCTCAAGGAGCTGTAACAACACCTAGAGGGAACCAGTCCTATCGACCCTGGACGAAAAAAGGGATGATAAGAGGCCCACATGGAGGGCCAGTGGAAGTCTCAATTTTACGAGATACCGGAGCATCTCAGTCGTTACTTCTACGAAATAAATTACCTAAAGGGGTAATAGAAGCAACACGCGAGACTGTGATGATAGAGGGTATCGGCGGAAAGAGGGTAAAAATACCGCTATGTAAAATAACCCTAAAGTCCCAGTGGAAAAATGGACCTATTAAAGTTGGTGTGGTAGACAAACTACCTATGAGAGGAATCTCCCTCATACTGGGAAATGAGATAGAAACAAAAGGGTGTAACCCGAAAAAGCCGGCGAAAATGAGCGCCAAAAATGAAGGAAACAAGACGGCGAAAGGGAGCGCCGAAAATGGAGAAGGCAAGATGGCGGCAGAGCCACGTGCGAGATATAAACGACACAGTCGCTCGCAAAGTGAGAAGGTGGAAAGAAAAGAAGTGAACCTTCCACCCCTCAATAAACAAGAAGATAAAAGGACCAGTCGTCAGAGAAAAGATGAAGATCCAACGAATAATGGGGATAAACTCCTTAATACTTATCGAGGGGATAAGAGAAAAATAAGAGGACCCTCACACAGGGCTAAGAAAAAATTTAAGAAGGGCGACGAAGTCCTGCTACTATCATCAAATAAAGGACCCCACTGTAGTGGACGATATATAGGTCCCTATGTAGTAACACGGAGGATAGACAAGAGGACATATAGGATTGATACCCACGAGGGAAAGAAGCAGACACAAGTGTGTCATGCAAACAAATTAAAGAGATATGTCCGTCAAGAAGGCCCACCTCGAAAAATTAAGAACTCGGAAATGCCGAATAAATTCGAGGAGAAATTAGGCCAGTTGTCTATTTCAGAGAAAGAGAACTTAGAGAAATTAATAAAAAAATACCCAAGTTTATTTCTCTAACGCCCTACGAAAATGTAGTAGCAGAATATTCTCTCATAGTTGTTGAGAGAAAGAAAGAGAGAGAGAGAAACTAAAGGAAATGAGGAATTCATGAAATATGAGATGGACGAGAAAGAGATTCGTCAACAAGTGACGAATAGGGGAAAGAGAGAAAAGAAAAGGAAGTTTTCTCCCCAAAGCTTGATAATTAAAATTATAAAGTCGTCAAAAGTGACGAAGAAAGAAAGAAAGAAAGAAAGAAGGATTTACCTCCTCAAGGTTTGAAACATGATACGGCCAAAAGCCGAGAGAGAAAAAGAAGGAAAGGAAAACAAGATTAAAGAAAAAGAAGAGGAGAGAGAGAGAGAAAGAAAGAGAAGAGAAATTGTTTTCCCCTATAGTGAAAATTAGGAAGGACGAAAAAAAAGGAAAAGGAGAGAATTCGTCAAAGCGTGAAGAAGAAAGGGGATAAAAGAAAAGTAAAGTGAGAAAAAAAAGTGAAAGAAAAGGAGAAAGAACAGTGAAATGAATTGCCTTGTTTTTTTCTATGGTATTTCTATTCATCCCCTTCCTTCTCTTAAGTGGGGAGGTGTCACGTGATAGCTCACGGAGACGAAGAGGTAGGAATGATACTATCCTCCCTTATTGAATGAGAGTATCAAGCAGTCAAAAAGTGACCGTTAGGAAGGAATGTGGGTCACACAGAAGACCAGATGTTCACACTTAGTGAACTCAGGTCGCCGGACATCGGAAGGGGAAAGAGAGAGAAGCCAAATGATTGGCGGGGACCCCAAACGGAAGTGGGGTTCCCTTCCCCTCAGCGGAAGTAAATAGTAAAAAAAGTAGAGTTTTTGAGCAAGGCCCGTGGCAGACGGAGCATAGCCATTTTTACTCCGGGCTAAAGACAAAAGATTAGCTGAGACACGAAGGACCCCAAGTCCTTCAAGCCAGTATTAAAAACAGTACAAAGTCTATTAGCCCGTGAAAGAAGAAAATTCTCCAGTGGAACCCCGTCAAAAAAATAAGATAAGTAACTTTGGGACATTTTTCCTTTACACCCAAATTTCGTTTACCACTCTCTCTCTCTCAATTTGAAAAAGGATAAAAGCCAAGAAAAGACATTTATATTCATGGACTATCCTATTATATGTTTTGACACTCTGAACGTATATATATATATAACCGTAGTAAAGAACCTATGTATTTTCATTTTACCATGTGGTCTATGTTATTATTTCATGCTTTCCTTTCAGCTTCTATTCGCCTTATGTTATCTTGCTTAGAACTGTCCTATTAATTCCTAAAGTATCACACGGGAAACCGGAGTTGCCGACTGCAACAATATTAATATTATTACGACTAAAACCTATAGGCTCGTAATCTTCCATTATCTGGGGGAAAGAAGAAAGCGACCTGGTGGGTGTGTGATAGTGTGAAATTTGGAACCCCTTGCCAGCGGCGGTCAGTCTGGCCCTAAATTATTCCCTCACGTAATATGCCAGTTCTTATATGACTGAGAGAAGAACTCTGAACAGGACTTATTCTGTAGGGGATCAAGTGCCAACCTGCCCCGTCTTCACACGTGCGAAAATAAAGTCCCGTTTTGGGATTATAGACAAAGTTGCCGTCACAGTAATTTCAGTTTTTAATGATTTGGTTTCTTTATTTTGCATGTATATATATATATATATATATGTATATTTGCGATACGTGTTTCAGGTATCTCAACGCCCTTTTCAAGTAATTTGTTGGTTATGTGTCTGAGACTTTTATCGGAATATCATACAGTTCTTTTGGCAATAGTCATTTGGAGAGGTGTCAGAAACCTTTCTGGTTAAGTCTGGTTAATTCTTGGTCAACTGTTTGTAGTTTCATTATATTTAATTGTCTGTGACGGTCTCATTGGGTATTTTCTGTCAATCTTCTTTGTTTTTTTTCTTCTCTTTTCTCATTTTTTGAATGTAGATGTATGTGTGTTTTTTGTTTATTTGTTTGTTTGGATTTTATGGCATGTCAACCTTTGTAGGTTATTTAATGCCAAATCCATTTTAAAACAAATAAACAGTTCTATTCAAAAAATTCAGTTTAGCATAAGTAAACAGTTTAATTGTCAAAAATCATTTCTATTTCAAGCTATTCAGTTTAGTCAAACAATTCTATTTTAAAAAAATTCAGTTTAGCGTAAGTACAGTTTCAATGTCAAAAACAGTTATATTTCAAACAAATCAGTTTAGCATCCAAAAACAGTTCCATTTAAAACAATACAGTTTAGCATTAGTACACAGTTTAAATGTCAAAACAATCCTATTTCAAGTAATTCAGTTTTGTATAAGTAAACTGTTTAGTTCTATTCGATCCATAGATGGGACCCTATCAGGTGCTACCACTCCGGGTCTAAGTGGACCTGGGAGCGATGGCAATGAAGGGGTATTCCGTATTCCCCAAAGCTCCAGGACTACTGAAGCCTCACCATCGGATTGTTTAGTGTCATATCCAACACACTCATTGGGAGGACTGATTCCTCTGCAGAGAAGCAATTGGTGTATTCTATAGCCCCAGCCGACTGGGCCTCAGGTCTATCGTTGGGGGAGTCTTACCCCTCTGCATAAATGCAGTCGGAGTATTCTACAGCCCACCTACGCCGACTTGGCAATGTGTTTTTTGTTACTTATGTGTTTGTGTGTATATTTGTATATATTCTGTAGATTACTCTGTGTAAACAATCTTCTGGACAATTCATGCATACACTTTGCGAGATACTTGTAATTAATGTTTAATGAAACATGCATAAAAAATGAATTGCTGCTCTATGCACTATATATATATATATATATTGTAATTTTTCTTTATAGAAAAATAACTTGACGGGAACTACACAAGAATGCTACGAGCTATTTTGAACAAATCCAGGAAGCAACACCCCACGAAACAAGAGCTGTACGGTCGCTTACCCCCCCCCCATTATAAAAAAAAACATCCAAGTAAGACGAACAAGACGTATTGGAAACTGCTGGAGAAGCAAAGACAAACTCATAAGTGACATTCTTCTGTGGATCCCTAAACATGGCCGTACCAGTGTTGTACCAGAACTTATTTACATTAGCTTCGTGCGGACACTAGATGTTTTTTAAAATACCTACCAGGAGCGACGGATGAGAGGGACAAATGAAGAGAGAGAGAGAGAGAGAGAGAGAGAGAGAGAGAGAGAGAGAGTGGGGGAACCCACGATTTCAGCGTGACTTGATATATGTTTATATTTTTTCTTTCAAACGCCTCGAAAACTTTCTGCTTGATAATGTCTTAAAAAATCAAGCAGCATCTCAAAACATCACCAAAGAATTCATAAATTCAACGACATCAATATTTCATTTAAGTGGAATAAATATTCCATTTATCGAGCCCACTAGACACACATTCATAAAAAAAATCCGACCTGCTAATGCAAAAAGGTTGCCGATTTCTACTTGACCCGCTGTTAAATTAAAGATGTTCGAAGGGGTAGAACTTGAAATATAATGGTTCCAATGGGTTAGTACAACTCTCTTGGAATAATAATATTAATCCCAAGTGAGTTACTACAAAAACATGTATCTCTACGAACACCTCCGCACGAGTAAGTTACGACTCAAGTTCTATTTTAAGCGGAGTTTAACAGTTTTGAATTCAGCGTTTTATTTCTCCTTGACTGGTTGCCATACCAAGATTTAATAACATAATCTGTACAACTATTTACCCATAGCTGGTTGAAGAATAGTTGGAATTATAGCGATGAGGATATTATTATTATTATTATTATTAGGCTTTTGGGTTTAAGTTGGTTTTGCGTTGGTTATGTTGGTATTACATTGGTTGCGTTGGTATTACGTTGGTTGTGTTGGTATTTCGTTGGTAGCGTTGGTATTACGTTGGTTGTTATCCCCTCGTTAAATGTTGATGGAAAATAAAGGTGGTGGAGAAGAAAGAAGACGTCGTTAGGTTTTAAATGAAGGTTTTAATGGCAGCATGAAGTAAGGGGTTTACGCTGGTATGCTGCGAGTCTTGTAGGAAGGAAAGAAGGTAGGAAGTTGTTAGAGTGTATCATCTAATTTGTTTTTAACTAGGATCCCTTGGTCTAGAAGAATAGACGCAAGGGGGTCCGTAAAGTAGTTGGCTCTCCTCATAGTGTATGATGCTGCTACTGCTATTCAGGGGCAGACGATAAGACGTCCGTTCCCATTGAGGATTTCTGAGGAAGAGAGTTTCGAGGGCTTTCTTCAATTTTTGGTGCTGTTAGGAAATATGGTTCGGGCTGAATAGGACAGGTCATCCTGATTGGGTGAAAATGTTCGGCGACTCTAACGGTCAAATTAAATTACGCGCCAAACAAAAATACCAACGCTACCAACGAATTACCAACGCTACCAACGAAATACCAATGCAACCAACGTAATACCAACGCAACCAAAGTAATACCAACAAAACCAACTTAAACCTTAAACCAAAAACCCAATAATAATAATAATAATAATAATAATAATAATAATAATAATAATGTTATCCCCATCGCTATAGAATAACACAAACTCTCCCCAAACTTTCCTAAATCAATCTAATGTCGTGTATAAATTTACATGTCCATTTCGAGAATGTCTGTCGGAAAATAACATAACAGCTAATACCGACATTGGGTTTACAACAACCACACTCTCTCGTCGCCTTATGTACCACCTCTCTGACATAAGCATCATAAAACAGGATCTAATGATAAAGCATAACAAAGACACTGATAAACTCAAATCTCCGGATATAAGAGACATCCAAATTAGCAATACAAAAATCATTTACAAAAATAATAAAAACCGCTTACAAATCCCCGAAACAATAATCATAAAAAATGAAAAAAAAAAAAAACCAACAAAAAACAACAACACAGGAATGAACGTATTAAACATGTTCATTAACTTACCCTACCATCCACCCTAACAGAATGAGCTAACCCCAGCAATAAAAAAAAAAAATGAAAACAAAAAACAAAAAAAAAAAAAATAAATACTCCAAATAAATAGAAAAAAAAACTCACAGGAACAAATAACCTAATCCAACCCTCGAGGAAGACCAGCGAAAGCCCTTGGGCTAGTATCGGGTACTTTCTTCACCATCTTGACCCAGGCATAAAAAAAAGAAGACTCGAACGTCTTCATTTGAAGATTTTGAAAAGGAAACAATCCGTTGTCTTTAACCAAATATATATATATATTGTCATCAACAGAGAGATTGTTTCGTTCTCGCAGTGTGGCTAGACAGGCTAGATTCCCGAATCTGGGATCAAAACCTGGCCGACTGAAACATCAATCCAAGATTCTACCACTCAGCCAGGAGGAAACCAGCGCAAGCGAAGGAAATTTAAACGCTAATGTATCACATTTGTATATATATATATATATAGACACATAATGAATAAATATATATTAGATATATATATATATATAGTTCATAGAATTTAGACGGCGACCCCTGGGTTTTCTTAACTGCCTGATGATTGTTGTTTTGAAAAAAGAAAACCCATGAAACCCAGGGGTCGCAGTCTAAATTCCATGAATTAAATATATATATCTAATATATATTTATTTATTATTATTATTATATTATAACTCTATCCTAGATATTGAGCACTCTCCATATTATATTGCTCTTGGTTCGACACAAACCCACAAAGTGATTTAGTGACAACCAACACTGTTATAATATGATATAATATCATCATTATCATCATCATCATCATCATGTCGTGCCGATAGCACGGATATCCCTGACCCTCTCTCACCACTTCTCTCTATCGTTCATCGCCTCCGGCAGGTCTTCAGGGTTACATCCCGTATCCTCACATAGCTGCTTTATGTATGTTCGCGCTGGTCGTCCTGCTTTTGCTCGGCCATATGTGGGGGTCCATAGGAGTACATCACTTATGAACTCGTCCCTGCTTCTCCATCAGTGTCCTGCATGTCTGGTTCGTCTAGCTTGGATAGTTTTCGTGATAGGAGGCAGGTGGCCGTACAGTTGGTACCTTGTGGGGTGTTGCCGCCAGGACTTGTTCAAGATTGCTCGCAGCACTCTTGTGTAATTGCCGTCTAGCTTCTTCTCCAGCCGTTTCGTTAGCGTCCAAGTAGTGCCTCCATACAGCAGTATCGATACGACCGCTGCCTGGAAGAAACTGCGTTTCATTTTATCGGTCAGGTCAGATCCCCATATGATCGATAGCCTATCGATAGCTGATAATATAATATGTAGCAGAAGGTATTTGGTTTGGCGCGCAATTTAATTCAACGCATAATTTCACCCAGTCAGGATGACTTATCCTATTCAATCCGGACTTCCTTTTCCGGGCAGCAGAAATTGGGTAAGCTGCCAAACACAGCCTCTTTGGCTGAACACGCCGGCCAGTGCAGACGTCCTATTGGCTGTTCTTCAATTGCAGCAGCAGCACGGGCACATGAGGGAACCTATCTAATTCATGGATTCCTTGCGTCTAATATCTCTTAGACGAAGGAATCCCAGTTGAATATGAATTAGATACATTCAATACGCCACCACAGGAACAAATTTATGTCATCCCCAAAATTGGCTATGTCGATGCGATGCCTTTATTCCGCTCTCGACACCTAGCTCTCATTTCACCTCTGGGCCACTTTAATGGAGCAACGCATGCCTCTCCACCAGACGCACAAAACTCACGGTGATTTCAAAGTTCATTTCCTCCAACTGCAACATGGCTTTCGCTAAACTACGACTGACACAATCCCTCGCACGTCCGACGATACGCGCTGCCTTTCCCAACTTTCTCATAACTCTATTTCGTCTCCTTACTCACTACGAGACTTTCTGCACAAAAAACAAACCCAATATTCCATGCTGCAAATAAAAACTATTCCTAAAAACACATTTCGACTATCGGCATCTTACTTCTTCATCCTTCCTTTATTACCTTACAAACTTAGGGAGGAAACAACTAAACATAAACACACACGCATGTAACAACACTTTCCTTCTCGCTAACAACAAAAATATGGCTAAAAATAACAACAAAAAATAAGGCTAAATATATATATAAATAAATAAAAGAATTTGGTAATATGTAGATAGATGTTGTTTGTCTGCTTGTCACTCTCTGTATGAGCTGGATGCAACACAAGATCAGTTTAATAGAGTTGAAATTCTCATTGACTAAAAGTTTATAACAGCAAAGTAATTAAAAAAAAAATGGAAATAATAGAAAAAATTATCAAGGCATAGATTTTAAGAATTGTATCAATGTTGTGGACCAGTAAAAGGTCCGGAAGAAAGGCATGAACTCGGGATTACGTGAACTTAACACCGAGATGAATATTCTACCGGTATTCCTAGTAATAGGAAGTGCCTGTGGTTTAATGGTTATCGTCGTAGGAAATGGACACGACGACACGAGTTCAAATCCTGGACGAGACTGATTGCATTTCATATAGCACTAATACCCTTGGGAAAGGTATGAATCCAATTATTCTCCCTCCAGCTATGGGTAAATAGTAGGGCAGACTGGGTTCTTCAGCCTTGGTGAGGCAACTAGTCTAGGAGAAGGAAAACTGAATTCAAACCTGCTAAACTCCGCTTAAAAATTGACCGTGTGTCATATCCTGCCCGAGCGGAGGGGTTGATAAATATGGTATTCATAGTAATAGGAAGAGTTTATTATATAAGGTAGGTAATATAACAATCAATTTATTTATTTTTTCAAATTAATTGCTTGTTTGAGTGATTGATTTTGATGGCATTTTAACCCATCTGAAGTTATTTTATGCATAGAGGTTCGGGAATTGTATTCATTGTAGATTTATATTTACATTTTTTGTGTAGTTTCTTAAGAGTTTTTTGTTGTACACAGTTATATGCAGTCAAGTATTCCCAACAGAAATAATTTTCAAACAGATCTATCAGATCAAATATATAGATGGAACCCTAACAGGTACAACCACTCTGGATCAGAGTAAAGGCAATGAAAGGATATTCCATACTCTAGAAAACTGTAGCCTCACCATCAAATGCAGTTTTGTATCATACCCAGTATACCTTTTAAAGAACCCAATCTACTCAACTATTTATAGCTGGTGGGAGAATAATTGGATTTATACATTTCCCGAGGGTATTAGTGCCATGTGAAATGCAAACATCTACATCCAGGATTTAAACTCGGGTGGCTGTATCCATTTTCAACGACAGTAACCATTTCTCCACAATTCTCTCTACACCACTAAAACATACGAGGTGCATCCGATAAGTTTCCAGACTTTTTTTCGTATGGGCACTTTTATTGATAATACACACATGAAACTCTAGCCCCCTTCGAAGTAATCTCCTCCGGCTGCTATACACTTATTGTACCGTCCAACAACTTCTGGAAAGCCCCATGGAAGTCCTCTTGTGTGAGCGTGTCAATAGCCTTCGTCAAAGCGTCTTTCATCTCCTCAATTGTCTCATAACGACAGCCTCTGAGCTTAGGGAATAAGCAAAAGTCACAGGGAGCAAGGTCTAGACGACTATAGGGAGGCTGAGGAACTGTGTTGATGCCCATCTTGGTCAAATAGTCTGTGACAAGGATGGAGTTGTAGACTGGTGCATTGTCCTGGTGGAAATGCCACTGACCCGATTTGAAGAGTGCTGGCCTCTTCCCAAGGAATCTCTTCCTGAACTCCCTTAAAACCTCAACATAGTAACCCTAACCCTAACCCTTTGGCCAATCAACTCTGGTCTATTGACTTCTTTACTCCTCCCACATCTCTCATCATCCCTCACAGACTCACTCCTTTCCTTGAATCTCTTATGCCACTCAAAAACTGATGCTCAATTCATGCAAGATGCTCCAAAAGCAGTCTGAAGCATTCCATACATTTCTGTGGTATTTTTTTCAAGTTTAAAACAGAATTTTATTGCATATCGTTCTTCTAAAGTGTCCTCGCGTCCAAATTGCATTTTTGAAATTCACCAGCTGTGACAATCAGGCTTTAGTAGGATGTATTCCAATTGCTTCTGTAGCTGTTCATTTGAATCTGAAATCATAAAAATGGGTCAGTTATCTCATAAGATGTATAGCAGTAACATAGTGAATTTTCAAGAGTCTACGACAATTGTAAATGCCCATACGAAAAAAGTCTGGAAACTTATTGTATGCACCTCGTATGGGTTTTACGAGAGTGCTAAAAAATACCGGAGTTTGAAAAGGTTGTAGCCAATGGGTTATCGGTATTTTATTTTGGGGAAATCTCTAAACTAGAATCACTTTTATATTAAACAAGGTTAGAGATATAGTCGCCGCTAACGGTTGTCCTAATACAATAAAAAAAGTATTTATAGAAGTCGAAAAAGAACATAAAATAGAATAATACAAATCATTAGGCTTTTGACAGACATGCAAAACAACAAATTAAACACATAAAAAAAGGACAAACAACAATAAAAGCATTTGTTGGTCTATATACATATATGAGTTTTTTGTGAAACAAGAGGTTATGAATAGTAAGTTTACAATGAAATATTTTACGGAAAGAAGTAAATAGTTTTCCTTTCGGTCTCCTGTTTGTAAGAAATTTATATTTTAAATTTCTTTTTTAAAGCGTTTGCATCTTGTAAATATTTTTACTCACAAAGTCCTTTAGCGGTTTAATAATCTTGTGGATTTATATTCCTATCGTTCAAGGCTATTTTCCGTCAAAGGCCCTTCGTTCTTTGGTCATAGTTCCTTCCCAAATTTACTTGTCCGGAGTCCTAAGTTCAACTAACTTTTCTTTTAGGAAAGGGGAATATCAAAACTAGAAACTGGAAGTGACAAGGGGTCATAAATCCAATTTCTTCCAGACAATTTGTCCTGCACAAAGGGTGTTCTTTGGACTTACTGGTGCTAATTTTGTTACAATCACTATCATATATTTAATGCAGTTAAAAATTTGAGGCTTTTTTGAGAACAAGTGACAGCAAGTCTTTTTGTTCAAACTTTATTATTATTATTATTATTATTATTATTATTATTATTATTCAATATCAATATTTATTTCAAAAAGTTTTGAATTTGGGGTCTCCTAAGGTTTCTACTTCGGACCCCATATTAAAATAGTGTCCACTACATTTAAGGGGTTTCTACTTAAATATAGTGTTCCGAAGCGGGGGTACTACTTGTCCCAAGAAGCTACTAAAGTAGCAGGACTAAGAGAGTACTACTAACATACAGTGGTCCCAAGCAAGCACGACTAAAATACCATAGTCTCAAGTTGGGTATTATTTAAATATAGACATCCCAACCATAACCACATAACTAATTGGTACCTTCTGTGATTATTTGTTTTAAGAATATTTATTTTTAACAAAAATTGTTATTAATTATTTGAAACAAAAGATTATTATTAGTTGCTTGAAATAAAAATTTGGGGCAGTTTTCCGTCACTCACAAAATTCGACCAGCAAAAAGCTTGTCGATTTCTACATGAAACCGTGGCCTAAAATATCTCCCGTTATGGAAGTGCAGGAAGGTGTATTAAGTATTAAGACAACAAGAGTCTTCCCCCTTTAACTGAAACTGAGACTTTTCCTTTCGCTAAATCTTTTCACTAATTGATCATTCATCAAATTGTTGATCATAACACACTCATGATAATTATAATTAAATAAAATGTTGGGGAATTGAATTCTTTAAAATACAAGGGAGTTGTTTTGGGTTTTTTTTACTACGCGAGCATTTTTTATATCACCAGAAAATAATAAACTTTTCAATGGGTTCGGTAAAATTGACATTCGAGTTTTCAAACATTTAAAATAAATTGAAGATAATTAAAGGTATTTTATAATAATAATCAAAGAAAACATTCATCGTATATATATATATATATATATATATATATATATATATATATATATATATATATATATATACGATGAATATTTTCTTTGATTATTATTATAAAATACCTTTATCTTCAATATATATATATATATATATATATATATATACATGTATATATATATATATGTATGTATATATATGTATATATATATATGTGTATATATATATATATATATATATATATATATATATATATATATATATTATTACGGAATCGTAATACGCGAGTTCGTACTCCAGTCGCGCTATTACGTTCACTTTCGGGCAAATACCCTTGGGAAAGGTATGAACCCCCTTATCCTCCCAGCTATGGGTTAAATAGTACCACTCAATCCCAGGTCGAGTCATACCAAAGACTTTAAAAATGGAACTTGATACCACCTTGCTTAACACTCAGCATTATAAGGTACGGTTCAAGGGTAAAGTGGAGCAATCCAGGGAATGGAGTAGCGCCCTCCCCTACACCTTGGTGTAGTAGCTATCGAAAAGGGAGCCTTCGGGTCACCCTCGACTATGGTCGCTAACTTTACTTTTACTTACTGTTCTTCTAGGAGAATGGCTTGGCATTAAATAACCTAAAAAGAGTTGATATGTCATTAAACAAAGAAACCAAACTAAACCAAACATATATATTACCACACACACACATCATCATCATCATCATGTCGTGCTGGAAGCACGGATATCCTTGCTGACCCTCTCTCGCCACTTTTCCCTATCGTTCATCGCCTCCGGCAGGTCGTCCTGCTTTTGCACGGCCATGTGTGGGGGTCCATCGGAGTACATACATCACTTATGAGCTCGTCCCTGCTTCTCCAGCAGTGTCCCGCAGGTCTGGTTCCTCTAACTTGGATAGTTTTCGTGATAGGAGGCAGGTGGCCGTACAGTTGGTGTCTTGTGGGGTGTTGCCGCCAGGACTTGTTCAAGATTGCTCGCAGCACTCTTGTGTAATTGCCGTCTAGCTTCTTCTCCAGCCGTTTTGTTAGAGTCCATGTAGTGCATCCATATAGCAGTATCGATGCGACCGCTGCCTGGAAGAAACTGCGTTTCATTTTATCGGTCAGGTCTGATTTCCATATAATCGATAGCCTATTGATAGCTTTCCATGCTTTCGTTAACCTCGTGTCGATGTCCTTTTCGGTTGATGCGACGCTGCTTCCTAGGTATTAGTATATATATATATATATATATATAATCATTATATATATGTATATATATATATTACCCACACACACATATATAGATATTTATCAGTATGTATATATACAATCATTAGTATATATATATATATATATATGGAAGTAAATACTGGATTGTAATCCGACAATATATAAAGAAAAATTGATAACAAGCTAATCTCTCCATCTACTTGGATTACCTTGTTATCAATTTTTCTTTACACACACACACACACACACACACACACACACACACATATATATATTAACAAATACACACACACACACACACACACACACACACACACACACACACACACACACACACACATATATATATATATATATATATATTGTATACTTAGGCAGCAAATCATTATCTAAACATATTTGGTTGAATACCGCTGATTGTTTCTTTTTTAAAATCTTCAAGTTAAGACGTTCAAGTCTTCTCATTAGTCTTCCTACTTCTGGGTCAAGTTGGTAAAGAAAGAACCCAAGCGCTTTCGGCCATTGCACTGGTCATCTTCAGCGGTCGTGTTTGTTGCAGTGATTTGCTATATATGTAAACACACACACACACACACACACTTATGAACCCGCATTATTTTTCCGTTATTCAGAGTTTCATGTTACATGTTTCATCACAATTATTGGACGGAAAAATTTTTCCAAAGCGTCATCATCATCATCATGTCATGCCGCTAGCACGGATACCCCTGACCCTCTCTTGCCACTTCTCCCTATCGTTCATCGCCTCCGGCAGATCTTTAGGGCTACATCCCGTATTCTCACATAGCTGCTGTATATATGTTCGCGCTGGTCGTCCTGCTTTTGCCCGGCCATATGTGGGGGTCCATAGGAGTACATCACTTATGAGCTCGTCTCTGCTTCTCCAGCAGTGTCCTGCATGTCTGGTTCGTCTAGCTTGGATAGTTTTCGTAATGGGAGGCAGGTGGCCGTATAGTTGGTGCCTTGTGGGGTGTTGCCGCCAGGACTTGTTCAATATTGATCGCAATATTTCCGAAACGTAGGATCATACTTCTCTTTAATTGGAATCATTTTGAGATGAGGCTTCTTAATTTGAGAATTAATTTTTATTTATTGCGGACTTTTTTGTCCTCATCTTGGTAGTTTTTGTGTTGTTTCTTTCACTACGTTTCGACCAAATCACCTGAAGAAGGCCAGAGGTGAAATTTGGCCGAAACGTAGTGAAAGAAGAAACAACACAAAAACTACCAAGATGAGGACAAAAAAGTCCGCAATAAATAAAAATTAATTCGTAGGATCATAATTTCATATTTTTGATTTTAAATCTACTCTACTCAAACCCATTATTCTTTTTTTTTTTTGCTATTTTTTACGGAGTTTTTGTTATTATTATTAATAAACTAGCTGTACCCGGCTACGCGTTGCTGTGGCTCAGTTTGTTTAAATGGAAAAAAAAACCAGTTAATTACAGTACCTTCAAATTTCTTCAACGGGAAATTTCGGTTTGATATTGGTGTCTTCTTGCTTAAGAAAAATCATGATATTCAACTTGATTTTTTTCTCTGGTTCTTAGTGAGTGTACTTATTGAATACTAGCTGTACTCGGCTACGCGTTGCCGTGGCCCAGTTTTTTTAAATGGAAAAAAAAAGAAAAGGAAAGAAAATGCATGTTTCTAATACGTTTAATTTTTCAATACTTGGATAATAAGTTTATAAAAACACTCCTGAATTCGAATGGTATAAAACTGGAGATTATAGGTTAGTAACAAACATTTACATTTTTATTTGTATAGATTATCCAATTATTGGAAAATTAAAAATATTAGAAACATGCATTTTCTCTTTTTTTTTCATTTAAACAAACTGAGCCACAGCAACGCGTGGCTGAGTACAGCTAGTAAGTATATAAAAACACTCCTGAATTCGAATGAAATACTCTCTGAAAATTTTAAACCAATTAGTGCTATAAAACTGGAGATTATCGGTTAGTAACGAATATTTACATTTTTATTTATATAGATATCTTTCGTTGAACTTTAAGATAAAAAATATCATATTGAAAAAATAAAATAAAATATTTAGTAAACAATTCGTTACTGCTGAACCAACGAAATATGGTTTAAGAAAAAAAACAACTTTTTAATGGATGTCCTTCGTTGAATTTAAACACAAAAACATATTTTGTAAACAATTCGTTAGAGTAAAACAAATTAACTTACTACTGAATCAACGAAATATGGTTTAAAGTTTAGTGTCTCTGTTTAAGTCAACCGAAAAAGAAAGAAAAGTGACTAAGCAAAAATATTTCGTAAACAATTCGTTAGAATAAAAAAAATTACTACTGAACCAACGAAATATGGTTAAAAGTTTAGTGTCTCTATTTAAGTCAACCGAAAAAGAAAGAAAAGTGACTAAGCAAAAAAAAAAAAAAGTCACGTGTAAAATTCTTGTTAAACGGAAGTTATTTTTTCGTGTTCGGCTGTTGTCAGAGAAAAACGACTTATTAAAAATATTTTTTTTAATTATTGTAATATTTTTGGATAATAAGTATATAAAAACACTCCTGAATTCGAATAAAATGCTCTCTGAAAATTTTAAACCAATTAGTTGTATAAAACTGGAGATTATCTGTTAGTAACAAACATTTACATTTTTATTTATATAGGTATTTGTATATATATATATATATATATATATATATAGTAGTAATACCTCAAACAATCTTACCTCTCTCTGTTACGGGCACGCGGAAACCAGAAGAAGAAAAGGACGCAAGTGGTGTGACTTGTTTTATGGAGAAGAACGTGATCAGCCCACGTGAAGTGGCGAGATTTAAAGTAACTTAAAAGAGACTAAGGTTGAAGTGGAAGAGAGAGGGATTTTGTTTATGTCTGATTGGTGAACACCCATCAGTTCATTTTGTTAAGTAAGTTGACTTGCGCCCAATAGGTTGATTCCACTTCGACTAGACTTCTGAAACCAACTAGAATATATTGGTTGAAATATAAGAAAATTAGAAATTGTATTCCAAAATAAATTTATTTCGCTATCTTCAGCTAATTTTCCTATATTTTAACCAACAAACATTTTTTCTGCAGGTATATTTTGTATTAAGCAACCGTGCATTGAGCACCCATTCTTTCGATATTCACTGTTCTTTCTTACCTGATATATATATATATATCAGGTAAGTAAGAACAGTGAATATATATATATATATATATTGTCATCCACAGACAGACTGTTTCGTTCAATCAGAACTCTTCAGTGAGGCTAGACACGCAGGACGCTCGAAGCCGGGATCGAAACCCGTCCAACTTTACGTTAGACTAAATTTCAGACCTCTCAAGGCTCTTCATATATGAATTGAGCTCTCGGTAGCCGTTAAGCGGATGTATGTAAATAATAGTAATTGTGATTCATAACCGTTTAAAATTTACTTTATGGCTGAGGGGTAGAGTCTTGGATTGGCGTTTGAGTCAACCGGGTTTCGATCCCAGCTACGGGAAGCTAGTATGTCTAGCCACATTGATGAGTTCTGATAGAACGAAACAGATCTGTCTGTGGATGACTATATATATATATATATGTTTAAGGTCTACAAGTGTTGTATTATATTGTATCGATTTGGTGATATCAATAATAAGAATGATACTTATACAAATACAGGCGAATTCTGTCGTTTTAGATACGAACGGGTTTATTAAGTTCTCGCAACATGAGGAGGGAGACATAAATCATAAGAGCACATGCTAACCATACTATGCTGACTCCCCTCCCACACACCGGCGCATTTTGTGGTGTTTAAGTTCTCAATTCATCTCTGCCGGTCGAGATCCGAAAATATGATCTGATTTGATCAGATCCGAAAAACTCGATCGCGACATTCAATGGTAGAAAACTCAACTACCTTTCTTTTTCAATATCCTTAAATTCTCAGGACCATCTCTTCTGGGCATGACGTCATCCACACTCCAACTCCATTTCCTGTCTGGAGGTTTATTATGACATATGATGATTGTTGTATCCTTTCCGCACGAACGTAAGACTTCACCATCTGACTATGCACCTGGAGTAAAAGACCCGAGTAGTTCAAAGCCTTACCAAACTAAATAATAAAATACAATTAACGAAAAATGATTAAGATAAAAAATTATTACCTTAAATATATAACGCAATAATTCAATGATGCCTGCGATGTTTAAGCAAAAATCATTAATGAAATTATTATTATTATTACTGTTTACTTCTTGAGAGTTTTCCACATCAGCATCTGCTGATGGTCTTTCACTGGAGTTTGAGAGACAGAAAGTCTCCTCACGCTTCCAGGACTCTTCTCAGTATTCTGGCTGTTCTAAATAATATAGTAGTTTGGATGGTCTCTACTCGTCCTCTTCTTTCCAAGTCCTCCAGTCCCTTTATTAATCCTTTGGTGACTGTACCAAAAGCACCAATCCTGATTGGTATAATTTTCACTTACATTATTATTATTTTACTCCTTGAGAGTTTTTCAAATCAGCTTTAGCTGATGGTTTTTCTCGGGAGGTTGAGTGACAACAAGTCTCCTCAAATCTCCAGGACTCTTCTCAGTATTCTGGCCGATCTCGACCATGCTGTCGTCTGGACAGTCTCTATTCGACCCACCATTTCCACGTCCTCCAGTCATTGTTTCTTTTTGTTCACCGGGGAAGATTCCGCGACTTATAAATGTGTAGTAGATCTTATCCTTAATTTGTGCCGTTAGTATTTTCCACATCATCGGTAGGCACGTTATGGGTCTATAGTTGCTCGGGACAGTTCTTTTAAGGGTGTCTTTTTGGATTAGAGTGGTCTTCCTTTTGGGCATCCATTCGGGTATTTCAGTTTCCTGTATGCATTTATTCATTTCCGTAGCAATTCTGTCGTGTATGGAGGTGAATTTTTTAAAACCAAAATCCGTGTATGTCATGAAGGCCAGGGGTTTTCCAGTTTGCTTCCTTTTTAAGTGTTGCCTTGAGCCCGTCGGAGTGTATGTTCATCTGAAGGCCTTCTTTGAACATTCGCACCTCTGTTTCCATGTTGTTTATACATTCGGCTTTTTTGTTATAATTTTTCCGTTCCCATATTTTGCTCCAAAATCTACTTGCCTCTTCCTCGCATCCGGTTGTTGATATAGCTTCGCCTATTCTCCCCTTGATTGTTGGTAGAATTTTTTCCTTGTTTCGGAACGTCCAGTTTTGTCTATATTGTTTGGTTTTGTCTCGGTATCTTTTTAGTCTTCCTTCTTTCGCTAGTATTTTTGGTTGGTCTCCTCAACCATTTTTTGCTGTGCTTTTTCAGTTTCGTCCGAATATTGCTTAATGTTTCGTTATAGTATTCTTGCTTGTTGTCGTAGTAATCTTATTAGTGATTCAGGTCTGAGTTCCCACCCGGGTTTTGACTTTCTGTCTATGATCTTTACGGGGACCTTCTAATTTTGCTCCTGCGTATATTAAATCGTTTAACTCCGTGATGTCGTTTGTCGGGATATTTGTCAATAAGTCGTTCACTTTCTTGCTTTCGGACTTAACTATACTCCAGTCTTGGTTCCTAAGTGAAGGCAATGTGGTTTTCTTTTCAGACATGATTCTTCCTTCTATACTCTTGAGGTAGCATCTGAAACATATACTTGAAATGATGAATGTGAAAGCTTTGTTACCACCTGTAGCAGAAAGAATTTCGTATTTTTGTTAGGCACGTAATTTAATTCGACCGTTAGGGTCGACGCATAATTTCACCCAATCAGGATGACTTATTCTATTCATCCCGAATCATCTTTCTGGGCAGCACAGATTGGGGAAGCCGTCAAACACCCTCTTTGGCAGAACAACTTCGTTCGGGACACACGTCTTACTGTCTGCTCTTCAATAGCAGCAGCAGCAGCAGCAGCAGCAGCACGAGGGAAGCTATCTAATTTATGAACCCCTTGCGTCTATTTCTCTTAGACCAAGGGTTCCCAGTTGAATATGAATTAGATGAATTCAATACGCCACACACAGGAACAACTTTACGTCACCCCCAAAATTGGCTATGTCACCTAGCTACTTCACCTCTGGGCAACATTTTCTGGAGACATTCACGCTTCTCCCCGAAACAATCAGAACCACAAACTCACAGTAACTTCAACATTTCTCTCCTCAAACAGCAAACACGAATTTTGCTACACTATGGTGAACATATCACCCTCGCACGTCCAACGACCCGCGCTACTTTCTCCACTCCATAACAACTTCATTTCGTTTCCTTACTTCTTTACTTACTACGAGACTTGCAGCATAAACGTAAACTCTTTATTCCATGTCGCCATTAAAACCTTCATATAAAACCTAACGGCATCGTCTTCTTACTTCTTCATCTCTCTCATTTATTTATCTTTTACTCTTAGCGAGGAAGTAACGTAACACCAACATAACCTAATAACATAATATCTTATCGCTAAACCACCCATATAAAAGCAGTAGCAGCAGCGTGTATACCAACCAAATCAAGAGCCAAATATACAGTTCCATAAGAGTTAATAGCAGTTAGAGAAAAATGAGACAACAAGAAAAAAACATCCTTACTTAATAAAAGAGACCCAAGAAACGTCATTGCGCAGAAACGTAAGAAAGCCCTGAATGAACTTACTAAAACATCCCAAAAAGAATGACTCGAGTATATCCAAGGCTAAATCAATAAAATCAGAAATTCAGTTGACGGTAGACAACCATGATTACCAAGCAGTAGATAAAATGAGCAGAAGGAAAAAAAAACACCGAGGGCAAAACTAAAAACTCCCAGCCACGAAGAAAAACTTCAGAGGTGGAAAGAATATTTCAGTTCTATTTCTAAAAATTCAGTTTAGCGTAAGTCAACAAAGTTGTATGGTTTCAAGTATTGCTATCCATCACTAACAATTTAATTAAACATCAGTCATTTATTTACACAAAGTTAAAGGATCCAATAGTTATTTTCTTAACAATTTAATTTAGCCTAAGTCAACAAAGTTAAATATTTTTTATTGCTATGTATCTGTTGAAGATTGAATGCTCAATATATTTATTTGTATTTTCCAACTTTAACTTTCCCAGAAATGGGTGATCATTCTATATTAAATTAAAACGTGAAAGTGAACCCCCTTATAAAATTGTTGTATCATTGAGGTGATTTATACGAAGAGAAGAATGAGTGCTCAATATATTTATTCAGCACCAGTATCCGGTGCTAACAGATACGTAAAAAAATACAGTACAATAATTTACAAAAAATTAACAAGAGAACTTACAAGAAATAGAGGAGGTTCAAAATGCTTGTACCGAATAGACTTCAATTAAGTGTGCAATGGAAGTCTATTATGCACTAACATTTTGCATTAGAAGCCCTAGTGTACAGATATACTTAATGGAACCCTATTCTGTACTGGCACCGTTTATTGGATTCTGATTTATACAGGTTCACTTAATAGGGGCCCCTTCTGCACAGGCACACTTAATGGAAGTTTATTATTATTAAAGGCATCTCACATTGGAGGCCTATTCTGTATAGGTACGTTAAATACCTATTCTGTACTGGCGCCTTTTATTGGATGCCCATTCTGTACAGCAAAATTGATGTTGTTTTTTTTTTCTGTAGAAGGGTCTCTTATTGGTTGCTCTCTATCGGCAGACGTAAAAATGCCTATTTTGAACAGGCACATTTCATGAAGACCAGTTATGTACAGGCACCTCTCACTGGATGCCAAATTTGTATAGGCACACTTCATGGAGGCCTATGTTGAGCAGGCATAACTCATTGGATGCCTATTATGGGCAGGTATACTAAATGGAGGCCTGTTTTTTTTTTATAGACACCTCTTATTGGAGTCCTATTCTCTAAAGACATCTCTCATTGGAAGTCTATTTTGTACAGACACCTCTCATTCGATATCTATTTCGTACACGCACACTTAATGGAGGTAAAATCTAAACAGGCACTCTTAATGGAGGCCTATTCTTTTTAGGCACTTCTTACTGGAGTCCTATTCTCTAAAGGCATCTCTCATTGGAGGACTATTCTGTACAGACACCTCTCACTGAATGCCTACTTTATGCAAGCACACTTAATGGAGGTCAATTCTAAACAGGCACTCTTAATGGAGGTCAATTCTGTACAAGCAGCTCTAATTGGAGGCTTATAATGAATTGGTGCCTCCCATTGGAAGTTTATTTTGTACAGGTACACTTAGTAGAGACCTATTATATATAGGCATCTTTCATTGGAGTCCTATTCAGTTAATGTACACTTAATGGAGGCATATTAAATACAGAAACCTATAAAAAGACGTTCATCCTCTACAAGCACACTTAATGGTGGCCTATTCTGTGCTGACACTTCTCTGTGGGGGCACATTCTGAAGAGCCGTATTTCATGGAGGTGCCTGTGGTGTAATGGTTATCGTCGTAGGAAATGGACACGGCGACACGAGTTCAAATCCTGGAGAGACTTGTTGCATTTCACATAGCTCTAATACCCTTGGGAAAGGTATGAATCCAATTATTCTCCCTCCAGCTATGGGTAAATAGTAGGGCAGACTGGGTTCTTCAGTTTTGGTGAGGCAACTAGTCTTGAAGGAAAACTCTGAATTAAAACCTGTTAAACTCCATTTAAAAATTGACCCTGTGTCATATCCTGCCCGAGCGGAGGGGTTGGTAAATATAGTATTTCATGGGTGTGACCTTTCCCTGTCCTGATAGGAACTTTTTTCTTTCCCTGCGAATCTGTGTGTTTTCATACCATAGACTGTCTTTTCGACTCATGCTCTTAATACAAATCCATGTTAAACCAATTTATAAAACTTTTTTATTTAAATTTTTTTTTTTACAAAAACAAATCTCCGTACACATACATTTTTCTATAAATTTCACATGGTTTGCGCTTCTTAGCCCCCGATGATTTGATGAGAGACTTCTGTTCAAGCCAGTTTAATTTACGGTCATATTTTTGCGAGATTAGACTAATTTTTGCTATAAACCAAAAAACAATACGCAGATTCTATATTTACGGAAAAAAAGTCTGAAAATAAATTACTATTTTAAAAATTACCCAAATTTATTGAATGATCCATAATTTGCCTTGGCTACGTACTTAGATAGATCAAATAAAAAAATGGTTTCACACAAAAAAAAGCAAGAAGCAGACGATATCCACGAGAAACTTTGACAGACGTATAACCCAGAATAAGCAGCAGGTGACATTGACCTCGACGTGAACACAAATAACACTGATTACTCTGTCCGCTGGGGCTGTAGAATATACCGACTACTTCCCTGAAGAGGGGTAGGACCCCCATTAAACGTGGCCCAGTCGACTGGAGCTGTAGAATACACCGACTGCTTTTCTGTAGCGAGGTAAGACCATCCCTCCAAAGAGGCTCTGTCGGCAGACTGCTTCTCTGCAGAGTGGCAAGACTCTTCCCACGTGACCCAGTCGGTTGGGGTTGTAGAATACATTGACTGCATCTCTGCAGAAGGGTAAGACCCCCCCCACTAAACGAGTGTCCTGGATCTAACACTAAACACTCTGATTGTGCTGGAGCTTTGGGGAATGCAGAGTACATTTACATTACCATCGCTCCCAAGTCCACTCTGGCCCGGATTGGTAGCACCTGATAGGGTCCCATCTCTTGGTCTAATAAATCTAAACTGTGTGCTTATGCTAAACTGAATAGTTTGAAATAGAACTTTTTTTATATATGGAAACTGTGCGTAAACAAAAAAAAACTTAACTTATGCTTAACTGAATGGTTTGAAATAGAACTGTTTTATGAATAAAATGGATTTGGCATTAAATAACCTACAAAAGCTAATATGCTATTGAAAAAAACGAAACCAAGCAAATAACACTGAGTTCATGCGTTTCAAACAAAAAGGAGCTATCTCCACTCGAACCGGCAATTAGTGGACCAGTTTACGTACTTGGGCAGCAACGTCTTATCTACTAACGGTGTTGTCTACGTATACCTAGCGAAGGCGGGAATGATATTGATAAGTTATTGTAGCTGTGTCCATACTAATATACGGATGCACTACATGGATGTTAACTAGACACTAAGAGCAAAAGCTAGACAGAAGCTACGCAAGAATACTGAGTGCTGTTTTGAACAAGTCCTGGAAGAAACACCCCCACAAAACAGCAGTTGAACACAACTGGAGAAGTGAGGATGAACTAATAAGTGACGTTCTCTTATGGACTACTACACAAAGACACACCAGTGTCAGCTGACCAGCAAGGACTTACATTCGTCATCTTTACGCCGACACTGGATACAGCTTAGAGGAGCTATCAGGAGCGACAGATGATAGGGATGAATTGTGATAGCGAGAGCCAGGGAACAACGTGTGATCAGCGTGGCATATGCATATATATATATATATATATATATGCATGTATATATATGTGTATATACATATATGTATCAACTATTGTCCCTATACAGGGATTAAATATCCCATTAAGGTTTATTTGTCATTAAATAAAGAAACGAGGGGAAACTATATATATATATATATAGTCATCCACAGACAGATCTGTTTCATTCTATCAGAACTCATCAGTGTGGCTAGACAGTAGCTTCCCGTAGCTGGGATCGAAACCCGGTTGACTTATATATATATATATATATATATATATATATATATATAAATTCTTCTTTCTTCTCCTTAATTCTTCTTTCTTTCATTTTCCACCAATACAAACCGACTTTTTATAGACGCCATGTTTCTCCTTAACTGGTTTAAAAATTTATGTTTCATGATGTAATCTTTTTCGAATATTTTTTGAATATTTTTCAGTATTTGTTCAAACCATTATTTCAAATTCATAATATCCACCCTGAAGATAATAAGAAACAATTTCTGCCTGAAATTTTTGTAATTTCATATCTTAAACAATTCTGTCGATACGCGTCGGTGGATCTAGACCAATATTTAGAATTAAATTTTTTCTCATCCATTTATTTATATTTTTCTTTCCGTTTTCTTTATACAACATATCTGTCTGATTAAACTTCCTACCTTACACACACACACACACACACACAAACACACACACATATATATATAATAATAATTATATATTAGATTTATATATTTAATACCGTAGAAGTTTGTCTGCGATTGGTATAATTGTCACTTTCATGTTTCATTGTTTTTTATTTATTTATTTATTATTATTATTATTATTATTATTATTATTATTATTATTATTATTATTATTATATAATAGCTCTATCCGAGGTATTGAGCACTTTCCATATATTGCACTTGGTTCGCCACAAACCCACAAAGTGATTTAGTGACAGCCAACATCCTCCTCCTCCTCATCATCATCATGTCGTGCCGTTAGCACGGATATCCCAGACACTCTCTCGCCACTTCTCCCTATCATTCATCGCTTCTGGCAGGTCTTCAGGGCTACATCCCGGATCCTCACATAGCTGCTGTTTGTGTGTCCGAGCTGGTCATCCTGCTTTTGCTTGGCCATATGCGGGGGTCCATAGAAGTACATCACTGATGAGTTCGTCCTTACTTCCCCAGCAGTGTCCTGCATGTCTGGTTCGTCTTACTTGTATAGTTTTCGTGACAGGAGGCAGGTGGCCGTATAGTTGGTGCCTTGTGGGGTGTTGCCGCCTGGACTTGTTTAATATTGCTCGCAGCATTCTTGTGTAATTGCCGTCTTGGAAAGGTCGGCTGAAAAGTTCATCGGTTGAGCAAGGTAATCTCTCGCACCTTCTGTCCCCGCCTTCTCTCTCTCTCTCTCTCTATATATATATATATATATATATAATGATAAACTCTCCAGTCGATTAGTTAAAGATGAAAACCATTGGACTGTTTACCCTGGTAATTTGTTTATAGGGGTAAAGGCACGTATAGAAGCTAGCCTCATAGTCTATCTAAAATTATATATATATATATACATACATATATATATATATATATATATATATATATAATTTTAGTCGTATGTCTTTGTATATATAAAAAATGATAGATTTTAAATTGTAATTTCACACAAGCTAAATTAACGAAAAAAATTACTTAAGGGAAGTAAACTGACCATAGTTATGTCCCTTTCACTGTAACCGCCATCTTTTGACTTAAGTTTTAGTTTGATATGATTTGGTTTACTTAACGGCATATTTACCCCGAATGGGTTATTTAAAGTCGAAATTTGATTGATTTGTAAATTTGATTATTTAGTGTTCCATTGCACTGAATCTTTAATCGTTTCTTTTTTGAGTTCAGTAATAATTTATTTGCTCAGTTATATGGTGTCAAGTATTCCTATACAATAAATCTATATATAACTATGATTTAAAGTAACTATTTCTATTTAATAATAATAATAATAATAATAATAATAAAGACTAGACACGACTTGGTAGACAAGGTGATCCAGTAGGAGATATGCAAGGAATCTGAATTTGACCATACGATCAAATGGTATATGCACAACCCAGTATCTGTCCTAGAAAATGACACACATAAAATCTTATGAGACTTTGACATACAAACGGATCACCTAATCTCAGTCAGTAGACTAGACCTTATAATAATAAAAAAAAAGAAAAAAAAAAGAGAATTTTCAAAATTGTGAACTTTGCTATACCGGCTGAACACAGAATAAAACTGAAAGAAAGTGAAAAGAAGGATAAGTACCTGGACCCTGCTAGCGAATTGAAAAAAAAACAAAACAAACTATGGAACATGAAAGTGATAATTATACCAATCGTGATTGGTGCTTTTGGTACAGTAACTAAAGGATTATTAAAGGGACTGGAGGACTTGGAAGTCGGAGGACGAGTGGAGACTATCTAAACTACAGCTTTATTGAGAACGGCCAGAATACTGAGAAAAGTCCTAGAGACTTGAGGAGACTTGTTGTCGCTCAAAATCCAGTGAAAACTATCAGCTAAAACTGATGTGAAAAACTCCCAAGGAGTAAATAATAATGATAATAGAACAAAACGAAAAGTGCGGTTCAGCACCTTCACGACTCCGACAAAAAAAAAAAAAAAAAAAAAAAAAAAAAAAAATGGCTGAATTGTACCTTTCCTTACCAAAATATTGGCAGAACTTTTGAATCCCCTTCGTATCATCACATAAGTTAAAGACATCAAGCAGGGAGAGGTTGGATGGCAATAATAAAGAATTTCTCTCACCATTCATTGGGGCAACGCATGTTCAATTCTTTCGGCTGGGATTATGGATTCTTGTTAACATTTAACCATATAAACTAATATTTTGGAAATATTGATTTGTATGAATCATGAAAACTAATGCTAGATTTGGCAAGTTTTATAAGCAAAATTCAATTTTCAAAATGCAGGTAAATTTTAAAGCTGATATGGTTTGTTTTCTTTGCTTAATGGCATGTCAAACTTCGAGGGTTATGTAATGCTAAAACTATACTTGTAGAAAAACCTCAGTGATACTATTGTATACTCATAAAGGAATGAATGAAGGACCACAACACATTTCTTTATAAAAATATCTACTTTCTCTTTATTACTCGAAGGTTCGAAATTGGCTGAGAGAGAGAGAGAGAGAGAGAGAGAGAGAGAGAGATAGAGAGAGAGAGAGAGAGATGAAGGACTCAGACATAGGCTAACGGATAACTACTATATGACATTTTTTTTTTCAACTACGCTGTGATTCTATATTCAGGGCCTTAAGTCTTTGCTTCTTTGACGGGAGGTTCTCAGCCGGGTTCCGCTGGGGGCCGCTTGGCTTCTTCTCATGGCACTCACCGGCCGCTCTCTGAATCCGACTCCATTCTGTCAACCCGATAACTGCGACTGACCGTTCTGTCTGTGGGTACCTGTGTATATATAGTTTTATTACACCTATGCATTCCTTCCGGCTGTCAACCCACCTGACCTGCTTTCGCTGTTCTCTTGTCTACATTGCAGAAATATCCTGATTTAGAAATCCCTAATTGAAGAGTCAGTCAAATGTCAGTATGCAACAACACTACTTAACCCACAGATAGGAGGTGTTATACCTTTTCCAAGGGCATTAGTCCGAAAGTGAACGTAACAGCTTGATTGCAGTTCGAACTTGCGTACTTCAAAGCCGCAGTCAAGCCTTTTAGCCATAACACCATGGGGACTCCAAAATTAATATCAGGAGAGAAAATGTGACTATGCTCTTTGGATGCTTTTATTATGATAGCCATACTTTTATTCACGCAAGTAGTTAGCGACCATAGTCGAGGATAGCCCGAAGGCCCCGTTTTCAATAGCTACTTCACCGAGGCGTAGGGGAGGGCGCTACTCCTTCCCCTGGATTGCTCCACTTTACCCTTGATACGTACCTTATAATGCTGAGTGTTAAGCAAGGAGATATCAAGTATAATTTTTTAAAAGTCTTTGGTATGACGCGACCTGGGACTGAACCCTGGTCTCCCGGACCATTAGCGAACATTCTACCTACTTGGATAATTTTACGCAAGTATTCAGTTCTTAAAAACAAATAACTTACAAGTGAATTGTAAATCAATAAATGGTAAGTTATAGTTTTAATAACGACAGAAAACTCAGTAAATATCCAATTCAAAGAAGATTAAATTTATTTGTTTAAATTTCTATGATGAAGCTGGATAATTGTTATTACTTAGAATATAGGACTATTGACCTCATCTGTAATGTTATACTCACAACGTTTCGGCCGATATATCTTTCGGTCTTCTTGTGTTTCATGTCGAACTCGGAGTCCACACAGAATTTCGAACTGAACCCTTTACTTGAATCACAGGGGTAGACTGATCCAAACAAAGGGTTCAGTTCGAGATTCTGTGTGGACTCCAGAGTTGAACATGAAACACCTGAAGAAGGTTGGTTGGTTGGTTGGGTTTTATGGCATATCAACCTTTCTAGGTTATTTAACGCCAAATCAATTTTGATGTAAGTAATCAGTTCTATTTCAAACAATTCAGATTAACATGACTACACAATTTAATTGTCAAAAACATTCCTATTTCAAGCTATTCAATTTATTCGAACAGTTCTAATGGAGCTAATTCAGTTTAGTATAAGTATATATTTTGTTTACACACATTTAGATGTCAAAACAGTTCTATATGAAGCAATTCAGTTGAGTGTAAGTAGAGTTTCAATGTCCAAAACAGTTCCATTTCAAACAATTCAGTTTAGCATAAGCACACAATCTAAATTTAAGTACACAGTTTATTTGTCAAAAACATTTCTATTTCAAGCAATTCAGTTCAGTCAAACAGTTCTAATTCAAACAATTCTGTATAGCATAAGTACGCAGTTAGTTCTATTTAATCGACAGATAGGGCCCTATCGGGTGCAACCATTCTGAGCCAGAGTGGACCTGTGAGCAATAGCAATGAAGGGGTACGCCGCATTCCCCCAGCTCCAGCATCACTGGAGCCTCACCATCAGATCGTTTAGTGTCATATCCAGGACTCTCATTGGATGGAGGTACTATTTACCAACCCCTCCGCTCGGGCAGGATATGACACAAGGTCAGTTTTTAAGCGGAGTTTAACAGGTTTGAATTCAGAGTTTTCCTTCTCCTAGACTAGTTGCCTCACCAAGGCTGAAGAACCTAGTCCGTCCTACTATTTACCCATAGCTGGAGGGAGAATAAGGGGGTTCATACCTTTCCCAAGGGTATTTGCCCGAAAGTGAACGTAATAGCGCGACTGGAGTACGAACTCGCGTACTACGATTCCGCAGTTCATCGCTTTAACCATTACACCACGAGGACACCCCATTGGATGGAGGTGGGTCTTACCTCTCTGCAGAGGTGCAGTCGGTGTATTCTACAACTCCAGCCGACTGGGCAACCAGAAGAAGGTCGAAGGACATATGTTATATAGCTGGGATGAATGAAGTGGCATGACACTTTCTTTACAAAAATATATCTCTTTTTATTTCTCTCGCAAGGGTTGAAGCTGGCTGTAGGCGTGTGAGAGAGACAGGGAGACGGAGACGAAGACAGACGGAGAACATAGAGACAGACTGGCGGAGGACTTCTATATAAAGATAATTTAATAATCTTTAAGGAAAATGCGGTAATTCTTTAAATTTAAGCAAAATTCAATAATTCTTATTTTTGAAATCAAAATTTAATAAATTCTATTTTAATTTTTCTTCAAAGATAGTAAATAGTTTCTGTGCTGAAAATGATGTGATTTAACTGTTAAAAGTTATCAGGCAGATAAAAGATAAATTCTGATATTGATAAAATGAAGATCGTCTGCAAATTCGGACGATTCAGTTGAAGGTTTTCAAGATGAAAAAAAAAAAAAATTCAAATCCAGAAATTCAATCCAAGAAATTTTATCTAATACAAAATATAAACAAGATATTTACTTAAAAGTTCTCAAGCGATATCTTAAAGATAAACAATTAACAGTTTTACAGTATCGAAAGAGAGGCAAAATTGAAATGTTTCTACAATTTTTTGAAAAATAAAAAACTATTTTATAAGAGTTTTTACCGTTTTGCTTATGTTTACATAGATGCAATCAGAAAAAACTCGAAAATATAGTTTTATATAATTTTAGATTAATCGATACTACAAATGTAACGGGAATTAAACAACTGTCTTGTTAATTTCGACAGTAAAAAGAGAATTAATCTCAAATAATTATCTTTAACAAAACTTGTTAAAGATTTTCATTTTAAAATGAAACTTGGTTTTCAGAAACAGAAGACAAATAAATATAAAAAATACGTTTTTTTAATTCCGTATTAAAAAGAGTTATTTATCTCGAGAGTGTCACCCTTTTTTTTTTAAAAAATGAATTTGCTTGTTCAAATTACAATAATTTTTTCTTAATACATAAATGATTATGTATAAAAGTTAGAATATAATTTATGATAAAAGTTATGATCATAATTTTATAAATATTTGAATTTCGATTTTTCGACATACGAAAAACTGGAGAAAGAACTGTACGTCTTTACCGTACGAATTCAATGTTTCTTCTAATAATTTTTCGTTAGTCAAAATATTCTTTCGAGTTCAAATTTCTCGCCAATTCATTAAGCAGAAGATAATTTGAAACGTTACATTTTTTTTTTAAATTTGAAACGCTACAGTTCTTTTTTTTTTTTAAATTTGAAACGCTGCAGTTTGGAATTTTCAAACCGAACACACAGACACAGCATTTCATCACTTTTACAACAGCGACTCAAGCGTTCATTTCCCTTTACAAAATATTTAAAATAAAAACGCTTGGAACAAAAATAAACAAATATTTGTCTGGGAATGAATTAAAATATCATTAGATAATTTATTTATTTTTTAAATATATATTGACCTTTTTTTTAACCCACGTTGTGCTTCCATATTCAGGGCCTTCCGTCTTTGCCTCTTTAACGGAAGGTATTCAACTGGGTCCCGCTGTGGGCCACTGCCAGTACCGCCCCTGTCACGAGTAGCAACCAGCGCGGCTAACCGTGACTTTGTGACTGCACGACTGACCGTAACTCTGTGGTTACACGTGTATATATAATTTCATAACGTCTATGCATCCCGGTTGTCAACCCACGTGACCCGCTTTTGGAAGTCAACCCACGTGAGCAGCTTACACCCGCGCATCACTTGTTTTCCGGTAATCACTTTGTTTACATAGCTGGAAGATCTCGTCTGAGAAATTCTTGATTGACGGCTCTGTCAAAGGTCAATATGCAGCACAAATCGGCGGAAACGTTATTAGCATAACTATTAAGATGAGGTCAATAGTCCGAATATTCTGAGTAATAACAGATTAAATTCAGTTCATATAAATTTTATATACTGAAGTTTGATTTCTTCTTAGAAAACGGGTTTCAAACTCAAGGAATCAAATGGGTCATTACTTCCTCGGAGAGAGACACAGTGGACTAAATATCCGATGAGGAGGTTGTCTACCAGCTGTTATAATACTAATCTGCAATATAGCTGATTGGCTGTTACTTTTTTCCCCATTAAAATGATTAAAGTGAGTTGAATATTTGAATTTGTACAAAAATGGCGGGCGACAAATTCTTCGTTTCAAATTTTTCTAAAATCCATTTTTACTTTTGGTAAATTCCTTTTTTCCCCATTTCATTGTATTTCAAGCGTAAATTGAAATAAATAGTTTCACGAATATCAATAAGACCGAGAAAACAAAGGATAAGTTTTGTAGCGGTCGTGTGCATACTACAATATGGATGCACCACATGGACGCTGACTAAGCGTATAGAGAAAAAGCTTGGTGGCAATTGCACAAGAATGCTACGAGCTATATTAAGCAAATTCTGGAAGCAACATCCTACAAAACAGCTGCTGTACGACCACCAACCTCCCATCTTTAAAAAACATCCAAATCAGACGAACAAGACATGTGGGACGATGCTGGAGGAGTAAGGAAGAACTTATAAGTGATATTCTGCCGTAGACTCCCTCCCACGGACGAGCTGGTGTTGAACGATTTGCTATGACTTATCTACAACAGATCTGTATGGACACAGGATGTAGTCTAGAGGACCTGTCGAATGCTATGATCTGCCGTAGACTCCATCACACGGACGAGCAGGTGTTGAACGATCTGCTAGAACTTATCTACAATAGCTCTGTATGGACACAGGATGTAGTCTGGAGGACCTGCCGAGTGCAATGGATGAGAGAGACGACAGGCGAGATAGGTAGATTGATACACAGAGAGAGAGAGAGAGAGAGAGAGAAAGAGAGAGAGAGAGAGAGAGTGTCAGGGAGATTCGTGCTAGCAGCACGACATGATGATTATCAATATTACTTGACAATTTTCTTTCTTCTTATGTTATGTAATTTCCCCATGTTCCAGTGTGCGTGTTTATTGTCTGATATCTCAGGTACACCATCCCCATGCCAACATTAGTTAACAAATTTTTTTCTTTTTATGTTAGGAAATAAATAAATTTCCATATGTTCCAGTGTGCGTGTTTATTGTCTGACATCTCAGGTACACCTTCCCCATGCCAAAATTAGTTAACAATTTTTTTCTTCTTATGTTATGAAATAAACAAATTTCCCCATGTTCCAGTGTGCGTGTAAATTGTCTGACATCTCAGGTACACTTTCCCCATGCCAACATTAGTTAACAATTTTTTTTCTTTTTATGTTATGAAATAAACAAATTTCCCTATGTTCTAGTGTGAGTGTTAATTGTCTGTCATCTCATGTACACACTTTACGCCAACATGGTTTGTCAAATCTACTTCTTCTGACGTTATGAAACAAAGCAAATTGCTCACATTTTGTTGTTTGGTTTAATTTTCTATGATCGCAGTCATCCTTCCACTACAATAGATCTTAGAAATAAGCCAAAGTTGATTTTACCAACGTTCTTATTAGGTTAGGTTAGGTTATTTGGTTAAATGCCATATCAACCATTGAAGGTTATTTAATGCTATGTTTTGTTTTAATAGATATGATTTGTTTTAACACAGATGATTCTATTTAATATTAATCATTTGTTAGCACACAATTAAATAGTTCTAAGTATTGCTATTTAATTGCAACAATTCTGTTGAATATTAACACAGTCAAATGGTTATAGGAATTGTTATCTAACAGCAACAATTCTATTTAATATTAATCATTTGTTAGCACACAATTAAATGGTTCTAAGTATTGCTATTTATTGTGAATTAAATTACTATGACCAGAAAATCCGGCAATCACTTACGCACGACATACGGAAACACTGGACAGATGTTTCGACCTTATTAGGTCTCATCAGCAGTGAATACCGTGATCTCCACCACTGGAGATCGAACCAGTGACCACAGATTGTTGAGCCGAAACTGTACAACTGAGCCACCAAATCCATATCGCACACAAGTGACGCCAAATTAACTTGTGACCGTGTCCTCTGTAAAGAGTACGGATGTAACTTGCTAGACGCATTCTGGTTAATTGGCCGCGCAATCACCATGACTAGTTAATTTGGCATCACTTGTGGCGATATGGACTTGGTGGCTCAGTTGTAGAGTTTCGGCTCTGCAATCTGTAGTCGCTGGTTAAATCTCCAGTGGTGGAGATCACGGTATACACTACTGGTGAGAGCTAATAAGGTCGAAACATCTGTCCAGTGTTTCCGTATGTCATGCGTAAATGTTCACCGGATTTTCTGTTCATGGTAATTCAATTCATAATATAATTTCTCTACTTAAAAAAGAAAATGTAGATCTATATCCTTGCTCTTGAGGTTATAATAATTACGCGGATGCGTATTTCTAATCCTCTTAGGAAGTTGTGGCCCTGGCGGTGACCGTGTGCCCTGGAAAGAGTACGGATGTAACTCGCAAGACACATTCAGATAATTGTCCGTGCAAAATACAATGACTAGTTAATTTGGCGTCACTTTTGTGCGATATGGACTGTTGGGTCAATGGTTCGATTTGCAGTGGTGGAGATCACACTATACACTGCTGGTGAGACCTAATAGGGTCGAAACAGTTGTCTAGTGTTTCCGTATGTCGTGCGTCAGTGTTTGCCGGATTTTCTGGTCATGGTAATTCAATTTACAATATATACTATTTACCCAACCCCTCTGCTCGGGCAGGATATGACACAAGGTCAATTTTTTTAAGCGGAGTTTAACAGGTTTGAATTCAGAGTTTTCCTTCTCCTAGACTAGTTGCCTAACCAAGGCTGAAGAAACCAGTCTGTCCTACTATTTACCCATAGCTGGAGGGAGAATAATTGGATTCATACCTTTCCCAAGGGTATTAGTGCTATGTGAAATGCAATCAGTCTCGTCCAGGATTTGAACTCGTGTCGCCGTGTCCATTTCCTACGACGATAACGACTACACCACGGGCACCTCCAAATTTAATTTACAATATAATTCGTCTGAGTAAAAAAGAAAATGCAGATCTACCGCAATAATTCTGTTGAATATCAACGCAGTCAAAAGGTTACAGGTATTGTTATTTTACAGTAACAATTCTTTTTAATATTAATCATTTATTTGCGTATTGTAAAATGGCTTAAAACAGCAAGTCATCATCATCATCATATCATGCTGGCAGCACGGATATCCCTGACCCTCTCTCGCCACTCCTCCCTATCGTTCATCGCCCTAGGTAGGTCTTCAGGACAACATCCTGTATCCTCACATAGCTGCTTAATGTACGTTCGAGCTGGTCGTCCTGCTTTTGCGCGGCCATGTGTGGGGATCCATAAGAGTACATCTCTTATGAGTTCATCTCTGCTTCTCCAGCAGTGTCCTGCATGTCTGGTTCGTCTGACTTGAATATTTTTCGTGATAGGGGGCAGGTGGCCGTACAGTTGGTGTCTTGTGGGGTGTTGCTGCCAGGACTTGTTCAGGATTGCACGCAGCATTCTTGTGTAATTGCCATCTAGTTTCTTCTCCAGCCGTTTTGTTAGCGTCCATGTAGTGCATCCATATAGCAGTATCGATGTGACCGCTGCTTGGAAGAAACTGCGTTTCATTTTATCTGTTAGGTCTGATTTCCATATAATCGATAGCCTATTGATAGCTGTCCATGCTTTCGTTAACCTCGTTTCGATGTCCTTTTCGGTTGATTCGACGCTGCTTCCTAGGTACGTGAATTTGTCTACTAGTTTAAGTGGGGTTCCTTCTAGAGTGGAGATGTCCCCCGTTTGGTTATAGCACATATATTCCGTTTTGTGTGCATTAACATAGAGGCCTATGCTTGCTGCTGCTCGTTCCAAACTATGCAGAAGTGTTTCGGCTTGGTCAGGTGTATTTGCCAGTATCGCTATGTCATCAGCGTAGTCGGCGTCGGTAATTGTTGTTGCAGGGTATCTTCTGCTTCTTTTCTTCGTCAGTTCGAAGCCATTCTCTTAAGTAATAACCCTTTAGTAAATGATTGAACAGTTCCATTTGACCTATTGATGGGACCTTAACAGGTACTACCACTTCAAGCCAGAGTGGACCTGTGCGTGACAGCAATGAAGGGGTACTCCCCATTTCCCAAAGCTCCAGGACTGGAGCCTCACCATCAGATACAGTTTAGTGTCTTACACAGAACACTCAATGGCGAGCAGGGTGTTACCCCTCTGCAGAGATGCAGTCAGCGTATTCTACAGCTCTAGCCGACTGGGCTTGTTCTTATTGGGAATCTTGTGTTTTTTTGTAATGTAGTTAAAATCTTTATTTCTTTGCAGTATCTCATCGACTGAATGTTAATATACACCTAGCGAAGGCGTGGACTGCTATCGACAAGTTATTGATCATATGCAAGTTTGATCTATCCGATAGAACAAAACAGGATTTTTTACAAGCTGTGGCTTTATTGGTACTACTGTATGGATGCACTACTTGAACACTAAGAAAGCGTATGGAGAAAAAGGTAGATGGGAACTGCACAAAAATGCTGTTTTGAACAAATTCTGGAAGCAACACCACACAAAACAACAGATGTACGGCCACTTATCTCCCATCTCAAAAATCATCAAAGTATGATGAACAATACACGCGGGACACTACTGGAGAAGCAAGGATGAACTCATAAGTGACGTTCTTCAATGGATCCTTACATTTGAATGTATCAATGATGGATGACCAACAAAAACTTACATCAGTTCTGAGCGGACACTGGATGTACTTTAGAGGACCTGCTGGGAGAGATGTATGATAAGAACAGAGAGAGAGAGAGAGAGAGAGAGAGAGAGAGAGAGAGGTTTGGTTGAATTTATGTCATATCAATCATTGTTGGTTATTTCACGTAAAATCCTCTTCATATATATTTAATCCTCATCGTATATATTTTAAATATATAATTTGTAAAAACATTTTGTTGATAACATTTTTCAATGAGCCTGGGTTCATTTTTTGCACATAGTTAAATAGATATTGATACATAATTTGGGAGTTGATAGTCTGTAGGTAACTTTATTTTAAAATGAGTTAGAATTCATTTGTTTGTACACTAGTATTTTTATTGGTCTGGTTCGATTAGTTATTGTTGTTGGTTATTCAGAACCAAAACCTGTTTTTACAAATATATTAAATGTATGATTTGCAAACACATTTTTTTAGATACATACACTTAAATGATCAAACAGTTCTATTTCAAATAATTCAATTTAGCCTAAGTCATTTGTTTGCACTCAGTTTAAATGGCAAACTGTTCTATTTGACCCATGGATAGGACCCTATCAGGTGTTACCACTCCGAGTCAGAGTGAACCTGGGAGCGATGCCAAAGAAGGGGTACTCCAAATCCCCAAAAGCTCCAGCATTACTATTTAGTCTCATATTCTGGAAACTCGTTGAGGGGCTCTTACACAGATGCAGTCTGTGTATTTTCCAGCCCCAGCCTACAGGGTTCGAAACATGGTTTGGAGCGAAGGAAAATTACCAAATTTTAGGAAACGAAATATTTGTGAATGATAGTACGAAAATTATTTTGTCCCGTGTCGGGGAGAAATAGTTTGTTGACCGCATGCAGCAGTGTGTTTGATTTCTTACCTTAGAATATTCAGCCCGGTCAGTTGGGACTGGAAAATATATTGACTGCATCTCTGCAAAAGGGTAAGATGCACCAACGTGTGTCCTGGATATGACATTAAAACATCTGATGGCAGGTTCCCAGACTTGAAGCTTTGGGGAATATTGAGTACCTCTTCATTGCCATCGCTCCCAGGTCCACTTTTACCAGGAGTGGTAACACCTAGTCGGGTCCCATCCCTGGGTCAAAAAGAAGTGTTAGACATTTAAATTGTGTGCAAACAAATGCCTTACGTTAAATTGAATAGTTAGAAATAGAACTATTTGACTGACGTTTAATTGAATGTTTGTGATACACAGAAATACTTGGAACAGTTTAACTGTGCTAACGAATGAGAAATGTTGAATAGAATTGTTACTGTTGATTAGCAATACTTGAAACTTTTAATTGTGTGTTCGAATTGATTTGTTAGTGCTACATAGAGATACTTGAAACCATTTAACTTTGAGAACAAAACTATTTTGGTTAAATGACTTCAAATATGGTATGTAACAAATGATTAATACTTAATAAAACTATTCAAGTTAGAATATTTTGAACAATTTACTGTGTAAACAATTGTAGTACTTATGTGCAAACAAATTATCTCTGGCTAAACTATTGACTTACAAATCATATGAAAAACCATTAACTGTATGGAAACAAATGAGCTCTGGCTCGTTAAAAATATTATCTGCAAACTATGTGTTTACAAATCATATATGATATGCATAAAGGGGATTTGGCATTAAATAATCTACAATGGTTGATATGTCATAAAACCCAACCCAACCAAATCATATGTATTTGATATATATGTATAATGAGGATTTGGCATTAAATAACCTTTAAGGGATGATATTCCACAATACCCAACCAAATCAAAATATATATATATATTTGATATATATGTATAAAGAGGATTTGGCATTAAATAATCTCCAATGGTTGATATGCCATAACACCACACCCAACCAAATCAAATATTTTTGATATATATGTATAAAGAAGATTTGTCATTAAATGAATTATAATGGTTGATATGCCATAAAATCAAACCCAAACAAACCATATATATTTGTTATATATGTATAAAGAGGATTTAGCATAAAAAGCCTACAATGGTTGGTATACCAAAAAAACCCAACCAAACCAAATCACATATATTTGATATATATTTATAAAGAGGATTTGGCATTAAATAACCAACAATGGTTGATATGCCATAAAACCCAACCAAATCATATATATTTGTTATATATGTATAAAGATGATTTGGCGTTAAATGACCAACAATGGTTGATATGCCATAAAACCCAAAGCATCCAAAACAACCCCCCCATCCCCCCCAAAAAGATTCAAAATAAATCGTTTGAAAACTTTATAAATAGTCACCTTTGATTTTCAGTTGATGCATATAAATGTTTATGTTTCAATATCAAAAGAAAGCATTCATGTACAGTAGGTTGAGTGATGGATTACTTCTACCGGCACATCAACCTGTTTAGAGCTGTTTTATGTCTAGAGGTTAGTGAATTGTGTTCATGGTACATCTATATTTACAAGTTCTAACAATCATATGGTTTCAAGAAATTATTTTATATAATAAGTCATTGGTTTGCACACGGTTATATAGTTTCTTTGTTTTATGGCATATCAACCTTCATAGGTTATTTAATGCCAAGTCTAGCCTTGTAGAAAGACAGGAGTTGTACAATTTAACCCAAAGTAGGGGGAATAAGGGGATTCATATCCTTCTCTAGAGTATTACTCCAAAAGTGAAAGGCGGGAATTCGAACGCGTTTACAACGATGTCGCAGTCAAGCACGTTAGCCACTACGACCGTGTAACTCCTCCACAAACGATAATATGGTTTGAAGTAATCAATAATAATAATAATAATAATAATTAGTTAACAATTATAGCTTAAAGTAGCTATTCTTTATAAAAATGATTAACAGTTTTATAGTGTCGAGTATTCTACTTGAATACAAATAATTTTTAAACTGATCTGTTTTCTAAGTTTTATTTATTTAAAAATAATTTTTTTTTTAATGGCGTGACTTATGAAGATGGGCTTTCTTTGAACAATGTTTTTCTTTCTTTTTTTCTTTCTATAGTTCATCAATATCTTGATCAATTTCTTTGTTTCTTTGTTCCTTTGTTTCTTTGATTCATCACTATTTTTGTTTGTTTCTTTGGTTCTTTCTTTCTTTGAACATTGTTTTTCTTTCTTTTTTCTTTCTGTGTTTCATCAATATCTTGATCCCTTTCTTTCTGTTTCGTTTATTTGTTTGTTTGATTCTTTCTTTCTGTGCTAATAACTTTCTTTATTTATTTCTTTCTTTGAATGCTTTCTTTCTTTCTTTCTTTCTTTCTTTCTTTCTTTGAACGCTTTCTTTCTTTCTTTGATTCATCACAATTTTTGTTAGTTTTTTCTTTCTTTCTTTTAACTTTGTTTTTCTTTTTTCTTTCTTTCTTTGATTCATCACAATTTTTGTTAGTTTTTTTCTTTCTTTCTTTTAACTTTGTTTTTCTTTTTTCTTTCTGTGTTTCATCAGTATCTTGATCACTTTCTTTCTGTTTCGTTTATTTGTTTGTTTGATTCTTTCTTTCTGTGCTAATAACTTTCTTTCTTTCTTTCTTTCTTTCTTTCTTTCTTTCTTTCTTTGAACGCTTTATTTGAACGCTTTCTTTCTTTCTTTCTTTCTTTGAACGCTTTCTTTCTTTATTTATTTCTTTCGTTCTTTCTTTTTTTTCTTTCTTTCTTTGAACAATGTTTTTCTTTTTTATTTCTTTCTATACTTCATCAATATCTTGATCTATTTTTTTTCTTTCTTTCTTTCTTTCTTTCTTTTACTGAACTAAATCACTTTCTTTCTTTTTTTTTGTCTTTCTTTCTTTCTTTCTTTCTTTCTCCAGAAAACCATTTCTAAAAATGCGACACTTCTCAATAGCTGGCATTTCTCTGTCTCGCATTAGTTTTAGTAGACTTTTCTTTTATTTTGTATAATTGGCGACCCGAGTTATAAGAGAGTTGAGTGGGTTGCATTGGGAGTAGGGGAGCAGGAAGTAATGGATGGAACTGAGCTATTGTATGTTCCGAATCTGGATTCTTTCCTGCCGAGGCACCAGTCAATGTTCTTCCCATTTTCTCGGGATTTCGCGCTCACCGGTGGCAACGCGTTGCCGACTAAGGCCGAGTCTGTTTAATAGGGGTCGTAGCGATTCGCTCTTGGTCGGGTCGAGGTGGGCCAAGGAAGGGCAGCCTTGAAGATCGGGGACGGGCCATTTTGCCGGGCAAGGTGAACCAATGTCAAATATATGACGGCAGCTAGGGATTCAGATAATTAGGGTCTATAGACTTGGAAAAAGGGGAAAGAAAAAAGACTGCGTGGTAAAATAATGCCTTGACATAGAGTGGTATAGGAGCGAATTAGATGCTTATTCAAAATATTTCGCATGTCGTCAGATGTTGACTTCGCTGAATATTGGGACAAGGGAACCTTAAATAAGGCTTTTTAGAGACGAACAGACATAAAAGAAAGCCAAGTTTTTGTAGGGACGACGATAGTAGTTTCAAATACGAGATGAATTCAACTATGATGTAATAGTCAACAAGATGGCCGAACTGTAACTTCGATCCTCATTGGACATGTCATATTTCTGGACGATCCAAAGAGAGTGGTTTTCACTTGGTTCGAGACAGAACTCAAAAAACCGTCGATTGTCGTTTTACTTTCGAGTGATGGAAAGAAGTTGACAAACACATTCTATATTTTAGATTGCCGCCAGTCCCTTTTGTTAAGGGTAAGGTTTTTGCCGATATTTCAGAGAGAGAGAGAGAGAGAGAGAGAAATTTTTAAACCAAGTCCCTGAGTGTACATATTTAGGTGTAATAATACAAGCGTGTCTATACGAATATGAATGCATATATATATATATATATATATATATATATATATATATATATATATATGTGGGTGCATGTGTATCAGTATGGGTGTTTGTGGCCGTAGGTACAGTGCATATGTAGGTGCGGTGAATATGTATATGTTAATAGTCATCCCTTCCTCACGAGCAGGATGCGACACAAAGTCAATTTTTTTCTGCTGAGTTTAAGTTTAACATGTTTGTATTCAGAGTTTTCCTTCTCCTAGACAGGCTGCCATACCAAGATTAGATATCTCTGTCTGCCCTACTATTTACCCATAGCTGGAAGAAGAGTAGTAGGATCCCTACTTTTCCCATGGGTATTAACGCAATGTAAAATGTAAACAACATTGTCCAGGATTTGAACTCAGTTCACCGTGTCCATTTCCAACGACGATAAGCATTACTCCACAAACGCCTCCGAAAAAAAAAAAAAAAAAGCACATTATATTCATTCTAAAAAATACAAATAATATGGACTATAGAAATCAGAAAAATCATATGAACATCAACAAGAATCAGTAACCGACACTAAAGAAGCTATTATTCTCTGGGACTAATAAAAATGAAGAGCAATTGACCAAATTTCGAAGTTAAGAACTATAAAAGAAAAACATGCTTTCTAACTGATATGCCAGTGCCAACACAGCAGCCAAAGAAAATAATAAAAATATGTAATTCCAAAACTACAACCTTTTTAGTAATAGCAGGAGCCCTATGTATAATCAAGTGACAATAAGCACTTTAACAAGATATCTAGCAGTCTCAGCCAAGATGAAATTAAAAAAAGAAATGTACTTGCGGAACTGCTCATCTCCTTAAGAGAGTACTATCAATGTGAATGGAAACGTAATTAGTTGAGTTTTAAGGCATATCAACACTTGTAGGTTATTTAATGCCAAATTCTATTTGTACATGTGTATTATATATATAATATATATTTATATATAAATATAATATTTATATATAAATATATAATTATATATATATATTATTATATATATATATTATAATATATATATATATTTATATATAACTATAATATTTATATATAAATGTATAATTTGTTAACAAATAGTTTGTAGATAACATTTTTAAACGAGGCAGCGTTCATTTGTTTGTTTGTTTGTTTGTGTTTTATTGCATATCAACCTTCGTAGGCTATTCAAAGACAAATCCATTTTTATACAAATAAATGGTTCTATTTCAAACAATTCAGTTTAATTGTCAAAAACATTCTATTTCAGGTTATTCAGTTTAGTCAAACAGTTCTATTTCAAACAGTCCAGTTTAGCGTAGTGCAGTTCCAATTTCAAATGCAGTTCTATTTCAAACAATGCAATAAAGCATACAAAAACAGTTCCATTTCAAACAATTCAGTTTATCAAAAGTACGTAGATTAAATGTCAAAACAGTTCAACTTCAAGCAATTCAGTTTAGTATAAGTACGCAGCTTAGTTATATTTGACCCATGGATATGACCCAATCAGGTGCTACCGCTCAACAGAGTAGACCTGGAAGCGATGGCAATGAAGGGGTACTCCGCATTCCCCAAAGCTCCAGCTTTACTGGAACTTCCCCATCAGATTGTTTAGTTCCATATCTAGGACACTCGTTGTGTGTGGGTGTGTTTCTTAACACTCTGCAGAGGTGCAGTCGGTGTATTCTACAGCCCTATCCGACTGGGCAAGCTTATTTGTTTGAACACACAGAAATGTTTCAAGCATTGGTATTTAACACTAAATAAATTTAATATTAATCATTGGTTTGCCTACAGTTAAATGGTTTCACGTATGCTAAATGACTAAACAGATTTAACAGGTTCTACTACAGCGGCCAGAGTAGACCTGGGAGTAATGACAATGAAAAGATACTCAACATTCCACAAAGCTGCAGGACTGGACCAACACCGTCAGATAAAGTTTAGTGTCATTTCAGGACATTCGTTGAGGGTAGGGGTTTCCTCTGTAGAGATGCCCTCGGTGTATTCAATTGGACAGACAAAAATTAGTTTGATTTGGGTTTTTTTTTTTTGGTTTAAAGACATATAAATCTTCATGGGTTATTTGTTTTAGTTTGGTTTTATGGCATATCAACAATTGTAGGTTATTTAATGCCAAATCCTCTCGATACATATATATCAGTTATACATGATTTGAAAGCATAAGTCAGCAAAGGTAAATAGCTCGAAGGATTGCTATGTATCCCTAACAGTTGAATTAAGCATTAATCATTTGTTTACACATATTTCTGCCCAGTCGGTTAGGGCTGTAGAATACACCGACTGCATCTCTGCAGAGGGGTAACACTCACCCAATGAGTGTCCTGATATGACCATAAAAATCTGATGGTGAGGATCCAGTAATGCTAGAGCTTTGGGGAATGCAGACTACCCCTTGATTGCCATCGTTCCCAGGTTCACTCTGTCTCGGAGTGGTAGCACCTGATAGGGGTCCATCTATGAGCCAAATAGAACTGAACTCTGTACTTATATTAAACTGAATTTTTAAAAATAGAACTGTTCATATGAATAAAAATGGATTTGGTATTAATAACCAACAATGGTTGATGTGTCATAAAACAAAAACAAAAACAGCAAAAACAAAAAAACAAGCAAACAAAAAAAAAAACCCAAACAAACCAACCACACTTTTCAATGATCAAAAAGTTCTATTTTAAACAATTCAATTTAACATGAGTCAACAAAGTTAAATGGTTCCAAGTATTGCTATGTATCTCTAACAATTCAATTAAACATCAATCATTTGTTTACACACTGTTGTATAACCAAGCAGTTCTATTTCTAACAATTCAATTTAGCATAAATCATTTGTTCGCACTCAGTTTAAATGTCAACATTTTTATTTGACTCATAGATTGGACTGCTTCCACCCCGAGCCAGAGTATACCTTGGAAAGATGGCAATGAAGGGGTGCTCCACATCCCACAAAGCTCCAGCATTACTGGAACTTCACCCTCAGACTGTTTAGTGTCATATCCAAGACACTCGTTGAGGGGGTCTTACACCTCCGCAGAGATGCAGTCGGTGTATTCTTCAGCCCCAGTCGACTGGGCTTTTCATGGGTTTTGTGAGTGGAAAAGTACGAGGATCATTAAATTAGTTTCCAGACTTTTTTTTCGTATGGGCACTTTTATTGATAGTACACACATGATACTCTAGTCCCCTTCGAAGTAATCTTCTCTGGCTGCAATACACTAGTTGTACCGATCCAACAACTTCTGAAAGGCCCCATGGAAGTCCTCTTGTGTTACCTTCGTCACAGCCTCTTTCATCTCCTCAATTGTCTCATAACGACAGCCTCTGAGCTTAGGGAATAAGCAAAAGTCACAGGGAGCAAGGTCTCGACTATAGGGAGGGTGAGGAACTGTGTTGATGCCCAGATTGCATTTTTGAAATTCACCAGCTGTGACAATCAGGCTTTAGTAGTGTGTATTCCAATTGCTGCTGTAACTGTTCATTTGAGGCTGAAATCATAAGAATTAGTCAGTCATCTCATAAGATGTATAGCAATAACATACTGAATTTTCAGGAGTCTACAACAATTTTAAATGCCAGTACAAAAATGTCTGGAAACTTATTGAAGGCACCACGTAACACTCAAAAGAGTCTGTGAAAAACATAAATATATATGATACATATAATCAGTACCTTTCCTTATCCAAGCTTTTGATTAAAGACCCGGTGAAGTCTTATAAGAAACCAAAATTAAAGTTGAAAATTAAATAACAATAAAAACATCGATCAATCACATTATAAGCGAATGCAGTAAATTAGCACAAAGACATTATCAGACCAAATACGACCGGATGTGCCAGGTGATCCACTAAGAATAAAGCAGGAAGTATAAATTTGAAATACGAACAAATGGTATATGCACAACACAGAATCCTCCTTGAAAATAAGACGCACAAAGGTCTCTGGGATTTTGAAATTCAAACGGATCATCTAATCTTGGTCAGACGACCATACCTAGTGATAGTAAAAAAAAAAACAAAACAAAACAAAAAAAAACAAAACTGCCGAATAGTGGACTTTTCTATTCCGGTTGACCACAGAGTCAAACTGAAAGAAAGCGAAAAGAGAGATAAATACCTAGACCTTGCTCGAGAATTGAAAAAAAAAACTATGAAACATGAAAATGACGGTGATACCAGTTGTAATTGGCGCGCTTGGTTCAGTCACTAAAGAATTGGTACAGTCCCTTTCAGTCCCTTTTACTAAGCCTGTGGGGATTGTTCCGAGTACATTAGTTACAATTGGTATCACCGTCACCTTCATGATCCATAGATTTTTTTTAGTTCTCTGGTAAGGTCTAAGTACTTATCTCTCTTTTCGCTTTCTTTTATTTTTACTCTGAAGTCCCCTGGGACGTCAAATTCCACTATTCGGCAGGTTCTCTTTTTTTGTTGACTCTTATAAGGTCAGGTCGTCTGACCAGGATTGGGGGATCTGTTTGTATCTCAAAATGCCAGAAAATTTTGTGCGTCTCATTCTTCAGGACAGATTCCCGGTTGGGCATATACCTCTTGTTGATATGGTCAAATTCCACTTTTTTGCACAATTCTCAGTGGATCACCTTGCCCACCCACTCGTGTCCAGTCTTGTACTCTTTTTGCGTTAATTTTCTGCATTCGCTTATTGATCATTTCGTCTCTATCACCAAATAAAGTACATCTGCGATTTTGTTGCATCTGGACTATTCTTGCTTTGACATAGTCCTTATGGCGTTGTTCTGTGTTGCTATTAGAAGAGATTCAGTTTCTCTCTTAAGCTTTCCCTTTCTTAGCCATGTTCAAGTCTTCTCGCGAGAGATTTCGTTTGTTTGTCTCATAAAATATCCATAGAGTTGTTTTTCTTCCAATTTATATTTCCTTGTTATCGTTTCTCTGTTGATCCTTGTGTTATTAGTGTTGTTTCAGGTCACTATTATTATTATTATTATTATTATTATTATTATTATTATTATTATTATTATCTCCATTGGATTTTTTTCATATCAGCGTCAGCTGATGGTCTTTCATTGAAGTTTGAGTGACAGCAAGTCCCCTCAAGTCTCCCGGACTCTTCTCAGTATTCTGGTCGTTCTCAATAATTTTGTTGTTTGGATGGTCTCCACTCGTCCCCCAACTTCCAACTCCTCCAGTCCCTTTAGTAATCCTTTAGTTACTGTGCCCAGAGCACCAATTACAATTGGTATAATTGTCACCTTCATGTTCCATAGTTTTTTCAATTCTCTGGCAAGGTCGAGGTACTTATCTTTCTTTTCACATTCCTTCAGTTTTATTCTGTGGTCAGCCGGAACAGCAAAATCGACAATTTTGCTAATTCTCTTTTTTTGTTGATTACTATAAGGTCTGGTCTTCTGGCCGAGATTAGGTGATCCATCTGTACGTCAAAGTCCTATAGGAGTTTATGTGTCATTTTCTAGGACAGGTGCTGGGTTGTGCATATAACATTTGTTGGTATGGTCAAATTTAAATTTCTTGCACATCTTCCAGTGGATCACCTTGCCAACCCAGTCTTATACTCCTTCTGTGCCAATTTGCTGCATTCGCTTATTATGTGATTGATGGTTTCATCTTTGTCACCGCATAACCGACATTCACTATTTTGTTGTGTAGCATTAGTAGTATGAGTAGTTGTATGTTTAGAGATAATAGCGCTCAATCCGAAATATTGGGCTTATGGTGTATAGTAGAATGACCATATTTACCAACCCCTCCGCTCGGGCAGGATATGACACAAGGTCAATTTTTAAGCGGAGTTTAACAGGTTTGAATTCAGAGTTTTCCTTCTACTAGACTAGTTGCCTCACCAAGGCTGAAGAACCTAGTCTGCCCTACTATTTACCCATAGCTGGAGGGAGAATAATTGGATTCATACCTTTCCCAAGGGCATTAGTGCTATGTGAAATGCAATCAGTCTCGTCCAGGAGTGGAACTCGTGTCGTCGTGTCCATTATTGTAGAATGACACGCAACTCAAAATATCAGACTTGCGGGTTATAGTATAATTGCGCATAGGCCGAAATACCGGGCTTACGGTGTCTCGTAAAATAACGTTCACTCCGGTATATTGCGTTTACTGTGTATAGTTAAACAGAACTCATTCTAAAATATTGAGCTTACTTTTTTTATAGCAAAATAGTTGCTCAGGGCGAAATATCGGGCTTGCGGGTTCAAAGGGTTAAAGCGAAATGAAGTTCCCACTGCAGCCACAACTTAACGACCTGTCCTTTGTTTATTTGTCTGATACACAAAGCAAACTTTCTCACCTTTCCACATCCTTTGCGGTGTTACCTGAACATGTCGGCTAAGTTAACAAGACCGACAGCCATAAAAGCACGCTAAACAATTGGTCAACAGCCTTCAACATTCGCCTAATTTGTTTGCTCCTTCAATTTAATGTGTACTTGAAAAACTATTTCCGAACAATTGCTTCTGTTATAAACAGTGTACGCTACGTGAGAATCTTGTGTTCTGGCAACTGGAGAAAATCCCAGCGTCTGTTTGATCTCCGTGACCACTGAAACATATTGACTCGACTTTCTTTTGCGGGTTTATTTGCCTTCTCGTCATCACTTGCTTTTGATAGCAACTTCTTAATTATTTTATTTTGTTTTATTTTTATTTTTTTATTTTTTTTGCATTTGGGTCGAAACGAATCAAACATTTCAACCGTCACCCTTAACAAAAAGAATTTTGTGCTGGACAACTGCTTTTACAAGATGCCATATTGCCACAACATTTCGCTGTGGAATTTTAGAATAATCTCTTAAATTGTAGTTGTACTACAGTAGAGGGTATTTAGAAGAAGACAATTTCGTTCTGTTTCTTTGTTTAATGGCATATCAACCTTCGTCGGTTATTTGATGCCAGAGCTCTTCCTGCAGAAGAAAAGTTCTATCTAACACATACCCGAAAAGGATAAAACGGTTCATATATTTACTAAGTATAAGTCTAAAAGTGAAATTAATAGCACGATTTGAGTTCGAACCACAGTCCAGCATTTTGGCCATTACGCTACTTACTAAACCTCACCCGATTTTGTCTAAAGATAAAAACGAACAAAATATTCTACTAGTCTAAAAATACTAACAACCAATATGTCATTCATAGAAAGGCTTCTTTGTTTAATGCCATATCAGCCTTCGTGGGTTATTTAATGCCAAAGTCATCCTTTTAGAAGAACAGTAATGGTATTATTTAATCCATATCTGGAAGGGGATAAGGAGGTTCATATCTTTCCTAAGGGTATTAGTCCGAAAGGGAACATGATAGCGTGACTGGAATTCGAACTCGCTTTCTACGATGTGGAAGACCAGCACGTTAGCCACTTCACCGTGGAGAGTCCCCTTAAATTATTCGTATTCGATGTGACCGTGCGAAAAAAAAAACCCAACAATATTTTATCAAATAACAACACAAAAAATGTAAATATGAGTGTATAAGTCTCATTATGTGTCCTATTCTTGTGACCCGGTGCCATATATAAACAAAAAAGCTAAGCTAATTATTAATCATGAACGTATGATTAATAAGAAAAATCCCCACGGTAAAATTAGAATAGTAGTTTGAATCAAGAATTTTGTCTAAAGATTCGGTTACTTTGTTTAAATGGCTTATCAACTTTCATGGGTTATCTAACGCCAAAGCCATATTTGTATGAGAACAGCGGGGTTACTGTTGAACTTGTAACCTAGGGATAAGGGGGTTCCTTCCTTTTATGAGGATATTAGTCCGAAAATGAACGTAATTGCGTGACTGGAGTTAGAATTCGTTTACTTCGAGACCACAGTCCAGTACTTTAGCCACAAGAATGCTGCGTGCAATCCTCAACAAGTCCTGGCGGCAACACCCAACAAGACACCAACTGTACGGCCACCTGCCCCCTATCACGAAAACTATTCAAGTTAGGCGAACCAGACATGCAGGACATTGCTGGAGAAGCAGAGATGAACTCATAAGAGATGTACTCTTATGGATCCCCACACACGGCCGCGCAAAAGCAGGACGACCAGCACGAACGTACATTCAGCAGCTATGTGAGGATACAGGTTGTTGTCCTGAAGACCTGCCTAGGGCGATGAACGATAGGGAGGAGTGGCGAAAGAGGGTCAGGGATATCCGTGCTGCCAGCACGATATGATGATGATGATGATTGTTGTGCAACAGCGTCACAGAGCCCATTTCGAGGAAATCATGACCGAATAGACCATCAATCTACAGTTAATACATGGAATTTGAAACTAAACGTTCTTGAAGACCATCAGAATCCGAAAAATAATTGGAGCACGTATAACATACCTATATACACGAATATGACCAGGTGCGAAATAGACATGGCATGTTGGTAACATATATACATAATGTTCAAAAAGAAAACTCAGAACATAGGAATCTCGAAATTCGAAAACACATAACGACTTCTTTGTTCAGGTACGAAACCTTTTTATTACTTTTGAGTTAAAGGTTTCGACATAAGGAGAGAGACACAATCTTACTATTCTGTCTTTATCATCTGGCCCCTATCTCGTGCGGCACCCATGGCGCGCAAATTCGTCTCGCCTCTGCGAGCCCCAAAAGTCGACCGTCTCGTCCAGCGTCTAGTTTCAACTCCCTCACTTTCTTCGAAATCCCCCAAATCCTCCCACGCTTCCGGTGCGTGGAATCACCCGCACTTTATCACCCGTTTCATCATCTCAGGCTATTGTGACATCTCTGAGTGACATGTCAGCTCTGTGCGCCCGCGCGTGTTACCACCTGCATCAAGGTTGCACCTAACTAACCCATGTGCTGAGCCGAAAGGTTCTCAGCCTAACTAGACCCAAAGGCATGAACCTAAATCCCTCGGCTATTATATTACACACGTTCATGTTTGCGAATTACATTTAGGCACGCTTAGAGTAAGAGTTGTCTTCGTTAGAAAAGGAATCGGTGACCCGAGTTCAATTCTCGACGAAGCTGATTGCATTTCACTTTATGCTAATTCCTCAGGGAAAGTCATGAATCTGTTCTCCTTACAGCGATGGGCAAATTGTAGGATACCCAGGGTTTTCAAGCCTTGGTTGGTAGGGGTTTATGGCATATCAACTCTTGTGGGTTATTTAGTGCCAAGTCTGGTTTATACATATACCTAGCTTTGGTAAGGCAACCAATCAAGGATAAGTATCACATAATAGATCGGTGAAATCTATTTTTGACATGTAGTGCAGCATTCAGCTGAGTGGAAAGATACTGTAAGTTCAACCAGAGTGATAGACAACCGTTTTAATCGAGGTCAGTCCGAGACAAGAACTCTCTATAGATGGTTTCAGTCAAGTGACCAAAATGGCTCTTGAGTTAGAAAGAAGTTCTTCCGTTTGTGAGTTTTGACGAGGCGTCGCCTCTTAACAAACACGGGAGTAATTCCGTTTTCAACCCGCTGAATATTTCGCCGGTCGGAAATATCTTTGGATACCAAGAAATATTCACTATCCACCCATGTTGTGTTTTTAAGATCCGGACAACAAATCAAACGCTAATCGTAGTTGCCGGTTAGAAAGTAGACGAACGCTACCGCACAATTAAGTAAGTAGAAAAAAGTCGACGCCCAGAAACTGAGAACAAAGACGGATTTGCTGCATTAACAATATTTAGTATATATAAAAAAGAAATGTCGTTTATATATATTGATATATATATATATACAGTGTTTCTCAACTTTTGAAACAAAATGACCAGGCAAAAAAACTTGCACAGTTGGCTGTCGGAGGTTGTGGAATACGCCGACTGCTTCTCCGCAGAGGGGTAAGATCTCCCCTAACGAATGTCCTGGATATGACACTAAACAATCTGATAGCAATGCTCCATTAATGCTGGAGCATTGGGGAATACGAAGTACCCCTTCATTGCTATCGCTCCCAGGTCCACTTTGGTTGTACTTAATAAGGTCCTATCTATTGGTCAAATAGAACTAAACTGTGTACGCATGATAAACTGAATTGTTTGAAATAGAACAGTTTTTGTCTGTTAGACTGAACTGTTTGAAATAAAACTGTTTTGACATGTAACTGCGTGTAAACAAAAAGCTATACTTATACTGAATTGAATTGTTTGAAATAGAACTGTTTATATGTATAAATATGGATTTGGCATTAAATAACCTACAATGGTTGACGTGCAATAAAACAAAATCAAACCATGAATAGAGGACTAAAGACGATAGAGGAATAAAAATACATCTAATGAGAAGTAAAAAGATAACATTTTAGGATGTGCAACCATTTAGTCTCAAACATGAACCGAAAATCTCTCTCTTTCTCTCTCTCTCTCTATATATATATATAGCACCAAGTCATGCTAATAGTATGGAATCATTGGACTTTCTCCATCCGTCTATATCATCTATCACCCTAGGCAGGTCCTCTAGACTGTATCCGGTGTCCAGCTGATGTGTATATAGTAGTCGGCCACCACTCGTGTGTCCATGAGTAGGAGTCCATAGGGGAACGTCACCCATGGGTTCATCTTTACTTCACCAGCAGTACCCAGAATGTCTTGCTCGTCTTGCTTGGATGGTTTGTGAGATAGGAGGCAGGTGGCTGCACAGCTATTGTTTTGTGGGGTGCTGCTTCTAGGATATGTTCAAAACCGATTTTCTGAAATTCAGTGTACTTTATGTTTTCTTTCTTTCTTTCTTTCTTTCTTTCTTTCTTTCTTTCACAGTATTTTCATACCGATGTATATATCTATTAATCTCTTTTTCTTTCTTTTTCTTCAAATTTCTCTTTCCACCTTACTCTCTCTTCGATTTCTTATTCTCACAATGTCTTTCTTTCTTTCTTTCTTTCTTTCTTTCTTTCTTTCTTTCTTTCCGATTTGTTCTCTATTAGCTTTCTTATTCCAGTGATTTCTTTCTTTTTTGTCCTTTTTCTCTCTTTCTTTCTAATTCTGTTTAAACCGATTCATCCGTTCATCAATCTCTCTCTCTTTCTTTCTTTCTTTCTTTCTTTCTTTCTTTCTTTCTTATACTCTTGTGATTTGAATAGACTTTAGTCAACCGATGTTCCTATGTTCTAAAATTACCCAGACAACTAATGCCACCATTTGAAACCAATAAACCAACAGAATTGTTGATCCATATCGAAATACCCCCGCCTTTTTATAAGAAAAGCAAAACGGCCATACAGCCAGAACATTTGTGTGAATGAGTGACAGTTTAATATTTTCTCAGATGAGTTATAAGGCGCCTATAAAAGTCAAAGTTGTTTGCGAAAATAATCGAAGTTTTAACGCAGAAAATTGCTTCACCAAACAAATAAAAAGTGAATTTTAAAGACTAAAACAACTAATAATTAAATATTGACTTATATTTATAACTTTGAAATCCAAGGTTAAAAAAAAAAACTGGCTGAAAAATAGAAATACTGCAAAATTTGTTTAATGCGAAAATTTTAGATTTTTCGAAACCATTTGCAAATCTTAAACCAAAGAAATACAGTATCACCCATAAATAGGTATATTCCTCACAGTCATCTTTTTTAGATAAGAAGTTATTTTTTTTAATGATTCCCATAAAAATACCTTCCTCAAATAATTTTATCATTTCTTGTTGAACATTATATAGGGTGGGGCAGAGAGAATAACTAATTTTGAAATGGCTACCGTTCAGCACCAGAGAGAGGGACATATGTCTGGTTGGTATTATTTCGGACGTCGGATTTTAGCATTTTTTTCCTACATTTTCTGTTCTATTTCAGGTGAAGCCATGCTGCTATGGAAGATAGAACATCGTGTGTTTGCCTACGACAGTTACGTGAAGAATAACGAATATGTTACAGCAGTTGGGCGTGAATTTTTGGCGTCAATTCAATATTCATCGAAATCAGTGTTCTCACCCATAAGACAATCGTACGTTGGGTGATTGCACTTCACACGCAAGGTATACTCTTGGATAGGAGACTGATCGGGACCCCACGATAAGTACATACATTGAAAAATGTGGAACGTGTCAGACAAGCTATGCTGTGGAATCCCAATCAATTTGCTTCGAGGCATTCCATTGAACTTGGCATCGGCAATCGATCAGTAAAGCGTATTTTGCATGAAGATCTGCATTTCTACCCTTGCAAATTAGTTGTTGTTCAACAGTTAAAACCATAGGACTATGCGTCAAGGTTTAATTTCGCAGGTCAGAGCAATGCTGGAGAAAGAGGTGGCCAACTTCCAAGAATCTCTTCAGAAATGCATAAATGAAAACGGACACTACATGAAGGATATTGTTTTCTAAACTTAAAATTTGTCAAATGCTAATTCAATGTGAACACAGTGATATCAGTAACATTTGTTTGAGGTGCCCGTGGTGTAATGGTTATCGTTGTAGGAAATGGACACGGCGACACAAGTTCAAATCCTGGACGAGACTGATCACATTTCACATCACACTAATACCCTTGGGAAAGGTATGAATCCAATTATTCTCCCTCCAGCTATGGGTAAATAGTAGGGCAGACTAGGTTCTTCAGCTTTGGTGAGGCAACTAGTCTAGTAGAAGGAAAACTCAGAATTCAAACCTGTTAAACTTTGTTTAAAAAATGACCTTGTATCATATCCTGTCTGAGCGGAGGGGTTGGTAAATATGACTATTTGTTAGAAACCAAAGTAAATGATTTTGTAAATTTTTCAAAACTGGTCGTCCTCTCTGCCCCACCCTGTACAATCAAAATAAATAAAATTAGATATTATTAATTTCTAAACTGTCCGACATTGAAATTCTATATTATGATTATATATGTATTAACTCCATCCCTCTTTTAAGGGTAGGAGGAATCTATGTAGCGTAGGGTTTAAAGTAATGGACAGTGAGATCGTAATAAGTAAGTTCGAATTCCAGTTGCGCTATTACGTTCACTTTTGGAGTAATACCCCTGGGAAAGGCATGAAACTATTTAACCTACCTCCAGCTATGGGTTAAATAGTATCACTGCTGTTCTTCTACAAGAATAGCTTTGGCATTGAGTAACCGACGAAGTTTGATATGTCGTTAAAAAAAAAGAAATAATTATCTTCTACGTACGAGGCATGGCACAAGATTTGGTTTTGTGGGTTTCACCAATGGCCAAAGAGACCGGGTTCAATCCCGGGTCGAGTCATGCCAAAGACTCAAAAAATGGTACTTGACGCTTTTTTGCTTAACACTCAGCATTATAAGGTACGGATCAAGGGTAAAGTGGAGCAATCCAGGGAAAGGAGTAACACCCTCCTCTACGCCTCGGTGTCGTAGTTATTGAAAAGGAACCCTTCAAGTCGCCCTCGATTACGGTCACCAACAAAGTCAATTTGAATTCCAAGTTTTCCTTCCTCTAGATTGGTTGCCTTACGAATGCTAAACAGCTTTTTTCTGTATTTATCTATCGTCTCCTGTCTGCACTACCATTTACCCTTAGTTGAAGGGGAGAAGAGCTGGATTTATGGGGGTTAATAAAGTTTGGTTATTGTTTTATTTGTGGTTCGTAGGTTGTTGGTAGTTGTCGGTTTGGGTTTGGTTAATTATTGGGTTTTATGGATGATTTTGTAGTTTTGGATATCCGAATCCTTGGTTTCTCTTATTACCCCTTTAACTTGTTCTCTTACGGTTGGCTGGAGCTGGAAATAAACATAATACGGAAAAAAGCAAAGACAAGGATACTTTAAACTTAACCTTTATTCTACAGGTCGACAACTATTTTGTCGGGGGAACTTTCTTCACGAGCCAGGAAAAGCTGTTTTGTCCAGTGGAAGATGTAAAGAGAAAAGAGGCTGAGTTTCTTTTTTTTTTTGGCACCAAAGACCGTCCTTTTCAGGCATGCGCGGATCGTGCTTCCTGTCAGAGGGCTCCTGTGAAATTATTATTTTCTTTTGTATTTGCTTATTTTCTTTTATTCATTTATTGATTTTATTAGATCTCACAAATTTATGCCTTTCCTAAGGGCATTACTACGAAGTGAAATGCAAACAGCCTCGTTCTGGATTTGAAATTGGACCGTCAATTCCATGTAGAGTTTATATGTTTGGAAAAAAAATCAGTTTCTCTATATCTCTGTCTATATCTTTTTTCTCTATCCCAGTCTCTCTCGGTATGAACCCTCTTATCCTCCAAGCTATGGGTTAAATAGTACCACTACTCTCCTTCTAAAAGGATTGAGTTGGCATCTAATAACCTAGGAAGGTTGATATGCCATTAAAAACAAAGAAAACAAGCTCAGTCTCTTTATCTGTCTACATTGTCTCTCTCTCTTTATATATATATATATATATATATATACACGTGTATGTGTGTGTATGTGTGTGTGTGCCCGTTTGTCTCTATATATATATGTATATCTAGAGCCCTGTCAGCTGGGGCTGCATATTTGCAGAGGAGTAAGACCCCCCCCCAACGAGTGTCCTGGATATGATACTAAACAATCAGATGGTGAGGCTCTAGTAATGCTGGAGCTTTGAGAATGTAGAGTATCACTTTTTGCCATAGCTCCCAGGTCTACTCTGACCTGAAGTGGTAGCACCTGATAGGATCCTATTCATTGGTCAAGAAGAACCGTTTGACAGTTAAACTTAATGCACACAATGGACTTCTGCTAAATTGAATTGTCAGAAATAGAACTGTTTGATCATTTAACCGTGTGTAAATAAATGAGTGTTTAATTGAATTGTTAGTGATACATGGCAATACTTGGAACCATCTAATTTTGATCTATGCCTAATCGAATTGTTTGAAATAGAACTGTTTGATTATTGAACTGTGTGTAAACAAATGACTGACGTTATTGATACATAGCAATACTGAGAACTATTTAATTTTATTGACTTATTTTTACAAATCATATATGTCTAATATATATGAATAAACCGGATTTTGAATTAGATAAAATGGTTGATATACCATAAAAACCAAATCAAACCAAATCATATATATCTAATATATATGTATAAGGAGGATTTGCCATTAAATAACCTAGAATAGTGGATTTGCCATAAAAACCAACCCAACCAAATCATATATATTTAATATATATATATATATATATATATATATATATATATATATATATATATATATATATATAAAGGATTTGGCATTAAATAACATATAATGGTGGATATGCCATAAAAACCAACCTAACCAAATCATATATATCTAATATATATGTATAAAAAGGATTTGGCATTAAACAACCTAGAATGATGGATATGCCATAAAAACCAACCCAACCAAATAATATATATCTAATATATATGTATAAAAAGGATTTGCATTAAATAACCTACAATGGTTGATGTGCCATAAAATAGAACCAAACCAAACCAAACCTCTCTCCCTACACACACACACACACACACACACACACACACACACACACACACACATATATATATATCATTATGTTTCTCTGTCTCTGTCTTTCTGTCTCTCTCACTCTCTCTCTTTCTCGCTCTCTCATACACACATACACACATAAAAATACAGTTTCTTTTTCCATTTGATCACCTGTCTTTTACTTGTTCGCTCATTCGCCATGATTGTTTTTACTGTTACCAAAGAACCTTTGAGCTTTCAGACGTATCTGAGACGCTTGGCTCCCAAAACCTGGTAAAAGTTGAAACAAAAATTGAAACAAAAATCGTCAAAAATAATTTCTCTCAGTAGAATTCAATCAACCATGAGCTGCGTGTTCGTACGTTGCTTCCATCGTGGAAGTTTGGTTGGTCGGAGTTGAGAGTGGCGGGAAGCGACAGCTTTAATTACATGCCCGACTCAGGACCAACGCCCTTGTAAAGACATTCGTGTGCACGTTGCAATTACAAATGTCCGACTAATCAAGACAAGCGAAAACAAATAGGATAGGAAACATTGCAAGAAGGTCAAAACCTTCAAATTAATTCTATCTTCTGTTTTGAACAGTTGAGAAAATAAAACAACTTAAAAAAAAGATGGCGGCCATAAGTAGTGAGTAGACAAAGTCTGAACCAGTTTCGTGCTTCATATTAGGAAGCAAGTATGGAGGAACGAAAGAGAGTGAATGAAGGATTTACTAATGAAATATGAAGAAGTTACTGGGTTTTAGTTGTCAAAAACCGAAAAGAAGAAGAGGAGAAAGGAAAAGAAAGAGAGGTTATAAATCATTTACAACGGAAAATATTCGCCTGTCTTCAAGAAAGAAGGAAAAGTGACGCATGCGCAACAGTGAGATGTTTGTCTGTTTGAAATATATACGTCGTAAAGAAAGGTTTACACGAGCGAAAATTATACAGTCGTTTATGCATGTTCGAGTGTGTATGTGTGTATATGAGCGCACGCGTGTGTGTATGTGAGAGTGTGTACGTGTGTGTGTGTGTGTGTGTGTGTGTGTGTGTGTGTGTGTGTGTGTGTGCATGTTACGCGTGCACAGAAAGAATTTATACGCCACTTTTTTTTTGTGCAGAACAATAAAAAAAAAGAACGTATATGATTATAAAAAACAAGTCATTTTGTAGAGTCTAAAGAAATTCATCATCATCTTGTCGCGCCGCCAGCGCGGATATCCTTGACCCTCTCTCGCCATTTCTCCCTATCATTCATCGCCTCCGGCAACATTGCCACACTAGGCGGAGCCTCTCTGAAACTAGTCGACAAATTCACCTACCTAGGAAGTTGCGTCTCATCAACCGAAAAAGACATCGACACACGACTGACGAAGGCATGGACAGCTATCGATAGGCTCTCGATCATATGGAAGTCGGACCTAACAGATAAAATGAAACGCAGTTTCTTCCAGGCAGCGGTTGTGTCGATACTGCTATATGGATGCACCACATGGACGCTTACGAAGCGGCTGGAGAGGAGGCTGGACGGAAATTACACAAGAATGTTGAGAGCAGTATTAAACTAAAGAAATTAATGTAACAATAATTGCAGCCTAGAATACAGTAGAAAGTTTCGCTCATATATAAGTACATCATGTAATAGTTTTCTTGGTATATATATATATATATATATATATATGTGTGTGTGTGTGTGTGTGTGTGTGTGTGTGTGTGTGTATTTGTATAGAATATATAAAAACAAAATATTCAGAGGTTGAGTTTATTTATAATTAAAAAAAAGTATGGCTTTTTGTCATGTAGGAAGAATTATGATTAGAAGTATTACCGAAAAACATTAAAAGTATAAATGAAGATAATATAGATAATTAAATAAATCTGATTTTAAATTAAGGATCCTTTACCCTTTTTGCACTAATTTGACTATGGAAGGATAAATATAATAAATAGAAAGAGATAGCTAAATAGGCTAAAACGAGAAAGATATAGATTGAAAGATAGATAGATAATGATTAGAAAGAGGTATATAGGTATATAATGGAGATAGATAAAGATAAGAAGTTGATAGATAGATAGATAGGTAAATTGATAGAGAGATATGAAAAAGTGATAGATAAAAAGTAGATTGGTTGGTAGATATGAGGAATTGATCAAAAGATGTATAAGGAGATAAAGATGAGATATGGAGATGAGATAGATAAAATTATATATATATATATATATATATATATATATATATATATATATATATATATATATATATCGATAGATAGATTGATGGATAAAGATGAGAAAAAGATAGGATAGATCAATATATGACAAAGTGATAGATTGATAGCTATGAAAGACACACACACACACGCACACACATATATATATATATATATATATATATATATATATATATATATGTGTGTGTGTGTGTGTGTGTGTTGAAATGGTAGATTGTGGTGTATCTGACAAGATGATAAAAATAAATGGAAAATGGATAAATCGTACACTTACAAAGGGTTTAGTAGTTATGATATTTCATTTTTTATTCCAAGAATTTTTGGGAATAAAGAATGAGATATCCCTACTACTAAACCCTTTGTAAGTGTACGATTTATCCATCTTTCCGCTTGTTTTTATCACACACACACACACACACACACACACACACACACACACACACACACACACACACACACACACACACATATATATATATATATATATATATATAAACGTTTTAAAATCCGAAATCCTGTAAAATCATTGAATCAGGAAAGGAGGTAAAAAATCGTTGTATCATTATCTGCAAGGCTGTTGATTTAGTTATAGAAAAGGAATTTACGGATGTTCAGTATAGCAATAAACGACTTAAATGTGTTAATGAACAGAGATTCTTCATGTTGCAATAAAAAAAAATGGTGAAGAAGATAGGACTATAAATATATCAGAAAATTTTGAATTAAGTGCATTACCACAACATATTGCAGGAACATTTAACAATCATATTAACTACACCTCTGGTAGTGTAATGGTTAACAAGCTTGACTTGCAAATCTTCACGAATGAGTTCGATTCTCATTAGATGTCCCATTCATACGGCCTTGTACCATATATGAGCAAACAGCTTTGTAAATTACTACTAAATTGGTAATTGGAAACGGGAGAATATTGTTAAACCCGAAATGCCTCAACCACCCCGGGGCCATGAATGGACTCATAGTAAAAATGATGAATAATAGCAGATTGGATTTGTGGAGACATCGTGTCGGTTCGGCTGGTCGATAATCATGAAAACTTTGAGTGTGAATCTGACAAGTGATAATGATGACGACTATAGAGATTTAAATGAAATGTCAGATGACACTGACAGTATAGATGAGGATTCTGATGAAGATTTCTTTGCAAATGATAACTAGAGTGTATTGTTAGGTAAATATCGGTATTTTTTCAATAAAAAACAAAGTTATAAACACAACATTGAATCTGATTACAACCAGTGAAGGATGTAAAGCTTTACATTGACTATACAAAAGCACAAAATTTCAACTGTACATTGACTGTACAAAAAGCACACAATTTGAACTGTACATTGACTGTACAAAAGTTCACAATTTGAAATGTACATTGACTGTACAAAAGCTCACAATTTGAACTGTACATTGACTGTACAGAAGTTAACAATTTGAAATGTATATTGACTATACAAAAAGCACACAATTTGAACTGTACATTGACTGTACAAAAGCACACAATTGGAACTGTATATTGACTGTACAAAAGCACACAATTTGAACTGTACATTGACTGTACAAAAAGCAAACAATTTGAACTGTACATTGACTGTACAAAAGCTCACAATTTAAACTGTATATTGACTGTACAAAAGCACAGAATTTGAACTCTACATTGACTGTACAAAAAGCACAAAATTTGAACTGTACATTGACTGTACAAAAGCACACAATTTGAACTGTACATTGACTGTACAAAAAGCACAAAATTTGAACTGTATATTGACTGTAAAAAAAGCACAAAATTTGAACTGTATATTGACTGTACAAAAAGAACACAATTTGAACTGTACATTGACAGTACAAAAAGCACACAATTTGAACTGTACATTGACTGTACAAAAAGCACACAATTTGAACTGTACATTGACTGTACAAAAGCTCACAATTTGAACTGTACATTGACTGTACAAAAAGCACACAATTTGAACTGTATATTGACTGTACAAAAGCTCACAATTTGAACTGTACATTAACTGTACAAAAAGCACAAAATTTGAACTGTACATTGACTGTACAAAAGCTCACAATTTGAACTGTATATTGACTGTACAAAAGCACACAATTTGAACTGTACATTGACTGTACAAAAGCACACAATTTGAACTGTACATTGACTGTACAAAAGCTCACAATTTGAACTGTACATTGACTGTACAAAAGCACACAATTTGAACTGTACATTGACTGTACAAAAGCACACAATTTGAACTGTACATTGACTGTACAAAAGCTCACAATTTGAACTGTACATTGACTGTACAAAAAGCACACAATTTGAACTGTATATTGACTGTACAAAAGCTCACAATTTGAACTGTACATTGACTGTACAAAAAGCACAAAATTTGAACTGTACATTGACTGTACAAAAGCTCACAATTTGAACTGTATATTGACTGTACAAAAGCACACAATTTGAACTGTACATTGACTGTACAAAAAGCACACAACTTGAACTGTACATTGACTGTACAAAAGCTCACAATTTGAACTGTACATTGACTGTACAAAAGCTCACAATTTGAACTGTACATTGACTGTACAAAAGCACAGAATTTGAACTGTACATTGACTGTACAAAAAGCACAAAATTTGAACTGTACATTGACTGTACAAAAGCACACAATTTGAACTGTACATTGACTGTAAAAAAAGCACAAAATTTGAACTGTATATTGACTGTAAAAAAAAGCACAAAATTTGAACTGTATATTGACTGTACAAAAAGCACACAATTTGAACTGTACATTGACAGTACAAAAAGCACAAAATTTGAACTGTACATTGACTGTACAAAAAGCACACAATTTGAACTGTACATTGACTGTACAAAAGCTCACAATTTGAACTGTACATTGACTGTACAAAAAGCACACAATTTGAACTGTACATTGACTGCACAAAAGCACACAATTTGAACTGTGCATTGACTGTACAAAAGCACATAATTTGAACTGTACATTGACTGTACAAAATCACACAATTTGAACCGTACATTGACTGTACAAAAAGCACACAATTTGAACTGTACATTGACTGTACAAAAGCTCACAATTTGAACCGTATATTGACTATACAAAAAGCACAAAATTTGAACTGTACATTGACTGTACAAAAGCTCACAATTTGAACTGAACATTGACTGTACAGAAGTTCACAATTTGAAATGTATATTGACTATACAAAAAGCACACAATTTGAACTGTACATTGACTGTACAAAAGCACACAATTGGAACTGTACATTGACTGTACAAAAGCACACAATTTGAACTGTACATTGACTGTAAAAAAAGCAAACAATTTGAACTGTACATTGACTGTACAAAAGCTCACAATTTGAACTGTATATTGACTGTACAAAAGCACAGAATTTGAACTGTACATTGACTGTACAAAAAGCACAAAATTTGAACTGTACATTGACTGTACAAAAGCACACAATTTGAACTGTACATTGACTGTACAAAAAGCACAAAATTTGAACTGTATATTGACTGTACAAAAAGCACAAAATTTGAACTGTATATTGACTGTACAAAAAGAACACAATTTGAACTGTACATTGACAGTACAAAAAGCACACAATTTGAACTGTACATTGACTGTACAAAAAGCACACAATTTGAACTGTACATTGACTGTACAAAAGCTCACAATTTGAACTGTACATTGACTGTACAAAAAGCACACAATTTGAACTGTATATTGACTGTACAAAAGCTCACAATTTGAACTGTACATTAACTGTAGAAAAAGCACACAATTTGAACTGTACATTGACTGTACAAAAGCTCACAATTTGAACTATATATTGACTGTACAAAAGCACACAATTTGAACTGTACATTGACTGTACAAAAAGCACACAATTTGAACTGTATATTGACTGTACAAAAGCTCACAATTTGAACTGTACATTGACTGTACAAAAAGCACAAAATTTGAACTGTACATTGACTATACAAAAGCTCACAATTTGAACTGTATATTGACTGTACAAAAGCACACAATTTGAACTGTACATTGACTGTACAAAAAGCACACAATTTGAACTGTACATTGACTGTACAAAAGCTCACAATTTGAACTGTACATTGACTGTACAAAAGCTCACAATTTGAACTGTACATTGACTGTACAAAAGCACAGAATTTGAACTGTACATTGACTGTACAAAAAGCACAAAATTTGAACTGTACATTGACTGTACAAAAGCACACAATTTGAACTGTACATTGACTGTAAAAAAAGCACAAAATTTGAACTGTATATTGACTGTACAAAAAGCACACATGTTGAACTGTACATTGACTGTACAAAAGCACACAATTTGAACTGTACATTGACTGTAAAAAAAGCACAAAATTTTAACTGTATATTGACTGTAAAAAAAAGCACAAAATTTGAACTGTATATTGACTGTACAAAAGCACACAATTTGAACTGTACATTGACTGTACAAAAGCTCACAATTTGAACTGTATATTGACTGTACAAAAAGCACAAAATTTGAACTGTATATTGACTGTACAAAAGCTGACAATTTGAACTGTACATTGACTGTACAAAAGCACACAATTTGAACTGTACATTGACTGTACAAAAGCACACAATTTGAACTGTACATTGACTGTACAAAAGCACACAATTTGAACTGTACATTGACTGTAAAAAAAGCACAAAATTTGAACTGTATATTGACTGTGCAAAAAGCACACAATTTGAACTGTACATTGACTGTACAAAAGCTCACAATTTGAACTGTATATTGACTGTACAAAAAGCACAAAATTTGAACTGTACATTGACTGTACAAAAGCACACAATTTGAACTGTACATTGACTGTACAAAAGCTCACAATTTGAACTGTATATTGACTGTACAAAAGCACACAATTTGAACTGTACATTGACTGCACAAAAAGCACAAAATTTGAACTGTACATTGACTATACAAAAAGCACACAATTTGAATCCTAATTGACTGTTTTCTTTCTTGGAGAGTGTTCGCCAATGGTCCGGAAGACCGGGGTTCAATCCCCGGTTGAGTCATACCAAAGACTCAAAAAATCGTACATGATGCCGCCTTGCTTATCACTCAGCACTATAAGTTAAGGATAAAGGGTAAAGTGGAACAATCCAGAGAATGGAGTAGCGCCCTTCCCTACACCTCCATGTAGTAGGTATTGAAAAGGGAGCCTTCGGGTCGCCCTCTACTAAAATCGCCAACTTTATTACTTTTATTTCTTATAACTTTATTCTCAAGATATATCATTATTAACCTGAGTGATTTATCTTTATAAACTTTTAATTTAATTTCCTGACTTATTTGAAATTGTGACTTTTTTTTTGCATTTATCTTTATTATCTTATATTTACCCAATCTGATGGCATCATCAATTATCTAATTATTGTTGTATATTGGCTCCTACCACGTGACCTCTGGTACCACGGAAGTATAAAAGACGCCGCGTCTCTTAATCTCGGTAGAAGGCAGAAGTAGAAAGATAAGCAAAGAGATAGCTCTGAAAGGACATCGGTCAGTAGTAAGACCAACTTCGGATGTAACACCCACAGCGAGAGACTTATAATACTAGTTGGACTGTACCACTTGAGTTAATAAATAATGAATTCTATTTCACTGAGTATCTTTTCCTTACCACGATACAACATTTATAATCAGTGATAAAATCTATAATACAGCTTTCATCATCCAACAAAATGATATCAAGTTTATCACATAAGTTTATCACAATTAGTTTATCACAATAAGTCAATCCAAAGAGAAGTCATTGGTTTCACATTCTTTCCTTTAGTCCCCAAAAGATTTTTATGTCATTCAAGGGATTGGTTTGGTTTGGTTTGGTTTTCTGGCCAATCAACCATTGTTGGTTATTTAATATTTAAGTCCTGTTTTTAACATATGTATTAAACACATGATTTGTAAACACATTTTAGATACACACAGTAAAAGGATAAAACAGTTCTATTTCTAACAATACAATTTAGCATAAGTCAAGAAAGTGAAATGGTTCCAAGTATTGCTATGTATCACTAACAATTCAATTAAACATCAGTCATTTGTTAAATGATCAAACAGTTCTATTTCTAACTATTCTGTTTACAATTAGTCATTTGTTTGCACTTCGTTTAAATGACAAATAGTTCTAATTGACCAAAAATAGGATCCTATCCGGTAATTCCACCCCTGGCCACAGTGGACCTGGGACCGATGGCAATGAAGGATTGCTCCCAAGTTCCAGCTTTACTGGAGCCTCACCATCAGATTGTTTAGTGTCATATCCAGGAGATTCATTGGAGGGTTAGTACCCCTTTGTAGAGATGCTGTTGGTGTATTCTACAGACCCATTCAGGGGAGGTGGTGTTAAAAACTGTTGCAAATAGTTTTCTATGCGAGTGTAGCAGTTGAAATTAAGATATTTTCTCATTGATTTGATATTTCCGTCTTTAGAGAAAACATATTTATATGATTTAAAAAAAAAAAAATCTCCAAATTCAGAATTTTTTTTAGTGGGAGTTACTAAATTGGTACCACAAAACCAAGGGTTGTAATAAAATAATAATAAAATTGGAGAATAAAACAATGATATTAGAAATCAATAACACCAAATAGTTGTAAATAAAATTAGGTCTTGTTAAAACCAGTGTGTTGATTATTTACATACAAATTAAATACAACTCAAATGTAATTCGGAAGATACAACATGACATATGAGGATCATAAATAAGTTTCCAGACTTTTTTGGGTATGGGTACTTTTATTGATAGTACACACATGAAACTCTAGTCCCCTTCGAAGTAATCTCCTCCGGCTGCAATGCACTTGTTGTACCGTTCCTACAACTTCTGGAAGGCCCCATGGAAGTCCTCTTGTCTGAGCGTGTCAATGACCTTCGTCACAGCCTCTTTCATCTCCTCAATTGTCTCATAACGACAGCCACTGAGCTTAGGGATGTTTGGATAGATTGATTATAAACCTACAAAACGATATTAAATTTACTGAAATTTGACAATGGAATGAAAAGTTATTGGCTTCAAGTTTTTCCCTCTCCAAATTCAGAATTTTTTAGTGGGAGTCACTAAATTGATATAGAAATGAGTTTACTGGCAAATTTTGTTTTGATACCATAAAACCAAGGGTTGTAATAAAATAGCAAGCAAGTTTAACTTTGCCGAGAGAAATGATGCAATTCCTTCCAAGTCCATTGTTTATTTTATAATTATAACGTTTGATACGTTGGAGAATAAAACAATGATATTAGAAATCAATAACACCAAATAGTTGTAAATAAAATTAGGCCTTGTTAAAACCAGTGTGTTGATTATTCACACCATATATGAGGATCATTAAATAAGTTTCCAGACTTTTTTTGGTATGGCCACTTTTATTGATAGTACACACATGAAACTCGAGTCCTCTTCGAAGTAATCTCCTCCGGCTGCAATGCACTTGTTGTACCGTTCCAACAACTTCTAAAAGGCCCCAAGGAAGTCCTCTTGTCTGAGCGTGTCAATGACCTTCGTCACAGCCTCTTTCATCTCCTCGATTGTCTCATAACGACAGCCACTGAGCTTAGGGATTTTTGGATAGATTGATTATAATCCTACAAAACGATACTAAGTTTACTGAAATTTGACTATGGAATGAAAAGTTATTGGCTTCAAGTTTTTCCCTCCCCAAATTCAGAATTTTTTTAGTGGGAGTTACTAAATTGGTATAGAAATGAGTTTACTCGTGACAGCAAGTCTCCTCAAGTCTCCAGGACTCGTCTCAGGATTCTGGCCGTTCTTAGCAATGCTGTCGTTTGGATAGTCTCTACCCGTCCGCCAAATTCCAAGTCCTCCAGACCTTTTAATAATCCTTTAGTTATTGTGCCTAATGCACCAATCACAATTAGCACAATCGTTACTTTCTATTATTATTATTATTATTATTATTATTATTCTACTCTTTTGACTGGAGTTTGAGTGACAGCAAGAGTCTCCTGAAGTATCAAGGACCCGTCTCAGTATTCAGGCCGATCTGAATGATGCTATTATCTGGATGGTCTCCACTTGTTCTCTTATTTCCAAGTCTTCCATTTCCTTTACCAAGCCTTTGGGGATTGTTCCACGTCCACTGATTTCAATTTGAATCACCGTCACCATCATGTTCCATAGTTATTTTTAGTTCTTTAGCAAGGTCTACATATTCATCAATCTTTTCTCTTTCTTTTAGTTTTATTATGTGGTCTATTTGGCTGGTTCTCATTTTTTTGTTGACTATCACTTGGTCTGGTCGTCTGGCTGAGATTAAGTGATCCATCTGTGTCTCGAAATCCCAGAGAATTTTGTATCTCTCATTCTCCAGTACGGATTCTGGGTCGTGCATCGATCATTATTTTATTCATTTGAAAGTTTTTCACCCTAGAGTTAGCTGATGGTTTTCCACGGGAGTCTGAATGAAAGCAAATCTCAAGTCTCCAGGACTCTTCTCAGTATTCTGAGTTTGGATGGTCTCCCCTCGTCCTCTTATTTCCAAGTCCTCCAGTCCCTTTGGTGACTGTACAAAGAGCTCCAATTACAACTGGTATCACCGTCACTTTCATAGGAGGTGCCCGTGGTGTAATTGTTATCGTCGCAGGAATTGGACACGGTGACTCGTGTTCAAGTCCTGGACGAGACTGATTGCATTTCACATAGCACTAATACCCTTGGGAAAGGTATGAATCCAAGTATTCTCCCTCCAGCTATGGGTAAATAGTAGGACAGACTAGGTTCTTCAGCCTTGGTGAGGCAACTAGTCTAGGAGAAGGAAAACTCTGAATTCAAACCTGTCAAACTCCGCTTAAAAATTGACCTTGTGTCATATCCTGCCCGAGCGCAGGGGTTGGGTAAATAGGATCACCGTCACTTTCATCTTCCATATTTTGTTTTCATTTCTCTTGCAAGGTTCGTGGCTAAGCCTTCTTTTCGTTTTCTTTCAGTTTTACTCTATGGTTGCCTGTTCTTATTCCTTTAGCTATAACCGGGTACAAGTGTTAAGTATTCTTGTATTCCTGCAGTCAGGATTGAACCTGCAACCTTCAGATGATTGTCTCCTAAGAAGCTTTGGGAACCAACGCCTATAACCGTTACGCTATGTGTCCCATTTTTGTTTTCTGGTTATTTTTGTTCTGTTGATTCTTGTGTTGTCTGTAATGTTTCGGCTCGCTGTAATCAGTCTTCCTCTGCATTTTAAATGTACTCCTCTAGTTTTTGTATGGATGCATCGATGCTATCTTGAATGCTGTTGTGTCCTCTTCCTGCTTTTTTCTTGACTTATATCATCTGTCTATATCATCCCTGGGACGTAAGGCCTTATGCATTGTCATGAGTTTTCTTATTCTCTGGCCCATTTGTTGAAGTTCCTCCCTTGTCCGCTTCAAAAATGGTTCCGAGTATTTTCCGATGGGGACAGCCCAGGTGTTTATCCCTTTGATGAGATTTCTACTCTATAGTTTGGTTTCGAGTGGTTCCATCGTTCTCCTGAGAGATTCATTTTTTATTTTTTTCTTCATCTCCCCTTGTTTGATGTTGTCCGCTTTCAATATTCCCAAGTATTTGTAAGTTTCTTTTGCTCCGAACATTCTGATCTTTTTTTGCTTTGGTAGTTCTATTCCTTCCGTTATGTGTCGTCACTCCTATCAACATGGCACATTTTTCTAAACCGAATTCCATCAAAATGTCCTGACTGTATATCCTCACTGCCTGAGATTAATATTTTTAATGCTTACATGACTGTATATCCTTACTGCTCCGAGCATTCTGATCTTTTTTTGCTTTAGTAGTTCTATTACTTCCGTTATGTGTCGTCACTCCTATCAACATGGCACATTTTTCTAAACCGAATTCCATCAAAATGTCTTGACTGTATATCCTCACTGCCTGTATTAGGGCTTCCAATTCTCTTTAATTTTTGGCAAACAGTTTGACATCGTCCTTATACATTAGGTGATTGATCTTTTCTTGCGATTTATTTAGCTTGTATTCGCCTGTGTATTTCGTATGTGACTGAGTGGCATCATTGCAAACACAAATATTAATGGTGATATCGAATCTCCCTGGAAGATACCTCTCTAGATTTTGACCTCAGCTAAGCTTTTTCCTCCCGGTGTCTGTTCTACTTTCCAGTTTTTCATGGTTCTCCCAATAAATCTTATGATTTCGTCGGATACCTTGCACAGTTTAAGACTGTCTATTATCCAGCTTCGCAGAACCAATATCGCATACATTTCTTATTTTACTTACTTCTTTCGAGTTTTAGCCAGCATTCATTGTTAAATTTTCTTAATCTAACTAAACATAATCGTTGAGAAGAAAATGAGATATGTCTTTATTTTAACGCCTTACTCATTCTTTTTTGTCTATATGTCTGTAAGCATTGAAAATATTAATCTCAGGCAAAGCAAAACGAAAAAAAGAATCAATGAAATAATAAATAGCATTTAACATTATTTTAAAATAAGTATATACGGTAACTTTTTTGAAACAAATACCGTATAATCGAAGGTTGAACATCTTGGGCGCTAGCTCTTTACATCACTCTCGGCTTTCATTACTAAATTTTCATGATTTAACAATTTAACTTAATTAGACTGTAAAAAAAAAAAAGAATAAATTCTGTTATTTCGTTTTGTTAATAGATTTCTTTTAAGATTTATCGACGGAATTTTTGCTCATATTTATTAAAATAAAACCAAACAATTAGAAGTCAATAATATCAAACAAGTATTGGTCGTGTCGATACTGCTATATGAATGCACTACTTGGACGCTAACTAAACGGCTGGAGAAGAAGCTAGACGGCAATTACACAAGAATGTTGCGATCAATATTGAATAAGTCATGGCGGCAACACCCCACAAGGCACCAACTATACGGCCACCTGCCTCCCATCACGAAAACTATCCAAGCTTGACGAACCAGACATGCAGGACACTGCTGGAGAAGCAAGGACGATCTCATAAGTGATGTACTCCTATGGACCCCCACATATGGCCGGGCAAAAGCAGGACGACCAGCTCGAACATACATACAGCAGCTATGTGAGGATACGGGATGTAGCCCTGAAGACCTGCCAGAGGCGATGAATGATCGGGAGAAGTGGCGAGTGAGGGTCAGGGATATCCGTGCTAGCGGTACGACATGATGATGATGATGATGATTGGCCTAATGAGTACACAGTTGGCCAATGGTCCGAGATACCAGAGTTCAATCCCAGGTCGAGTCATACCAAATGGTACTTGATACCGCCTTGCTTAACACTCAGCATTATAAGGTACGGATCAAGAGTAAAGTGGAACAATCCAGGGAATGGAGTAACCCCCCCCAACATCTCGGTGTAGTAGCTATTAAAAAGGGAGCCTTCGGGTCACCCTCGATTATGGTCGCCAACTTTACTTATTTATTTAATCCAATAAGCGGTATCGATTTTCTATCCTGAACAGCATAATTCCGACGTAACGTCAAATGAGCACGAAAAACTCTCTGTGTTGCAATTACTGATTTATCAGTTTAAAAAAACGTTTCATCAGAAAATGCATCGTATGCACCGATCCAAGCCATAATTGTGACTGATCGTATCTCAAAGAAAAATAGTAAAACATTAGCCAGAGGGAGCTATCATAAACCCTTGCCTTAGTTTAATTGCACCACAGAATGTTGGAGGTATTTCTATCGAAACCTGCATTAATTAAAACAACCAATCAACCTATGTCCATTCTCTTTCATTCACTTTTTCTGTACGCCTTCTTGCGCGTGTTGACTTTTGACTCCAACATGACTTTCTGATTGACTCTCACTAAACCTTTCCTCCTCATATATTTCTTTCTTTGATTCAGTGAAACGGAAACTTATGCAGAGAGCAAAGCAGTCCTCATGGCGTAGTGGTAAACGTGCTCGACTGCGACACCTTAGTAAGCGAGTGCGAACTTAAGTTACGCTATTACGTTCACTTTCGGAATTATACCCTTGAAAAAGTCATGAACCCGCTTATTCACCCAACTTCGGGTTAAATAGTATCAACACTGTTCTTTTTACAAGGATGGTTTTGACATTAATTAGTCCTCAAAGGTTGATACGCCATTAAACAGAGAAACCGAAACAAAAACCGGAACATTATACAATCAAAACGGATATTATCCTGTACTACAGTGTCGATTATAAATAAGTACACCCCTACAATTTATTTTATAAAAAAGAGTTGATTTTCTTTGAAATCAAAGATCACAGAATTGTACCAAAATAAATGGAACATTATACAATCAAAACGGATATTATTATATACTACAGTATTGACCATAGATAAGTATAGTCTTTCAATCTATTTATCAGAAATCAACTAATTTTCTGAACTAAATTTACCATAATTCAATATTTTTACAGGGTTCTAAAATCAAAGTGGTTATTATCCAGAATTATTCACTATAACACTCTACAGCTTTGAAACTTTGTAACCAGAAATAAAATTGCAACAACACAGTAACCAAAAATTAATTGTGCCCACCACGCAGAGCTGATTATTTCTTACCCTCCAGGCACGAATATATATATATATATATATGCATTAGTTCCAGGGGATTTTCCTTCCAGGTACCACCTGCTCCCTTGCTTCGGCTGGGTTTATTGCCTCGTATCTGAAGCGCCTCTGAAGGGGAATGTTGTCGGAAATAAGCAATTATCGGAGGAATGCCTCTTGCAGTGCACCCCCACATTAATCTGACTTTGTGTCTCATTTTGACCTCGTTGGAATTTCTCTTAGGTATACTGTTACAGATTCATATTTTAGCTGAGTTTTAATGCTGTATATTTTGATAATGAATAATTACTAATATAATAATAATATAATATATATATATAATATATATAATAATATATAATATAATATATATATATAATATAATATATATAATATAATATATAATATAATATATATAATAATATATATATATTATATATATATATATAATAATATCCCTTTTGATTGTATAATCTTCAACTAGAAATAATAAATAACTCCTGGTATCGTTTGTTTAGGAGAAATTTAGCTTTTAATAAAAGACAATTGTTCTTATCGAAGAGCGATACAGTATATATTGTGAAAATTTTCCCTCGTTATCAGAGACATATTGTTGTTAGCAACTTCTTAACATCAACAAATCTGATAGAATTTCATGCAGAGAAGCACCCCCTCAAAAGCGGAGTCCTAGATATGAAACTAAACTGCATCTGAAAGTGAAATGGAGGGTGTAGAATCGTCCCTTAAGTGCCATTACTCTCAGGTCCACTTTGACTTTATGGCTCAGTCAGCTGGGGCTGCAGAATACACTGATTGCAACTTCGCAGAGGATTAAGACTTCCCAAACGAGTGTCCTGGATATGACACTAAACAATCTAATGTTTAAGCTCCAGTAATGCAGGAGCTTTGGGAAATGTGGAGTTACCCTTTATTGCCATTACTCCCAAGTCCACTCTGACCTGGAGTGGTTGCATCTGATTGGGTCCTATCTATGGGTTAAATAGAACTAAAATGTGTACTTATTCTAAACTGAATTGTTTGAAATAGGACTGTTGTGGCATTTTAACTGCGTACTTATGCTAAACTGAATTGTTTGAAGTAGAATTGTTTTCGAATTTTAAACTGTGTATTTCTTTTAAACTGAATTGTTTGAAATAAAGCTGTTTTTGACATTCAAACTGTGTACTTCAGCTAAAATGAACTGTTTGAAATAGAAATGTTTTTGACCTTTAAACTGTGTACTTATATCGGCTCATTGGCCTAGTGGGTAGATTGTTCGCCAATGGTCCGGGAGACCTGGGTTCAATCCTAGGTCGCGTCATACCAAAGACTTTAAAAATGGCACTTGATATCTCCTTGCTTAACACTCAACAATGTATGGTAAATATCAAGAGTAAAGTGGAGCAATCCTGGGAAAGGAGTAGCGCCCTCTCCTACATCTTGGTGTAGTAGCTATTGAAAAGGGAGCCTTCAGGTCGTCCTCGACTAAAGGTCACCAACAAAAAAAAAAATTAAACTAAACTTAATTGTTTAAAATAGAATTGTTTTGACATTTAAACTGTGTACTTTTGCTAAACTGAATTTATTGAAAAAGAACTGTTTATATGTATAAAAATGGATATGGCATTAAATAACCCACAATGGTTGATATGCCATGAATCCAAACCTAACCAAAATTACTTAATTCGGCGTTAAATGACCCGAAAAGGGTTGGTACGCCGTAAAACAAAGCAAGCAAGCAGCCAATCAACACTCTGACCCCTGATTATTGGTACCTGTTAGGCCCCATTTATGGGTCAAGTAGATCTGCTTAAGTATTATTTGTATTCGATAGGACTGTGTACAACCCCACTTAAAAAAAAAACAAAACAAAAACAAAACAAAACAAAACAAAACAAACAAAACAAAAAACAAAAACAAAAAAAACCACCACCACCACCACCACAACAACAACAACTTTTAAGAAACAATTACATAAAAAATATTAGTATGAATGCGCTTTCGTAACTTGTGGTTATGAAATAACCCTTGACGGGTTGATATACCGTTAAAATCAATCATCATCATCGTTTCCACCAACTTTCTTTGAAACGCCCGCAGAACAACAACTGCAAATGGCATGACGAAACTGATGCACTTTACGTTACCCATCTATTGGCCCCCAACGATCATTGCTTTGTCAGACGGTGTTAGATACATATCAGAGCCCCATGACTACTGTCACGGTTATGTATTCTGGATAAGGCCATTTCTGCAATTAGGAGGAGTGGGCGAAACCATTCTGTATTTTGATGTCCGTAGTTTTTGGCGCTTCAGTTTATTTGATTTGCGTGTAGAAATAAATGAATTTAGTTTTTGAGGATCACTTGATGTCTCTGAAAGCGAGGAATGGTAAGAGAAAACGCGGTTAAAAACGTCAGTCTTTTAGGAGAAAAATTTACGAGTATTCAATTCTTTAGTTGCAGGGAGGGGAGAAAGAAAGAAAGAAAGAAAGGAAGAAAGTGTTTTTATAAATAGGATTGGAATTCGTAAGAGTTGTGACTTTGGAGCTTTTTAAAAGCTCCGTGCCGCGTTGCAGTAAAGTTATCCAGTTACTAACAAACAAGAGGAAGAAAATTCTTTATCTGTTGTAATAATAAATCATATTCAAGGTCTATGGTTATTTAAGTAATGTTTTTCACATGAAGAAAAACACGTTCCAATGTAAACTGTGTACATAAAAGACATCAATAATGACGATAATAATAAGTTTTCCTTGTCAAACTGTTAATACACTTTTGTTCTAATGAAACCTGTGTCGAGTTTGAGTTATGTGACGTGTGAAATATTACCCGCTAAAACATTTCGATGTTTTATAACAAAGATAAAAGGACACGTGTTTATTATTATACAGAAATAGAGACCTCGGTGCAATTACAGTCCTGTAGGACTACATCCAAGGCGCCTCGTCTTAGTGAAATGTGAAGCGAGCTCGTCTCGTAGATCAATTATTCCGGCCTGTCAGAGGGACTAAGAACACGAAGGCTACATTCCCTGCAGTGGGTAAGACCGAGCCCCTAGTAAGAAAAAAAGGGCGTCTTGGGTATGACATCTGATGGCGAGGCTCCTGTTCTTGAGATATAGGGCGTATAGAGTCACTCCTTAATTGCTATTACTTCCAGGTCCACTCTGATCCAGAGCAATAGTTGGTTGGTTGTTTGTGTTTTATGGCATATCAACCTTTGTAGGTTATTTAATGCCAAATCAATTTTTATACAAATAATCAGTTCTATTTTAAACAATTAAGTTTAGCATGAATACACAGTTTGATTGTTTAAAACATTTCTACTTCAAGCTATTCAGTTTAGTCAAACAGTTCTAATTCAACCAATTCAGTTTAAAATAAGTATAGATTTTTCTTTACACACAGATAAATGTCAAAACAGTTCTATATTAAACAATTCAGTTGAGCGTAAGTACAATTTCAGTGTCAAAAACAGTTCCATTTTTAAAAATTCAGTTTAGCATACAAAAACAGTTCTATTTCAAACAGTTCAGTTTAGCAAAAGTACGCTGTTTAAATATAAGTATACAGTTTAATTGTCAAAAACATTTCTAGTTCAAGATATTTAGTTTAGTCAAACAGTTCTAATTAAAGCAATTCAGTTTAGCATTAGTACACAGTTTAGTTCTATTTAACCCGTAGATAGGGCCCTATCAGGTGCTATCACTCCGGGCCACAGTGGACCTGGGAGTTATGGCAATGAAGGGGTGCTTCGCATTCCCCAAAGCTCCAGCATCACTGGAACCTCACCATCAGATTGTTCAGTCGACTGAGCCACCAGGCCAGTTGTACCTGTCAGAGACACATCTATTGATTGAATAGATGTCTTTAAAAATTATTCGTAATTGGTAGGAATATGTGATGAATTGAAATTATTTGTATTAAAAGGATACTTGAACCTATAATGGTTTATTGTGGATTATTTCACTCCCTGTGAGTTTTTCACACCAGTGTCAGCTAGTGGTCTTTCACTGGAGTCTTCTAGTCAGTACGCCTCCTCGGGTCTCCAGAACTCTCCTGGGTATTCTAGCTGATTTTAAAAATGCCGTGGAAGGATCCCCCTGGCATAGTAGCTTAAGAGCTGAACTAAGCGAGTTCAAACTCCACTCGCGTTATTACGTTCATTTTCAGTCTAATACCCTTTGGAAAATGGCCGAATCGGCTGGGGCTGCAGAATACACCGACTACTTCTCTACAGATGATCTCTATAGGTGATCCGTCTGTATGTCAAAGTCTCATTGGAGTTTATGTGTGTCATTTTCTAGGACAGGTGTTAGGTTGTGCATTTACCATTTGCTCATGTGGTCAAATTTAAATTTCTTGCACATTTCCCAGTGGATCATCTTGCCCACCCAGTCATGTCTAGTTTTATACTCCTGGTACTAATTCGCTGCATTCACTTATTATGTAATTGATCGTTTCGTCTCTACCACCACATAACCTACATTTGCTATTATTATTATTATTATTATTTACTCATTAGAGTTTTTCACATCAGCGTTAGCTGATGATTTTTCACTGGAGTCTGAGTGACAGCAAGTCTCCTCAAGTCTCCAGGACTCTTCTCAGTATTCTGGCCGTTCTCAATAATGTAGTAGTTTGGATGGTCTCCACTCGTCCGCCAACTTTCAAGTCTTCCAGTTCCTTTAGTTATCCTTTAGTTACTGTTCCAAACGCACCAATTACAATTGGTATAATTGTCACCTGCATGTTCCATAGTTTTTTTCAATTCCTTTACAAGGTCGAAGTACTTATCCTTCTTTTCATATTCTTTCAGTTTTATTCTGTGGTCAGCCGGGACAGCAAAGTCGACAATTTTGCAAGTTCTCTTCTTTTTGTTGATTATTATTAGGTCTGGTCTTCTGGCCGAGATTAGGTGATCTGTGTGTATGTCAATGTCCCATAGGAGTTTATGAGTGTCTATTATTATTATTATTATTATTATTATTATTATTATTATTATTATTTACTCCTTTAGAGTTTTTCACATCAGCGTTAGCTGATGGTCTTTCAATGGAGTTTAAGTGACAGCAAGTTTCCTAATGTCTCCAGGACTTTTCTCAGTATTCTGACCATTCTCAGCAATGTTGTAATTTGGGTGGTCTCCACTCGTCCTCCGACTTTCAAGTCCTCCAGTCCCTTTAATAGTCCTTTAGTTACTGTACCGAGTGCATCAATCACAATTGGTAAATAGTCACCTTCATGTTCCATAGTTTTTTTAAAAATTATTATTACTATTATTTCAACCCCTTAAGAGTTTTTCACATCAGCGTTATCTGATGGTTTTTCACGGGAGTTTGAGTGACAGCAAGTCTCCTCAAGTCTCCAGGACTCGTCTCAGGATTCTGGCTGTTCTTAGCAATGCTGTCGTTTGGATAGTCTCTACCCGTCCGCTAACTTCCAAATACTGCAGGCCTTTTAATTATCCTTTAGTTATTGAGCCTAACGCACCAATCACAATTGGCACAATCATTACTTTCATGTTCCACAGCTTTTTCAATTCTCTAGCAAGATCGCAGTACTTATCCTTCTTTTCACTTTCCTTCAGATTTATTCTATGGTTCGCCGGGACAGTAAAGTCGACAATTTTGCAGATTCTCTTTTTTTGTTGTTGATTATTATGAGGTCTGGTCTTCTGGCCGGGATTAGGTGATCCGTTTGTATATTAAAGCCCCATAGGAGTTTATGCGTGTCATTTTCTAGGACAGGTGCTGGGTTGTGCATATACCATTTGTTTGTATGGTCGAACTGAAATTTCCTGCACATTTCCCAGTGGATCAGCTTGCCGACCCAGTCGTGTCTCGCCTTATACTCCTTCTGTGCTAATTTGCTGCTATTATTATTATTATTATTATTATTATTATTATTATTATTATACACTTAGAAAGGTGAATACGCCTTACAATAGAGAAGCGCGTCCACACTCATGCAAATATTCGCACTTGTAGACACACATAGATACAGAGAAATACGTACATACACACACACGCACAAAGATACACACGCATACACACAGACAGAAAAATGTCTGCACACACTCAAGCAGATGTACACAAATAAAGGCCCACAGAAACGGACACACACGCAAATATACATCCGCACACACATACACTCGGAGAGAAAAGACACACATATTCACACGCAAAGATACTCACACAGATACATGCATGCGCAAAGATACACTCATGGAGAGGGAAACGTACAAGTGCATAAAGACACACACACACACACACACACACACACACATAAAGAGAGAGACGGACACACACACACACACACACACACATACAAAATACAACCACACACAAGGATACAAACACATAGACTCGCATAGAGACACATACACAAAGATGCACACACTGACACACACAGACACACACGCACAGACACAGACACAGACACACACACACACACACACACACACACACACACACATCCGCGTTGAAAGAAACAAACATATGATCAAAGATCCTATTTACCAACCCCTTCGCTCGGGCAGGATATGACACAAGGTCAAATTTTAAGCGGAGTTTAACAGGTTTTAATTCAGAGTTTTCCTTCTCCTAGACTAGTTGCCTAACCAAGGCTGAAGAACCTAGTCTGCCCAACTATTTACCCATAGCTGGAGGGAGATAAGGGGCTTCATACCTTTCCCAAGGGTATTTGCCCGAAAGTGAACGTAATAACATATGATCAAAGATACACACGCATAACATATGATCAAAGATACACACGCATATCTATTGAGACGCACACACACACATGTTCACCCTCAGACGCACAGACACACATGTTCACACTCAGACGCACATACATAGACGCATACATACCTACATAGAAAAAGACGCCCACATACGCTCGTGCGCACACACTCACACGCATACACACATACATACAGATATATAAAGAGGTGCAGTGGCGTAACGGTTAAAAAATTGATACTATGTCGCATTCTTCCCGTAGAAAAGTGGGTTGAGTAAACACACTCCGCCCACTCACACATTATGAGGCACAGTTGGTGTAACGGTTATCGCTGTTGGAAACAGACTTGCTAACCGGAGTTCACATCCTATAGAAAGCTGTTTACGTTTCAGTTCACGCAAGAATCCAACTTTTCTCCCCTCTCCGTTCTCACTAGCTATTAATAAATAGAAGGACAGACTGGGTGCTTTAGTCTTGGTGAGGCAACTAGTTTAGGAAAAAATGAACTCTGAACTCAAACTAACTATACTCCATCTTGTAGCGGAGGGGATAGGTAAATAAACAAAAACACACACACACGCACATATATATATATATATATACAAGGAGGCACGCTCACCGTTGGAAAGTGACTCGATAACCCTAGTTCAAATATTGTACGAGGCTGTGTGAAAGCCTTCGGGAATGGCATGAATCTATCTTTTCTCTTCTCTCCTTAGCCGTACGTGAGTTGTATGCTACCAGTCTAGGAGAAAGATAACTCTAACTTCAAACCGGGAGTAGCTTGCTTAAAAAATGACCTTGAGTCGCAACCCACTCGTGGTGATGGAGGGGGTTTAGATACACGTACACATACACATTTCGTCAACGAGTTAAAGTGAGATAGTTTTTTCTCATTTTCAACACGAACCTGGAGAAGAATTATTTATTTTGTGAATTTTTGTGTTGACACTAGAATAAATAAGATTTCATAATTTTTTTGCTCTTTCCTACGCCCAGCAGACAGCATCTGGGGAAATACGTTTAATTGGTGGCACGTTTTTTTCCTTCCGTTTAGAATAGGAGAAAAATCAACGAAGTAATGCTTATTATTGATAACGTGTCAGTAAAACTTATAATTTTTCATAGTTTTCCTTTTTACGTGTCTACTGCGAAAGTTTTTAGATTTATATGCATTTTTTTTCTTTTTTGGTGTGTGTGTGTGTATGTGTGCGTATGTGTGTGTGTGTGTGTATGTGTGTGTGTGTGTGTGTGTGAGAGAGAGAGAGAGAGAGAGAGAGAGAGAGTAATTTGTTTATTGTGGCCTCCAATGGCGTGTTGTCTTCGAAGAGGAAAACATGTAAGACTACCACGAAAGGCTGCTGGCATTTCTTCAATATTGGACCTCAAAGAAAAATGAGTCAATTTTTCCCCCGTAGATAGATAGATAGATAGATAGATAGATAAAAACAATGTTTTATAAATTGAATCCTCGGAAAAAAAAACTTGCTCATAATTTATAAACCATTCATTTTTAGATAGATGCATAAATATGAACAGACTAAGATTGGTAAGTATGAACGGGTCCATATAAATAAATAAATAAATATATATATATATATATATATATATATATATATATATATATATATATACATATATATAAAGATGGATATGAACCTACTGAAATGAAAAGACTGAAATAGGAAGCGTGTAATACATATATATATAGAGAGAGAGAGAGAGAGAAAAGAAAGAAAGAGAGAGAGAGAGAGAGAGAGAGAGAGAATTAGAGAGAGCACAATGGGTAGATCGATAGATAAGTCCCAACTGAAATAGATATAAAAATACTGTGATTGCAAGTTTATATATATATATATATATATATATTCATAGATAGGTATGATCGGACTGACGTAGATAAACAGATAGGTATATATATATATATATATATATATATATATATATATATATATATATATATATTGATAGATAGATAGATATGATCGGACTGATATAGATAAACAGATAGGTATATATATATATATATAGAGAGAGAGAGAGTGAGTAAGTGAGAGATAAGAAAAGACAGAGATATGAAAAGGCTGAGATAGCAAGCTGGCTAATTTAAAAAGAGTCTGAGAGTGATAGATAAATAGATCGATGAATGAGACGATTTTTTAAAAGAATTGAATTCATGAGAAAAACTTCCACTCATAATTCACTCATTTTGTGCTTTCCACTTTCAAGATGAAGGCAGTTTTGTTTTTGTATTTTTACTTATTTAACTTTTTTTTTTTGACGCAGATGTATGTTTCGAGCTTTTCTGACTTTCGGGATGTTTGAAAACTTTACACACTGAAATAATTATGTACAACAATGCAGAGACGTTTATGTTAAATTTATATCTACTCCAGTAAAAATCTCTATATATTATAAAAAATTTCCTTATATTAACTATCTACATATTACGTTGAAATTTTGTTAAATATCTATCTACATACTTTTTCATAATATCAAAAATGTATATACATTACTAATATGTAGAGAAAAATTGATAACAAGGTAATCCAAGTGGAAGGAGAGATTTATTGAGAAGTCGACACTATAGCGTTTCGGTTCTACTGAACCATCATCAGGACCATGAAGGGTGATATTAGCGATGTTAAGTCAACAACAAAAAAATGTTTACATTACTAATATGTAGAGAAAAATTGATATCAAGGTAATCCAAGTGGAAAGAGAGACTTATTGAGAAGTCGACACTATAGCGTTTCGGTTCTACTGAACCATCATCAGATCCATGAAGGGTGGTATTAGCGATGTTAAGTCAATAAAAAATAAAAATATTTTCCCCTAGGTTTTTGTATTTTACATTTTTAAACATCCATCGTTGACTTAACATATATGGTCATCCACAGACAGACTGTTTCATTGTATCACAACTCTTCAATGTGGCTAGACACGTAGGACGCTAAAAGCTGGGATTGAAAGGCACCCAATTTTACGTTAGACTTAATATCATACCGCTCAGCCAACACGCGAACCACGTTAGCACGCGAATTATAAGGAATTAAGTAGCAGCTTTCGTTTTGTTTACGTTTATACCTTACCGGATACCAGAGTGCTCAATTTGTTCGAAGAGCTTTGATATATATATTAAAATCTTTAAAAATGGCACATATTTATAAAATCAATGCACTTATAATATTCAAACATAGATAATAAGTCATTTCTTAATCTAATTTGCCCAATAAGGATGATTTTGTGGGGTCAACCATCGCACTTAACATTTTGTTTGGTTTAGTTTATTCGTTTAACGGCATACCAACTGCTTATAGGTTATTTAATGCTGAAGTTTGAATAAAACAATATACCTACAGTTATATATTTTCAAGTAACTACGACTATTTACGTGTCCTCGTGGTGTAATGGTTAAAGTGTTAGACTGTAGAATTGTATTAAGCGAGTTCGAATTCCAGTCGCCCGTTTACTTTCAGTTTTGGACAAATACTCTTGGGAAAGGTATGAATCTCGATATTATCCTAGCTATGGGTTAAATAGTACCATTATTGTTCTTTTAGAAGGATGGCTTTGGCATTAAATAACCAGAGGAGTTTGATATGGCATTAAAAAATGCAATAAAACAACTATTCGTATTTAATAATAACGATAATTTGTACTTGTCTTTAATTGGAATCACTTTGAGATGAGGTTTCTTAATCTGAGAATTAATTTTTATTTATTGCGGACTTTTTTCCTCATGTTGGTAGTTTTTGCGTTGTTTCTTCTTTCACAAGAAAGTGAAAGAAGAAACAACACAAAAACTACCAAGATGAGGACAAAAAGTCTGCAATAAATAAAAATTAACGATAATTTGTTTACGTAGAGATAAGGTTTCTTGCATTTCTACTTAATACTGATAATTTTTAAATGGCTTTATTGAATCCATTGATAAGGCCAAAACAGATACAACCATCCCGGGTCAGAGTAAACCTGGGGGAGAAATGGCGCAGATGGGGGTGAATCTATCCGTGTCACTGAAACAAAAGCCTCTCAGTTGATTCTAAGTGCACCAGCTCTCTTCATGAAGACTTCACCACAATTCCTGACTCAGTCGGCACGCACTCTTGCTTTGGATAAAATATAACAACACTTCTAGAACTGTAAATAACGACGGGTTTACATATATATATATATATATATATATATATATATATATATATATGGAGAAAAATTGAAAAACGAAGTAATCCATGTTGAAGAATTTAATGTGAAAGAGAGTCGACGCTATAACGATGGCTATGTAAGTAAGTAAAGTTGGCGACCGTAGTCGAGGATGATCCGAAGGCTCCCTTTTCGATAGCTACCATACCGAGGTGTAGGGGAGGGCGCTACTCCTTTCCCTGGATTGCTTCACTTTACCCTTGATCCTTACCTTAAAATGCTGAGTGTAACACTCAGCATTTTAAGGTAAGGATCAAGGGTAAAGTGGAGCATGGAGGCATCAAGTACCATTTTTTGAGTCTTTGGTATAAATCGACCTGGGATTGAACCCCGGTCTCCCGGGTCATTCGCGAACTCTCTACGTTGATCTGACGACACTCGATATCATCTTTTCTAAGTCATGATGATAGATTTTTTAAACCGAAACGTTATAACGTCGACTTTCTTTCATATTAAATTCTTCACTTTGGATTATTTTGCTTTTCAATTTTTCTCCATATTGTTGGATTCTTTTTCATTATTTACTTCCATCTTTCTCTGTCTATCTGTCTGTCTGTCTGTCTGTCTCTCTCTATATATATATATCCCTTTATCTAAGTTAGTAATTCTTTATTCATTAATAATAGATTATGCTTATATCCAATATTTTCGTTATGATTTCTAATAAGAATATTTCAACGCTAGATTTTAAATTGCAAACCACAAAGACATCTATTCTACATGAGAATTAAAAAAAAATGAAATATCTTTTATTACATCATAGATGTTATTTTTGAGAATTTAAAAAAAATCATAATTCTTCGAAATGTTTAAATTAATTTTAGACAAAAGGATCTATAACAAAGATGTTACCTTTTTATTATGAAAAAAAACAAACAAACAAACTTGAACATGGTAAGTGATATCAGTTTATTTTGGATGGAATGCAATAAACGTTCAAAGAACACAAGGATTTTTTTTGTCATTTTTTTTTGCTTCACTTGAAAATATTTTTCGGATGTAGCATTAAACATCTGCTTTATATGCCCTGGTGATGTTTTATCAAAGCGAAATAGAACAAAAATTTTAAAAGAAGGTTAAATAAAAAGATAACAAAAAATTCTCAACATAATAAGGTACGGATCATGGGTAAGTGGAACCATCCAGGGAAAGGTGTAGCGCTGTCGGTGTAGTATCTGTTTAAAAGGGAGCCTCCGGTAGCCTATTGACATAATGATTAGAGAGTTGGTCAATGGTCCGGGAGAACAGAGTTCAATTCTAGGTCGAGTCATACCACAGACTAAAAAATGGTACTTTATGCCTCGTTGTTTAACACTCAGCATTATAAAGTTGGGATCAAGGGTAAGTGGAGCAATCCAATGAAAGGAGTTGTGCCTTCTCCTCTATCTGGGTTTAGTAGGCATTAAAAAGGGAGCATTCGGGTCGCTCTCGACTACGGTCGGCCAACTTATATATATATATATATATACATAAGATTTATAAACGATTTGTAAACGAATAGTTAGTAGGTAACTTCACACAGCTGTATTGTTTCAAAAAATGATAATCGGTGAGTTTAGAACGATCTCCAAAAACTTGGTAAGGAGGCTAGAAGAATTGGAAATCCAAACTACAATATTGTTGAGGCCTGGAGATTTGAGGTGACTTGGTGCCACTTAGACTCCCGTGAAAGACCAGTCTGAAAAACTCTCAAGGAGTGTAATAATGATAATAATAATAATCCTTATTAAGTAATTGAACAGTTCTATTTGACTCCTAAATTGGACCCTAACAGGAATTACCGTTACGGCGTCCTAGAGGACCTATAGGTAATGGTAATGAAGGGGTACTCAACATTCCCTAAAGCTCTAGGACTGGAGCCTCACCATTCGATGCACTTCAGTGTCATACCCAAGCCAATTGTTGGAAGAAGGATGTCTCACTTCTATCCAGTGGTGCAGTAGGCGTATTCTACTGCCCCATTGTGTTTATCATTTCATTATTCCCTCCCATATTCGGCGCATTCCTAGATACATTCCGTCTAGAAATCATACGAAGACTTGAACGGATCAGATATAGAATAAATAGACACGAAGTGTTAGGCCTATTTAAACAAACATGTTTAACAGAGAAAATGCTGCACACACACACACATATATATATATATATATATATATATATATATATATATATAAAATTAACCTAAATCGCGAGTCGAAAATCTTCTACTAAAGTTTCACCTTAACGGATCACCAGGAAGCCTAAGTTCGAAGCCTAAGAGTCGAACTTAGGCTTCCTGATGATCCGTTAAGGTGAAACTTTAGTAGAAGATTTTCGACTCGCGATTTAGGTTAATTTTATAATTGTCTCCCTTGTCTTGTGTCGAGCACTTTAGTAATAGTAGCATTGCTGGATTCGCGGAGTTTTTTTTGGTTTTCTTTTGACCACTGACTGCGTATCCCTTGATTTTTTCAGGGGGTCGGACGAGGTTGGCCTTTTCTTTCTTTTTGACCCAAATTTTTTTCTTTTTCCCCTGGGCGGTGATTCGAGATACTTTTATCTCTTGTTCCTATTTTTTTTTTTCTGGTACCGGGAATACTGGTAGATATTAGATTAGTAAATATATATATATATATATATATATATATATATATATATAACACATACCCGACACCGAAATTTTAACTCGGGCTCCTATTCCCAGCGTCTACACCATCTTGAGGCAATCACAGCTTCGTTGGGCCAGTCATGTTGTCTGCATGAAAGATCCCTTCCTCCCGAAGAAACTGCTCTACGGCGAACTGTCTCAGGGCAAGCGCTCCCAAGGTCTCTAGAAAAAGCGCTTCAAAAACACACCGAAGATCTCCATGAAATCTTTCGGTATCACCCCTAATTGCCTAAAATATGTGGCGCCAGACAGTGACAAGTGGTGTGAAGTTGTCAAACGTGGAGCGAAAGTCTGTAAAGCCAGAAGAAACGCAGCAACTGAGCTGTGTAGGAAAGTTAGAAAAGGCAGTGCCACATCAGCCACTGCCGCCACCATTCCTTGTTCTCACTGCATAAGACTCACCCGCGCACAGATTGGTCTCATTAGCCACCTGTGCTCTCACGGATCCCGTCCTCAATCATAAGGTTGATCAGATGGTCCTCATCTATTAGGATGGGCAAAGAAGATATATATAACTTACATCTGCGTTAGAACCATTATAGAGTAATGTAATATAACTTTACTCTCTCTCTATCTCCGATATTGAGTACTATAACGAAACAACGAAACAACCTTTGTTGTATCTATCTATTTACATTGATATATATATATATATATATATATATATATATATATATATTATCAAGTTGCGCTGGTAGCACAATGTCTCTTGACTCTCTCAATTTCTCTCTCTCTCTCTCTCGCTATCTCTCTCTCACTTCATCCGTCCAAACCATTCATCGGCAGCTGGCAGATCCTCTAGACTTTAAAAGATAACTTTTCGTGCTCATTTCGTATTATGTTGGAATGATGCTGTTCTGGATAGAAATTTCAACCCATAGCAGTGTCTATTTTCTATCCGGAACTGCATCATTCCGACGTAACATGAAATGAGCTCGAAAAATTATCTGAGTTGCAATTACAGATTCACCAGTCTTTAAAAAATGTTTCAACAGCAAACTTACGTTGTGCATCAGTACAAACCATGATCGTAACTGACCCCCCCCCCAAAAAAAACAGGTAATATATTTGCTAGAAGGAACTACCATTGCCACTTGCTTTAGTTCACTTGCACCATACATGTAATAGTTTATAATATGGGAGATATTTTTGTCACACCTTGTATATCATAAACACTGTTGGATTTTTAAAGATAACTTAGAGTCTATTGTTTTATAGACTTCTTGAATCTTTTGTAATGTAAATAGGATTTTGTTTTACATACCGTATTTTCTATGTACTACCCTGCCTCGTAATACTCACACGTCTTCAGAATGTAATATTGCTTGATGAAAGCATGAAACGATTAGTTGCAGTGTATGGTTTTAATTTCTGTGTTATACTGCCGATCTAGATCGTTTTCTATTTGTACACATTATAGTTAAAACGTTTCCCATGACACCTTGAACAGTCTTTCCACTGCACCTGATTGGTTCAAGGACTGCTGGCCATTAGAACGAGCTCTAAGAGGTTTAATGGCTGTTTCAAAAAAATTCCCTGGCCAGTACTCAGTCTGAAATATTGGGCCTACCGTGTATCGTAAAATAGCACTCGGCCCAAAATATCAGCTTACTGTATATAGTAAAATAACCTAGCTTGACTTATCGGGTTAATAGTGAATCTTTAAATAACTTTTATAATATAGAGAAGAATAGCGCTCATCCCCCCAAAACAGAATTATATTATATACGATAAAAAAATTATATACTGAACAAAATTGTATCTTCAATAATCATAAACTGGTAAACAATTCGTTATCTCAAACAGATTTATTTAGCTGAAAGGTGTGACTCTAACAGGTTCTTGACCAGTTGGCGGGGCAGTCTATGGGTTAAATAAAATTAATCTGCGTACTTATGCTAAATTAAATTACTTGAAATAGAACTGTTTTGATATTTAAACAACGTACTTATGCAAAACTGAATTGTTTGAAATAAAACTATTGTGACATTTAATTGTGTAAACAGAAAATATACTGATACTAAACTGAATTGTTTGAATTAGAACTGTTTGATTAAACTGAATAGCTTGAAATAGAAATGTTTTTGTCAATTAAACTGTGTAGTTATGCTAAACCAAATTATTTGAAATAGACCTGTTTACTTGTATAAAATTGGATTTGGCATTAAATAACCTATAAAGGTTGATATATCATAAAACACCAAAACCAACCAACCAACCAATCTAATAGGTACTACCTCTTCGGGTCAGAGTAGACATAGGCGTAATAGCAACGAAGGTAAAAATAACACGGTAAAGACCTTCAGAACTGTAGCCTCATCACGAGATGCCATTCTAGGCCCCGCTTACAGAGATGAAATATTGGACTCACAGTTTACAGTAAAACACTTCTCAGTCCGAGATATCGGATTTACGGTGTATAGTAAAACAGTTCTATATCTGAAATATTGGATATACGGTGTATAGTAAAACAATTCTCAGTCCGAAATATCGGACCTACAGTGAATAGTAAAACAGTTGTATGTTAGAAATATCGGACTTACATTGTACAGTAAAAAAAAAAATTCTCTGTCTGAAATATCGAACCTATGGTGTATTACTATACACCATAAGTTCAATATTTCGGACAGAGAATTTTTTTACTATACAACATAAGTCCGATATTTCTCAATCCGGGATATTGGACTTAATTTGTCTTTTCAAAGTCCTCAAAACAACATATTTTTATTCTGTCTTCACATATTTTAATGCTAATCCGATTATCATTGAAATGTCTGTTAATATTAATATTTTCTCTTGTAAATCAATTATTTAATTCTAAATAATTCATTTATAACAGACTATAAAGACAAATAATGAAAAGCAAGTAATGTAAGCGTTGGAATTCTAAAAAAAAAAAAAAAAGAAAAAAGGAATTAAAAGAATAATTAGAAAAATTTCTAAAATAAATCACAAAATCAGAAAATTTATACGAGTGAAAGAAATCCTAATTCGCTTCGAAATGCTATGCCCCCAATTCGAACCAACGTAAACTTGACGACGTTCAGGCGACAACAGCTAATTAATAAAAATAATTCCACGACTTTTTGGTCGCGTCGAATATCGATTTCTTAAATAAGCGTTTTTTGAAGTCGTGTTTCCTGAATACGGCTGTACATCACTTTAATTTCGAAGAAAAAGTGGGGACGTTAAATTCGGCCATTTTTCTTTTCTTTTGTGTCAGTGAACTTTGACGTGATTCACAAGCGGGAAAGTGAAGCGAGTATTAAAAATGTATTAAACAATATTCGTACGCACAAAACTTTTATTAAGAATTTTGAGAGTCTGGATGCTTCCATTTTTCTCAATGTATAGTTTTGTGTTTTCTTTAACTGATTCTTAAAATACGCCCCGGTACTGAATACAAGTCAACAGACAATATTAATCATTTTTGATGTCAGAAGTGAAAATCATATCGAATGTATTAAAAAGCTTGTCTATAATAAAACAAAGAAAATTTGAAGAAAGAAAACAAAACAACAAAATAGATACAATAACATTAGATCAAATATCAGATGATCTACTGAGAATTTTAATCATAAAAATACCTCAGATCGATATAGAAAATGTGATTAATAAACCTAGAAGATGTAAAATAAAAATAATAAAATAAAAAAGAAAAAATAAAAGAAAGAAAAATTCAACTCTTTTTAAAAACGCTTTCAATTATTTTAATAATATTAAAGATAATCGGAAAATGTTTAAAGTCAGTCCAGAAGCTAATGTATTAGAAAAAGTGGGTGATGTCCGAATATCTGAACTAGCAAGAAATTAAATCAGAGCGTTTTCTTCGAATTATAAAAATGTATTCCGATCATGGAAGTATGAACGAAAATATAGGATCGTGAATTATTGAAAACATTTCAACAGTTGCGACTTTAAGCATTGTTTCGGTAGATTGCCTTTAAAGTCTGGGAAAATTAGAAATTTTCATTTTGCCAAATAGTTAACTAATAAAAAAAAACAAAAACAAAAAAAAAAAACAAAAAAACTTTCAACTTAATAATAATGATAATAATAATAATAATAATAATAATAAAAAAAGAAGAAAATAAATAAAAAATAAACTTCTTCTATTTGAAAATAAGAATTCTTAGAAAAGCATACTAAATTAAAAATGGCAGAGTGTGGAACTTGGATGAAGTTAGGATTAGCGATTATCATAAACTTTTCGGATTTATTTATCATAATTCCTCACATGTGTTTCTCAAGCCGTCCACCTGTCATTGTATATTTCAAGAACGGACTGTGTACTTAGTATGACATGAAGCAGCATGTGATATTGAAACTCCAATTCTGATTTGTTGAGGTCGTCTAGAACACTGAGATGAATTCCCGGAGATTTAAAGAAACTTGTTGCCACTCAGACTCCTGTGAAAACCCGTGTGAAAAACTCGCAAGAAGGATAAGTACTTCGACCTTGCTAGAGAATTAAAAAAACTGTGGAACATGAAAGTAAAGATTGTGCCAATTGTGATTGGTGCGTTAGGCACAGTAACTAAAGGATTAACTTGCTGTCACTCAAACTCCAGTGAAAAACTTGCTGTCACTCAAACTCCAGTGAAAAACCATCAGCTAACACTGATGTGAAAAACTCTAGAGGAGTAAATAATAATGATAAAAGGATAAGTACCTCGACCTTGCTAGAGAATTGAAAAAGCTGTGGAACATGCAGGTGACAATTATGTAATCGGTGCGTTTGGAACAGTAACTAAAGGATTACTAAAGGGACTGGAGGACTTAGAAGTTGGCGGACGAGTGGAGACCATCCAAACGACAGCATTATTGAGAACGGCCAGAATACTGAGAAGAGTCCTGGAGACTTGAGGAGACTTGCTGTCACTCAGACTCCAGTGAAAAACTATCGGCTAACGCTGATGTGAAAAGCTCTAATGAGTGAATAATAATAATAACAATCCTAAGTAAATGATTGAACAGTTCTATTTGACACCTAGATGGGACCCTAACAGGTACTACCGTTACGGCGTCCGAGTAGACCCGTGAGTAATGTCAAAGAAGGGGTACTCCACATTCCCTAAAGCTCAAGGACTGGAGCCTCAATATTCGATGTAGTTTAGTGTCATACCCAGGTCACTTGTTGGGACAGGAAAGTCTTATTTCTCTCTAGTGGTGCCGTAGGCGTATTTTACTGCCCCATCACCCCCAACCCACATTCGGCGCATTCCTAAATACATTCTATCCAAAAGTTGAAGCTCATTTTCTTATTCCTTTCTGGAGATCTAGGGAGTGTGGAGAGCCCCTTCTTCGCCATTACTCCCAAGTCCACTCTGAGAGGTGGTACTTGTTAAGGTTGTATCTATGGGTTCAAAAGATCTGTTTAAAGATTACTAACGTGCAAAAATAAATAAATATATCAATAAAATGAAATAGAATATATAAATAAAACAAAAAACAACAACAAACAAACAGAAAAAGCTCCTTTGAAAAAACTACAAAATGTACATATGAATGTACAATGAACGAGATTCCCTTACCTCTAATCATAAAAAAGTCTTTGACAAGTTGACAGGCCGTTAAAATCTATCAATCAATCAGTCACTCGCCCAGTTGACTGGGGCTGTTGAATATACTGACTGCTTCTCTGCTGAGGGGTAAGACTCCCCCAAAGAGTGTCCGGGATATGATACTAAGCAATGTGATTGTGAGGTTCCAGTAATGCTGGAGTTTTGGGGAATGCGGAGTACCCCTTCACTGCCATCGCTCCCAGGTCCACTCTGGCCCGGAGTGGTAGTACCTGATAGGGTCCTATCTATGGGTTAAATAGAACTAAACTGTCTAAATTGAATTAAACTGTATGAAAACAAAAATCTACACTTATACTAAACTGAATTGTTTGAAATAGAACTGTTTATATGCATAAAAATGAATTTGGCATTAATAACCTACAATGGTTGTTGTGCCATAAAACTAAGCCAAACCAAACCAAACCAAATCAATCTATCTCGAATGGCTAGAGCCGGAGGTAGTAAATTTTTTGAAAATCGACTCTTTCATGGAATATTTAATCCCTTCCGGGTATAGGAATATTCCATTACAAAGAGAGTTGTTTGTTTGGTTTTAAACCATGATAACCATTGTTGAGTTATTTAATGACAGACCCAGTTTTTGAAATAAATTGCATGGCTACATCTAACTAATAATGTAACTATTCTTAATAAAAATAATTTGCACACGATTATATGGTTTTAAGTATTCCTATCTAATACAAATAATTTGCGCACAGTCGAACGATTTCATGTATTTTGTATCAAATACAAATAATTTGTACATAACTGTATGGCTTGAAGTGTTCCTAGCAAATGCTAATTATTTATAAGACTTTATATCATCATCATGTCGCGTTGCGAGCACGGATTTCCCTGACTCTCTATCGTCATTCGTTTCTATCATCCATCACTTCCGGAAGATCCTCTAGATTACATCCTGTGTCCACACAGAGATAGCTTTGAGTAATTATTACTATCTAATACAAATTGTATACAATTATATAGTTTCAAAGTTAGGTTAGGTTATTTAGTTTAATGGTACATCAAGCCTTGATGGTTACTTAATGCCAAACATATATACCCGTGGTGTAGAGGAGGTGCCTGTGGTGTAATGGTTATCGTCGTAGGAAATGGACACGGCGACACGAGTTCAAATCCTGGACGAGACTGACTGCATTTAACATTGCACTAATACCTGGGAAAAGTATGAATCCAATTATTCTCCCTCCAGCTATGGGTAAATGGTAGGGCAGACTGGGTTCTTCAGCCTTAGTGAGGCAACTACTCTAAGAGAAGGAAAACTCTGAATTCAAACCTGTTAAACTCCGCTTAAAAATTGACTTGTGTCATATCCTGCCCTAGCGGAGGGGTTGGTAAATATGGTTACACACACACACACACACACACACACACACACATATATATATATATATGATTATTAGTTAATAGTTTGTTGGTAATTTTATTTTTAAACGAGGTATAGCTCATTTGCTCGCACTCAGTTAAATGGCTTCAAGTATTGTTATCTATTATTTGCACACAGTTAAATAGTTTCAAGTATTGCTATCTATTATTTGCATACAGTTAAATAGTTTCAAGTATTGCTACATAACACTTGCTCTATAGCCCAATCGGCTGGGGCTGTAGAATATACCAATTGTATCCCTGCAAAAGGGCAAGACCATCCCCAAACGAGTGTCCTGATATATGACACTAAACTGCATCTAATGGCGAGGATCCAGTCCTCGAGCTACGGGGAATGCAGAGTACTCCTTCACTGCCATCGCTCTCAAGTTCACTTTGATAAGGTCCAATCTATGGTTCAAATAGGACTGCTTGACATTTAAACTGTGTGCAAACAAATGACTTATGCTAAATTGAATTGGTAGAAATAGAACTATTTGATCATTTAACTGTGTATAAACAAATCACTGATGTTTAATTGAATTGTAAACTATGTGTAAACTAATGAGTAATATTGAATAGAATTATTAGTGTTAAATAGAAATACTTGAAACTCTTTAAATGCGTGCCTAATTTCAAATATTGATATAACATAGTAATACTTAAAACCATTTGACCGTGTCCAAATGGATGAATAGTGCTCAATAGAATAATTAGTGTTAAATAGCAATACTTGTAAGCATTCACTAAATGCAAACAAATGATTAATATTGAATATAATTATTAATGTTAAATAGCAATAACTGAAACCATATAACTCTGAAAAAATAATAGCGATACTTGTGTGCAAACAAATTAGTTCTAACTTATTTAAAAATGAAATTACCTACAAAATATTCACTTTCAAATCATATTTGTATATCCATCTAAAAGTGTGGAAATAAATAATTGATGTTAAATCGTTTCTGTTACATAGGAAACCGCTTAACTTTGTACAAACAAATGATTAATATTTAATAGAATTATTCGTATGAGACTGAAATATTTGAAACCATTTAACTGTGGCTGAAACAAAAATGCACTCAAGCTTGTTTAAAAATGTCATCAACAAAATATGTTTACAATTCATATATCTAAATTAGCTCCATCCTTGTCACAGACTATTTGACCAAGAAAGGCATCAAGACAGTTCCTCAACCTCCCTATAATTCAGACCTTGCTCCCTGTGACTTTTGGTTATTCCCTAAGCTCACAGGCTGTCGTTATGAGACAATTGAGGAGATGAAAGAGGCTGTGACGAAGGTCATTGACACGCTCACACAAAGGACTTCCAGAAGTTGTTGGAACGGTACAACAAGTGCATTGCAGACGGAGGAGATTACTTCGAAGGGGACTCGAATTTCGTGTGTGTACTATCAATAAAAGTGCCCATACCAAAAAAAAGTCTGGAAACTTATTTATGATCCTCATATGTCATGTTGTATCTTCCGAATTACATTTGAGTTGTATTTAATTTGTATGTAAATAATCAACACACTGGTTTTAACAAGACCAAATTTTATTTACAACTATTTGGCGTTATTGATTTCTAATATCATTGTTTTATTCTCCAACGTATTAAACGCTATAATAATATAATAAACAATGGACTTGGAAGGAATTGCATCATTTCTCTCGGCAAAGTTAAACTTGCTTGGTATTTTATTACAACCCTTGGTTTTATGGTATCAAAACAAAATTTGACAGTAAACTCATTTCTATACCAATTTAGTAACTCCCACTAAAAAAATTTTGAATTTGGAGAGGGAAAAACTTGAAGCCAATAACTTTTCATTCCATTGTCAAATTTCAGTAAATTTAATATCGTTTTGTAGGATTATAATCAATCTATCCGAAAATCCCTAAGCTCACTGGCTGTCGTTATGAGACAATTGAGGAGATGAAAGAGGCTGTGACGAAGGTCATTGACACGCTCACACAAGAGGTCATCCATGGGGCCTTCCAGAAGTTGTTGAAACGGTACAACAAGTGCATTGCAGCCGGAGGAGATTATTCGAAGGGGACTAGAGTTTCATGTGTGTACTATCAATAAAAGTGCCCATACGAAAAAAGTCTGGAAACTTATTTAATGATCCTCGTAGTTGATGAATGTACGTTTATGCTGGTCGGCTAATATTGGTGTATCCATGTGTAGGAGTTCATAGAAGAACGTCGCTTATGAGTTCGTCCTAACTTCTTCAGCAGGGAGCAGTACGTCTTTTTCGTCTTGGATAGTTTGTGAGATGGGAGGCAAGTGGCCGTACAGCTGCTGTTTTGCAAGGTGCTGCTTACAGGATTTGTTCTAAATAGCACGCGGTATCCTCGGGTAATTCACATCAATCTTTTTTCAAAACATGTTCAATGGTGCAGCAAAACAGTTGTACTAACACGGTTTCTGTTTAGAAGAATTCCCGCTTTATTCTATCAAAGAGATTAGATTTCCACACGGTTGATAACTTGTGTTTTAGTATTCATCTTCAATCTTATATTTTTAAAATTCTTAAAATTTTAAAAATTTATTTGTTTTATAAGCGATTGTTTCTCGGTAGTAACAGTGCTGTCATCAAGCTTGAACTTCACAAGAACTGGCAACGTTAGCCTTATTGTAAATAGAATTACTCACCCTAAAAATCAACTAAATTATTTCTCGAAAATAAGATAAATATATTTACGAAAAAGTGAGCTGCTTGTTTCGCAAAACTTCGACTTTTAAAATTCCCTTTTCTTTTTCTTTTTGTCATTGTCAGGTTGTATTTTATTCATTTCGATACGCGTAATGGTTATCATCGCAGGAAAATAACCCGACGACACGAGTTCAAATCATGGACGAAGCTCTTTGCATTTCACTTAGCGCTGATACCCTGGGGAAAAGCATGAATCCACCAATCCTCCCTCCAGCTTCAGCTAAATAGTAGGGCAGACTGGAGTTTTTAACACTAGTATGGCTACCCATGAGGGAGAAGGAAAACTCTGAATTTAAACCTGTTAAAATCTGCTTAAAATTGACCTTGTCTCCCATCCTGCTCTTGTGGAGGGGTTGGGTAAATACATATATTTAATTTATTTTCGGTAGTTCGTGTATAACATGTATGCCATCAGTCGTAAGGAGACGCAGAAAATCCCATTAGAAAGATGGTTGGTTGGTTGGTTATACTGCATGTTTACTTTTCTTCTCATAGATTCGCTAAATTTTAAAATAGAAATTTAGAATGGGATTTATTGCTTAGGAGGGGAGTCTCTGTAGTGTAGTGGCTAATGTGTTGAATTACAATATCGTAGTAAGCGAGTTCAAACTCCAATCGCGCTACTGTCTTTACTTTTGGACTAATACCCTAGGGAATTGTATGAACTCCCTCATCTCCCTAGCAATTGTTTGAATAGTATCACTGCTGTCCTTCTACAAGGATGGCTTTGGCACAGAATAACCCACGAAGGTTGACATGCCATTAAACAAAGAAACCAAACCATATTGTAGCAATTACTTTGCATGTATTACAATTATTTTACACGGGTAGAGCTAGTATATATATATATATATATATATATATATATATATATATATATATATATATATATATATATAGTGAGAGAGAGAGAGAGAGAGAGAGGGGATAAGACTGTTTTCGTGAGACTTCGAGTCGCGAGTCTTATTGTATATCTTAAAACTGCTGAAAATTAAATACAATTATGTCCAACAGTTTTGTAATATTGTTATGGTCAAGGCAGTGATATGTAGTAAATAAACGATAAAAATAAAAAGGCATTTTTTTAAATACGAATAATTATCCTAAGTTTTAATAAAAGCGACTCTATGTCCTTCATTTTTTTAAAAAAATGACTGTCTTACAACTTGTATGTAATATGGCTAGGTACTGCTTACGAATAATTATCCTAAACTTTGATAAAAATGACTTCACATCATCTATTTTTAATAACGAATATCTTACAACCTGTATGTAATATAGATAAGTATTGATTTCAAATAATTATCCTAAATTTAAATAAAAACGAAATTACCGTCTATATTTTTAACAAAGACCATCACCTATGAAAGATCGAGGTGCCTTCAATAAGTTTCCAGACTTTTTTTGTACTGGCATTTAAAATAGTTGTAGACTCCTGAAAATTCAGTATGTTATTGTTATACATCTTATGAGATGACTGACTAATTTTTATGATTTCAGGTTCAAATGAACAGCTACAGCAGGAATTGGAATACACCCTACTAAAGCCTAATTGTCACTGCTGGTGAATTTCAAAAATGCAATCTGGACATTTTAGAGGAACGATATGCAATAAAATTGTGTTTTAAACTTGGAAAAAATGCCACAGAAACGTATGGAATGCTTCAGACTGCTTTTGGAGCATCTTGCATGAATCGAGCATCAGCTTTTGAGTGGCATAAGAGATTCAAGGAAGGCAGGGAGTCTATGAGGGATAATGAGAGTTGTGGGAGGAGTAAGGAAGTCAGAACACCAAAGCTGATTGGCCAAATAAAGAATTTCGTGGATAAGGACCGTCGTGTGTCTATAGAGACAATAAGTGCTCAGTTTGATGTCAGTGTGGGAACTGAACACACAATTATTCGCGAGGAACTGAAGATGTGGAAGATTTGCGCGAAGTTTGTCCAAAGGGTGCTCAGAGAAGATAAAAAGGAAAGACGTCATGACAGCAGGGAGATGGTCGAGCTGATCAATTCAGATTCCGCAGTTCTTGATGTTCTGGTGACCTGCGATGAAAGCTGGATCTACTGGTATGACTCAGAGATCAAGAGACAGAGTTCCTAGTGGAAGTATGCTGGCTCTCCCAGACCCAAGAGGGCCAGAAAGAGCAAATCCATCCACAAACTTTTGATGATCCTTTTTTTGACAGCACTGGCATGATCTACATGCACTGGGTTGCCACTAGACAGACAGTCAACAAGGAATACTATGTTGAGGTTTTAAGGGAGTTCAAGAAGAGATTCCGTCGGAAGAGGCCAGCACTCTTCAAATCGGGTCAGTGCCTTTTCCACCAGGACAATGCACCAGCCTACAACTCCATCCTTGTCACAGACTATTTGACCAAGATGGGCATCAAGACAGTTCCTCAGTCTCCCTATAGTCGTCCAGACCTTGCTCCCTGTGACTTTTGCTTATTCCCTAAGCTCACAGGCTGTCGTTATGAGACAATTGAGGATATGAAAGATGTTGTGACGAAGGTCATTGAGACACTCACACAAGAGGTCATCCATGGGGCCTTCCAGAAGTTGTTGGAACGTTACAAGTGCATTGCAGCCGGAGGAGATTACTTCGAAGAGGACTAGAGTTTCATGTGTGTACTATCAATAAAAGTGCCCATACGAAAAAAGCCTGGAAACTTATTGTGTGCTCCTTTATAGATAAGTATTGTTTACAAAAAATTATCCTAAATTTAAATAAAAGCGAACTTAGCGTCTTTATTCTTAACAAAGACCACATTACAGCACGTATGTTAGACAGATAAGTATTGTTTATAAATAATTATCGTAAACTTTCATAAAAGTGACCCTAGATCATTTATTTTTAATAATGAATATTCTAGTCTGTATTTAATATGGCTAGGGATTGCTCACAAATAATTATCCTAAACTGTGATAAAAACAACTTCATGTCCTTTATTTTTAATAATAACCACTTTACAGCCTTTATTTATCGGTAAATACTGTTTACAAATAAAGTTGGCGACCATAGTCGAGGGTGACCCGAAGGCTCCCTTTTCAATAGCTACTAGTTCGAGGTTTAGAGGAAGCCGCTACTCCTTTCCCTGGATTGCTCCACTTTACCCTTGATCCTTACCTTATAATGTTGAGTGCTAAACAAAGCGACATCAAGCACCATTTTTTGAGTTTTTGGTATGACTCGACCTGGGATTGAACAACGGTCTCCCGGACCATTCGCGAACACTCTACTCATTAGGCCAAAGGCCTGGTAATAATCATCCTAAACTTTGATAAGATGGCTTAACGTCCTTTATTTTTTTTATAACGAACATCTTACAACCTGTATGTAATATAGCTAAGTATTACTTACGAATTGACCAAATGGTTAGAGTGTTCGCCAATGGCCTGGGAGACCTGGGTTCAATTTCAGGTCGAGTCATACGAAAAGACTCAAAAAATGGTACTTGATGCCTCCTTGCTTAACACTCAGCATTATAAGGTACGGATCAAGGGTAAAGTAGGGGAATCCTGAGAAAGGAGTAGCGCCCTCCCCCACACCTTGGTGTGGTAGCTATCGAAAAAGGAGCCTTCGGGTCACCCTCGACTACGGTCGCCAAATTTATTTACTTAATAAAAGTGATTCTATATCCTCTATATTTTTAATAACGACCATCTTGTAACCCGTACGTAATATGGGTAAATAGTTATAGTAATAATAATCTATTCCATCAGGCACCCGAAAAATTGGATACGTAGCTCATTGTGCGTTTGTTTCAACCAGAATGCATGGAGTAAAGAGAGAATGAATTTCTGAAATAATGAAAGAAAAAAAATTATCCGATAGTACATTTTGTAAAAAAGAAAAAAGAAAAAAAAAAAAGAGAGAAAAAACTTCTGCTCTTTGGCTTCCTCAACTCGAAAGTTCATCGGCTTTTTTCTGTGGCCGGGGAATCGAGGAATGAAGACCTCGGTTGAACTGAATTTTCGTTTGGCGTTCAAATGAAAATGAAGAATTTAAAAAGAAACTCAAACAAATTAATTCAAAAATTCTGATTAACAGACCAAGAATAATGAAAACTCTGTAGTCGTATAGACTTTTATATACACACATGTAGAGACGTGAGATGGGAGCGGTATATTCTGACGGCTTTGAAATTAATTCAACTGAGGAATATGAAAGATGGAACGGAAAGGGAAAGATACGAATTCTATAGAATAGTGACCGCATCAAATTTGACACTAGAATTCGGAGGTCATCTTCGGTAGTTATAAATCATTAATAGAGACACCTTGAGATTGACAATGGATACGACTTAGGTTAGAGTTTTTAGATATTGTTGATGACGAATATTTGGTGAATGTTGAGGTGGGTGTTGGTGCGAAGGAGTGGCTTAAAAGAAGACTGAGTTTTTTTTTTCTAGCACAGAAAAGTGCAAGTTGGAAAAGGAAAAAAAAAAAAGAAAAAAAAAAAAAAAACGACCAGAAAAAGATGGAAGAAAAATTAATGAGAAATAAAAAGAGAGAAAAAAATGACGGAAAAGAAAAATATTGAAATAAAGATAAAAAGAAAGAAAAATGAAGAGAAACAAATATATCTAAAAAAAAAAAATATTGAAGGAATGCAAAATGGCAAACAGTGAAAATCTCGAAGATACATGTAATATATATATATATATATATATATATAAATAAAATGGAGGACTCTAACATCGTAGTTAGTGAGTTCGTGCTCTAGTCACTCTATTACGTTCACGTTTGGAAAGGTATGAACCTTCTTATCCCACCAGCAATGGGTTAAATAGTACCTCTATAGTTCTACAATGATGGTTTTGGTATTAAATAACGCATGAAGATTGATATGCAATTAAACAAAGAAACTAAACTATACATATGTATTAACACATATATACGTGGCGCCTTCAATAAGTTTCCAGACTTTTTGGTACTGGCATTTAAAATTGTCGTAGACTCTTGAAAATTCAGCATGTTATTGCTATACATCTTATGAGATGACTGACTAATTTTTATGATTTCAGGTTCAAAGGAACAGCTACAGCAGGAATTTGAATACACCCTACTAAAGCCTAATTGTCACAGCTGGTGAATTTCAAAAATGCGATCTGACACTTTAGAAGAATGATATGCAATAAAATTGTGTTTTAAACTTGGAAAAAATGCCACAGAAACGTATGGAATGCTTCAGACTGCTTTTGGAGCATCTTGCATGAATCGAGCATCAGCTTTTGAGTGGCATAAGAGATTCAAGGAAGGCAGGAAGTCTGTGAGGGATGATGAGAGTTGTGGGAGGAGTAAGGAAGTCAATACACCAGAGTTGATTGGCCAAACGGTTGGGGTTAGGGTTGCTATGTTGAGGTTTTTTAGGGAATTTCGGGAGAGATTCCTAGGGAAGAGGCCAGCACTCTTCAAATCGGGTCAGTGGTATTTCCACCAGGACAATACACCAGTCCATAACTCCATCCTTGTCACTGACTATTTGACCAAGATGGGCATCAAAACAGTTACTCAACCTCCTTATAGTCGTCCAGACCTTGCTCCCTGTGACTTTTGCTTATTCCCTAAGCTCACAGGCTGTCGTTATGAGACAATTGAGGAGATGAAAGAGGCTGTGACGAAGGTCATTGACACACTCACACAAGAGGTCATCCATGGGGCCTTCCAGAAGTTGTTGGAACGGTGCAACAAGTGCATTGCAGCCGGAGGAGATTATTCGAAGGGGACTAGAGTTTCATGTGTGTATTATCAATAAAAGTACCCATACGAAAAAAGTCTGGAAACTTATCAAATGATCCTCGTACTCACATATTTATATATACGTATGTACGAGGAGGCACTCGCGGTGTAACGGTTATCGTCGTAAATAATGAACTCTTTGGCCCGATGGCCCAGTTGGCTGCATTTCTGCTGAGGAGTAAGAGTCTCCAACCAGTGTCCTGGATATGACACTAAACAATCTGATGGTGAGACTCCAGTAATGGTGGAGCTTTGGGGAATGCGGAGTACCCCTTTATTGCTATCACTCCCAGGTTCACGCTGGCCAGGAGTGGTAACACCTGATAGGGGCCTATCTATAGGTAAAATAGAACTAAACAGTGTACTTATGCAAAAGTGAATTGTTTGAAATAGAACTGTTTAAGTTCATTAGATTGGATTTGGCATTAAATAACCTATAATGGCTGATGCGTCATAAAGCCAAACCAAACCAAACCAAACGAAACAAACCTGGCCCAGTTGGCCAAGAGTGGTAGCACCTGATAGGGTCCTATCTATGGGTCAAAAAGTACTAAACTGTGTGTTTATAATAAAATGAATTGTTTGGAATAAAACTGTTTATATGTATAAAATGGATTTGGCCTTAAATAACCTACAATGATTGATATCCCAAACCAAACCAAGCCAAACCAAATCAGTTCAATTCCAGGTCGCCTCATACCAAAGAGTTTAAAAATGGTACTTGATACCTACTTGCATAAAACTCAGCATTATAAGGTACGTATCAAGTGGAGCAATCCTGGGAAAGGAGTAACGCCCCCCGCCCACACTTCGGTGTTGTAGCTATTTAAAAAGGAGCCTTCTGGTCACCCTCGTCTACGGTCGCGAACTTTACTTTTATAATAGAAATAATCATGAAATAACAATTAGAATCTTCTACTCTTTCCTAAATGGTAGATTTATCATGGACCACTGTTATAAAGGATTTATAGATCATCTCGTCAAAATATATAAATAAATATAAAATACTACTAATACTAGTACCGGACATTGGCCTAGCGGTTAGAGTGTTCGCCAATGGCCCGGGAGACCTGGGTTCAATCCCAGGTCGAGTCATACCAAAGACTCAAAAAATGGTACTTGATGCCTCCTTGCTTAACACTCAGCATTATAAGGTGCGGATCAAGGGTAAAGTAGAACCATCCAGGGAAGGAGTAGCGCCCTCCCCTACATCTTGGTGTAGTAGCTATCGAAAAGGGAGCGTTCGGGTTACCCTCGACTATGGTCGCCAACTTTACTTACTTTACTAATACTAATAGCGCTAAAAATAATAAATACACTGCCAAATAAGATCAAGAAGAGAATATAGGATGAATTTAAAACGTTTTATATAGGCTTCTGTAAACCAATGGCACTTCATTGATAACCTACTTCAATGGATAGGTTCCTTGCCAAAAAAAGGAGATCTTTCATATGTCAAACTCTATCAAACTCTCCGACCTGTAATTACTATTATCATTTTAAATGTAATGATGGTTGTATACTTTAGTATAAACGCACAGAAGTATCAGGCGAAGCACAGAAAAAAAAAAAGAAGAGATAACGTTATAATGAAATAATTGTACCATTTTTTTAGTCTTTGGTATGACTCAATATATATATATATAGTGTTCGCCTATGGCCCGGGACACCGCGGTTCAATCCCATGTCGAGTCATACCAAAGACTAAAAAATGGTACTTGATACCTCCTTGCTTAACACTCAGCATTATAAGGTACGTATCAAGGGTAAAGTGTAGCAATCAAAGGAATAGCACCCTCCCTTACACCTCGGTGTAGTAGGTATTGAAAAGGCAGCCATCTGGTCGCCCTCGACCACGGTCACCAACTTTACTATATATATATATATATATATCAAGTAAATGAAAACTATGAATATCCAAAGAATGAGTGCTCGACGGCTAATATTAAATATACCTGCAGAGAATTGTATTCCATGATAAATTTATTTCCCTTATTCCAGCTCAAGTGATGGATTTCAAATCAAATCCATCTGATGAGCCTGACTAAGCGAAATAAATTTATTATGGAAAACAATTTCTAATTTTCTTGTTTTTTAACCAAATATATATATATATATATATATATATATGTGTGTGTGTGTGTGTGTGTGTGTGTATGTGTATGAGTGTGGTTTGGATTCTAGTATTGTTGTGTAAATAGATTCCTAATTTTGCAGTGAGTTTTTTTAGATTTAAAAAGTGAGATTGTAAGTCGTAATATATATATATATATATATATATATATATATATATATATATATATATATATATATATATATATATATCTTCTGGGAAATATTTTGCGTTCCAGTAGTTCTGAAAGTCATCTGGACCGTCTAAATTGAATTTCTTTTCGTACGAGAAAACAACTTCTCGCTATTCTTTAGCAATCATGGTTTGATATTGACGAGCCTATTCCAGTCGTTTCTCTTTGTGCTTCGTAGTTTAAATTGGACGAGGAATTCTTTTCTTATGCTCAATTTTTTCGATATTTAAATGCCTTTTAATTGTTCTAGTATCACAAGGAGCATCCAGAAGAGATTGCAATATTTTTGATGTTAACGAAGTTTTATTTTTTACTTGGCGAACAATTCTTCTCTTGAATTGTGGTGATAATTTTTATAGCCTGCCAGTCGGTTTTCTTGTTCCATACTTATTTGGATTTTTCAAGTAATTGCAGATAACAGTTTTATAGCGTCCTCAGGCCTTCGAAATTTCTCTCTGAAATTTTCCGACTCTTTTCAGAACTGTAATCACGGCTTTCTCAAATTCAGATTATTTAGTTCCTTTAGCCATTTATGTTTTTAGTATTTTAAGTATTACAGTTTTAATAGCTTTTATATTACGTAGATTATATATAATTTCAATTAAATTATATCCATTTTTCTTTAGTTTTTATTGGTGGTCATATATTGATGTCAAAAATGAATTTAAGAATTTAGCTTTAATGCTGATATTCATTTAAAAAATTAAATGAAATTTCTTATTTTAATTTTAAATGTCTCTTTACCTTATCTTTCATATATCTGATTTTCATAATTTGAAAATTGTAAACAATATCTTTTTCTTCATTTTTGAAGGAGGTTTTATATCTTGTACAGGGGTATATATATATATATATATATATATATATATATATACTCACACACGCATACACATGTATATGCAAGTATCATTCAAAAAGTTCTAAGCCCCACCTAGATTTTAAATTTGTTGCACATCTTCCATTTTTTTAAAAAAATGAGTCAAACTATCACTACTTATCCATATTAGATACGGGTTGTTGGTTGGTTTCTTTGTTTAATGGCATATCAACCTTCGTATTATTTAATACAAAAGCAATCCTTTTAACCCATAGCTGGGTATTTGTCCCAAGGGTATTTGTCCGAAAGTGAACGTAATAGCACGACTGGAGTCCGAACTCGTTTACTACGATTCCGCAGTCCAGCGTTTTAACGATTACACCACGAGGAGACCACCTCTTCCATCTTTGTATAAAGCTTTACCTGCACAGAATTTTAAATAAATTTTATACGAAGAGGAAATGTTCAATTATGGTTCTTCTTTCTGGACAAGGATTTGAATTTTTTTAACGACCTTCGTATATATATATATATATATATATATATATATATATATATATATATATATATACTCTGTTGTTTATCACTCTAAAGTGCATATAGTGGCGAGGCTTCAGTTTTGGGCTCTTGATAGAGTGAAGTTACTTCTTCATCGCCAGTACTTCCAAGTCCACTCTGACGCGGAAATGTGGCATCCGTTAAGCCTCGTTTCTTTTTTTAATGGCATATCAACCTTCGTGGGTTATTTAATGCCAAAGCCATTCTTGTAGAAGAACAACAGTGATACTATCTAACTCATACGTGGGAGAATAAGGAGGTTCATATCTTTCCCAAGGATATCAATCCGAAAGTGAACGTAATAGCGGTACTGGAGTTCGAACTTGTTTACTTCGAGGCCACAATCCGGCACTTTATCAATTACGCCACAGGGACTCCTCCTATGATCCCATCTATGAATCAAGTAGATCTGTTTGAGAGACAATGTTTAAAAATTAATTTAGAATAATACATAGCCTTTTAAAACATCATATTACAAAGAAGTACTTACCTGTTTAGAATGATTATATCATCATAATCATCATCATAATCATCATCATCAAGTCGTGCTGATAGCACAGAATTTCTGACCCTCTCTCGTCATCCGTCCCTATCATCTACCGCTTTCTAAGAAAGTTTGGTTTGGGTTCATTAGCTGAGTTTAGGAATACTATGACCAGGTTTCAAATCTCAGCAGAACGCGCACCTTGTTTACTTGCGTGAAGGGCTAAGCGCTTTTGACATATGGTTTGAATTAGAGCCATTAGTGACTATTTCTAAAACTGGGTTCAACATAAAATAACCCAACCAGCCAGTCACACACACACACACACACACACACACACACACACACACACACACACACACACACACACACACATATATATATATTGTCATCCACAGACAGGCTGTTTCATTGTATCACAACTTTCAGTGTGGCTAGACATGCAGGACGCTTGAAGCTGGGATCAAAACCCGACCATCTTTACGTAAAACTTAGTATCATACCGCTCAGCCAGTAAGCGAACCACGCCAGCTCGGAAATTATAAGACATTATGTAGTAGCATTCGTTTGTTTACATTTTTGCCTTACCGGATATTTATATCACGAAGGTGGATATACTATCAAATAAAAATAAAACCCAAATCAAACCAACCATATATATATATATATATATATATATATATATATATATATATAAGCCCAGTTAGTTAGAGTTGTAGAATACGTCAACTGCATCTCTGCATCTAAATCATCGGATGGTAGGGCTCCAGTCCTGGAGCTTTAGGGAATGTGGAATACTTCTTCATCGCCATTACTCCCTGAGCCACTCTGTCCCGGAGATCCATGCCTCCCTCCAGGCAGGATTTGACACAGGGTCTTTTTTTATAATGGGGATTTAGAGAAGCGGGAGGTTACTCACGAGCTGACATTGGTGGTATCCTGGTCAATGTTGGTCTTAAAATCCCTTGGTGCAATGTGAAGTATGCAAACCTTTGATGAGTCCTCTGGCACATATGCCAGGTGACCTTGCTGGTCAAAGATTCACAAATCCTGAAGGTCTAGAGCAATGTGAATCTATGCTTGTTATTGTTTGCCACTCAGTACGAATGCCAGGCGGCCAATTTAACCTAACTCCCAGTCCGGAAACCGGAAGCGGGCGTGTGAGTTCACTCTGTTTCGAAGCTGTACAACTCATGCTCTCTACAGATCCAAGTGATGACAACAGGACCATTACCAGCACCCTCAAAATGCAAATCTGGATTGCCACGAATAACAGGGACGTGCCCAGGGTGACGAAAACAAAGTTTCCGGCCACGGTTATGGTCTTTGGTGTGGTTTTTAAGTGAGGGCCACATCATGCCACCTCGCATCTTCGAAGAGTGGGGGTGATCCCCTGGTGCAATCAGGTGACTGGTAGCAGACCCTGGGTGTGGCAGCAGGACTCGGCGCCAGCCCACAAGTCCAAAGAGACCCAGGCTTGGTTTCAGAAGGAGTGCTACGACTTTGTACCCTTCTCTCATTGGTCCCCCTCCTCCCCCGACCTGAACCCGCTGGACTACTTCGTTTGATCATACGTCGAAAACATCACCAACATGACCTCCCACAATACCAAAGCCAGCCTGATCGCCGCCATCCGCCGACTATTCGCCGAGCTCCCGCCGGCGCTTGTGGAAAAGGCATGCTCCAAGTTCCGGATCCGTATCGAGGCGGTGATTGAGGCTGAAGGCGGCTACATTGAATGCTACAAATTCAAGTTACCTGAATTGATTTTTTCAATAAAAGTTTTAAAATAAAGCTGTAGTGTTGTTTTCTTTAGGACGACAATTTTATCGTACCACCCTGTAGTACCTGGGTCCCATCTATGGGTCCAAAAGAACTATTGGGGGTGTGCTCGTGGTGTAATGGTTAAAGCGATGGACTGCGGAATCGTAGTACACGAGTTCGTACTCCAGGCGCGCTATTACGTTCACTTTCGGGCAAATACCCTTGGGAAAGGTATGAACCCCCTTATCCTCCCAGCTATGGGTTAAATAGTGCCACTACTGTTTTTCTAGGAGAATGGCTTTGGCATTAAATAACCTACAAAAGTTGATATGCCATTAAACAAAGAAACCAAACCAAAAGAACTATTAAGCCAATCACTTGAAACAACTTAACGGCATTCGAACAAATGATTAATGTTAAATCGAACTATTAGTATTTCATAGCAATACATGGAATCATTTACCTTTGTGCAAACTGATAACGAATGTGGAAAATAAGGATTAGTGTTAAATAGCTACACTTGAAACCATTTAACTGCGTTCAAATGATTATGATACTTGAAACCATTTAACTGTTTGAAAACGAATGAATTTTCGTTCGTTTAAGAATATAGTTAGGCAACAAACTATTTGTTTAGAAATTATATATATATATATATAAAGAAAATAATTCATACATGGTCAAGAGCTTGTCTACCTAGGTTTCACCAAACGGCTCTTTAGGTTTGCTCCCAGATATCAGTTATCCCAGATATCAGTTTGTAGAATTTGCAAAATGTACAATCTAGGTTGTTTTCACACTAACAGAATTATAGATTAGATATAAAGATTAATGCACACACACACACACACACACACACACACACACACACACACACACACACACACATATATATATATTGAACATAATAAACATTTTTTGTCAACATATTTTCTTGCTGATCCTTTCATATTGCCGTATTGATTTTATAATATTCGGCGGAAATTGGTTGATGTATTTTCCATTATTATTTATGTCCCAAGTACTTTGGGCCATCATCAGGGGAGGATCTATTACAAAAGTGATGTAACTTTTGTATGTACATCACTACTTTGTAAGAAGAAGAGCGTTTGTACCGTTGCAGTGTGTAGCATTTACTTTTAAATTTGTTTCTATTAATAGTGTCAGTAGCTAAAGACATTTAAATACATTAGCACTGGTTTGAAAATTAATTCTGTTAAGTTTGGGTTGCATGTTCCTAATATGTAGTGCTTCGAGAGTCTGTAGTTTTTGTTTGTTATTTTGATCTTCTAATATTGTTGAGTTTTCGGTGAGAATTTTTCGTCATTCTGTTGTTGGGCATGAATGTTTTTTTAAATGCTGTGCTATGGAACTTGTATCGGAAAGGTGCATTGTAAGTCTCCTCGATAGGGTAGTTGAGGCTAAACCAACATATGAATTATTATTTTCAGAGATACAATCTCCTAAAGGACATTTAAATTGATATATACAAATACATATATTTCTATATACATATATTAATATACACATGCATATACCCATAAATATGTATATATATATAAGCACCTATATAAATATACAGAAACACAGATGTATACACATTCATATATACATATACATACATGCACACAACATGTATATACATATATATATATATATAATGTACATAAACACATAAACATACCTAAATACATAAATACTCATTCATATATATGTATATACATGCATATATATACATATGTACATTCATATATGCAGACATAAATACATACATATAAATATACACATGTATATACATACACACACTAACACACACAAATATATATAGGCACGTATGTAAATATACAGAAAAACGCATACATATATACACATACATATATACATTGGTATATACATATATATATATATATATATATATAGATGCACACACACATATATATACATACATATAAACATATACACACAGGTACACATATATATATATGCACATATATATATATATTTATGCATATATACATATATATGCATATATATATGCATATATGTATATATGCATATATATATATATATATACTCATATATGTACACATAGAGATCTGTATACACATATATATACTTATATAAGTATGCACACATGTGCACACATATATTAATACATATACTATATATATGTATATATATACATTGGCACGTATATGAATATTTAGAAACACACATATATACACATACATGTATATGTATGAACTTACATATATACGTATATATATAAACACACACACACATATACATATATACATATGTATATGATAGAAATGTGTGGGAGTTGGATTAATTAAACTCTTAACTCAGACTTAGATGTGTGGTATTTTCGTTCGGGCTTTATTTCATTTTTACGAACTTCATCAAGACTCAAATGGCACACATATGAAAAGGTAGAAACGCACATTTCTACACATTAAGCTCGAACGAAATATCACACATCTAAATCTGAGTTAAGTGTTTGATTTATCCAAATTTTCACATATTTCTATCATACTGTCAGATTCACCACAAATCTATCTTTTCAACACACACACACACACACACACACACACACACACACACACACACACACACACACACACACACACACACACACACACGCATTTATACATGCACCTGTAAATTTGTTTATAGTTGTGAACTTTCGCTCATAACCTGAACTTGTGTCATATCTTCACCGTGTCAAACGGGCCGGGAAAATTTTGTTTTCATGGTAGTCATTTTCTTGTGCATTTGAAAGAGTTACCTCTCTTTATACTTCACTTTTTTTTCTATATTCATATTACAATAGATATAAAAATGAATACCAGAAGTACAATCAATGTTATCCTAGATGTCAGATTTATAAAAACTAAACCATAAATAGAATGTAGAAGCTGTTTGATGGCGGAGGAATAATTCCAGAACTAGGAAAAAGAAAAAAAAAAAAAAAAGAAAAAAGAAAAAGAAAAAGAAAGGAACTACGAAAAATAAGCGACGAGAATAACAATTTTGAACTCTAAAAATTCAAAAGTTGTCATTCTTATATATATATATATATATATATATATATATATATATATACGTGGTGCCTTCAATAAGTTTCTAGACATTTTTGGTACAGGCATTTAAAATCGGCGTAGTATCTTATTGCTATACATCTTATGAGATGACTGACCAATTTTTGTGATTTCAGGTTCAAAGGAACAGCTACAGCAGGAATTTGAATACACCCCTGATTATCACAGCTGATGAATTTAAAAAATGCAATCTGGACTTTAGAAGAACGATATGCAATAAAATTCTGTTTTAAACTTGGAAAAATGCCATGCGATGAAAGCTGGAACTACTGCTATGACCCAGAGACCAAGAGACAAAGTTCCCAGTGGAAGCATGCTGGCTCTCCCAGAACCAAGAGAGCCAGACAGAGCAAATCCACCCACAAACTTTTGATGATCCCTTTTTTTGACGGCACTTGCATGATCTACATGCACTGGGTTCCCACTGGACAGACAGTCAACAAGGACTAGTTGAGGTTTTAAGGGAGTTCAAGAAGAGATTACCTGGGAAAAGACCAGTACTCTTCAAATCGGGTCAGTGGCATTTCCACCAGGACAATGCACCAGTACACAACTCCATCTCCGTCACAGAATATTTGACCAAGATGGGCATCAAGACTGTTCCTCACCCTCCCTATAGTCCAGACCTTGCTCCCTATGACTTTTGTTTATTCCCTAAGCTTACAGGCCGTCGTTATGAGACAACTGAGGAGATGAAAGAGGTTGTGACGAAGGTCATTGAGACACTCACACAAGAGGTTATCCATGGGGCCTTCCAGAAGTTGTTGGGACGGTACAACAAGTGCATTGCAGCTGGAGGAGATTACTTCGAAGGGGACTAGAGTTTCATGTGTGTACTATTAATAAAAGTGCCCATGCGAAAAAAATCTGGAAACTTATTTAATGATCCTCGTATATATATATATATATATATATATATATATATGTGTGTGTGTGGACACACTTATAGATATACAGAAACACATATACAAACACACACACACACACACACACACATATATATATATATATATATGTACACACACATATATATAGGTATATACATTTTATCATACTGGCAGATATAATCTTGATAATCGATTAACAAGGTTATGTTCAGGGATGATATTTTGACAGATTAGACACAGTTTAAATTCGCTAATTTAGGAATAAAAGTTTGTTCTAAAATCGGACATTATGTTTCGAAGAACCTTATAAAAATAATTTTTTTTTTCATTTTTTTGTTGTTCTTATTTTTTACACATTATACCGTCCAAAAGATACATCGTCCTTGCGAGGTATACACTCCTGAAACCTCAACCTACAGCACTCGTCTTGTCATTGTCTTTGGTATTATTCTGACCTGTCGGTGGGGCTTAGTATACGCTGACTGCGTCCCCTGCAAGACCCCTCAAAAGAAGGGATGCCCTGAGTATAAGATGAAACTGAATCTAGTGGCGAGGCTCCAGTTCTAAAGAATTGGCATTACTGCAAGATTCACTCTGATAGGTTTGAGCCCCATCTATAAATCAAATAGGTCTGTTTGCTGTTGATTTGTATTAGATATCCTGAATATAACACTAGACTGAATCTGGTGGTGAGGCTCCAGTTCTTAAGTGCCGGGAAGTGTGGTGCACTCCTTCATTTGTATTAGATATAAATTCTTGGCATCATATAGGTAAGTAAAGTGGGTGACTTTAGTCAAGGATGACCCGAAAGCTCCATTTTCGATAGCTACTACACCGAAGTGTAGGGGAGGCGCTACTCCATTCCCTGGATTGCTCCACTTTACCCTTGATCCTTACCTTATAATGATGAGTGCTAGGTAAGGTGGCATCAAGTACCATTTTTTGAGTTTTTGGTATGAGACCGAGGTTCAATCCCTGGTCGAGTCATACCAAAAAATCAAAAAATGGTACTTTATCATATTTACCAACCCCTCCGCTCGGGCAGGATATGACACAAGGTCAATTTTTAAGCGGAGTTTGACAGGTTTGAATTCAGAGTATTCCTTCTCCTATACTAGTTGCCTCACCAAGGCTAAAGAACCTAGTCTGCCCTACTATTTACCCATAGCTGGAGGGAAAATATTTGGATTCATACCTTTCCCAAGAATATTAGTGCTATGTGAAATGCAATCAGTCAGGTCCAGGATTTGAACTCGTGTCGTCGTGTCCTTATCCGGTGACGATAACCATTACACTACGGGCACCTCCTGGTACTTAATGCCCCCTTGCTTAACACTCAGCATTATAAGGTAAAGATAGGGTAAAGTGGAGCAATCCAGGGAATGGAGTAGAGCCTACACTTCAGTATAGTAGCTATCGAAAAAGGAGCCTTCAGGTCACCCTTGACTAATGTCACCAGCTTAACTTATGTTGAAATTATTTTCCAGTCTTTTTATTTATTTATTTATTTATTTACGATTAAACTATTTACAAGTTTTTCACACCAGTTTTAACTGGTGGTCTTTCACTGGAGTCTGAGTGACAACAAATCTCCTCGGGTTTTCAGGACTCTTCTCAGTATTCTATACGATCTTAACAATGCAGTGGTCTGTATGGTATTGATTCTTCCTTTGATTTCCATTTCAAGTTTTTCCCCAAGCTCTAGGAGACCATTCTAAGTGCACCAACGGCAATTGGTATCACTGTCACCCTCACGTGTGTGTGTGTGTGTGTGTGCAACTGTTCTTATATATATATATATATATATATATTGTCACGCACACTCAGAGTGTTTCGTTGTATCACAACTCTTCAGTGTGGCTAGACACCTAGGTCGCTTAAAGCTGGTTCTCTGGCAAGGTCCAAGTATTCGTCCTTATATTTCGCTTTCCTTGATTTTCAATCTGAAACGACAAAATCTCCTAGATGACAAGTATCACCATCATCTTTGTCTTCCTGTTCCACAGCTTTTTTAGTTCTCGGGCAAGATCCATGTATTCGTCTATATTTTCGCTTTCCTTCATTTTCATTTTAAAAGAAATAATGTAAGGCCTTCCACAGTTACGGCTCCCTGTTGTATACTACACGTATATATATATGCAAATACAGGCACATACATATTCAAATACAAATGCAGGAACAGTCGGACTCAAATACACAAGCGATTCTGTTGTTCAGGTACGATCCGTTTATTAATTTCTGACTTCGGTTCTTCGACACGAAGAGAGAGACACAATTCTTAAAAGTTTTTCGTATCATACTATGCTAACAACACTCCCAATGATCGGTACATCTCGTGGAGTTTTAGATCTTAATTCATCTTTGCTGGTCGGGACCCGAAAAACTTAACCGCCGCCGCAAACGGTAGAAAACTCAACTCTATAGCAGAGAACTCCATTCTCTGCCCCAATGGCAGAAACTCAATTGTCTGCCTGCATGGTCCAATCTTAAATCTTCAACATTATCCCCGGACCCCAACTTCAACTGTCTGCCATTGAGGCAGACAACCTAACTGTCTATCTACATGGCCCAAAGTCAACTTCCAACTGACTCTTTTTCAAAATCCTCAAATTCTCCTGACCATCGCTTCCTGGTATGACGTCAATCACATTCCAGCCCATTTTCTATTTGGGGTTTATGATGACAATTGTGATTGTCATATCCTTTGCGCACGAGCGTAAAACTGTACCCAATGTCTGTGAACCTGAAGTAAGAGCCGAATAGTTCAAAGCCCAACCAAACTGAATTATGAAATATAATTAATGAAAAATTATTAAAAAAAAAATCATTCCTTAATTATATAACACCCCTAACCACCACTTGATAAGAGGGCTTGTGTGATTGGTGACCAATCAGAACACTGAAGTCATACATTCATTAGGCTTAGTTTTTGAGTATATATTCAATTGCGAAAGAAATCTCTCTCTCTCTTGGTGCAACTGTCAGAGAAGACACATTCAAGAAGCCAGCTACTTCGGAGCCGTTTACTACGTTAAAGTCGAAATTACAAAAGGGCAGAACATAGTACGAATGACAAGATAAGTTACACAAGGACAATTATTTGCAACCTATGGTAATTATTAATAACTTTTTATTCTTCAACCTACACATTGCTTATTGATAATTCTTAAACTGCCATGTATACGGTATTATTGATAATTCTTATACTGCCATGTATACGGTATTATTGATAATTCTTATACTGCCATGTATACGGTATTATTGATAATTCTTATACTGCCATGTATACGGTATTATTGATAATTCTTATACTGCCATGTATACGGTATTATTGATAATTCTTATACTGCCATGTATACGGTATTATTGATAATTCTTATACTGCCATGTATACGGTATTATTGATAATTCTTATACTGCCATGTATACGGTATTATTGATAATTCGTATACTGCCATGTATACGGTATTATTGATAATTCTTATACTGCTATGTATACGGTATTATTGATAATTCTTATACTGCTATGTATACGGTATTATTGATAATTCTTATACTGCCATGTATACGGTATTATTGATAATTCTTATACTGCCATGTATACGGTATTATTGATAATTCTTATACTGCCATGTATACGGTATTATTGATAATTCTTATACTGCCATGTATACGGTATTATTGATAATTCTTATACTGCCATGTATACGGTATTATTGATAATTCTTATACTGCCATGTATACGGTATTATTGATAATTCTTATACTGCCATGTATACGGTATTATTGATAATTCTTATACTGCCATGTATACGGTATTATTGATAATTCTTATACTGCCATGTATACGGTATTATTGATAATTCTTATACTGCCATGTATACGGTATTATTGATAATTCTTATACTGCCATGTATACGGTATTATTGATAATTCTTATACTGCCATGTATACGGTATTATTGATAATTCTTATACTGCCATGTATACGGTATTATTGATAATTCTTATACTGCTATGTATACGGTATTATTGATAATTCTTATACTGCCATGTATACGGTATTATTGATAATTCGTATACTGCCATGTATACGGTATTATTGATAATTCAATTATACTGTAACTAAACTTTACATTATCATTAACACCCCGTTTATTGCAAATGTTTTACTGTCTTGTTAATACAATGTCTTGTTAAACAGCCTCGAGTTCTGTTTTATTTTCTTTTGCTTTTATTCTTATTTTTTCCGCGTATTCGTAGCAGTAGTCTGTTGAAATGACAAAATCCATTGGATGACAAGTTCTTTTTGTTTTCTGATCGGAATTCAACGATCTTTTTGTATCTCTAAGTCCCTGAGAATTTTATGCTTTTCATTATAATTTATTTAATTAATTGAATTTATCATTTAATTTAATTTTTTTTATTTTTGATTAATTGATTTTGAAAAATTAGTCTTTGCAGTCTTTAGCTTTCAAATGGAATGGTTGGAATTTGTTTTCATACCTATATCTGGAAATGTGTTCTGTTCATTTATTTAGGATTATTTTTTTATTCTGTGAAGGTGGTTATGGCTATTTTTTCTTTTAGGCAAAGATTTCATTGTTTTGAGGTGTTGTTGTAAGCTGGTGCTACTTTTCTAACTTTTCTTATATATATATATATATAGTTATGAATTCATCCCAACAAATGTATATCTGAAAAAGGTACTTGGGCATATCCTCAGGCGTATATGACCAGACATTTTCTATCTAATCAAAATACTCGTCTCTCTCTCTCTCTCTTTCATTTTTCTATCCCTCCTTTTCTCTCTCTCTCTCTCTCTCCCCTACGTTTTTCGTCTCGAATGATGGGTTAAAATTATGTGAGAAAAGAAAAGCGGACAACAACATCCGTCAGGTTCTTAAACACAAACACATTTTGAAATTCAACGGTTGACGTTTTATTGACATTCCCAAATTAAATCCAAAATGCCTCACGAGAAAACACATCTAAATGAAATCAAATGAAAGTCAAATATTAAAACAAATATTCACAGCGATATTTACATTCCCCAAATTGGAAATGGTATTTCATTTTTATAAAATTAATTCGCACAGAATCACTTCAATTTCACAAACAAGGGACAAAAAGTGCATCGAAAATTCCTACAAGAAGACGCAGAATTTCAATCCAACGCCCGAGGCGTAAAATAAGCAGCAACAGCAGCAGCAGCAGCAGCCGCAGCAGGAGTAGCAGCAGCAGACGGTCGACAGTAAAAATTCGTTCACAGAAAATTAAATTCCGGACTCTCTGTTGTTCTATTATTATTATTATTATTATTGAGAGTGAACAAATGTTAATATATTCAAAGTACAGAATAAATCACTCAATTGATATATGATCACATTTGTTTCGCAAATCTCATAGTAAGTAATATGTAGTCGTTAGTATACTCACATACACATGTATATAAATACGTGAGTATACCTCAGTATATGTATATATACGCAGAAACCTGTATTTATATATTAAACGTATATTTGCTCAAATGTCCTATATATGTACATATATTGGATATCTATTGTTGAAGAACTGTTTTTTGGTACGCTTGTTGGCCGAGCGGTCTGATTCTAAGTCTAACGTAAAGTTGGGCGGGTTTCGACCCCAGCTTCAAGCATCCTACGTGTCTTGCCACACTGAAGAGTTGTGATACGACGAAACAGCCTGTCTGTGGATGACAATATATACGCTCCCTCATGGGGGTTGAGCACTCTGGTGAAGGAATTTATGGTTGTCGCTCGCATAATTCAAAGGCTCTTCGAACGAATTGAACACTCTGTTATCCGGTAAGGTATAAAATGTAAACAAACGAACACTACTACTTAATACCTTATAATTCCCTGACATGGTACGCTTGTTGGCCGAGCGGTCTGATACTAAGTCTAACGTAAAGTTGGGCGGGTTTCGACCCCAGCTTTAAGCGACCTACGTGTCTAGCCACACTGAAGAGTTGTGATACAACGAAACAGTCTGTCTGTGAATGACAATATACATACATATATATATATATATATATATATATAAGAACAGTTGTACACACACACACACACACACACACACACGTATAATGAAATTGTAGCGGTTGTGGTGTAATGGTTATCACCAATTCCTGGACGAGACTGCTTGCATTTCGCAGTGCGCAAAGCAAATATCCTTGGTCCTATTTACCCAAACCCCTCCGCTCGGGCAGGATATGACACAAGGTCAATTTTTTAAGCGGAGTTTGACAGGTTTTAATTAAGAGTTTCCCTTCTCCTAGACTAGTTGCCTCACCAAGGCTGAAGAACCTAGTCAGTCCTACTATTTACCCATAGCAAATATCCTTGGTATGCTTCAAAGAATTCTTCTCTAGCTATGGATAATCAGTTGGGCAGACTGTATTCTTTAACCTTGGTATAGCAACCAGTCTAGGAGATTAGTTGGTTGGTTGGTTGTGTTTTATGGTATATCAACTCTTGTAGGTTATTTAATGCCAACTACCATTTATGCATATATTTGGGAAATATATGTTTTATAAACAAATAGTTTATAGGAAACACTTTTAAACGAGCTACTTTGCACACTGTTAAATGTTTCTAAGTGTTGCTATGAAATACTAAATCAATTTAAAACCACTGATTTGGTTGCACACAGTTAAGTGGTTTCAGATTTAGAAAATCATTACATATTCCTATTTAACTCATAGATGAGACCCTGACAAGTACTACCACTTCGGGTCAGAGTAGAACAGAGAGTAATGGCAATGGAGGGGTAGTCAACATTCCCCAAAACTGAAGGACTGGAGCCTCAAGGGGTCAATTTCGAAGAAAATTAATGTTTCATTTATTGTGTTTTTTTTAAACAAACCTCGTATGGATACCGAGAAACAAGATGAGAGATAAGATTTGGTTTGGTTGGGTTTTATGGCATATCAACCATTGATGTGGACACAGCGACACGAGTTCAAATCCTGGAACTGACTGAACGCATTTCACATAGCACATAGCATTTCACATAGCACTAAAAAAAAAAAATATATATTTATTTATATATATATATTTATATATATATATAGTAAAGGTGCCCGTGGTGTAATGGTTATCGTCGTAGGAAATGGACACGGCGACGCAAGTTCAAATCCTGGACGAGACTGATTGCATTTCACATAGCATTAATACCCTTGGGAAAGGTATGAATCCAATTATTCTCCCTCCAGCTATGGGTAAATAGTTGGGCAGACTAGGTCCTTCAGCCTTGGCTAAGCAACTATTCTAGGAGAAGGAAAACTCTGAATTCAAACCTGTTAAACTCCGCTTAAAAATTGACCTTGTGTCATATCCTGCCCGAGCGGAGGGGTTGGTAAATATGATCAACTATTGTAAGTTATTTAATGCCAAATCCTCTTAATACATATATATTGAATATATATGATTTGGTTGGGTTTGATTTTATGACATATCAACCATTGTGGGATATTTAATGCCAAATCCTCTTTATACATATATATTGAATATATATGATTTGGTTGGGTTTGATTTTATGACATATCAACCATTGTGGGATATTTAATGCCAAATCCTCTATATACATATATATTGAATATATATGATTTGGTTGGGTTTGATTTTATGACATATCAACCATTGTGGGATATTTAATGCCAAATCCTCTTTATACATATATATTGAATATATATGATTTGGTTGGGTTTGATTTTATGACATATCAACCATTGTGGGATATTTAATGCCAAATCCTCTATATACATATATATTGAATATATATGATTTGGTTGGGTTTGATTTTATGACATATCAACCATTGTGGGATATTTAATGCCAAATACTATTTACACATATATATCAAATATATATGATTTGGTTGCGTTTGTTTTGGTTTAGTTTTAAGGCATATCAACCTTTGAAGGTTATTTAAAACTAAATCCTCTTTATGCATATTTATTGAATATGTAGGATTTAGTTTGGTTGGGTTTTATGGCATGTCAACCTTTGTAGGTTATTTAATGCCAAATCATCTTTATACGTATATAACAAATATATTGTATTTGGTTTGATTGGATTTTATGGCATATCAACCCTTGGTTATGCAAAATCCTATTTATACGATCCAACTTGAAGCGTCCTACAATATGACAATATATACGCTCCCCCACTCCGAGTGTTAAGCACTCAGGCGAAGGAATTAACGGCTGCCACTCGCGTAATGCAAAGCGTTTCGTATGAATTAAGTACACTGAAGCCAAAATGTAAACAAACGAAAGCTACTACATAATGCCTTATAATTCCCTAGCTGACATATGTCGACTGATGGCAGAGCGGTATGATACTAAGTCTAACATAAAGTTGGGCGGGTTTTAATTCCAGTTTAAAGCGTCCTACGTGTCTAGCCGAACAGAAAAGTTGTGATACCACAAAACAGTTTGTCGGTGCATGACAATATATATATATATTGTCATATATATATATATATATATATATATATATATATATATAAGATTTGGTTGGGTTGGGTTTTATGGCATATCTACCATTGTAGGTTATTTCATGCCAAATCCTGTTTTTGCATATATATTGAATATATGAGATTTGGCTTGGTTTGGTTTGATTTGGTTGTATTGTATATTAACCATTATTGGTTATTTAAGGCCAAATCCTCTTTATAAATGCAAGCAGTGTCTCATCAACCGAAAAAGACATCGACACGCAACTAACAAAGGCATGGAAGCTATCGATTATCTATCGGTCATATGGAAGTCAGACCTGACCGATCAAATGAAACGCAGTTTCTTCCAAGCAGCGGTCGTACGATACTGCTATATGGATGCACTACTTTGACGCTAACAAAACGGCTGGAGAAAAAGCTTGATGGCAACTACACAAGAATGCTGTTAGCAATTTTGAACAAGTCCAGGAGGCAACACCCCACAAAGCACCAGCTGTATGGCGACCTAACTCCTATCACGAAAACTGTCCAAGTTAGACGAACCAGACATGCAGGACACTGCTGGAGAAGCAGAGACGAGCTCATAAATGATGTTCTCCTATGGACCCCCTCATATGGCCGAGTAAAAGCAGGACGACCAGCTCGAACCTCCATACAGCAGCTCTGTGAGGATACGGGATGTAGCCCTGAGGACCTGCCAGAAGCGATGAACGATAGGGAGAAGTGGCGAGAGAGTGCTAGGGATATCCGTGCTGGCGGCACGACATAATGATGATGATGATGATGACATATATGATTTTTCTACATATTTTGTTGATAACATTTTTAAACGAACCTGTGCTTATTTGTTTGGACACAGTTAAATGGTTTCAAGTATTTCTATGTAACAGTAACAATTTAACATCAGTTATTCGTTTGCACTCATTTAAATGAATATACATATGATTTGTAAGTGAAGAATCTTTACGTGATTTAATTCTTAAATGCGTTACAACTAATTTGTTTGTACACTAGTATTGCTATTGCTTCTCAGTAGTTATATGATTTCAATTATTGCTGTATAACACTAATAATTCTATTCAATTCTAATCTTGTTTGCAGACAATAAAGTGGTTACAGGTTTTGCTATTTAACACTAATTATTCAATTCAACATTATTTATTCCTTTGTACACAGTTAAAGAGTTTCAAGAATTGCTAAATATCACTAATAGTAAAGTTGGCGACCCCCGTCGAGGGTGACTCGAAGGCTCACTTTTCGATAGCTTCTACATTGAGGTGTAAAGAAGGGCGCTACTCCATTCCAAGTATTGCTCCACTTTACCCTTGATCCTTACCTTATAGTAGTGCTGAGTGCTAAGCAAGGTGACATCAAGTACCATTTTTTAAGTTTTTGGTATGATTCGACCTGGGATTGAACACCGGTCTCCCGGATCATTGGTGAACACTACTCATTAGGTCAATGGCTCGGTAATCCAACTGAACATCAGTCATTTGTTTATACTCAGTTAAATCACGTAATAATGATATTTCTAACCATTCATTTAAGAGTGAGTCATTCGTTTGCATACAGTTTAAATGTCAAACAGTTCTATTTGACTAGTAGATAGGACCCTACCAGGTGCTCCCACTCTGGGTCGGAGTAGACCTGGGAGCAATGGCAAACAAGGGGTACTTCGCTTTCCTCAAAGTTCCAGCATTATGGAAGCCCCATTATCAGATTTTTTTGACATAAGTAGGATACTCGTCTGGTGAGTTTTACCCCATATGAAGTGATGCAGTCGGTGCATTCTTCAGTCCCAGCTGACTGGGCTCGAAGTTTAGTTGTCTGAGCAGCTGGGTGCGTTCATGCAAAGAGCATATAAGTTCGAATCTCACTGAGCGCTTATCATTAGTCATTTTTAATCCGCCGTGTCTTCTAGATTGACGGTCCTAGTGAATTGCAATGAAAAATTGTGAGCAAAAACAAGACGATGAACGAAAATGTCTATTAATATTAAAAATTTTAGACTTCAAACGTTCAAGAAAATGAACGGGTCTGAATCGAAATTAAATTTCGGGGCTGAAGAGAAAAAAAAAAGGATTTGTCTTCTTTATTTAATAGCATATCAACCTTCGTGAGTTATTTAATGCCAAAACTATCATTGTAGAAAAACAGTAGAGGTAATACAGAGTGGAACGATAAAATTGTCGTCCTAAAGAAAACAATACTACAGCTTTATTTTAAAACGTTTATTGAAAAAAATCAATTCAGCTAACTTGATTATGTAGTAGAGCTGACATCGATTCAATGTTGCCCCCTTCAGCCTCAATCACTGCCTCGATACGGATCCGGAACTGGGAGCATGCCTTTACCACAAGTGCCGGCGGGAGCTCTGCGAATACACGGCGGATGGCGTTGATCAGGCTGGCTTTGGTGTTGTGGGAGGTCATGTTGGTGATGTTCTCGACGTATGACCAAATGAAGTAGTCCAGCGGGTTCAGGTTAGAGGAGGAGGGGGGCCAGTAAGAGAAGAGTGCAAAGTCGTAGCCCTCCTTCTGAAGCCAAGCCTGGGTCTCTTTGGACTTGTGGGCCGGCGCCGAGTCCTGCTGCCACACCCAGGGTCTGCCACCGGCCACCCGATGGCACTAGAGGACCACCACACTCTTCAGCACATCCAGGTACACTTTGGTGTTGACTTTCAAGCCGACTTCGAAGATGTGAGGTGGCATGATGTGGCCCTCACTTGAAACCCCACCAAAGACCATAACCGTAGCCGGAAACTTTGTTTTTATCACCCTGGACACGTTAAACCGTCCGGATTTGCATTTTGAGGGTGCTGGTAATGGTCCTGTTGTCATAACTTGGATCGGTAGAGAGCATGAGTTATACAGCGGCGCATCTCCGATCTCGCTCGTTGAACATTGTGTCACTTTCAGACATGATAGAAGGTTCCTATCGCTCTTGGGATTTGTACACAACTGGCCAACTAGTAGATGGTCTGCAAAAAAAAAAAAAAAAAAAAGAAAACCGGTTTTCATTAAACAGAAATGGAATCATGTCGTCTTTTCTAGGACGACAATTTTATCGTTCCACTCTGTATTTGATTCATAGCTAGGAGATAAAGAGGTTAATACTTTTTCCTCAATGGCATTCGTCCGAAAGTGAACGTAATTGCACGGCTGGAGTTCGAACTCACTTACAACGATGTCACAGTCCAGTACGTTTGCCACGATCCCACGGAGACTCTATCCGAAAGATAGATACTTATATACAGCATGGTTAGAGACACACAAATAAACCCAAGATTATTAATAAAATGTAAAAATCCTTATGACGGTATCTTCATAATATAATTTCTAACAGACTCTACCAATTCGCCATCCAAGTTAATAAATTCTAGGAATCTAACACACGTTAATATTTCTATAGGAGCATCTTTATGAGAAAAGCAGAACTGCTATTACGGAAACCACCTGTGGATGATCCCCATAATGTGTTGACAGGGATGGTGAACATGTGAAGACTTTAAAATTATAGTATCATAAAGGAACTCCTGTAGAAATGTTAACATTTTTTAAACATCCTGTATATATTGATAGATAAATGTAGATAAATTAGTAAAGTTGGCGACCATAGTCGAGGGTGACCCTAAGGCTCCCTTTTCAATAGCTACTACACCGAGGTGTAGGGGAGGGCGCTACTCTATTTCCAGGATTGCTCCACTTTACTCTTGATCTGTACCTTACAATGCTGAGTGGTAAGCTAGGTGGCATCAAGTACCATTTTTAAAGTCTTTGGTATGACGTGACCTGGGATTGAGCCCCGGTCTCCCGGACTATTGGTGAACACTCTACTCATTAGGCCATAGAAAATTTACAAAATTGCTTCATTAAAGTTCTTATCGAAGTTTACTAACATTTTAGAATAATTTCCTCACAGAGGGGTACACAGTGAGGATCACATTCATTATCGCAGCGAATTGGTTTGCCGAATGATTTTGGTTTCTTTGTCTAGTGGCTTATTAATCTTCGTGTATTATTTAATGCCAAAGCCATCCTTGTGAAATGTCAGTAGTGGTACTATTTGAATCATAACTTGAGGGGGGATGAGGGAGTTCATACTTTTCCCAAGGGTATTAATCTCAGTTTGAAAGTAATAGCACGACTAGAATTCGAACTCGCTTATTATGATGTCACAGTTCAGTACATTAGCCACTACGCCACGGGGAATCACACCTCTTTGTTTTTGTTTTTTTTTCGGAGAGGGATGTAAAACTTATTGATTTCTTACTCTTTATACAAGTTACAATTTTAAGATAGAAGACATTTTTAGGTGGCGCTGACTGAGATAGGGGGATAGATATAATGAAGAGATTGCGAAAGAAAGAAATGAAAGAAAGACAGACAGACAGACAGACAGACCGAGAGAGGTAGATCGATATGAGCAGATTGTACAAAGAGATAAAGCAAAATAAATAAATAAATAAAAAAATAAATAAATAAATAAATAAATAAAAAATAAAATAAAAAAGAGATTATATATATATATATATATATATATATATATATATATATATATATATATATATATATATATATATATATATTAACAGATTGAGAAAGAAAGAAAGAAGAAAAGAAAGAAAGAAAGAAACGGATATATATAAATAGCTACTTAAATAAGATTGAACAAATTGAAAAAGAAAGAAGGAAAGGCCGTGAGATAGATAGATAGATAGATAGATAGATAGATAGATCGATTGCAAGAGAAAGAAATTGACAGACTGAGAGAGAAAGAAAGAAAGAAAGAAAGAAAGAAAGAAACGGATGTATATAAATAGCTACTTAGATAATAATAAACAAATTGAGAGAGAGAGTGAAGGAAAGAATGTGAGAAAGAATAGATAGATAGATAGATAGATTGCAAGAGAAAGATATAGACTGATTGAGAAAGAAAGAAAGAAAGAAAGAAAGAAAGAATGAGACAGATGTGAACAAACCGAGAAAAAAGAATGAAAAAACTAAAGAGACTGAAATATATAAATTGATAGGTGCATAGATAGGTATGAACTGATTGAGATAGAAAGAAGGACAGGAAGAGAGAAAGAAAGAAGGAAAAAAAGGAGAAAGAAAGAAAGAAAGAAAGAAAGAAACACGCACACACACACACACACACACACACACACACACACACACACATATATATATATATTTAGCTAACTATATTGATGAATATGAACAGATTTAGGAAGAAAGAACGTAAGAAAGAAAGAAAGAAAGAAAGAGACATAGGTAGATAGATAGATATGATTAAACTAGCAAAGATAAGAGAGAGAGAGAGAGAGAGAGAGAGAGTATGAGAAAATCAGAGAGAAAGAGAGAAAGCGAGAAAAAGAAAGAGAGAGTGTATGTGTATGTGTGTGAGAGAGAGAGAGAGAGAGAGAGATGGAGGGAGTGTAGGTGAAAGAGAACAGAGGAAATAGTGAGATGAGCGAAAATAGTGAAATTAAGAAAAATGAAATGGACAACCAAAGTGTTGACGGGGGCGATTTATGACCGCTTAAATGAGAGCATGCTTCTAATTTACAGACGAAAAGTCTTTTTTTTTTTTTTTTTATTGGAGAGCGACACAGGACGCTTTATCAAGACAGCGCTTGAAAACGATCCCTCTTCCCTTCAAAAAATCCACAAACAAACAAACAAACAAACAAACAATAACAACAAGAAACAGTCTGTTACTGTTTAATATCTCGCCAATGGTCACCATCTTCATGCCAACTCACAAGGGACCAATTGGGAAGTCCTGACTGATTGGGAAACAACACAACCTAGCGACTAGAACTGACTCAATGGTGTACATTAGGATCTTTGCAGCGACCTCTACAGACGCCTGACATTTTCGCATTCATCGCGTTTCCGCATTCGATTGGTGCATCTCTATAGCACGTGACGGTCATGCGCTGTTAACCAAGTAGATGTGTGCGCATGTGCAGCAACATAGTCGAGGCGGTGACATGTGCGCGTGCGTTTGTTGTTCACAAGTGACGCACGGGCACGAGCCGTTATTTTTTTAAATTCTTTCTTTATTTATTTATTTAGGTTTCCCTGACCATTTCGACGAATGGGGCAAGGGAGTTCTTTTCATGGCCGGGGTTGCTACAGTTTTAGCCTAGTTTTATCCTTTTGCCGCTGTAGTTCGTGTGAACAAAAAAAAAAAAAAAGAAAAAAAAAAAAAAAGAAATTATGATGAAGACAACGTGTGATAATTAACGAAGAGGCGTCACAGATACTTTTGTACACGTCAGAGGCAGCATGGTCACAGACATACAAACTCGTAAAAATGATAAATGCGTCTTTAAAAGTCATGTAGCACATCATTTCAATTCGCTTGCATGCACAAGCGCACGTTGACGGACATGATTCGAAGTGAATTTGTCAACAAATGTATTTTATCTAAAATAATTTACACTTATAGTTTATTTAGAACAATTCTTTTACAAGTACAATTTATTGAAATAATTCGTTAACAAATAAAAATTCATTTTAAACAATTTCTTTATAAATATATTCTACCAACACTTAGATATTGTACCTAGTGTGTTTTTATAAACAAATTGTTTAGAATAAACTAACAATCTATTCAATAAATACAGTTTATACACAGTGGGTAGAGTGTTCGCCAATGGCCCGGGAGACCTGGGTTCAGTCCCAGGTCGCGTCAACAAGACTTTAAAAATGATACTTGATACCTCCTTGCTTAACACTCAGCAATATAAGATATGTATCAAGGGTAAAGTGGAGCAATTCAGGGAAAGGAATAGCGCCCTCCCCTACCCCTCGGTGTAGTAGCTATTGAAAAGAGAGCCTTCTGGTTGCCTTCGACTAAGGTCGCCAACTTTACTTACTTTTATTTTAAACAATTTCTTTGCAAATACAATTAATTTAAACAAATTGTATTTGTATATATAAGTTTAATTTATAAACAAATTGTTCAATATAAATTTGCAGTTATTTTTAGAACAACTTCTTAAAAAACATGGAGTAATCCAGGGAAAGGAGAATTGCCCTTCCCTACAGTAATAGCTATCGAAAAGGGAGCCTTCAGGTCACCCTCGACTACGGTCGCCAACTTTACTTACTCTTTAGATATACCCTTAATTTAAACAATTGCTTTACAAACAGAAATTTATTTAAAACAATTTTTTCATAAATGCAATCTATTTATAATATCTATATATACAATTTATTCTAAACAATTTGTTTAATAACGAAATTAATTAAAACAAACGTTATTTGTTGAAATAAATTGTATTTGTAAACAATTATTTAAAATACACTTGCAATCTATTTTTTAAAAAACACTTCGTTACAAATCCAGTTTATCTGCAATATCTACACTTACAACTAATTAAGAACAATTATTTTCTAAATATGTTTAATGCAAACTGTAAAAGTTTATAACATGCATACGTTTGATTTGGTTTCTTTATTTAATGGCATATCAAACTTCGTTGATCATTTAATGCCAAAGCTATTCTCCTAGAATACTCCAGCTAGAATATTTTCCTGCTACTATTTAACCCATAACTGGAAGGATAAGGGGGTTCATACCTTTCCCAAGGGTATTTGCCCGAAAGTGAACGTAATAGCGCGACTGAAGTACGAACTCGTTCACTACGATTCCGCAGTCCAACGCTCTAACCATTACACCACGAGGACCCCCTCCATGCCTATGTTAACATATCTAACAATAGAAAAGAACCCCTGTATGTTATGGTTTTCGTAAATAACATTTCCCTATTTAGCTGACGAAAGTTAGTGAGTATATATTGACAAAATCTTCAGCACTCGTCAGTAGTTGTCAAGCAGTCTCAGAAAACTGACCAACCAAAAACATCAGTCAGAAATTTCACGACGGTTACTTAGGCTGATCCTCAAAGGAATTTCCGGACTGACACGTAAGTAAACATTTTAAAAGGATACTAAAACATTTATACTCTGTACACATACAAAAAATAATATTTACACTACATATCTTTTGTAAACTATTACTAATTACCAAAAATTATTCAAAAAAGCGTAATGTTTATTTCAACTCAACCTCCTGTTATTTGTTTTATGGTTTGTATTTTTTTTTATCTTAGAATTAATTCTTTTTAGCATTAACCTTTTTACTACTGTACTCGCAAATATTCTTTACTACAATATTCAGCCACATTTTGTGACGGACTCATTACACATAAGTCGCTTCAATATGAACAATACCCTCACTCCAAAACAATTTGTTTACAAATGCAAATTTATTTTAAACAGTTTGTTTACAAATACAATTAATTTCAAACAATTTGTTTATAAATACAAATTCATTTCAAAGAATTTGTTTACAAATGCAATTAATTTCAAGCTATTTATTTATAAATACAAATTCATTTTAAAGATTAGCTTACAAATACAATTAATTCCAAACAATTTGTTTATAAATACAAATTCATTTCAAACAATTTGTTTACAGGTATAATTAATCAGCAATAATTTATTTATCCTTCTAGGAATGGTATCGAAAATGTAGAAGAGAAGAAAGTCTTAAGAAGGTGGTAAATACAAATTCATTTAAAAAAATTTGTTTACAAATACAGTTAATTACAAAAAATTTGTTTATAAATACAAATTCATTTCTAACAATTTGTTTTCAAATATAGTTAATCTGCAATAATTTATTCATCGTTCTGGGAGGGGTATCAAAAATGTAGAAGAGTAAGAGAAAAAAAATCTTAAGAAGAAAGGTGGTTACAAAAAGGGTTGTCACTTGATCCCTTAGGCAGGGAAAAAAAGGAATTTTTTTCTCAAAGACCACCCAATGTTTATGTTCGATGTTAACAGGATTGGCGTGTAGAGTGATTTAGTGTAAGCATTAAATTCGTTGCCGATACTTTTTTATGTTTCAAACTCAACATAATTAACATTTGAATCTAACTAAATCACTCAAAAAATATATTTCAACAGTTTTCCATCAGTTGAGATTAAAGCTCGACCTGCTAACTGTCAATCACTCCTCCACACTTGCGCTTGGTTACCGAGGATTGTTGGTGGGCAACTTTACATAACATTTATCTATACCAGCAATTATTTTAAACAATTGAAAATATAGTTTATATCCATTAATTTCATCTACTAATACAATTTATTTGCAATTATTCATGTACAGATATAATAGATTGGTTGGTTGGTTGGGTTTTATGGCATATCAACCTTTGGAGGTCATTTAACGCCAAATCCATTTTTATGCAAAAAAGTCAATTCTATTTTAAACAATCTAGTTTAGCATGAGTACACAGTTTAATCGTCAAAAACATTTCTATTTCAAGCTATTCAGTTTATTCAAACGGTTCTAATTCAGCTAATTCAGTTTAGTATAAGTACAGATTTTGTTTATAGTTTAATGTCAAATAATTCAGTTTAGTGTAAGTACATTTTAGATGTCAAAAACAGTTCTATTTCAAACAATTCAGTTTAGCATAAGTACGCAGTTTAAATGTAAGTACACTAAAATGTCAAAAACATTTGTACTTCAAGTTATTCAGTTTAGTCAAGCAGTTCTAATTCAAATAATTCAGTTTAGCATAAGTATGCAGTTAGTTCTACTTAACCCATAGATAGGGCCCTATCAGGTGCTACCATACCGGGCCAGAGTGAACCTGGGAGCAATGGCAAGAAGGGGTACTCCACATTCCCCAAAGCTTCAGCATCACTGGAACCTCACTATCAGATTGTTTAGTGTCATTACCAGGACACTCATTGGGGGTGGGGTCTTACCCCTCTGCAGAGGTTCAGTCGGTGTATTCTACTGCCCCAGCCGACTGGGCAAAGACATGATAGACAAAACTATTTTTACGTCCAAAATGTTTGAGTTCTTAATATCTATCTATCTATCTATCTATGTTATGCAAATATCCTATTTACCAACCCCTCCGCTCGGGCAGGATATGACACAAGGTCAATTTTTAAGCGGAGTTTAACAGGTTTTAATTCAGAGTTTTCCTTCTCCTAGACTAGTTGCCTCACCAAGGCTGAACAACCTAGTCTGCTCTACTATTTACCCATAGCTGGAGGGAGAATAATTGGATTCATACCTTTCCCAAGGGTATTAGTGCTATGTGAAATGCAATCAGTCTCGTCCAGGATTTGAACTCGTGTCGCCGTGTTCATTTCCTACGACGATAACCATTACACCACGGGCACATATTATGCAAATATTAAACACGGTGAGCACAAAAACATGTTGCTGTGGGTTGAGCAGCCTGTTGGATTTCACTGCACTTTATTGGTGGGAAGTATGTACGAACATTCTGCTATTGAGAAAATAAATATTTTTAATTAATGTATACGATGTCACCGTATCTATAAACATATTTCATTAATTTTTGATATTATAATTACGTGAAATCAAAAAATGTTTTTGTTCTCACCTCGTATAGAGATTATTATTGAAGGATGATGATATATATATATAATGTCATCCACAGACAGATCTGTTTCGTTCTATCAGAACTCTTCAGTGTGGCTAGACAGGTTAGATTGCCGAAGCTGGGATCGAAACCCGGTTGACTCAAACGCCAATCCAAGATTCTACCAGTCAGCCACGAGGAAACTAGCGCAAGCGAAGTAAATTTAAACAGTTGTGAATCACAATTGTTATTGTTTACATATATCCGCTTAACGGCTACCGAGAGCTCGATTCAAATGAAGAGCTTTGCATTACGCTAATGGCAACACATTTACTTTCTTTGCTAGAGAGCTCAACCCTACATATATATATATATATATATATAGAATAACATATCATCAAATCGCGCTGCTATCACGGATTTCCCTGTTTCTCTCTCGTTATTCGTCCCTATCGTCCATCGTTTCCGGTAGGTCTTCTGGACTACATCCTGCCTCCGTATAGAGCTGTTGTAGGTAAGTTCTTGCACGTCCGTGTAGAGATGTCCATAGAACGTCACTTATGAGTTTGTCCTTCTTTCTCCAGCAGTGTCCCGCATGCCCCTCTCTCTCTCTATATATATATATAGTTGGGATTAGGTACCCTAATGAGGCGCTTTGGTAAAACTGTCGTAGGTTAGTTCCTGACTCACGAAATAATTTTTGTCACTATTTTGCTCAACTTAGTATTGAGCACTTTTTTGCATTTGTAGCTTAGCAGCAATTACGGTGTTTTTTTCTTTTAACCAATCAATTGCGTATCTGTTGATTTTTTTCAATTGGTGTGACAAGGTTGGCTTTTCTTTTTTTCCAATATATATATATATATATATATATATATATATATATATATTCCCCTAGACAGTGATTCGTTGTATATTCTTATCTCCGAATTATTTGCGGTTTTTTCCCTTACCGTAAGTGCTATTATTCAATAAGTTATTTAATATATATATATATATATATATTAAATAACTTATTGAATAATATATATATATACATACATTGGGGGATATCTTTTTTTGATTTAACCCACAAGTTAAACATCAGAAGCCATGGGAAGCAGCATGGTGGATGTGAAGTAAGGTGGCTGAACCCAACGAAGAGTCAACGGCGCGCTTCACCTGGTGTTGGGCGGAAGAACTCCACATATCAACGGCCAGAATCAGATAGTTCTGTCAGTAAACTACTGCTAGTCATCTCTAAGGGTGGTGTTATTTGATAAGGTAAAAATACAACCATTGAAAGATTACCATTGACTGCTGATACATTGTGCATCATATATATATGTATATATATAATATAACTGGAAGAAAACTCAAACCTGGTTAAATTGTCATTAAGAATTTATTTCGGCAAATAATATTATAATAGTGGTCTCTTCAGATGACTTACACGTTTAATTTGAGGTTGAAAAACAGTAAATACATATATAGTCATTCACAGACAGATCTGTTTCGTTCTATCAGAACTCATCAGTGTGGCTAGACATACCAGCTTCCCGTAGCTGGGATCGAAACGCGGTTGACTCAAATGCCAATCCGAGACTCTACCTCTCATCCACGAGGAACTAATAGCAGCGAAGTAAATTTTAAACGGTTATAAATCACAATTACTTTTGTTTACATACATCCGCTTAACGGCTACCGAGAGCTCAATTCATATATATATATATGAAGAGCCTTGCAACGCTAATGGCAACGCGATTACTTCATTCGCTAAAGAACTCAACTCTACGGGGGTAGGGGAGTATATGTATATAGTTATCCACAGACAGATCTGTTTCGTTCTATAAGAAATTTGCTGTCGAAAAGGAAAGAAAGTTAAAACAATTAGGTATTAATAGAATTAAGAACATAGAAAAAGGGCGTTCCTTTAAACTGACCCATCCTAATTTGAACATAAGATAGATTTTTCGTAGCAGGTGGAATTTTTGAACAATGTAAGCTTTCAAACTAAATTATCTTTTATTTTTCTGTTAACTCCATTTACATGTGTTAAATCCCAAAGTTAATTTGGCTATCATCCACTTGTTCCGAAAAATCTTCCATGTGTTCAAATTAGGCTGGGTCAGTCTTTCTGTGTTCTTATTTCTTTTAACACTTTAGTGTTTTAAAACACACACACACACACACACACACACACACACACACACACACACACACATATATATATATATATATATACTGTAATTATAAATTTATAATGACAATTCAGTCGTGGTTGAGTTTTTTTCCAGTTACATTGTATAAGCTCTGTGAGTTTAATTATATAGATCTGAAAAAGAATATATAACAATAGCTATACATCGAGCACTCCCATGGATTTATATGAAATACCTCATATATTCTATATACGAATAATTCACTTCCTTTGTCTTCGGACGCCGACTGGACACATATATGTATGTATATATATATATATATTATTATCATTATTATTATTAATACCCGATGCCTGATGTATATATATATATATATATATATATATATATATATCATGCTATATACATATCATGCATCAGGTATTAATAATCTATCTATCTATCTATCATTATTATTATTATTATTATTTACTCATTAGAGTTTTTCACATCAACGTTAGCTGATGGTCTTTCACTGAAGTCTGAGTGACAGCATGTCTCCTCAAGTCTCTAGGACTCTTCTCAGTATTCTGGCCGTTCTCAATAATGTTGTAATTTGGATGGTCTCCACTCGTCCGCCAACTTTCAAGTCCTCCAGTCCCTTTAATAATTCTTTAGTTACTGTACCAAAAGCACCTATCACGACTGGTATAATTGTCACCTTCATTTTCCATAGTTTTTTTCAATTCCCTAGCAAGGTCGAGGTACTTATCCTTCTTTTCACATTCTTTCAGTTTTATTCTGTGGTCAGCTGGGACAGCAAAGTAGATAATTTTGCAAATATTCTTTTTTTTGCTGATTATTTTTAGGTCTGGTCTTCTGGCCGAGATTAAAAACATTATGTATTATATATACATTTATTGTGTATTATATATACATTTATATTATGTATTATATTTACATTTTATTTATTACATATACATTATGTATTATTTTTATATTATATACGTGTATATAGATCATTATATACACATTACATATTATATAATTATAGATACATTATTATATACATTTATGTAATTATGAAAATATGAAAAAAACAATATATTCAAAGGATATATATATATATATATATATATATATATATATATATATATATATATATATATATATCTTTAAAGAAAAAACCAAAGACCGGTTAATTTAGGATTATAAATTTATTTCCATCCTGTTTTTCAGTTTCTGGTGTGAACCAAAAACACGAAGAAAAATATACCAATACTTCTTCAGATCCAATGGATAAATAAAACGGAATAGATACGTGGGGGTGGGGGAGGGGAAGGGAAAAGAGATTAAAAGAGTTATCTCCTCGTTTTATTGAATTTCCGGTTTTTATTTACCTATATATTTTAATTCAAAATTCTTCCGTCGGTCATATTTACGGTAATTTAACTTATTTATTTATTTATTTTCTTTTAATGAAAAATTCGATAATCAACTTTTAAGGGAAATATTAATGCTTATATTAATTTCGATACTATTTATTTAGCTACCTATTTTTTCCTTGTGTGCATATTGGATACGTTTTTTGTCTGGTTTCACTATTTATTTCTATGTTTCTAAAAAAGTTTTTTTTCGTCTATAGTTTAAATTTTGTCTTATGTCTACATCTAGCTATTAATTCACTTCTCTTATTTAATAACTTATCAGGAAATTTATGTGTCAAAATATGTATATTGCTCTGTAAAAAATTACATTGAGCTCTCCACCAGGAAAATTTAAATGTTCAGCTCCTGAATGATTTTCTTGTCCTGAAGGAATTACTTCCAACTCTGGTTTAACTGGACCGAATAATACCTATATATATATATATATATATATATATATATATATATATATATATATATATATACTAATCTAATATCTACCAGCATTCACGGTACCAGAAAAAAACAAAAAAAAACCGCCAGGAAGAGATAAAAGTATCTCGAATCACTGCCCGGGGGAAAAAGAAAAAATTATAGGTCAAAAAGAAAGAAAAGGCCAACATCGCCCGCTCCTTGAAAAAAATCAAGGGATACGCAGTCAGTTGGTCAAAAGAAAACTAAAAACCTTCCGCGAATCCTGCAATGCTACAATTACTAAAGTGCTCAATACAAGTGGAGCCAATTATGAACACACACGCACACACACACACACACACACACACACACACACACACACACACATATATATATATATATATATACTGTAATTATAAACTCGCGATTTAAGTTAATTTTATATATATATATATATATATATATATGAAAAATATGCCAACGACTAAAGTTTTCAGTTTTAAACCATATTCAGACTGATGATATTATGTAATGTTGTCTTCACGAAAAAATTATTTTCAAATGAAGAAAAAATAAAACGAAGAAGTGAGAAAATTTTTAGTGCTATGTTATCGTTCGTAACATTCTGTTTCAAAGATTTCAAAATAATTCAAATAATAATAAAAAAATTATCCGTCGTAATTACTTTCGAATACTTTGATTTGTTTATCAAAAAGATTTTTTTTACCTCATTTTGTAAATTGAAATAGCATAACCGGAAAATCCAGCACACACGCATGACATACAGAACTATCTCGAAATTATAAGCTCCCTTTAACAGTGTATACAGTGATCTCCTTCACTGGAAATCGAACCAGCGACCATAGAATTCACGGTCGCAACTCTACCACTGAGCTACTGGTCCACCTCGTGCTGGAGTGCAGCCAAATTAATTACTGATCGCAATTGCTCGGCCAATTAACCTGATAATATGGTAATTCAAATTCCAATTTAATTCCTCAACTTTAAGAAAATGTACATTTAAAAAAGAAAATGTACATTAACATATTTGTTGTAGATACAAAAATTTAGAACCCTGTATTAGAAATTCTTATAAAATTTTTCCAAAATAACGTCCAAGTGTCTAGTTAAAAAAATAATTTTTTCATATTCAAAAAGTTATTATTTTTAATTTATTTTTATATAAAAGAATATCGCTTTAGTTGCTAATAGCAATATAAATTTAATTTTGAAAATTATTGATTAGAAATCCTATCGAAACAACTGAAATTAAGTGTGATTTATTTATAATTTATAATTTATAAAAACTAATTAAGACAAAGAACATCGCAACTATTTAGAAATAATCGAATTAAATGAGATTAGTTGAAAATTAATATATATATATATATATATATATATATATATATATATATATATATATATATATATATATATAAAATAAACAAGGAATATTGTGTAAACAAAGGAATATTGCAATTATTTAGAAATGATTTAAGATTTTTATCTTTATTTAAAATAAAACAACGTGGTTTTTGTTGCTGGCAATAAAAATATCGTTTCAAAATATTTTTTATTTGAAGCAATTAAAATGAAATATGATTTAAAATGATTTAAAAAGTGATTTAATTATGTTTATTGTTGCTATTTAGAACTAATTAAATTAAATGAGTTAGCTTGAAAATCTATCTATCTATGAAAATGTACAAATATGAAAAAAAAAACAAAAAAACACGGGGTTTTCAACGGATGATTTTATTTTTGCTTACGTTAAATGTTTCGGTTTTTCAATATGAAAACATTGAACCTTCATCAGGGGATCTGAATTTTTAATCGAAACAAATTTCCTATTGTCGGATTTAGTCCCAGTTTTCCCATATATATATATATATATATATATATATATATATATATATATATATATATATATCATAAACTGAATTACTATGATCAGAAAATCCGTTAAACTGAATTGTTTGAAATAGATTTGTTTTAATGTATAAAAATGGATTTAGGATTAAATAACCTACAATGGTTGATATGCCATAAAACAAAACGAAACGAAACGAAACCAAATTCAGAGTTTCAATGCTCTTGAGATTTGTAACAAATAATTGCAAATAATAAACATTCCGATTGTATAATGTTCCACTAGAAATAACAAAATCTCTCGGAATCTTTGGTTTTAAAGAAAATTAACTTGGTTGGGGCGTACTTATTTATGGGCGACACTGTATCTGTGATTTGTGACACAAAGGTGAAACCACACGGCATTGTTCAACGTCAGTGAGAAATTTTGTTTTGGTTTCGCAGATGCCAGTCACTACCATTGAATCAGTTGAGAGTGGGTACATAGCAGACAAAACGTTGAGAAGTCAGTCGAATAAAATAATGAGCCCAGAAAGGTCTTTGAGGTTATGTAATAAAGTTTTAAAAAATACCCATAAAAATAACGAGATGTGACTTTTATCGCACAAGTCGTTGTTAACACTAACGTCCATTTTGACTAACAAAAAATGATTAAAAGAACAAATAAAAAGAGAAACAATACATTAAATGTGAGACATAAATCTGCCAAAAATGTTGCTCAAAACTGGTAAATTAATGTTTTTAAAAAAGATATTTTTGTCAAAATCATCCAATAAACACGACACTACCATTACTATCACTATTGCACTCACCCTCTTTATTCTCCCCCTTTCGGTTAATGTATGTGTGAGAGATTAATTAATTCTATCCCGAACAACATTTTATGCAACGCCGCTCACTAAGGTTACCTTCTTCATTCCAATGAGTATTACTGGCAAAAAAAAAAAAAAAAAAGAGCTCAGAGAACAAACGTCTATAACCGTCACCCTATGTGTCTTGTTGGACTGTTCAGAGTAAATTTTTGTTAGTTTTTTTGTTTGCTTGTTTGAGTTTTATGGCATATCAATCAAACAGTTAATCAAACAGTTCTAATTCAAACAATTCAGTTTAGTATAAGTATAGTTTTTGTTTACACACAGTTAAATGTTAAAACAGTTCTATTTCAAACAATTCAGTTTAGTACAGTTTCATTGTAAAAACAGTTCCATTTCAAACAATTCAGTTTAGCATAAGTATGCACTTTAAATCTCAAAACAGTTCTATTTCAACGAAATCAGTTTAGCTTAAATACAGTTTAGTTCTATTTGACCTATAGATAGGACCCTTTCGGGTACTACCTCTCCTAGCTGGAGTGGACCTAGAAGCGATGGCAATAGAGGAGTACTCCGCATTTCCCAAAGCTCCAGTATTACTGGAAACTCGCCATCAGATTGTTTAGTGCCATATATAAAGGAAACTCGTTGAGGAGGGGTCTTACACCTCTGCAGAGATGCAGTCGATGTATTCTACAGCACCAGTCGACTGGGCAAGTGAATTTTTGGGACTTATGAATTTAACGTTCTTACATCACTATGAATTATTCCTATTATGCATGTATGCTTTTTTCACCTGAGTTCGTATTACGATTTTTTTCTAAGTGACAATCATCTGGAGGTTGCTGGTTCAATCCTGACACCGGGCGAGTAACAATACAGGAGTACTTAACACTTGTACCTAGTTATGATTAACGGAATCAGAGCAAGCGACCCCTGTGGATAAAATAAAGGACGTAGTTCGAAGTTTCGTGTAGGCTCCCAAGTTCGATTGGAAAAACCTGGAGAAAATCGGAGGATATATTAGGCGAAACGTTTTAAATATAACAATAAAGATGAAGACAATAGTCCGAAAAGCATAAATGATAAATATCAAGCTTCGTCTCAGAAATTCAGACAACTAGTGTTAGTGCTATGTGAAATGCAAACAGCTTCGTACTGGATTTGAACTCGGTTCAACGAGTCCAAATCGTGCAAATAATGTGAATACAAAAATGTTTATATATATTTACCAACCCCTCCGATTGGGCAGGATATGATACAAGGTCAATTTTTAAGCGGAGTATAACATTTTAATTCAGAGTTTTCCTTGTCCTAGATTAGTTGCCTCACCAAGGCTGAAGAACATAATCTGCCCTACTATTTACCCAAAGCTGGAGGGAGAATAATTGAATTCATACCTTTCCCAAGGGTATTAGTGCCATGTGAAATGCAATCAGTCTCGTTCAGGATTTGAACTCGTGTCACCGTGTCCATTTCCTACGACGATAACCATTACACCACGGGCACTTCCTAATATATTTGTTTATATAGTGTCAACTGTCATCAGAGGACCTTGGCACGCATCTATGTCCTTTCAATAAACTAAGTTTAAAAAACCCTGGTTGCTGGATTGCATAACAACGTACTAGGTGGAAGGATACGAGTGAAGACAGAAGAGAAACGGATGGACAGTTGATAGGGTGGGACATTTTTTCATTAATGTGAAAAATATTCATATTTACGAGTGGAATCTACTTTGAAATCTGAAATATTATACGCCCTACCAGGGGGATTAGAATATGTTGGCTGTGCCCCCACCTGCTGAGAGGTAAGACCCGTCAAAAAAGTGTGTCTAGGATATGTCACTAAATTGCATTTGAGGGTGAGGCTCCGATTCTTGAGATCTAGGGTGTATGGAGTACTCCTTCATTACTATTACTCTCAGATCCTCTCAGACCCGGAATGGTAGTACCTGTTAGAGTCCCATTATGGTTAAAATAGAAATATCCTATCATTTACTATACTTGAAACTATTGGTCCATGGGCCTTGCGGTTAGAATATTCACCAAAGGCTCAGGAGACCGGTGTTCAATCCCAGGTCAAGTCATACCATGCCTCCTTGCTTAACACTCAGCATTATAAGGTATGGATTAAGGGTAAAGTAGAGCAATTCAGGGAAAGGAGTAGCGCCCTCCCTACACCTCGGTGTAGTAGCTATCAAAAAGGGAGCCTTCTGGTCTCCTTTGACTACGGTTGTCAATTTTACTTACTTTATACTTGAAACCATTTAACTATGTGAAAACAAATGACTAATATGAAATTTAACTGTTAGTAGTAGATAGCAATGCTTGAAACTATTTAACTGTGTGCAAATAATGATAAACTTTAAACTGAATAATTTGTATTACCTAGCTATGCTTGAAAATATCTGTGGGCAAATGAATGACTAATGCTGAACAGAATTATTGGTTTGGTTTGGTTTTATGGCATATCAATGTAGGGTTGGCTGAGGTCGGCAGTGTTGGTTGAGGTCGAACTGGAGCGTTAATAGTACGTACGGTGTGACGTCAACTTGGCAACTGGATTCTGGATAATAAGTACAAGAACAACTGCTGTACTGCGGTATTTCTTGACCGCCCCACCCAACGGGCAAGTGTGGCACAAGGCCTTTTTTATGGTGAGTCCGGGCGCAGGGTCGTAGCCCACACGCGCCCGGCATTTGCCAAAAATGCCTACGGCCCCGTCGGCATTCCCCTTATTAGGGGAGAACAACTACTGTACTGCTATTGGTCGCCGCTTATGAATCTTCTATATGTGTACTGTATGGCCATATCTGCATATTCATAAGCTGGCGGTGTTACCTCATCGAAACGTTCCCGAATAATATTCTTCCACTAACATACAATCAACTAGTGTTGGTTATTTAATACTAAATCCTGTTTTTAACAAATATATATATTAAATATCTGATTTGGAAACACATTTTGTAAATACACAGTTAAATTATCAAACAGTTCTACTTCTAACAATTCTATTTAGCATAAAAAAGTTGGAGACCGTTGTCGAGGGTGACTCGAAGGCTCCCCTTTTCAATAGCTCCTACACCAAGGTGTAGGGGAGGGCACTACTCCCTTCTCTGGATTGCTCCACTTTACCCTTGATACGTACCTTAGAATGCTGAGTATTAAGTAAGGTGGCATCAAGTACCATTTTTTAAGTCTTTGGTATGACATGACCTGGGATTGAACCCTGGTCTCCCAGACCATTAGCGAACACTCTAACCATTATGCCAATAAAACAGCAAATTTAAATGGTTCCAAGCATTGCTATGTGTCACCAACAGTTCAATTAAACTCAAACAGTTCTATTTCTAACAATTCAATTTAGCATATGTTCCTCTTTTCCCCTCTTTTTGCCAGGATCTCCCGCTCCAGAAAACTAGGAGAGGGGAGTGCCAGTAGTATTATTGCATAGAACTATTGAAGTTAAATAGCAATACTTGAAACCGTTCAAATATGCCTAAATAAATGATCTCTTGTTCGTTTAAAAATGTTTCCGACAATCTATTAGTATACAAATCATATATATTAAATAGATATATATGTATAAATAATATTTGGTATTAAATAACCAACAAGGGTTGATATGCCATAAAACATAACCAACCAATCAACTACACACTCAGTAGCGATCCCAAATAAATATTGTAGTTTCAAGATGAAACAACTGTGTGCAAACAAATAATTAACATTATTGATGAAAAAAAGTGCGTCTAAAAATGATGGCAGTATAATGTTGAAATGCCCGTGGTGTAATGGTTATCGTCGCAGGAAATGGACACGGCGACACGAGTTCAAATCCTGGACAAGACTGATGGCATTTCACATAGCACAAATATCCTTGGGAAAGGTATGAATCCAATTATTCTCCCTCCATCTATGGGTAAATAGTAGGACAGACTAGGTTGTTCAGCCTTGGTGAGGCAACTAGTCTAGGAGAAGGAAAACTCTGAATTCAAACCTGTTAAACTCCGTTTAGAAATTGACCTTGTGTCATATCCTGCATATGATAATGTTGAAAATAAAGTAATGATCATAATCAAACATTTGCAAATGAATCAAATTTCGGCGCGAAATAAACCATAAAGGGTTAATATAGCGTTAAATAAACCATAAAGGGTTAATATGCCGTTAAATAAACCTAACCAAACCAAATAATTGCAACAAAAAGATACGACCAGTTGAAAAAAAACAAAACAGGATCACTAGATGAAAGTTTTAAGATACGTAGCCGAAACGTCATAAATACAAACTAAAAAAACAAAATAAAACAAAAAAATGTTACAACTTTTGCAAAGAACCCTCCCCAAAATAACAAAAAAACAAAACAAAACAATCCAGTACCTCCAGTAGAAGACAGGCGTGTACACAGATGAAACGTTGTTAAACATAACCCCCTCCCCACCTAAAAATAATCAATTGTTTATACACTGTTATATAATATAATGTATTCCTCCAACAACAACTGTTTCTTAAACAGGACTTCTTGATTCATATTGTTTGTTAAGCGGACTGTATATCTCGTCTACATTTTTACAATGTTCCGACCTTCTTCTAGTGGTGATTGGATGTTTTTTTATCGTGCTATTTTTCTTTCAGTTGGTTTCATCTTCCAATGAACGTCGAACATTAGCCAACAAAAGTTACTAACTGTTGAAAAAACAAAACAAAAAAAAAACAAACAAAAAAACAAAAGAACATAAAACAAAGGCAAAAAACAACATAGAATAAAAACAAAAAAACAAACCCAAAACAAGTTTCCCTGTTCCCTCCCCACAAAAAACGAACTTGAAGAAGGCCAGTGAGTGTACGACTGAAAATTTGTTGAACCATAAACGAGGGATATAGTCCAATTAAAAAAAATTATAAATCAAGGGTCCCGTTGAAGAAACACTTGTTGTTGTTGTTGATGATGATGATGATTTGCTTCTCCCGATCACCTTTAATCACCATTATTCCAATCCTTACTACCCTGTAATCTGTTCTGGGTAACATAACGCATCGCCAAGGCCATCCGAGCTTATATACCTGTCAACAGGCTGATCAGTGAGCTGGCAAATTCAACGTTAAAACTCGTTCGATAGAAAACATCGGCAAAGAGTCCATGACAAAATCCGGTGGAAAGGCAACACCAAAGTGAGAGTTAGATGAAATATTAGAACATTATCCAACTCGACTCTAGTGGAGGGTTGAATGAATGGTGCCGATTGGATGTGGGTTTGAGGGTTCATGGACGGGGTTGTTGTTGTTGTTGTTGGTGGTGGTAGTGGTGGGGTTCGGTGGTGGAAACGAACCAGGCGAAAAGCTGTGCAAGCGTAACAATGAGTGAACTGTCAAATGGTTGTATTTATTTTCGCGGATAACCATCGGATGATCTGATTTGAAGATTCACATTTGTCGATTGGAAAACGACGGCGATGGCGATGGGGGTTGAAGAGAAAAACTCACGAGAGAGAGAGAGAGAGAGAGAGAGAGAGAGAGAGAGAGAGAGAGAGAGAGAGGAGTTAATGAAGAGATGTTCGCTCATGCGTAGTTCAGCTCACGATTGACAGGTTTTCAGAGGTGCGCGTGACTGGGAAGTTAGCGCCAAATACTGAGGAGGGGAAAAAGGAATAATAATAATAATAATAATAATAATAATAATGTGAGACGAAAGAAAAAGGGAAAGAGAAGAAAGAGAATAATAATAATAATTATTATAACAGAGAGAGAAAAAAGGGAATGAAAAACACACACACACACACACACACACACACACACACACACACACACATATATGTATATATATATATTGAGAGACAGATAGGAAAGGAGAGAATAATCATAATAATTGAGAGAGCGAAGAAAAAGGGGAAGGAGAAAGAATAATAATAACAAGAGAGAGAGAGATAGTGAGAGATTTTAATAAGTAATATATATATATTAAAGAGAGAGAAAGAGAGAGAGAGAGAGAAAATAATGATAAAAACGATAATGAGAGAGAGAGAGGGAGGATTGGAGCTGGTATGCATCAGGGTAATAAAAAATATAGAGAGGTAACGATAAAGAGAAAGCTTCTTATGAAGTTTAATGCAGAATGGAAGAACGGAATGCAGAAAGTTGAACAGGAAGCGGTTGGGTACTCAAGATGCGTTGTACGCATGCGCGCGCATGCAAATATAAACGGAGAATTAGCCGTCTTACTGTCTGCAGCGCCAGCGATACACTTGTGGATATTAACAAACCCAACCTCAGTCGGTCATGAGTAACAGGACAGCTACTTTTTGACCTTGAAAATCAGCATTTCAACTTTTATTACAGTTTGAGCCCCGATCTCTGACACCATAGGGAGACGCAACTCTTTTTAGTCGCGAGGCAATCTTTGTATTTTATAAGCTTAAATTCAGTTAGAAAACGTATCATTGAGAGTAGACTCATAGTTTGGCTTAGTTTTTTGTTTAATGGCATATCAACCCTCCTGGGTTATTCTAAATCCAAAACCGTTCTTGAAGAATAGTAGTGGTACTATTTACCTCATAACTGGGAAAAAAAGGGTTTTCACACCTTTCCTGATATTATTAATCTAAAATACGTTTGTGGAGTTCGAACTTGCTTACTGTAAAGTCGCAGTTTAGCACGTTAGCCACTACACCATGGGGATTTCTCCCCAGAAGATTTAGAGATAGTTCTCCAAGCAAAAATTCCACTCATCTAATGCTTTTTCACGTAAGTGCTTTAGCGTGTAACTTTTGTATCTTCCAAGAATTCCTAGAATCGGTTCTAACCCAGTACAGGGAGTCCCTGTTGTGACAATACCTCCGCGGTCCCCGTACTTATCAACTTCTTCGACACAATTCTGTCTTGGCCGGTGATCATCTAGTGGTTCCGACAGGGGTATCACACATTTCTTTACGGCACAAGAAATACAACCGAGGGAGTGGGAGAAAAGGGACAAAGAACAAACGAACAATAGGGGCTTGGGTTAACTCAAGTGCAAGAAGGTTGGTTCCGTGACACTGCATTCCCTGTGAATCTGTAGACTAACGCTGACGTGCATCCTTCGGGAAATTTCCACAAAGCCACGAGGAATGTTGACTCATCTTGACTGGTCTTCCCTCACTGCTCCTGGACCCTATCTCATGTCGACTGGTCTCTTCTGCAGTCCGGTTTCGACTGCCACTCTGCGTCTCCATTCGCCAACTCCTTCTCTGGCCAGCGTTCCTTTGCCCACTTCCGGTCGCGTCGAGATCTCGAGCTCAGGCCTTTGTTTTGTTTCGCGCCAAAACAAACAAAAAGATCGTCTGCTTGGCGCACCCCCTTTATAGTGTCACACTGTGACGTAATAGTTAAAGTGCTGGAAGTGAGTTCGGTTTGGTTTTATAGCATATTAACTATTTATTCATTTAATGCCAAATCCTTTTTATACATATATATCAAATATGATTTCTAAACAAATTTTGTGGATAACATTTTTAAACCAGCTTGTACTCATATTTTTTGTACCCAGTTAAATGGTTTCACTTATTTCTACCAAATACGAATAATTCTATTTACTATTAATCATTTATTTGCACATAGTTTAATATTTTCAAATATTGCAATATGTCACTAATAATTCATTAACACATCAGTAATTTGTTTACAAACATCTATTTCAAACAATTCAATTTAGCATAAGTCATTTGTTTACACACAGTTTAAATGTCAAACACTTCTCTTTGACCCATTGGTAGGACACTATCAGGTGCTATCACTTCAGACCAGAGTGGGCCTGGGAGTGATGGTAATGAAGGGGTTCTATGCATTCTCCAAAGCCCCAACGTTACTGAAGTCTCACTATCAGATTGTATACTGTCATATTCTAAGACACTCGCTGGAGGAATCTTTTTCCTCCGCAGAGATGCAGTCAGTGTATTCTACAGCCCCAGAAGGCCCGACAAGAAGTGAGTTCGAACCCCAATCGTGCAATTGCTTTCCGTCTTATAGCCCATAGCTGAGGGAGTCAAGATAGCTCCCCTTTCAATAGTTACTACACCGAAGTGTAAGGGAGGGCGCTACTCCTTTCCCTGGATTGCTCCACTTTACCCTTGATACGTACCTTATAATGCTGAGTGTTAAGCAAGGAGGTATCAAGTACCATTTTAAAAGTCTTTTGTATGTTGCGACCTGGGATTGAACCCAGGCCTCCCGGACCATTGGCAAACAATGAGCCAGTATAGCCAATGAGCCAGTATAATCGGTCTTATACCTTTGGGAAAAAGTATGAGCCCACTTACCCCAGTTATGGGTTAAATATTACCACTGCTATTCTTCAACAAAGATGGCTTTGGCATTAAATAACCCAAGAAGGTTGATATGCCATTAAACAAAGAAACCGAAACCTATCTAGTATATCTTAATTAAAGGCACAACATATCTTCGATGGAAGTCAGACCTGACCGATAATATGAAACGCAGCTTCTTCCAAGCAGCGGTCGTGTCGATACTGCTATATGGATGCACTACATGGACGCTGACGAAACGGATGGAGAAAAAGTTTGACGGCAACTACACAAGAATGCTGCGAGCAATTTTGAACAAGTCCTGGAGGCAACACCCCACAAAGCAGCAGCAATACGGCCACCGAACATCCACCACGAAAACTATCAAAGTTAGACTAATAAGACACGCAGGGCACTGCTGGAGAAGTGGGGACGTGCTCATAAGTGATGCTCTCCTATGGACCCCCTCGCATGGTCGAGCAAAAGCAGGGCGACCAGCACGAACCTACATAAAGCAGTTCAGTGAGGATACGGGGTGTAGCCCTGAGGACCTGCCAGAAGCGATGAACGATAGGGAGGAATGGCGTGGAACAAAGTATATTAACGAAAGTATAATACAACAAAGTGTCGAATGTCAGTCTGACTGCCAAAATGTTAGGCTGGGTAGAACTTACAGTTACCGAGATGAATGTTCTCCCGGTATTAATTGTCACAAAAGAGTTCATTACCATCCGTAGGTTGGGTACCATAACACAGATAAATGGTTTCAATTATTGCTATCTAACACTATTAATTCTATTCAGTAATAATGACTTGTTTGCACATAGTGAAGTAATGGTTACTAGTATTGCTATTTAACACTTGTTATTCTATTCAACATTACTCATTCGTCCCCCTTAACGAGTGTCCTGGATATGACACAAAACAATCTGATGGTAAGGTTCAAGTAAGGCTGGAGCTTTGGGGAATGCAGAGTACCCCTTCGTTGCCACCACTCCCGGGTTCACTTTGGACCAGAGAGGTAGCACTTGATATATCTATGGGTCATATGGAACTAAACTGCGTACTTATGTTAAACTGAAATGTTTGAATTAGAACTGTTTTGACATTTAAACTATGTACTTATGCTAAACTGAATTGTGTAATATAGAACTGTTTTGACATTTAACTGTGTGTGGACATAAACTATACTGATACTAAAATGAATTGTTTTAATTAGAAGCGTTTGACAAAATTGAATGGCTTGAAATAGAAATGTTTTTAACAATTAAACCGTGTACTCATGCTAAACTGTATAGTTTGAAATAGAACTGATTATTTGTATAAAAATGGATTTGGCGTTAAATAGCCTACAGAAGTTGGTATGCCATAAAAACCAACCAACCAACCAACCAACCAACCAATCGATACTGTTTTATCATAGATCTTACAAATTAGAATTAATGTTTGAGAATGTCTGATGTAAAAAAAGAGCCAAAAAAAGAAAGGCCTTGCAGGCTGCAAAAATTCACCATCACTAATGGTAAGGATATTGGATAATAGTATTTCATGGCATATCAACCTTCAAGGATTATCTAATGCCAAAACTATTCTTGTAGAAGAACAGTAGTGGTTCTACATAACCCGTGATTGAAAGGGATAAGGGGGTTCATGCCTTTCCCAAGGGCATTAGTCCGAAAGTAAACGTAATCACGCGATTGGAGTTCGATCTCGCTTACTATGTAGTCACAGTCCAGCACTTTAGCCTCTACTCTGCGGGGATTCCCTCTAACTGAATTTTGTAGCGGAAAACTTGCCCTTACCAACGGTGTTATTTCCTTCCCCTTTGTATTTTCCGTTGGAATGAATAGGAGGCATTACTTTCGGCATATCAACCTTCGTTGATTATTTAATACCAAAGCCACCCTTGTAGAAGTAGTGGTACTATTCACTCCATAGCAATGGAATTAAAGGGGTTCATGCCTTTCTGAAAGGGTATTAGTCGGAAAGTGAACGGAGTAGCGTGACTGGAGTTCGAACTTGCTAACTTGGAAACAGCAGTCCAGCACATTAACCATAATGCCACGAGGACTTCCCCACAGGGCGTTTAAAAAGTTTACACTAATCTTTTGGTCCCCTCTTTCAAAATTGTGCCCCCATTTTTGATTTTCAGAGCACTTGCCATAATTGTCAACCATGATTCAGTTATTCGATTCAGTTTTCTTTCTTTGTTTAATGGCATATCAACTTTCGTGGGTTAGTCAATGCAAAGCAATCTTTGTAAAGAACAGTAGTGGTACTATTTACTCTATTATCATCTAGGGGATGGAGAGGTTCATACCTTTCCCAAGCGTATTCATATTTACCAACCCCTCCGCTCGGGCAGGATATGACACAATTTTTAAACGGAGTTTAACAGGTTTGAATTCAGAGTTTTCCTTCTCCTAGACTAGTTGCCTAATCAAGGCTGAAGAACCTAGTCTGCCCTACTATTTACCCATAGCTGGAGGGAGAATAATTGGATTCATACCTTTCCCAAGGGTATTAGTGCTGTGTGAAATGCAATCAATCTCGGCCAGGATTTGAACTCGTGTCGCCGTGTCCGTGTCCTACGACGATAACCATTACACCACGGGCACCTCCTTTCCCAAGCGTATTTGTCCGAAAGTAAACGCAGTAGCGTGACTAGAGTTCGAACTCGCTTACTAAGATGTCGCAGTCAAGCACGTTAACCACTACACAATGGAGATGATTCCCCGCATTCCACATTACTTTTGGAGCAACTTAGCATCTTGGTATTTTTTTTTCATCAACAAAATTTTTGAGACAGAAAATATCTCTTTCTTCCCAGACGCAATTTAACAATGTTGAAGAAAGAAGATATTCATAAATCCAGCCTCTCGTGGGTAGAACGTAATTTCTGACGTCGTCTTCATCGTAAGCGAAGTTTTTTTCTTCATTAGATTTTCTTAGCGTGATTGACACTCAATTAATGAGTCTCACTTGGCACGCATTTCTTACACCTTATGCTGGCTGTTATTCAAAAGATACTCATGCTTATATCATTATAAGATGTTAGGGACAATCATTTTATTAGATAAATCTAGTTAACTATGCAACACGGTAAAAATTCCTACTGTTTTAATATCACGTACGCAAAACAGTCACACGTTCGCTAACTTGACTGACTTAAACACACACACACACACACACCCGCACGCGCACGCGCACAAACTCAAGTTACGTGTGAACACTTAGAAGCAGATCAATAAACGCGTTAATTCTCGCTGGGTGCTCCAATGTTTCTGGCCTTGTGTCAAACTAAGTTAAGTATAGTAAATGATTGCGTTCAAACGAATTTAAAGAAAATGACGTGAAGTAAAATGTCTGACACTGATTCTATATCTGAAAATTGCTCACACACACACACACACGCACAAACTCAAGTGATGTGTGAGCATTTAGAAGCAGATCAATAAAAGCGTTCATTCTCACTGGGTGCTACAATGTTTCTGGCCTTGTGTCAAACTAAGTTAAGCTTAGTAAACGATAATGTTAAAGTGAATCTAAAGAAATGCTTGAGACAGATATAACTAAAAGTTGCTCTCTCACTTTCTCTCTCTCACACACACACACGCGAGTGCATGCGTGCGTACACAAATGCGCACAAAGCGTAACGGTCATCTTCGTTGGAAATGGAATTGGTGATCCCGTGTTCAAGTTCTGAACGAAGCTACTAGCGTTTCACTTCGGGCTAATTCCTTTTGGAAAGGCCTGAATTCATCTTTTCAACCCCGCCAGTAAATCGTTAGCCAGAGTGGTTTTCTTAACCCTTGGTTTGGCAACCAGTCTGTGTGAAGGAAAAGTGAATTCAAACCAAAATTGACACTGTACTTGTCTTTAATTGGAATCATTTTGAGATGAGGCTTCTTAATCTGAGAATTAATTTTTATTCATTGCGGACTTTTTGTCCTCATGTTGTTTCTTCTTTCACTATGTTTCGGCCAAATTACTGGGGATACGGTTACAAGACTCAGCATTCCTATCCGAGGTCGCGGTAAATCACCGGAAGAAGGCCAGAGGTGAAATTTGGCCGAAACGTAGTGAAAGAAGAAACAACACAAAAACTACCAAGATGAGGACAAAAAGTCCACAATAAATAAAAATTAATTCTCAGATGAAGAAGCCTCATCTCAAAATGATTCAAATGAAAGACAATTACGTTGAGTCTCTCCGGTTCCAGGTGAGCATTGTCAGAAGATAGCAGTTTCAAATCCTACCCAAGCCGGCCAGAGGTTTACTTGGTCAAAAACGTGGTGCCATAGACAACAATTATGGAAGGCAGTAATTACTGGGGATACGGTTACAAGACACCAGCATTCCTATCCAAGGTCGCGGTAAAATCACCTGAAGAAGGCCAGAGGTGAAATTTGGCCGAAACGTAGTGAAAGAAGAAATAACACAAAAACTACCAAGATGAGGACAAAAAGTCCGCAATAAATAAAAAATTAATTCTCAAAATTGACACTATATCGTATCCTGTCTGTAGCAGAGGGGTTGGGTAAACAAACATACATACAAACATGCACACTTTCAGACCTACGGATTTACATACGCATACACAAATATGCACAACACATAAATCTATGCTGAATGTGCCGTGTTTCTAAAAATAAATGAAATTTGTCGACAATAAAAAAAGCGGGACAATGAGCATCGTCAATTTAAATGAAGCTTGAGCCAAAGAAAAGTTTGGCTAATCGGTAATAACAAACGAAAATCTATGTTTTAACTAAAGAAATCACAGATTTTAGCCAATGCATCTGAATTCCGAGCCGCCAAGTTCAGTTTAGATAACAAGAATTTCCTTCAACAAATTGGTTTGGTTTATTTTCTTTGCCTAATAACATATCAAACTTGGTGGGTTATTTAATGCCAAAGACATCCTTGTCGATGAACAGTTGTAGTACTATATAAGGTTTGGTTTATTTTCTTTGTTTAATGACATATCAACATTTTGGGGTTATTTATTAACAAAACCATCCTTTTAGAAGAACAGTAGTGGTACTATATAAGGTTTGGTTTATTTTCTTTGTTTAATGACATATCAACTTTTTGGGATTATTTAATACCAAAACCATCCTTTTAGAAGAATAATAGTGGTACTATACAAGGTTTGGTTTATTTTCTTTGTTTAATGACATATCAACATTCGTGGGTTATTTGATGCCAAATACATCCTTGTAGATGAACAGTAGTGGTACTATTTAACCCATAGTTGGGAGGATAAGGGGGTTCATACCTTTCCCAAGGGTATTAATCCAAAAGAGAACATTATAGTGCGACTCGAATTCGAACTCACTCACCACGATGTCACAGTCCCGTACGTTAACAACTGCGCCCGGGGACTCCCTCTTGTTTAGTAGATGACAAACGGTAATTTTTCTGTTTTTTCAAAATTATCTGATAATCAGCAAGAATGCTGGAAAATAGATTAGAGGTAGCTATTATTTGTGAGACATGTACTTACCCAATCTCTCCACCTCGGACAGTGTGAGATAGTGTTGTGATGCTGACCAAAGAAAGACACGGGGAGCACAAAAGGTTTGATAGAAAAACAAATATATTCAAGTAACAGAAACAAGATACAAGTGAACCCGGTTAAATCACAGTTAGTTGGTAGAAAGCTAAGAGTCCAGTGTGGTAGTGACTATCCCTCCACTACGCAAATGGTATCACACGTGATTGTGTCACGCTGATTAGTGCACTCCCCGTCTGACGTTCTCGTTGACGTGTATTTATGGAGGAGGGCGAGTCCATTATATTGGGAGAACAACTGATATAATGTCACCTTTAAACGGAATTTCACAGATTTGAATTCGAAGTTTTCTTTCCCCTTGACCGGTTGCTATACCAAGGCTAAAACGCCCATGCTATTCTGCTATTTGTCTGTAGCTTGTGTGACGTGGTATGTCCCCGAGAGGGGAAAGGTAGGATTAATATCCCTTACCCTTCTGTGTTTGAACTAACAAGCCCCGAGGACTGACCGCTAAGGCAGTCAGAATGCAGGTCAAACGCTGCTAGCACTCCGTGACCTAATTGGAAATTTGGAAAAGGATTTTCAGTTTGAAGACAGAAGTCGGCAGACAAAGACGTCGTTCTACAGCCCAAAGCTCCGAGAGGCCCCGTAAAAAGCATATAACAGAATCTTTGGACAGTAGTCAGCAGAAAGGCTGACCCAGCCGATTCTGGAGAGATGTCACTCGTGTGCAAGAGAAAGGAACATGAGAAATAAACCCCTCGAAAAAGATTATCTTTTTCAGCTTCGTATCGTTTTAATTTATTCTCGCTAAATGTCTTATTCGCCTTAAAAACATTACAAGGGAATTTTGGAAATTTGACTACAATGAAATATATTTTGTTTAACCTAGAAGTCCATGCTTTCCGTTATCTGAGAGGGTATGTAAACGAAGGACTTGGTGGCGTATGTGAACGTGAAATTGGAAACCCCTTTGCCAGCGTCGAGATGAGTCTAGCCCCAAATTAACCCCCACATTATTTGCCAGTTACCTTATGCCCGAAACTGGAGTCTTGACTAGGACTTATTCTGCGAGGGGTCAAGTGCCAGGCTGCCCCGACGTCACATGTACATAAAATAAACTCTCGTCCTGAGATAAATATTTATGCCACGTCACACTTGAATGAGAAAAGTTAAATTTATACTTTTCCCAAGTTTACAAACACTGTGTGAAATGCAAACAGGCTTGTTCAGGTATTGAACTCAGATAGCCGTGTCCATTTCCAACGACAATAAACGATAGACCACGAACGCTTCCAATTTTTTGCGAGCTAATGGAGATAATTTGGACAAGAATCCACAGTTGTTACAAAAGCGAAAACCGTTCAGGCCAACAAAGTGTAATTGACAATTTAAGGTCAGTTGAAAGCTTGGGTTTCATTGGATGAGTTGGGGTCATCTGTCTAAAATTCTAGAAGTTTAAAAGTTATATACCTATTCTAATTTGTTTGTTGAGAGTCCGTGATACGATCGGTTGATGATTTCTATTTATGGTACGACTAAATCCCCGGATGGGCGACTCGGGTAATGAATTGAAAAGAGACTTCATTTGGTGAATAAAGTTATGTGCATGTTTGATTGTGTTTTATGGCATAAAAACTCTTGTGGTTTATTTCATCCAAAATACTTGTAGGAATTAAAAATAAGTAAATTAAGTAAAATAAGTAAATAAATTCAAAAAGTAATGTTTTCCCGGGAGACCACTGACAAGAAGCAAAATTGCACATGCATAAAAAGATGGGTTTCCTGACGCCCAGGATAAATTTTTCCTCAGGGAGCTGTTATTGCTTCCATTGGATAGACCTGTTTACTGCATGTGGGAAGAGTTCGTGTCTTCTGAGCCACGGCTTAGTGGCTGGTTGACTCTCCTGCTAGCAGCAGCCTATGTTGAACACACCTACTGGACATTCGACGAACTTCGCACTTACAACTCAACAAATATCTATAATATCTTTCAACGGCTTGTCTGGGAGACGCGACTATTTCTACTGATTCAGGAAAACGTTTCAAAACCATAGAATAGTCGTAAACTCCCAAATAAAGTTTGAATTTAAAGATATTTTTGTCCCTTAATTCTCTTGCAGCTTCCACGGACTAAAGAAGACAAGTGAATGAGGTAAGAAGAAAAAGGAGTCAGATACAAAACTCTGAATCATCTTAACGGAGCTTAACTATTCACCGACAACATCAACTTGGAATAAAACCTTCTTCAGCCTCATATACTTTATCACTTTATATATATATATATATATTTGTAAGCGAATACTTTCTAGGTAACATTATTTGTAAACGAGTCTGCGCTCATTTGTCCACACTTAGTTAAAATGGTTTCAAGTATTGCTATCTAACACTAATAGTTCTATTTAATGTAGATAATTTGTTTTCATACAGTTAAACGATTTCAACTATTACTAACCCCAAATGATTCAATTTAATATCCGTCATTGTTTGCACAATTCAAGTACTCTTATTCAACGCTAATATTTCTATTTGATATTAATCATTTGTTTGCACACATTCCAGTGTTTTCAAGTATTACTATCTACCACTAATAATTCTATTTGCACACGGTTAAATGGTTTAAAATACTGCTATCCAACTCTAATAAATCTAACAAATATTAATCATTTGTTTGCGCACAGTTAAATGGTTTCGAGTATTATTATCAGATACTAATAATTCTATTTAAAATCAATCATTGATTTTCCCACAGTTAAACGATTTCAACTTTTGCAAACATTAATAATTCATTCTAATATTAATCATTTGTTTGCGCACAGTTAAATGGTTTCAAATATTCCTACCAAATATTAATAATTTTATTTAATATCAATCATTTGTTTGAACACATTTAAATGATTTAAAAATTGTTATTTATTATTTGTATTCTGTCAATTGGTTTTAAGTATTGCTATTTCATACAAATAGGGGGTGTACTCGTGGTGTAATGGTTAAAGCGATGGACTGCGGAATCGTAGTACACGAGTTCGTACTCCATTCGCGCTATTACGTTTCGGGCAAATACCCCCTTATAATCCCAGCTATGGGTTAAATAGTACCACTACTGTTCTTCTAGGAGAATGGCTTTGGCATTAAATAACCTACAAAGGTTGATATGCCATTAAACAAAGAAACCAAAACAAACCTTCACACAAATAATTCTATTTAATGTTAACAATAATCCCAAGTAAAAGATTGAACTGTTCTATTTGACCCAAAGATGGGAACCTAACAGGTACTACCACTCTGGGTCAGAGTGAATATGAGAGTAATGGTAATGAAAGAGTACTCCACATTCCCCAAACTGCAAGACTGGAGATACAGTATAATGTCATACTCAGGACATTAAATGGTTGCAAGTATTGTTATCTAACACTAAGTAAAATAAATTTGGCAACCGAAGTCACAGGCAACCCGAACGCTTCCTTTTCAATAGCTATTACACCGAGGTGTAGGGGGAGGGCTCTACTCCTTTCCCTTGATCCTTACCTTATAGTGCTGAGTGTTAAGCAAGGAGGTATCAAGTACCATTTTTTGAGTCTTTGGTATGACTCGACCTGGGATTGAGCCCAGGTCTCATGGACCATTGGTGAACACTCTAACCATTATGCTAATTGCCCGGTTCACATTATTAAATTTAATATTAAACATTTGTTTGCACAGCTTAAAGGTTTCATGTGAAGTAAAAGATTAAACAGTTCTATTTGATCTATCGATAAGATCCTCACAAATACTACCACTTCGGGTTCAGAGTGAATATTAGAGTAATGTTAAGGAAGGAGTACTCCAAATTCCCCAAACTTCAAGACTGGAGCCTCACCATATTTACCCAACCCCTCCGCTCGGGCAGGATATGACACAAGGTCAATTTTTAAGCGGAGTTTAACAGGTTTGAATTCAGAGTTTTCCTTGTAGTCACAGTCCAGCACTTTAGCCTCTACTCTGCGGGGATTCCCTCTAACTGAATTTTGTAGCGGAAAACTTGCCCTTACCAACGGTGTTATTTCCTTCCCCATTGTATCTTCCGTTGGAATGAATAGGAGGCATTACTTTCGGCATATCAACCTTCGTTGATTATTTAATACCAAAGCCACCCTTGTAGAAGTAGTGGTACTATTCACTCCATAGCAATGGAATTAAAGGGGTTCATGCCTTTCTGAAAGGGTATTAGTCGGAAAGTGAACGGAGTAGCGTGACTGGAGTTCGAACTTGCTTACTTGGAAACAGCAGTCCAGCACATTAACCATAATGCCACGAGGACTTCCCCACAGGGCGTTTAAAAAGTTTACACTAATCTTTTGGTCCCCTCTTTCAAAATTGTGCCCCCATTTTTGATTTTCAGAGCACTTGCCATAATTGTCAACCATGATTCAGTTATTCGATTCAGTTTTCTTTCTTTGTTTAATGGCATATCAACTTTCGTGGGTTAGTCAATGCAAAGCAATCTTTGTAAAGAACAGTAGTGGTACTATTTACTCTATTATCATCTAGGGGATGGAGAGGTTCATACCTTTCCCAAGCGTATTCATATTTACCAACCCCTCCGCTCGGGCAGGATATGACACAAGGTCAATTTTTAAGCGGAGTTTAACAGGTTTGAATTCAGAGTTTTCCTTCTCATAGACTAGTAGCCTCACCAAGGCTAAAGAACCTAGTCTGCCTTACTATTTACCCATAGCTGGAGGGAGAATAATTGGATTCATACCTTTCCCAAGGGTATTAGTGCTATGTGAAATGCAATCAGTCTCGTCCAGGATTTGAACTCGTGTCGCCGCGTCCATTTCCTACGACGATAACCATTACACCATGGGCACCTCCAAAACTGGAGCCTCACCATCAGATACATATTCCTCCGTGTTATTCATCCCATCAGATGCTTAAGAAGCAAATAAAGAAAAAGGAGGAGAGGGGCAATTGTTAAAAAAAAATGGCGATATTGCGGGAGATATCCTTCGAACAATTATAATCCAAATTTTACAAACAGGAAATCGTCTTTAAAGTACATGGTCTTTAAATAAATTTCAGATAAAAGACTATTTCTATTTGGCACATAAATTACGGCTTTTATATACGGAAAATGTTATAAATGTTATAAATAAATAGATAAATACAAATAAATGTACTGTTGTGAATCTTTCTTTTTATACCCACTTTCTTTTCTGCTGCTTTTTCATGAAACATCCATCGCTATTTTAACAACACTTTTCACGAATTTAAAGTCCTGAAGAAGGTTATAATAACCGAAACGTTCAACGTCGACTTGCATTATAAATTCATCAAATTTGGATCATTTTGTTTTTCTACTTTTCTTCATAAATAAATGAATAAATAAATTAGATTGACACATCCAATAAGTCCATCTTTTGCTTGTTTATTTGTTTGTTTGTTTGTTTAATGGGATGTCAACCTTCGTGGGTTATGTAATGCCAAAGCTATCCTTGTAGAACAGTAGCGGTGCTATTCAGCAAAAACCATCGACACTACAGCATTACTGAAATGGGCCAGAATACTGAGATGAGTCCTGGAGATATGAGGACTCTTGCTGTCACTCAGACTCAAGTGAAAGACCATCAGCGTACGTTAGTCGGAAAAAACTCGGCTAGAGAGTTGGGATATAAGAGTTCATGCCTTTCCAAAGAGTATCAGTCCGAAAGTGAATGTAATTGTACGACTTGAGATTGAACTCGTTTCTCACGACGTCATAGTCTAGCACGTCAGCCACTACGTTACAAGGATTTCCCCAAGTCCATCTTGTCAATCTTATTTGAGATCGTTAACTGTTACCACAGTGATTAGCCGTGATCACCCGATCTTTGACAGCAAATGCAGTCATATTTCCCAGTTGACAAAGTCGATAAAATCGACATGTAACCTTCTTATTCTGATTAAAAAAAAATGTTGGACTGAGTAAGAAGGTGATGAACAGATACAAAGAGATCAATAAGCAGCACCAGAAAAATATTTTTCACGATTCACATATAAATATTTACATAAGAACAGAAAAAAAAAATCTTACTACACCCAAGAAAATCCATGGTTTAATTAGTATATACAAATAATAATAATAATAATAATAATAATAATAATAATAATAATAATCAACAACAAAAAAAGAGAACTTGAAGAATTGTGGACTTTGCTGTCTTGGTTGACCATAGAGTAAAACTGAAAGAAAGCGAAAAGAAAGATAAGTACCTGGACCTTGCTAGAGAATTGATAAAAACTGTGGAACATGAAATTGACGGTTATACCAATTGTAATTGGTGCTCTTGGTACAGTCACAAAATGATTTGTACATGGACTGGAGGACTTGGAAATAAGAGGACGAGTGGAGACCATTCAAACTACAGCAATGCTGAGATCGACCAGAATACTGAGATAGGTCCTGTAAACTTGAGGAGGCTTGTTGTCACTCAGACTCCAGTGAAAAACCATCAGTTAATGGTGATGTGAAAGACTCTCAAAGGAGTAAAGTAATAATAATAATAATAATAATACGTCATAACGACCAATTATATTAAAGCCAAAATCGATTATATGCAATTGAATAGCAGGTGTAGATTAAGTGATCATAGTGACGAAATATTTATCACATAACGGAATGTAGCAAACAAGCCTGAATTTAGTATAAGACTAAACTTGACTGGGTGGAAAAGGTAATCCAGTGAGAATTGTGCAAGGAATCTGAATTTGTCCATGCTACCAAATGGTACATGCATAAACCAGAATCCGACCTGTAGAACGAGACGCACAAAATTCTCTGGGATTTTGAGAGACGAACAGATCATCTAAAAGTCTGAATTTCTGAGACGAAGCTTGATGGTTTTTATCATTCAAAGCACATGGCGTAACGATTATAGGCGTTGGTGTCCTAAGCTTCTAAAGAGACAATCATCTGGAGGTTGCAGGTTCAATCCTGACTGCAGGCGAGTAACAATACAGGAATACTTAACACTTGTACCCGGTTATGGTTAACGGAATCAGAGCAAGCGATCACAGTGGATTGAATAAAGGACGTGGTTCGAAGTTCTGTGTATGCTCCCGAGTTCGACAAGAAACACCTGAAGAAGGCCGAGGGTCGTACCGGCTGAAACGTTGTGAATATAACAATAAAGATGAAGATAATAGTCTGAAAATTCTGAATGACAAAGATCATCTAATCCCAGCCAGACGACCAGATCTAGTTATCATTAGCAGAAAAAGAAAAGAAAAAATTTGCCGTACGGTAGACTTTGTCGTCCCAGCGAACCAGAGAATAAAAATCAGAGTGTGAAAAGAGAAACAAGTGCTTAGACCTTGCCAGAGAAATAAGAAAACTGTGAAACATGAGAGCATCAATTGTAATTGATCCAATTTGAACAGTCCTGAAAGGCTTGGAAAGGAGGCTGGAAGAACTGGAAATTGGAGAACGAAAAGAAACCATCGAAACTTCAGCATAATTAAAATCAGGCAGAATACTGAGAAAAGTCCAGGAGATCTAAGGTAACTTTGCTGTCACTCAAACTCCAGTGAAAGATCATCATCTAATGCTGATGTGAAAAACTCGCCAGAAGTAAAATTAATATATATATGTTTGTGTGTGTGTGTGTGTGTAGTTAGGTAGCAGTCGTTCATTTAAGCATGTTTGATTAAATTGTAAAGACACATTTTGTCAATATAATCTAATTAAGATCCTTCCGAGTTTCCTGATAACTGTATTAGTTTCAGGTTGGAATTGGTGGATGGTAGCGTTCTGTTTTTTAAATTCATCAGCAACTCTGTGTTTGAATAGTTTTGTTATGTTATAAAAACAAAAAAATAAAACCCTCAAAATCTTTTAAAACTCTTTAAAAACATTCTTTACACATGCAAGCAATCCTTGATGATGGCCTATGAAGGGTCCGACAGCGCTTGGGACAATTTTGGTAAATTCATCCATCAATTCAAACCTGAAACCAAGGCACTTATCAATAAACTTGAAAGGATCTTTATTAAATTATTTAGACAAAACGTGTATTTACTATTTAATCACACACACACACACACACACACACACACACATATATATATATATATATTATTACGCCGCCATGTGCCCAGCGGGCTTGCAGGGTGCTGTTCATTCCCGCCAAGTCCACCAGTTAACGCAGGGCACAGACGTTGGCTGTGGTTTGCCGACGCTATTTAATGTCACAGATATCACCAAATCCCTAGCTGAACCACATTTTAAAGCCACCAGGTGGGTTATAGGTGAATTATTAAAAGTCAACACAGCTAATTGCCAAGCTTGCCCCCTCAAATACGAGATCTTCGACAAATACAATGATTCCGCAAAAAAAACAAAAAAAAACAACCGTGTTTGGGTTAACAAGATTAATAACACTAGCCTTTTATTGAATAAAAGAAAGAAACAAAGAAAAAGAAAAAAAAAACAAACAATTCGGGTAAAAGTTAGGAGCGAGAAAGTCTTTCTCTATCTTGGAAGAGCCTCCATTAAAATATTCGTATACCGGACGAGATCCCCATTTAATATCTGTTAATGGCGGAAGGTGAGAATATAGCTCGACAATGGTAGACACGTTCCGCTTTCTTTTGGACTTTGGGGATTTAATTGTAGAGCTTGTGCTCCAAATCTCAAGTTTATCATTAGGGGAATATTTCCTCTTCTTTCTCCTCTATCTTATCAGAGTTATTCTTTCCTCCCGTAATTTGAATTTATTCACGTCAGCATGAATACAGCAAGATAAATTTGAATATACTTTAATTGTATGTTCACTTACTTGGGACTCTGTGGAGTTTATTCTATTCTCTTTTTCCCTCTCGTTATTGGGTTTCCATAACACGTTGGTAGAAGGACACACGTCTTATTTCAGATAAGACCAAGATTAATAATTGTCTCCTTCATCGTGGACAAGTCTTTTCTTTGGGTATTCGTTTAACGAGGGTCACCATAGCTCGGAGTTTGAATTCATTCAAAGGAGAAGTTTTTTCTTTTCTCTCAGTGTTCTCTGCGCGGCATGAGTTTGGAATTTGGGTTTTCTTCCATATCCCAAATTATGTTCTTAGTTTTTCAATGAACAAAAGGCAACTGCTTATGTGTCTTCATCCTTCGACGAATAAACGGCAACTGCTTAGTTTCCGTAGTTTGAAAATTTACCACATGTTGGCTTTTTGGCGGTTCATACCTCCGCGCTAATCATGGTCGCAGGTCTGCTTCTCCGTCGCTGATACATACATGGCTAATAGGGAGTGGGGTTCTCCCATGCACATGTCGGCCTGTATTAATGGAGAGGATTGAAGAGAGATCCCTCTCTTTTCACCATTCTGCTTACTACTACAGTCAGCTAACGGCTAGTGAGTCGCACCTCCTTCCCTTATAACCCGGAGAATGTATTAGGGTAACATATTTCCTCGTCACAATATATATATATATATGCATACACAGTTTAACCCGGATATAAGAGACCCGGATATAAGAGAGCATATCTCTGGTCCCAAATTAGAGCCTGTGTTACTGTGTTACCTAAATAAAATAGACCAAACACGGATATAAGATACTTATTCTCCGGTTTCGACAACTCTCTTATATCCGTGTTACCCTGTATATATATATATATATATATATCTAAAAGCACTTGTGGTGTAATGATTATAGTCGTTGGAAATGGAAACAGCGAACTGAGTTCAAATCTTGGACGAGCCTATTTGCATTTCATATAGCGCTAATACCCAAGGGAAAGGCATGAATCTAACAATTCTGCCTCCAGTTATGAGTAAATAGTAGAGAGACTGCACTCTTTAGCCTTAGTTTGCAGCCAGTTTGGCTGGAACAGTAGAATACACCGACTGCATCTCTGCAGAGGAGTAAGCCCCCGCCTTCAACAGGTGTCCCAGATATGATGCTAAACAATATGATGGTGAGGTTCCAGTAATACTGGAACCTGGTATACCCCTTCATTGACATTGTTTCCAGGTCCACTCTGGTCTGGATTGGTAGTACCTGATAGGCTTCTCTCGATGGGTCGAATAGAACTGTTTGATATTTAAACTGTGTGCAAACAAATAACATATGCTAAATTGAATTGTTAGAAATAAAACTGTTTGATCATTTAAGTGTGTGTAAACAAATGATTAATGTTTAATTTAATTGTAAGTGATACATAGCAATACCTGGAACCATTTTACTTTGTTGACACGCAAAATTGAATCGTTAGAAAGAGAACTGTTTGATCATTTAACTGTGTGTAAACAAATGATTAATGTTTAATTTAATTGTAAGTGATACATAGCAATACCTGGAACCATTTTACTTTGTTGTCATGCTAAATTGAATTGTTAGAATTAGAACTGTTTGATCATTTAACTGTGTGTAAGCAAATGATTTAATTGAATTGTTAGTGATACATAGCAATACTTGGAACAACCTATCTTTGTTGACATGCTAAATTGAATTGTTAGAATTAGAAGTGTTTGATCATTTAACTGTGTGTAAGCAAATGATTTAATTGAATTGTTAGTGATACATAGCAATACTTGGAACAACCTATCTTTGTTGACATGCTAAATTGAATTGTTAGAATTAGAACTGTTTGATCATTTATCTGTGTGTAAGCAAATGATTTAATTGAATTGTTAGTGATAAATAGGAATACTTGGAACAACCTATCTTTGTTGACATGCTAAATTGAATTGTTAGAATTAGAACTGTTCGATCATTTATCTGTGTGTAAGCAAATGATTTAATTGAATTGGTAGTGATACATAGCAATATTTGGAACCATTTAACTGTGCAAACAAATTAGTAACGTTGAATAGAATTACAAGTGTTAAATAGCAATACTTGAAACTCTTAAACTGTGTTCCGAAATTGAATTATCGATATAACATAGCAATGCTTGGGACCATTTGACTGTGAGCCAATGAACAGATAATGTCGAAAAGAATTAGTGTTGGGTGGCAATACTAGTAACCAATTCACTGTCGGCAAAAGAAATTGTTTTGGTTTCGTTTAATAGCATATCAACCTTAGTAGGTTATTTAATGCCAAATCCATCCTTCCTGAAGAACAGTAGTGGTAATATTTTACCAATAACTGGGAGGATAAGGGGTTTCATAACTTCCCCAAGGGTATTTGTCCAGAAAGTGAACGTAATAGCGAGACGGGAGTTAGAACTCGCTTACTACGATGTTGCAGTCCAGCGCTTTAACAATTACACCACGTGAACATCCACTGCTTAATAATGAATAGAATTATTTGTGTTAGATAGGAATAATTGAAACCAATTAACTGTGTAAAAAGAATAGCAATACTAGTGTGCAAACAAATTAGTTCTAACCCATTTAAAAAAGAAATAACCAACAAAGTATTCACTTACAAATCACATGTATGTCCATTTAACAGTGTGCAAACAAATAATTTATAGTGGAAAGAATTATTCGTGTTAGATAGGAATACGTGAAACCATTTAACTGTGTGCAAAGAATTACCTTTTAAAACGTTATTCACAAAATGTGTTTATAAATCATATATATTTAGGATTATGTATGAACAGGATTTGGCATTAAATCACCAACAATGGTTTATATGCCATAAAACCAACCAAACCAAATCAAACCAAACCAAATCAAACCAAACCTAACCTAAGCTTAGTACGGGAACCAGACTAAGAGAAGGAAAAGTCTGCTCTCAAAACTATTAAACTCTGCAAAAAAATTGACCTTGTGTTGGATCCTATTCGATGTGAAGGGGTTGGGTAGATATATAAAACGGCCAACTTTTTTTTGTTATAAAATTTTTCTCTAGGTTTTTGTATTTTACATTTTTAAACATCCATCATTGATTTAACATCACTAATATCATCATAGTCCTGATGATGATTCATTTGAGCCGAAACGCTATAGTTTCGACTTTGCTTTTCATTAAATCTCTCCTTCTACTTGGATTACCTTGTTATCAATTTTTCTTCATATATATATATATATATATATATATACGCATATATAAATAATATTGTTGTAAAATACAATGACTGCATCTCTGCAAATGGGTAAGATCCCCCCAATGAGTATCCTGGATATGACACTAAAAATCAGATGGTGAGGTTCCAGAGATGCTGGAGCTTTGGGGAATGTAGAGCCTCCCTTCATTACCATTGTTCCCAGGTCCACCCTGGCCCTGAAAGGTAGCACTTGATAGGGCCCTATCTATGGATTAAATAGAACTGCATACTTATACTAAACTGAATTGTTTGAATTAGAACTGTTTGACTAAGCTAATAGATAGATATAAATCTATATTCTTGCCCTTGATGTCATAATAATTACGTGGATACATATTTCTAATCCTCTTGAGAAGACGTGGCCTTGGAGGTGACCGTGTCCTCTGCAAAGAGTACGGATGTAACTTGCAAGACACATTCATGTCAATTGGCCGCGCAATTACCATGACAAGTTAATTTGGCGTCACTTGTGTGCCATATGGACTGTGACTCAGTTGTAGAGTTTCGGCTCTGTAATCTGTTGGCGCTGGCTCGATCTCAAGTGGTGGAGATCACGGTATACATTGCTGATGAGAACTAATAAAGTCGAAATAGCTATGCAGTGTTTTTAAATAGAACTAAACGGTGTACTTATGCTAATAATTTTTTGTAAAGAAATATAGCTTCAAGCAACTATTCTTAATACAAATAATTTTCACATGCATATATAGTTTCAAGTATTCCTATCTAATACCAATAATTTGCATAGAGATCTATTTGGTCTAGAGATGAAACCCTAGCAGGTACTATTACTTTGTGGATTTGGGAATAATGGCAACGAATAGTTGATTCTGTGCTCATCTAGACATTATAATTGATGAACATGTAAAAAGATTCCAACAAGATATTTCGGTGATGGAAAATGGATGCTAAGAGTATTTCGAACCAAATAGGATATGTGGTTATTGCTGGTTTTTACTGGGCGAGACCAGCAATCCCCTCCCGTGAGTGTATGAGTAAATATCTCTTAAGAATTGAGACTATCCAGGCCACAGCACTGTTAAAATCAACTAGGATATCTTGAAAAGCCCTGGAGAACTGAGGAGACTGCAGTGAAATACTACCAGTTATAACTGGCGTAAAAATTTACTAGATGACCAGAAAACCAGAACTTAATGTTGATTAAAAAGATAAAAAGAACTTACCATTCTTGGATTTTGTCGTCCCAATAGACCACAGAGTGAAAATAAAAGTAGTAATAAATAAGCAAATACTTGGATCTTGCTAGAGTATGAAAAAGAAAAAAAATGACTGTGGAACATGAGGATGATCATCACACCAATTGTGGTTGGTTCGTATATAAGAGTCCCCAAAAGATTGAAAAGACAGGTAGAATTGGAAATCAGTGAAAAAATAGAGACCATCTTGACCACAGCATTGTTGAGATCGGATAGAGTACTGAGAAGAGTCATGGAGACTAGAGGAAACTTGCTATCCCTTAAACTCCAGTGAAATTCCACCAGCTTACGGTGGCGTGAAAAACTCTCAAAGAGTAAAATAAATAAAATAACATCAAAAATAAATACCCGAATAAACACGACTAAGCGAGGAAATTGATTCATTGGGTTGGTTTTAGTTAGGTTTTATGGCACATCAACCATTGTAGGTTATTGAATGCCAAATTAAGTTTAACATAAGTACACAGTTTAAATGTCAAAAACAGTTCTATTTAAAACAATTCAGTTTAGCATAGGTACACTGTTTAGCCATAGATAGGACCCTATCAGGTACTACCACTCCGAGCCAGAGTGTACCTGGGAGTGATGATAATAAATGGGTACTCTGCATTACTCAAGGCCCCAGCATTATTGGAGCTTCACCATCAGATTGTTTAGTGTCATATCTAGGAAACTTGTTGGGGGAGTCTCACCCCTCTGCAGAGATGCAGTCGGTGTATTCCATAGCCTCAGCCGACTGAGTTACAGGACACTCGTTGAGGGAGTCTTACCCCTTTGCCGAGATGCAGTCGGTGTATTCTACAGTTCGAGCCGACTGGGTTACAGGACGCTCGTTGGGGGAATCTTACCCCTCTATAGAGATGCAGTAGGTGTATTCTACAGCCGTCAGCTGACTGGGCCAGATTCACAGGGAACTGTGCAAGAAATTGAGATTTCAACATACTAACAAATGATATGGGCGCAAGCAAAAAATTTTCCTTTTAAAGTAAAACGCATAAAATTTCTTTGGGACTTGGAACAAACGGATCATACAATTCCTGTCAGAAGATCAGAATCAGTTATAACTAACAAGAACTTGTTATATAGTGGATTTTGCCGGGCGAGCAGACAATCGAATGAAAATGAAAGAAGGTGAATAGTTGAACGTATACCTGAATCTTGACAGGAAGCTGAAAAAGCCGTGGAACATAAAAGTTACAGTGATACCAATAGTAGTTAGTGCTCTTGTAACAGTCAGCAAGAACCAGGAAAAAGACAGGATGAACGGGAGACTGGAGGATGAATTGAAATCAAATAAATCGTAGTACTATGAAAATCGGCTAGGATACTTAGAAGACTGCTGGACACCTGAGAAGACTTGAGGAGATTTGGTGTCATTCAGACTCCAGTGAGAGACCTCAAGATATAACTTGTGTGAAAATCTCGCAAGGAATGAAATAATAATAATAATAATAATAGAACAGAAGGAGTATAAGGCGAGACACGACTGGGTCGGCAAGGTGATCCACTGGGAAATGTGCAAGAAATTTCAATTTGACCATACAAACAAGTGGTATATGCACAACCCAGTACTTTTCCAAGAAAATGACCCGCATAAACTCCTATGTGACTTTAACATACAAACGGATCACCTAATCCAGCCCTGAAAACCAGACCTTATAATAATCAACAAAAAAAAAAAAAAAGAAAAAAAAAAGAGAATTTGCAAAATTGTCGACTTTGCTGTCCTGGCGGACCATAGAATAAATCTGAAGGAAAGTGAAAAGAAGGATAAGTAACTCGACCTTGCTAGAGACTTGAAAAAGCTGTGGAACATGAAAGTAACGATTGTGCCAATTGTGATTGGTACTTTTGGCACAATAACTAAAGGATTATTAAGAGGCCTGGGGGACTTGGAAGTTGGCGGACGAGTAGAGACTATCCAAACGACAGCATTACTAAAAACGGCCAGAATACTGAGATGAGTCCTGGAGACCTGAGGAGACTTGCTGTCACTTAGACTCCAGTGAAAAACCATCAGATAACGCTGATGTGAAAAACTCAAAAGGAGTAAATAATAATAATAATAATAATAACTCAGATTCGAGGGGAAGACCACCAGTTAACACTGGTGTGAAAAGCTCACGTGGAGTAAAATCATTATAATGAATACATGCTGATAATGAAAAGTGGGAAAGAGAAACAGAAGAAAGAATACGACTGCTAAATCAAAAAAATATTTAGACGCTTGAAGAGGAAGAAAATTACAAGTACTTGGAAGTATTGGAAGCGGACACCATCAAATCATCGGAAATGAAGGAAAAAAAAAAATAAATAAAAGAGTACTTTAGGACATGGCCAGGTCGGCTGGGACTGTACAATAAACCGACTGCATTTCTATAGAGGAGTAAAACCGCCCTAAACAATCTGATGGTGAGGCTTCAGTAATCCTGGAGCTTCGGGAAATGCGGAGTAACCCTTCATTGTCATTACTCCCAGGTCCACCTGGTAGTGCCGTGTCTATGGGTCAAATAGAACTAAACCGTGTACTTACGCTAAAATGAATTGTTTGAAATAGAACTGTTTTTACATTTAACTGTGTGTAAAGAAAAACTGAACGGAATTGTTTGAAATGGAACTGTTTGATCATTTAATTGTGCTTAAACAAATGACTGATGTTTAATTTAATCCTTGCTGATACATAGCAATACTTGGAACCATTAAGCTTTGTTAACATGCTAAACAGAATTATTTGAAATAGAATTGTTGACATTTAAACTGTACTTAAGCTAAATCGAATTATTTGAAATAGAACTGATTTTGCATTTAACTGTGTGTAAACAAAAAAAAACTGTAATTATGCTAAACTGAATTATTTTAGATTAAGTGAAACCATTTAACTACGTGCAAAAAATAATCCCAGGCTTGTTTAAAAATGTTATCTACAAACTGTGTTTACAAATCATATATATTTAATATATATGAATAAAAAGGATTTAGAATTAAATAATCTACAATGGTTGATATGCCACCAAACCAAACCAAACTAAACCAAATTATATATATTGCATATATATGTATAAAGAGAATTCGGTATGAGATAACCTACAATCGTAGATATGCCATATAACCAAACCAAACCAAATCATGTATATTCAATATACATGTATAAAGAGGATTTGCCTTTAAATAACCAACAGTGGTTGATATGCCATAAAACCCAACTAAACTGTTGGGTATCAGCCACCTTTTCCCACACAATGAACTAGTCCATCTGTCACATATAGCAGTAGCTACTAATACCAGGGCAGACTAGAAGGTGAAGAGCAGCTTCTTATAGTAATAGTATTAGAGCGTTGGAGACTGGAGATCGCACAAGATCACCTTACTTGCTACCGTAATAACGGAAGCCAATACTATCGTTGGACTATATCTTTATTCTGTATTCACTAATCCTATGTTCTTGTCTACTAATAGTCTCTCTATTGTATGTACTTTTTCCTGAGAATATATCTCTATTTCCTCTCATATCGTGGTTTGTCCTTTATTTAATATTACAAGCGTTCACTAACTAGAACGCAACACAAACCAAATCCTATATATTCAATATATATGTATAAAGAGGATTTGGCATTAAATAACCTCCAAGGGTTGATATGTCATAAAACCAAACTAAACCAAACTTCAGAGGAACGAGAAAGCTTCTCAAAATCATGCTGTGTAGCAGAAATCTCAATAAAGAGATAAACATCTGAGCAGTCTAATTTGTAAGATACTCGGGACCATTCATAAAATGGATAAAGGAGTGACTCGAACAGATAGACTAAAGGACAAGAAAACTGATGACTATAGAAAAGATGAAATAGACAGTGCGAATCAAAAAAGTATAAAGAGTACTCGCTAGAATGAAGGATTGCACAGATGCATCAATACAAGTTTTCGAGGAGTATTTTAAGAAGTGCAAAGAAAGATTAATTACAGTAGCCAATAACAGCTGTGACAACATAAGTACAGACAGAAAAAAAAACCTAGGAAAAACAACTGTATAGATATTTCAAGCAACAAATTGACGAGTTGACACACGGGGTGACGTAAACATGGCTACTAAAGGAAAAATCTCAAGTGAGAAACTGAATCTTTTCTAACTGCGGCTGCGAGCAATACTGAACAAGTCCTGGCGGCAACACCCTACAAGGCACCAACTATACCGCCACCTGCCTCCAATCACGAAAACTATACAAGTTAGATGAACCAGACACGCAGGATACTGCTGAAGAAGCAAGGACGAACTCATCAGTGATGTACTCCTATGAACCCCCGCATATGGCCAAGCAAAAGCGGGACGACCAGCTCGAACATACATTCAGCAGCTATGTGTGGATACGGGATGTAGCCCTGAAGACCTGCCAGAAGCGATGAATGATAGGGAGAAGTGGCGAGAGAGGGTCAGGGATATCCGTGCTGGCGGCACGACATGATGATGATGATGATAATGTTAAAGCGAACATTGAGAAAACGCAGCATAAAAGCAAGTATAGGTTATGCGAAGAAAGAGAAGAAACGATTAATCACATTGTCAGCGAATGCAGCAAACTAGCACAGAAGGGAGTACAAGACTAGGCAAAACTAGGTGGGAAAGGTGATCCACTGAGAATTGTGCAAGATGCTAAAATCTGACCATACTACCAAATGGTATGTGCACAAACCAGAATCCGTGACAGAAAATGAGATGCTTAGAATTATCTTGTATCATGAGAAATAAACGGATCATCAAATTCCGACCAGAAGACCAGACCTAGTGCTAATAGCTGTATTTCTAAAAGGGATACAATCAGACAAGGTGGCACTTGAGTGGAAAGGAACAATCAACACGTTCGTAGAATAAAGAAAGGATTTTATTGCAAAGAGATACAATAAGACAGACGAAGAATGGTGGGGTACTCTACTTATCCTCGAAGCAAGGTATATTTGTCTCTGCCTTCAACCAGACAGGACTTGATACAAGGTCAATGACTCGAAGGTCGGATTATAGTGGGGGTTAGGGGGGAGGGCTGGACATGGACCCAAACATGGGTCCAGGCACTGATGCCTGATTATAGGTTAAACTGGACAGCAAAGTCCAGCGCTATAAAAAGGTGCAAATATTTCAATGATGCAGCTCGCCCACCCGAAGGTGGCCCAGCTTTTGCCCTCAAGCTTGCTTTGCTGGACAATGCCGGCTGAGGGCAAAGCAAGGACCGCTACAATGGCGTGCTTACTGTATATATAGTTACTCCACAAGACTGAGAAGGAATGTGGGATATTCTATTAAAACACTAATTAACAAAATACCAAAAAAAAAAAAAAATCAAACCAAAACCAAAAACAAACCCCAAAACAAAAAACCCCTGAAAATTTGTCGTCTCGTGGGTATTGCCGTTCCAGCGGACCACAGAGTGAAACTAAAAGAAAGTAAAAGGAAAAACAAATACTAGAACCTTGCCAGAGGACTAAAAAAAATTGTGGAACATGAGGGTGACGGTGATACCAATTGTTGTTGCGTTTCGAACGGCCCCAAAAGATTGGAAAAGGTGATTGGAGCAGTTGGATATCGGAAGAAGAACTGTGATCATCCAGATCATAGCATTGTTGAGATCGGCCAGAATATTGAGAACAGTTCTGGAGCGGTGAGGCGACTTGCTGTTACTCAGAAAGCCCACCAGCAAACGCTGGTGTGAAAAACTCATACGGGAAATAATAATAATAATACCTTGCCAGAGAACTGAGAAAGCTGTCGAGCATGAGGGTGATGGTGAAACCAGTTGTAATTGGCGCACTTGGAACCGTTCCTAAAGTTTAGAAAGGTGACTAGAAGAACTGGAAATCAAAGAAAAAATTCAGATAATCCAGACCACAGAATTGTTAAAATCGTCCTCGAGACCTAAGAAGGATTGTTGTCACTTCGACTTCAGTGAATAGCCATCAGCTGATGTAAAAACAAAAACAAAACCAAAAAAACAAACTCGCAAATAATAATAATAATAATAATAATAATAATAATAATAATAGCGCATGTCTCATGTTGTTGATAAAACAGTTTCAACCTGATATTGATGTTTTGGCCACGACAAAGAATAGTGATTGAAAATCTTTTACATTCTTAAGAGGCAAGCAGGTTTTCAAATCTTGTGACAGTGAACGACATCTTGTTTTGTTATTTGGCTACTTTCTTTACTTTTGGTGAATAAGAAAGAAACGCTTGACAATGGAACCGAAATTCTTTTGCGAGATTAATAAAACGTAGCTTGAGCAAGTTTTGTCATAAAATTACCCTTCAAAATTGAATATATATATATATATATATATATATATATATATATATATATATATATATATATATAATACACTGGAAAATACTCTCATAAAGATAAAATAAAAAAAATTAAATGACACTTATTAAAATGTTAGAAGCTACAACAAAGAAAGAGAAGAGATTTGGATTAAATCTACACCATTTAGCATTTTCATATCGGCTGTCGTACAATTACTGGAAGAGAACAAGACATTAAATTGTAGTATTCACATGGAAAGATTCCGTTCAAATCCTTTGAGTCACACGAGAAAAGTTTCCATTTCTCAGTTAGTTTTCATTAAGGTTCTGCGATTTGAATTTATTCGTGATTTGCCGTGTGAATATAAGATCTCAAGGAATTAATAATGGAAATTTCTCACCTTGAAATATTCCGCCACTTTGAGGCGGTGCGAATAATTCTTCAGCATCGTATATTTTAACGCCCACTCAAGATTATTCTGGAATATTATTGAGTAGTCATCGGATTAAAGTTATGGCTAGCTCCGCCATTTTCAATTTAAAACTTTTTTCCGCCCCCCTGGGAAATCAAGAGTCTCGTCTGACATGATTTTGACACCGAAAGGCATCATGGGTAACTTTAAAGATTGTTATGAAAAAGCAGACGACAGAAACACAACGCACAAACAGACACAAACACACACGCGTTTTTCAGAAAGATTCTCGCGTTTAAGATGATTTACATTTACGCATATGTAAAGCAGTATGTTGATTAAAGAAAAAAAACTCTTTTATTTGAAAAATACTTTTATTGCTTGCGTAAAAATGTTTAATCTTACCCAAACAGGAATTCATAGAGTTCGACAAGAAAGAAGGATTGACAGTACTTAGAACTTAAACTGGGAAATGTGCTCATTTCAGAATTATTAATAAATTTGAAATGAACGGCTATAGAACTTAAAAATCAGAAAGATAGTCATTTTATAAAGTATGATAGTTGGCTGGTTGGTTTTATGGCATGTCAACCATTGTTGGTTTATCATTGCGCAAACCAGTCATTTTTTTCCATTGTTTTTAATAACGATTCCTATTTAATGTTCTGCCGACGGAGCTTAGAAAATACCAACTAGATCCCCTGCAGAGGAATAAGGCTATTCATAGAGTGGTCCCGGATATGACACTAATCCGATTGTGAGGTCCAGTTCCGGGGATCTGGGAAGTGTGAAGTACCACTTCACAGACATTACTCCCTGGTCCACTCTGATCCGGCCTTGTACTACTTGATAGGGTCCTATGTATAGGTTTCCAGCTTTTTAACTTGGCCGTCTGGCATTTATGCCGGATAGGAGATCAAGGTTAACGATAAATTCGTGGCGGAATGGCCCCCAGCTTCAGCTGGGCCATCTTCGGGTGGGCGATGATATCATTGACAAACAAATCATAGCACTAGACCTTTTGGTATATTTCAAGCTATGAACAAAAATTCGTGCCGGACACACATTGCACTTTGTGAGTCCAAGTACCCGCAGAGTCATCTGGCTGACATTGCACGAAGTGAACCTATGACCAAGATAGTCTAGCAGGGCACCAGTCTTGGTTAATGCTCGACCTCTCCTTCCATGAAACCCCTACTATAAAAAAGACCTTGTGTCAAATCCTGTCAGGTGGGAGGCATGGATAAACATATATAGGTCAAATAGATACGTTTGAAAATTACTAGCATTCGATATGAATACTTGATACGATAAGACTAAATTATTTGTATAAAGAATGGTTACTTGAAGCTATAAATGTTAACTAATAATTATTGTTAGTAACTTGAAACCATATAACTATTTGCAAACAAATGATTATTATTGAAAAGAAATAATTACTTGAAATAATGGCTGGTTGGGTATTATGGCATATCAACCTTTGTAGGTCATTTAACGCCAAATCCATTTTTATGCAAATAGCTCGATTTCAAACAATTCCGTTTAGCACGAGTACACAGTTTAATTACAACAATATATTTCACGGAAATTCTATTCTTATTCAGAGCATTGATGTGTCATGTAGTCCGTCGATTTAAAATTTACACCACTGAATCCCCGCTTCGTTACTGGAATGATGTGAATACAAAATATGATATGAAAAAGCAGCATCTTCACCTGGCATTCCTAGCATGTGATGAAAACTAAAAGGTCTAGTGGCATTTTAAGGTACTGCTCAAGTATTCTGAGTGAATTGGCAATGACGCTTTGACCCCAAAACCATGATTGGTCCCAGAGTCATCATTTGATGATGAGTTTTTGTCTGTTTAGAAACATTATGTGCATATAATATTACAATATTATTTGGTTGGTTGGTTGGTTGGGTTTTTATGGCATATCAACTTTTGTAAGCTATTTAACGCCAAATTTATGCAAATATTTCTATTTAAAACAATTCAGTTTAGCATGAGTACACAGTTTAATTGTCAAAAACATTTCTATTTCAAGCTATTCAGTTTATTCAAACAGTTCTAATTCAGTTAATTCAGTTTAGTATAAGTACAGATTTTGTTTACACACAGTGAAATATCAAAACAGTTCTACGTTAAACAAATCAGTTTAGTGTAAGTACAGTTTCAATATCAACAACAGTTCCATTTCAAACAATTCAATTTTGCATAAGCACGCAGTTTAAATGTAAGTACGGTTTAACTGTCAAAAACATTTCTATTTAAGCTCTTCAGTTTAGTCAAACAGTTCTAATTGAAACAATTCAGTTTAGCATAATCCTGCAGTTAGTTCTATTTAACCCATAGATAGGGCCCTATCAGATGCTACCATTCCGGGCCAGAGTAGACCTGGGAGTAATGCCAATGGAGGGGTGCTCCGCATTCCCCAAAGCCCCAGCATCACTGGAATCTCACCATCAAATTGTTTAGTGTCATATCCAGGACAATCATTGAGGCGGGGGGGTCTTAGCCCTCTGCAGAGGTGCAGTCGGTGTATTCTACAGCCCCAGCCGACTGGGCAATACTTGAAAGAATATAGTTATAAGAATTAGATAGGAATACTTAAAACCATTCACCTGTTTGGTTTGGTTTTTATGGCATATCAACCATTGTAGACATACATCTGTTTGTAAATTATTTGTATTTGATAGGTATTAGTAAAGTTGGCGACCGTAGTCGAAGGCGACCAGAAGGCTCCCTTTTCAATAGATCAACACCGAGATGTAAGGGAGGGTTCTACTCCTTTCCCTGGATTGCTCCACTTCTCCCTTGATATGTACCTTATATTGCTGAGTATTAAGCAAGGAGGTATCAAGTACTATTTTTAAAGTCTTTGGTATGACGCGACTTGGGATTGAATTAAGGTCTCCCAGACCATTGGCGAACACTCTACTCACTAGGCCATATTGTTGTGTACAAGAAACTCTTAAGAAACAACTATATCAAAATATAAGTATAAACGTACGGGATTCACTAATCTCTAGGCTTAAAATAACGCTCGACAAGTTGAGATGTCTTTAAAATTAGTCAATCATATTCATTAGTAGTAATAATTGTAAACAATTAGAGTCTCAAGAAACTGTTTCTAATAAATAATATTTCTAATAAATAATATACATGATTTCCCCTCCCCACAAAATTGACATAATTTAAAAAGCAATTATCTTGAAAACTACCAAGTTTAGCTTGATGAAATTGAAGTGTTTTGGTGTTGAACATCATAAGTTTATTCAGGGACCGATTTCATAAGTGTTCAATATGTGCACCGTCTGTGACACGGTACATGTCAAGTCAGTAGTTAAGCTCTCTCCAAATATGAAGTTGCATGTCTCCGGTAACATTATCCTGTGCGGAAATTATTCTCTGCTTGAGATCATCAATGTTAGCTGGAAGAGGGGGGGGGGGCTCACAGGCCATTCCCTTCGCATATCCCTATTAAATGAAATCATATAGGGACAGGTCCAGTGACCGCGGCGGCTATGTCATAAAAAAAACTGTCTTCATCTTCGCCAGGCCTGATCCATCTCTCTGGTAGATTCTCATTGAAGTAAGCACGTACTGTCCTCATCCATTAAATATAAAATCTTGATCTCTTTCGTTACAATATGTGAAAATTTGTGGTTATTTAAACAAGAATTGCTAAAATTATTGACCTGCGAAATGATATCAAATTTTTTGGGACACTCGGTATATCTTAAATTACTTATTCCCATCAAATTGTAATATCAATGTTATATGAACAAATGTAGTTCACAATCAATTTTAACATTATCTTAGATCTATTTGATCCATAGGTGGGACCCTAACAGATCTATTTGACCCAAAAATGGGACACTAAAAGATCTATTTGACCCATAGAAGGGACCCCAACAGGTCTATTTGACCCATGGATGGGACACTAACAGATCTATTTGACCAATAGGTAGGACCCTAACAGATCTATTTGACCCATAGAAAGGACTGACTTCTTGGATTTTGTTGTTCAGTTGAATTTAAGTGAGTTTTCAGTTTCGAAGACTTTTAGTTGAATTTCTCGGATAGCTCTTTGCCAATTTAGTTACTTTTTAACGGTTAACGGTTAAAGGAGCGAGTAACAAATAACTTTCTGCTGGCTATCTTTTTACTGTTTAACAGGCCGGCAACCGTGGGCGCACTGAAGTTTTGGAGGTCGAAAATGGTGAGGGGGTAGCTTTTGATACTTTATTTTATAGGCCCTATTTTTTTTAGTTGAAGACATTGTTTAATCAGGTAATTTCTGGTTGCGTCTAAAACACTGAAAGTTTGAAATGCGTAATTATAATTTGCTTTTAAAACAGATACTACTAATCCGGATTTGAATAGACATAAGATTAATAGCCTCGATGTGGCGATTCTACTAAATAACTGGATCCTATGCACCGAATGAAATTTAGTGTCATATCCAGGACAAGGGCACAACGGCTAGTTAGCCGACCATTGTAAATTAGATTCTCACTGGGGCTCCATATTTTTGCTTTGCCTTTGGGAATTCATCAAACTTTGCTTATTTTAGCATACATGTCTCAGTTTGCTCTCCGCTCGATCTGTGGGGCTTAGTATACCCCGACTACATTATCTGCCAACGAGTAATATATATATACCGGTCTAGTGAGTAGAGTGGTTCTGGGGGTAATCACAATAAAGCGGCACACACCAGAGTTCCATAACGGCCCTCTCAGTGAGAATCGCTCTCACTGGTAATGGTCTTTCTAGCCAAGTTCGCTAACCATTACACATTGTGAGTCACCAAGCGTCCTCATGGAAATAATTAGCTTTTACTTATAGAATATTAAACGTGAAATTCTGTGTCTGAATATAATTTCTTCTCTTTGGAAATTTCTACTTCAACTTTAATTTCTCTATTATATTATTTGGCGATTTATAGAGTATTTTATAGTGTCAGTGAAATTGTTATAAAAAAAATCTGAGATATTTTTTGTCGGAGCAATGCGTCGAAAGAAATGAGTAATTGAGAGAGAGAGAGAGAGAGAGAGAGAGATAGAGAGAGAGAGAGAGAGAGGGGGAGATAGATAGATAGATAGATAGATAGATAGATAGATAGATAGATAGATAGATTATTTTATAGTATCAGTGAAATTGTTATAGGAAATCTGAGATATTTTTTGTCGGAGCAATGCGTTGGAAGAAATGAATAATTGAGAGAGAGAGAGAGAGAGAGAGAGAGAGAGAGAGAGAGAGAGAAAAAGAGAGAAAAAGAGAGAGTTGTAAGGAACAAAAAAAAAAAAAAAAAGAAGACGGTAGGAAACAAAGGGAGAAAAAAGATCGAGAAACGGAAGCGTTCATGCGTTTTGAATTGGCGTTGTTTGGATTTCTCTTGTTGTCCAATCAAGTCGGTTGATATTTTAAGCAGAAATTTATTCCAGGCTTAGCAGATTCGTTGAAGCGTTGTTTGAATTTGTTCGTATTTCTATCAATTCATTAATCAGCTTTGAAAAAGATTGGGAATTTGACCTTAGCGCTCATTACGGAAGACTTCGTTGAAATTTGTTTTAATTTCTACGGAACAACCTACTCTCATTTTCAGTCAGACAGAAGCACGCTTATTTGCATATATATGCGAGGCTTTGCATTCATATAACACACACACACACACACACACACACACACACACACACACACACACACACATGTATATATATATATATGTGGAGAGAGAGAGAGAGAGAGAGAGAGAGAACGATCCTCTATATTTTTCTCATACACGTAAGGAAAGACACTAAGAGAAAAAGAAGAGAAAGAGGGAGAAAGCGAGAGAGATGATGAAGATATATAGAGATAGCATAGGAGAGAAAAAAAGAGTTAGCGAAAAAGAAATAGGGGAGGAGAAGCAAGAAAGAGAAAGAAAGAGAGAAGTGGAGACACAATCAAATGGAGATTGAAAGAGAAAACCTAGAAAAAAAGAGAAAGAGAGAGAGAGAGAGAGAGAGAGAGAGAGAGAGAGAGAGAGAGAGAGAGAGAGATGGAGAATTTGAGAGCAAGAGAGAGGCAAAGAAAGATAACTACATTGAGATTGCTCTAGAGAGTGTTAAAGGGCGACAGAGAGAAAAGTAAAAGGACAGAGAGTGAGAGCACGCGCGCGAGTGCGTGTTTGAGAGAGAGAGAGAGAGAGAGAGAGAGAGAGAGAGAGAGAGACTGTACGTCTGTGACTGAGATCGGAGAATTTCAATCACCGAAAGAACTTTACGTTATTTAATAATATATTTTAATACGTGAAAGCATTTACTAAGTAAATTTAGAACTAAATGTATTAGTTTTAAATATTTTGTGTGTATTCTTCTCGATATATATATATATATATATATATATACCTTTGGCATTTCAAATTTAATGCTAGATCAAAATTCAGTATCTTTCTTGATATTCTTTTAAGTAACTTTTCAATAAAACAAACTTTAAAAGTCTCTTTTGATTATCAATTTTAAAGGGAAAATAGTCTTGGCTTCTCTTTTTCAACTCATTCATTGCAATTACTCCCAGGTCAATTCTGAACCGAGGTCGTTATAACTATTTGGGTCTTATCTATGGGTCAAATAGAACTGTTCAACCATTTATTAAGGATTATTATCATACGTTATTTAAAAACTTACAGCTGTGTGCAAAACATTTATATTACATAGGAATACTTGATAAATAGAATTGTTAGTGTTAGATAGCAATACACTGAAACCATTTAACTGTGTGCGATCAAATGAGCTCTAACGACTAATTTAAAATAAAGTAACCCATAAACTTATAAATATCTAAATAAGACTTGTCTTTAACTGGAATCATTTTGAGATGAGGCTTCTTCATCTGAGAATTAATTTTTATTTATTGTGGACTTTTTGTCCTCATCTTAGTAGTTTTTGTGTTGTTTCTTCTTTCACTACGTTTCGGCCAAATTTCACCTCTGGCCTTCTTCAGGTGATTTACCGCGACCTCGGATAGGAATGCTGAGTCTTGTAACCGTATCCCCAGTAATTACTGCCTTCTATAGTTGTTGTCTATCGCACCACGTTTTTGACCAAGTAAACCTCTGGCCGGCTTGGGTAGGATTTGAAACCGCTATCTTCTGATAATGCTCACCTGGAACCGTAGAGACTCAACGCCTCTATCCGCTACGCCACGAGCCCCGAAGGGTGATCGAGGATAAAAAAAAAATTAATTCTCATCTAAATAAGATTTGGCATTAAATAACCCATAAGGGTTGATATGCCATAAAGCACTAAGCAACAAATGGAGAACTCTCTTTCTCTCTAGAAAACTTCTTAGTTTCTTTGTGTTTTTAAAATGCACTAGTAATTCTATTGGCGTTAAAAGGGTACCTCGACGTATAACAATGATAAAATGATTAGCAGACTTGTTTTACTGAACAATTATTTCAGTGAGTTATTTTATGCTTCTGGTCTTGTGCCAAATCTTAGCATTTGGTCAACTCGTCGATGTGTAATTGTTATCGAGCAAGTCTTGAAATATACGACCGCTGGAACTTGACAAACAACGAGGAAAACGTATATATAAAAATATAATCTTATATTTTTATCCTTCGACGGTGACGCTTGTGTGAAGCAGGAGTGCAATCGGTGAGAGTTCGCACACACAAAGGAGCTGTCGGGAGTTGGAATGGTCAGCGGAAACTGAACCTCAGCCCAAATTCTAGACCTTATACAGTCATAAAACTCCTACGCAGCCCACATGGCCACGATTCTTCATCCACGCAACGCCATTTTTTTTATTGGACGTGGCTTACACCCTCGCAATGCTTGTTCTCCATTGGTCACGGCTTACACTCACACATTTTTTATGCCTTGGGTATCACGACTACGCATTTCTGTTTTTCTGGTGATCACTTTGTTGATTTTATCTACGACCGGATGTATCTATCAACTTCATTTGTTGGGTTCACCGTCGGTCAAGGCAATATATTACAGTCTTTCGATCATACTTGCAGACTTGAGTCTAATCTAAGCCATTCCAATTTTTTAAGGCGTAATGGTTAACGTCCTTGGTCAGCTGGCCATTACTAATCTGGTTCACACCAGGCATTCCATACTTTTGGCCTTGCTCCAAAATAAGCTTAGCAGATACAAGAGAGACTTCTACTCTCTCTGAGATCCCCGCCCTATATATGTGTGTATACACTATTAGTATTAGAGAGGGATAATTGATATCATGTATTGGCCTAATGAGTAGAGTGTTCGCTAATGGTTCCGGAGATCGAGGTTCAATCCTAGGTCAAGTCATAGCAAAGACTAAAAAATAGTACTTGACGCTGCCTTGCTTAACACTCAGCATTATAAGGTAAGCATCAAAGGTAAAGTGGAGAAATCCAGTGAAGGAGTAGCGCCCTCCCCTACACCTTGTTGTAGTAGCTATTGAAAAGGGAGCCTTCAGGTCACCATCATTACTTTTTACTTATTTGGTAAATTATTTGTACGAATACACATTATTCATATGAGATAGGAATTATCAAATAGGAAGAGTCTAATTGAATTGTTAGTGATACATAGCAATACTTAGTGCTATTTAACTATGCAAAAACGAATAAGTGATGTTAGCTAGGATTATTATTGTTCAATAGCAAAACTTGAAACTATTTCAGTGTATGCCCAAATTGAAATATTGGTATTACATCGTAATACTTGGAAGTATTTGACCGTGTTCAAATGAATAAACTGCGTTGAATCGAATCATTTGTGTTAAAAAGCGATGATTTACTGTCTGCAAACAAATGATTCATAGTGAATAGAATTATTTGAGCTTAAGTGAAATACTTGAAACCAATTAACAGAGTGCAAAAGATGAGCGCGGGTTCGTTTAAAAATGTGATCAACAAAAAGTATTTACAAATCGTATATATTTAATATTAATGTATAAAAAGGAGTCGGTATTAATGGTTGATATGCCATAATGCTACAATGATATGCCATATGCTACAATGGTTGATATGCCATAAAACCCAACCCAACCAAACCAAATCATGTATATTTAATATATATGCATCCAGAAGATTTGGCATTAAATAACCTACAATGGTTGATATGCCATAAAACCCAACCCAACCAAATCATATATATCTAATATATATGTATAAAGAGGATTTGGCATTAAATAACTTACAATGGTTGATATGCCATAAAACCCAACCCAACCAAATCATATATATTTAATATATAGTATAAAGGGGATTTAGCATTAAATAACCTACAATGCTTGATATGCCATAAAACCCAACCAAACCAAATCATATATATTTAATATATAGTATAAAGGGGATTTAGCATTAAATAACTTACAATGGTTGATATGCCATAAAACCCAACCCAACCAAATCATATATATTTAATATATAGTATAAAGGGGATTTAGCATTAAATAACCTACAATGCTTGATATGCCATAAAACCCAACCAAATCAAATCATATATATTTAATATATATGTATAAAGAGGATGTGGCATTAAATAACCAACAATGCTTGATATGCCATAAAACCCAACGAAAGCAAATATACACAAGTAACTATACCTACTTAATAATAATAATGAAAAACTGAGGAATATTAGGATGACGATGCTATCACTTGTATTTTGTGTGCTTGGAACTATCCCCAGGGGCTTGGAAAATAGACTAAAGGACTTAGAAAACAGATGAAGAATTGTGATCATCTAGACCACAGCATTACTGAGATCGGCCAAAGTATTCAGTAGAGTCCTGGTGTTCTGTGGAGACACGCTGTTGCTTAGACTTCAGTGAAAGACCAGTAACTAACCCTAGTGTGAAGAGCCTAATCGGCTGGGGCAGTAGAATTCACCGACTGCATCTCTGCAGAGGGCTACCCCAAACAAGTGTCTTGGATATGACATTAAATAATCTCATGGTGAGGCTGCTGTAATGCTGGAACTTTGGGGAATCCGGAACATCCCTTCATTGCCATCGCTCCCAGACTCACTCTAGCCCGGAGCGATAGTACCTGATAGGATCATATATCATCATCATCATCATATCGTGCTGGTAGCACGGATATCCCTGACCCTCTCTCGCCACTCCTCCCTATCGTTCATCGCCCTAGGTAGGTCTTCAGGACGACATCCTGTATCCTCACATAGCTGCTGAATGTACGTTCGTGCTGGTCGTCCTGCTTTTGCGCGGCCATGTGTGGGGATCCATAAGAGTACATCTCTTATGAGTTCATCTCTGCTTCTCCAGCAGTGTCCTGCATGTCTGGTTCGTCTAACTTGAATAGTTTTCGTGATAGGGGGCAGGTGGCCGTACAGTTGGTGTCTTGTGGGGTGTTGCTGCCAGGACTTGTTAGAAATAGAACTGTTTGTGTGTAAACAAATGACTCGTATCTAATTGTTAGTGATACATAACAATACTTGGAACTATTTAACTTTGCTGACTTATGTTTACAAATCGTATATATCTAATGTATATGAATAATACGGATTTGACATTAAATAACCCAGAATCGTTGATATGACATAAAACGAAACCTGATGCGAAACATTCGCATCAGGTTTCGTTTTATGGCATATCAACGATTCTAGGTTATTTAATGTCACGTTTTATGGCATATCAACGATTCTAGGTTATTTAATGTCACGTAATTATAATGATAATGAGACGCACAAACTCCTTTGGGATTTTGAGATAGAAACGGATCACCAAAACTCGGCCAGACGACTAGACGATTATTAATCAATAATAACAAAAATATTACTTGCTGAATTGCGGACTTTGCTGTCCCGGTTGACCACAGAGTAAAATTGAAAGAAAGCGAAGAGAGAGATAAGTACCTGGACCTTGTAAGGGAATTGAAAAAAAGTAGTGGAATATGAAAGTGGCGGTGATACCAATTGTAATTGGTGCTCTTGGGATTGGTGCAAGGTCTGTAGGACTTGGAAATAAGAGGACGAGTGAAGAGCATCTTAACAACAGCTTTATTAAGATCGGCCAGTATACTAAAAAGAGTCCTGGAGACTTGAGGAGGCTTGCTGTCACTCAAACTCCAGTGAGAAACCATCACGTAACGCTGGCGGGAAAAACTCTCCAAATAATAATAATAATAATAATAATAAATGTAGGCTATGCGGTGACAGAGACGAAACGATCAACCACATAATAAGCGAATGCAGAAAATTAGCACAGAAGGAGTATAAGGTCGGCAAGGTGATCCACTGGGAAATGTGCAAGAAATTTCAATTTAACCTCACAAACAAATGGTATATGCACAACCCAGCACTTGTCAGAGAAAATGACACGCATAAACTCCTACGGGACTTTAACATACAAACGGATCACCTAATTCCGGCCAGAAGACCAGACCTTATAAAAATCAACAACAAAAAAAAAAAAAAAAGAGAATTTGCAAAATTGTCGACTTTGCCGTCCCGGCGGACCACAGAATAAAATCTGAAGGAAAGTGAAAAGAAGGATAAGTACCTCGACCTTGCTAGAGAATTAAAAAAGCTGTGGAACTTGAAAATAACGATTGTGCCAATTGTGATTGGTGCTTTTGGCACAATAACTAAAGGATTATTAAAAGGCCTGGAGGACTTGGAAGTTGGCGGATGGGTAGAGACTATCCAAACAACAGCATTGCTGAGAACGGCCAGAATACTGAGAAGAGTCCTGGAGACTTGAGACGACTTGCTGTTACTCAAACTCCAGTGAAAAACCATCTGCTAAAACTGATGAGAAAAACTCCTAAGGGGTAAATAATTATATATTTTTGCCCACAATTATAATGTTTCAAGTATTCCTATCTAATACAAATTATGCATATAGATTTATATGACATTAAGCATTCCTATACAATATTAATAATTTTCAAACATATCTAATGAACCCATAGATGTGATCCTAAAAGGTACTACCAATTCGGTTCTGAGTGGACTTGGGAGTAATGATAATGAAGGTGTACCCCACACTCCCCAGAGCTTCATAACTGGAGGTTCATAACCAGATGGAGATTAGATCCATATCCAAGACACGAAAAGGCGCCTCTGGTGGTGTAATGGTTAGCAAGCTCGGCTAGCAAACCTACACGAGTGAGTTCGAGTCTCATTGGGTGCCCCTTTCATATGGCCTTGTGCCATATCTAAGCAAAAAGCTTAGTAAATTTCCATATCCAAGACACGAATTTTTCGGTGAATCTTACCTCTTTGCAGTGGACAAAGTCTGTGTATTGTAAACCTTACGGGGCTAATGATTATAAATCTTATAAACACTAAGAAAAGATAAATCTACATAGCAAAAAAAAAAGTGAATTATTTGTTATATTTTGGAAATTATCTTAATATTGTTCTGCGAGAAATTTCACGAAGTTTTGTAGAGAAATAAATTTAATTTGAGCGATTGTAAGGACAAACGAGAACAACAGTAAGGCTTGAGAAAGCTATATTCCGCTTAGAATAACTGATACATATGTAGTGAAATTTTATAGTTAGGTAATTAACTAATGAGTCCTTCAAAAATGGAAGTTATCATAAAATAAAGGACGTTACTCCCGATTACTTATTACAGGGATTGAAAATTAAGAGATTTATCGTTTTTAAAAAATTTTTTGTTTGTGTCTTATTTATTCATTTTTTTCATTACTAATAATACCTTATAATTATACCATTAAAACAGCGGATAAGAACTATAGTAAATCTAACTAAACAATTGCTAGTAGTTCTTTGGTTCTTGTTCAGAATAGCCCACCCATGAATTTATGTTAATTATATTCTAATGTACAAAAACATAATTTAGAAATATAATATTTACGTTCACTATCCAGGAAGAGTAATTTTCAGAATGAATTGATTCCTATTCTTTTCATTTTATGAACAAGTCCTAATAGTAATTAGCACTTTCTTTGTGGTTGGCTGATGAAAACACTAAAGAAATACATCTGCTAGCGAATTACATGTATTTAAATAAGAAATCCGCCTCAAGTTATATACGAGACTAAGTCAATTCTTTAAAGCCGAGTAGAGTTGGTTTGAAATCTGAATTTTCCTTCTGCACCAATTGCCGTATTAAGCCTAAAGAGGTTAATCTGCCCTATCTATCCCAAGCTGGAGGAAGAAGAAGGGGTGGATTCATGCCTTTCCCAAGGAAAACAAAATGAAGCTAAAACTGTCTCTTTCGAGATTTGAATGCAGGTCCTCGAAATCCTTATCTACGACCGTAACAGTTGCTCAACACAGCCCTTTCAGATAACCGATTAGTTGCTAGCTAAAAATGTAATTTTGAGACTTAACTGTTCGTTTTTATATATATATATGTAGAAAAACTTTAATGATACTAAGTAAAAGTAAGTAAAGTTAGCGACCTTAGTCGAGGGTGACCCGAAAGCTCCCTTTTCAGTAGCTACTACATCGAGGTGTAGGGGAGGACGCTACTCCATTCCCTGGATTGCTCCACTTTACCCTTGATTCTTACCTTATAATGCTGAGTACTAAGCAAAACGGCATCAAGTACCATTTTTTGAGTCGTTGGTATGACTCGAGGTGGGATTGAACCCCCATCTCCCGGGCCATTGGCGAAGACTCTACTCATTAGGCCACGCACATATATATAAATGCATAGTATAGTTTGGGATTTTCATAAAGAAAGAATTTTCAATATCAGTGGTAGAGAGTGTATATCTAATTTGGAATAGCGTAAATACAGAGTTCGAGGATCGAAGAGGAGAGAAATTGCTAGTCAATCTGTTTATCATTATATATATATATATATATATATATATATATATATATATATATAGAGAGAGAGAGAGAGAGAGAGGTCCCTGTGACGTAATGGCTGAAATGCTACACTGTAGCATCGAACGAATTGGGTTCGAACTCCAGTCACTCTATTACGTTTACTTTCTGACCAATACCCCTCGGAAAAGTATGAACCCCCTAACCACAGTGTCCGCTAATGGTCCGAGAGACCTGGGTTCAATCTCAGGTCGCGTCATACCAAAGACTTTTAAAATGGTACTTGATGCCGCCTTGCTTAACACTCAGCAATATAAGGTACGTATCTTGGGTAAAGTGGAGCAATCCTGGGAAATGAGTAGCGCCCCCCCCCCTACACCTCGGTGTAGTAGCTATTGAAAAGGGAGCCTTCTGGTCGTCCTCGACTACGGTCGCAAGCTTTACTTACTTTTACTTAGTATCATTAAAGTTTTTCTACAAGGAAGACTTTGGCATAAAATAACCCACGAAGGTTGATATGCCTATAAACACACACATACACACACAAAAAACAAAACAAAAACAAAACAAAACAAAAACAAGTAGATTTAATTTTGAACTTTTAAGTACAAAATAAAATCTACTCTATTTATTTTTTCGTTTTAAAGCGAAATTGACATAAATTTTTATGGATGTGCTATCCTGTACAGGAACTGATTTCTTTGTCTTTTTCTTATTCTTTTTTTTTTTTGCTTGGTGCCACGATTAGCAATCTTGCCGCACTGATCACAAATTCGACTCTCCCATCTGTTTCAAAGTCAACTCACAACGAGATTAAATAAAAGTTTCTAAATAATATTTTGTAAATATTCAATTTAAGGCAGATCGTAAAGTGAACAATTTTCTCTCTTTTTCTTTTCGCGATCGCCATTTTAATAACAATAAGAAGAAAAAAAAAAAGAAAAAAAAAGAAATTAAGCACACACCCAGAAAGTCAATAATGTCAAACAATCAAAGCGAGACATTCCCTCCCCTAAGCAACGGTTACAACTATACATGTCCAAATTTCGTTCCATTTTTGCTTCGGGTGTATCGAAAAAGCCAAAGACTGTTTGCCCTTTAAGCGATTCTGATGGCCGGTCGGTTGGGTGATGAACAAAATAAGAATAGGTGGCCAGCAACTCCAACCTTGACACGACGACCACCTCAATCACTCGGCCTTCAGCATGTCCGTCTCTATCTCCCTTCTGTTAGTTCACTTGTTTCCTCAACATTATCCAACGAATCTGCCGCCAGCGACTGCTTCATCCCGACCCCCATCTCTGCTTGCTTCAGTTTTCCCGCCTCTTCCACCAGTTTACCGCCATTCTTGTTCTCCCCCCGCCTTCTTGTGGTGACTAGCCGGTTATTTTCGATGACAGGTTGGTGTCTTTTTTCTGGCCGTCAGATGGCAATGTTTGTGCCGCAATTTCTCCCATAAACCCTTTGCAATGAAAGCTGCTAATGACAAATGTGGAACGCGTCTTTTTCACGACATTCGAATTGTTGAAATGATATTTTCTAAATTCGTTCTTTTGCTGATAGAGTCGTTGGTTTGTGTACCGATCTCTGCCTCTATCTGCATTCAACCTTGATGGCTGGCTGACTGGCCAAGGGTCTGTCAGACAGTGGCCAATTAATGACATTTCTCTCTCTCTCTCTCACACACACACACACACACACACACACACACACACACACACACACACACACACACACAAGAATAAACATAGACATGCGCATGTATACACACACTGGAACATAAGCGGTTGGGGAGAGGAAACATTGGCTTATATATATATATATATATATATCCGTATATTTTTAGAAAAAGAGCTCTCAGTATCAGCGATAGAGTATGTATATTTAAGTTAAAATAGCGTAGACAGAGAGTTAATTGCGATTGGTGTTGTTTCAGTGAATCTCACTCGACAATCACTGCCGTGAAACTCAGAGTTGTGACTTTTTAAGATGGTTGGTTGGTTGCGTTTACGGCATATCAATCCTCGTAAGTTATTTAATGCCATATCATATCTATACATGATTATTAAATACACATGATTTGTAAAGGAACAGTTTGTAGGTCATATTAAACGATCCAGAGTTCATTTATCTGTTCACAGTTAAATGGTTTCAAGTATTCCTATTCAACAGTAATAATTCTATTATTTATAGATGGTCTAAAGTCTAGTAAACGATTAAACAGTTTTATTTGATTCATATTCTACTACCCCAGCCGACTAGACTGGCATTTTTTTTATTAGTATATATTCATTTTCTTTTATCCATACATGTTTTTCTTATATTTTTTGCGGGGTAATATCTTTTAATGCAAATATTTTTCTCATCTCATTTTCTTATCATGACAATAGATAAACATATACGACTGAGAAAACGATATAAATTCACCGATATATATATATATATATATTTCATTAAGAAAAAACACAAACCGGTCACATTAGAATTATAAATTTATTTCCATCTTGTTATGTGTTTTTGATAAAATCAAAAAAACACGATAAAAATTAACAGGACTTCTTCAGATCTTATGGATAATATATATATATATATATATATATATATATATATATATATATATATATATATATATATATATATATATATATATATATATATATATATGATTTGTAAGCTAATAGCTCGTATGTAACTTCATATTCAAACGAGCTATTAGAACTTATTTCAACTACACACAGTTAAAATGTTTCAAGTATTCCTATCTAATTCTAAAAATTCTTTTTAACATTAATCAGGTATTTTCAAATATTTCTAAAACTAATTATTCAAATCAATATCAATCCTTTGTTTGTACTCAGTTAAATTGTTTGAGTAGATTGTTCGTCAATGGTCCGGGAGACTGGGGTTCAATCCCAGGTCGAGTCATATCAAAAACTTAAAAAATGGTACTTGATGCCGCCTTGTTTAACACTCTGCATTATAAGGTAAGGATTAAGGGTAAAGTGGAGCAATCCAAAGAATGGACTTTCGCTCTCCCCTATACCTCGGTGTAGAAGCTACTGAAAAAGGAGCCTTCGGGTCATCCTCGACTATGGTCGCCAACTTTACTTTTTTATTGCGGTTTAACATTAGTAATTGTAATTATCAAGTATTCCTCTCTTATGCGAACAAGCTTCCCATCGCTAAATGGCTTCAAATACCTAATCATGATAATCCTTAGTAAATGGCACTACCACCTCAACTCAAAGTGGACCTGAGAGTAATAGTAATGAAGGGGTACTACATTTCGGGGAAGGATTAAAAACATTTGAGAAACGACGGACTCTGAATGTACTATTCGAATGTGGAAGATTACAGTATCTTTATATGTAGCATGGAGCTTTATATGATCACGCTTCATTGATAAGGCAGGCGTTGACATAAATAAGAGAGAGAGAGAGAGAGAGAGAGAGAGAGAGAGAGAGAGAGAGAGGATTAATCTTTTTTAATTTGTTGAATTTTTAGGGAAAGGATGAAAGAAACTTGAGATAGATAGATAGATACGTAGATATATAGACTGTGTGTGTGTGTGTGTGTGTGAGAGAGAGAGAGAGAGATAATTTTTAAAAAAATTATTGAATTTTTTGGAAAGGATAAAAGAAACTTTAGAGAGAGAGAGAGAGAGAGAGAGAGAGAGAGAGAGAGAGAAATTGACATTTAAAAAATATTGAACTGTGCCACGAAGGTACTGTTTGAATATAGAAGATTAGGTATCGCCAATTTGTATTTTAATTAGAAATTAAACAGATATTGACATGAGAGATACATAGATAGGTAGGTAGGTAGGTAGGTAGAGAGAGAGAGAGAGAGAGAGAGAGAGAGAGAGAGAGAGAGAGAGAGATTGGCTGGCTGTGTTTTATGGTATATCAACCACTGAGTCTTATTTAATACCAAACCCTTTTTATACATATTGGTAAAATTTTTAAACGAGCTAAAACTCTTTTGTTTGCGCACAGTTAAATGGTTTCAAGTATAGTAAATGATTGAATATTTCTACTTGACCCGTATATGGAGCCCTGACGGATAATATCACTCCGAGTCAGAGTGGACCTGGGAGTAATGGCAAAAGGGGTATTCTACATTCCCCAAAGCTCCAAGACTGGAGCCTCACCAACAAATGCAGTTTAGAGTCATATTCAGGATATTCGTTGGGTCGAGGGCTTACCCCTCAGCACTGATGCAGTCGGCGTATTCTACAGTCTCAGCCGACTGAGCTGTTTTTGTGTATGTGTGTGTGTGTGTGTGTGTGTGTGTGTGTGAGAGAGAGAGAGAGAGAGAGAGAGAGAGAGAGAATCCCATGGTAAATAGGTAACGTCGGCTTCTAGAGTGAATGAATTATGGAAAGGATAAGAAAAAGCAAATTGCTCAGTGTCTCTTATCAGCCTGGCAGCTTGTCCTCTTCTCGTCCATTTTTCGTTTGCTCGGTGTGTGCGCAGTTAGCAAATTATCCTTAGAGCTGTCAAAAAGAACAGCCCACCCTTAGCCTTATACGACTGCATGATGAAGTCGACAACAATCTGGACATGAGTCTTAGGCCTGTTTCTTCCGTCGACCCTCTCCCATCTGGGCTGACGAAAACGTAGTCGCACAAACACACATATATCTTTCTCGTCACACGCGTTTTCCAGTGGCGGCTTTCCTTTTCTTCTTTTTCTTTCCCTTCTCCCCCCTTTCCTTTATGCTTGCTTATTGACGAACGAACAGAGATTTTTAGCAAATGTTTGCTTTTAATTTATGGATTCCCTAATAAGAAGAAGGTCTCGTTTTTAGCAAGTAAGTGCTTTCACTCCTTAAAGGCAAATTACTAATTGTTTCCGTTGTTGATGTTTGCTTTGCCGTACACGTCAGCCTGAAAAATTGGGCAGTGATGTATCGCATTTGTGTATAGATCTAATCTCGTCGTCTGTGGTCTCGTTCGTGAGAAAAAACAAAACGGTATTTCCCGTGAAGATCTCTGGCGTTTGTGTTTGCAAAAGACTTAAGCAACCGAAGTTGATCATTTTGTAATCTTAAAAAAAAAAGAAAAAGAAAAAGAAAAAAAGGGACAACTAAAAGTCATAGTACTGCAATAACGTTTACAGAATAGACATCTGCCGTAGCTAATCTCATAAACCATTTGCTGAGTTTGTGGGTTCGAGCCTCACTCGATGTCGCACGATTATCGTCCCGTAACACATACGATTAATTAATATAAGGTGTGGTATGAAAAATACCGAAATCCTATCTTTAACTTATTTTGGATTTATTGATTGGATTAATAGGATTTATTGATTGATTTTAACGGCATGTCAAACTGTCTAGGGTTATTTTATGCCTAGAGGTTAGGGAATCGCCTTCATATTTAAGATTTTTTGTGAAGTTGTTTCTTAGGAGTGTTTTCTTGTTTTGCACACAGCCCTTTCGAATACGAATAATTTTTAAATTAATCTTTTTGATCAATACATAGAATCCTAACATATGCAACAATTTCTAGGTGGATTCGATTTGATGGTCATGACAAGAGGTGACTCCCCACTTCCTACTGTTCCAGAATTGGAGTATCACCACCGGATACAGTTTAGTTTGGTTTGGTTTGGTTGGGTTTTATGGCATATCAACCATTGTAGGTTATTTAATGCCAAATCTTTTTTATACATATATATTCAATATATATGATTAGGTTTGATTGGGTTTTATGGCATATCAACCATTGTTGGATATTTTATGCCAAATCATGTTTATACATATATATTAGATATACAGGGATTAGAAAAATAATGGAAACACCTGGAAATTTCCCATAACGTTTCGGCTGATATGTCCTTCGGCCCTCTTCAGGTGTTTGTCGAACTCGGGAACAATCCTGACTGCAGGCGAGTAACAATACAGGAATACTTAACACTTGTACCCGGTCATGGCTAACGGAATCAGAACAGGCGACCCCCGTGTATTCAGCAAAGGACGTAGTTTGAAGTTCCATGAAGGTTCCCGAGTTCAACAAACACAAGAAGAAGGCCGGAGGACATATCGGCCGAAACTTTGTGGAAATAACAATAAAAATGAAGACAATAGTCCGAAAACCCTTAATGATGAAAATGAATATTTCTATTTACTCTTAATCGTTTCTAGTATTGCTACGTAACGGTCACAATGTAACATTAATTATTTATTTGTACACATTTAAATAGATATGCACATACGATTTTAAGTGAATAATTTGTAGGTATTTTCATTTATAAATGAGTAAGAACTAATGTATACGAAATTTTGTTTAGCGATTCTTTCTAAACAGTTTAATGGTTTCAATTATTTCTATCTAACGCAAATAATTCTATTTAATATTAATCATTTGTTTGCGTACCGTGAAGTAGTTAAAAGTATTACTAATGAGTTTATAGCGATGGGGATAACATTATTATTATTATTATTATTATCATTATTACTATTATTATTGTTATTGGGTTTTTGGTTTAAGTTTTAAGTTGGTTTTATTGGTATTACTTTGGTTGCGTTGGTATTACGTTGGTTGCGTTGGTATTTCATTGGTAGCGGTGGTAATTCGTTGGTAGCGGTCGTAATTCGTTGGTAGCGTTGGTATTTCGTTGGTAATTCGTTGGTAGCGTTGGTATTTCGTTGGTTGTTATCCTCTCGCTAAATGTTGATGGAAAATAAAGGTGGTGGAGAAGAACGAATACGTCGTTAGGTTTTTGTGTCAAGGTTTTAATGGCAGCATGTAGTAAAGGGGTTTACACTATTATGCTGCGAGGTCTCGTAGTAAGGAAAGAAGGTAGGAAGTTGTCAGAGTGTATCATCTAATTTTTTTTTGAACTAGGATCCCAAGGGATCCATAAACTAGATGGCTCTCCTCATAATGGTTGATGCTGCTACTGCTATTCAGGAGCAGACGAGTAGACGTCTGTTCCCATAGGGGATTTCTGAGGGAGAGAGAGATTCCCGGGTTTTCTTCAATTTTTAGTGCTACTAGGAAATATGGTTCGGGCTGAATAGGACAGGTCATCCTGATTGGGTGAAAATGTTCGGCGACTCTAACGGTCAAATTAAATTACGCCTCAAACAAATATTCAAGTTTATTTCTGCTACAAGTTCTAATAATTCTTTTCAACATAACTCATACAATTGCTCACATTTAAATTGTTTCAAGTATTGCTATGTATCACTAACAGTTGAATTAAACATCAGTCATTTGTCAAACAGTTCTATTTGAACCATAGATAGGATCCTGTCGGATGCTACCACTCCGAGTCAGAGTGGACTTCGAATCAATGCCAATGAAGAGGTACTCGACATTCCCTAAATCTCGAAGGCTGGAGCTTCGCCATTGGATTGGTTTAATATAATATCCGAAACATTCGTTGTGTGAGGGCGGTTTTACTTCTCTGTAGAGATGCAGTCGGTGGATTCTACAACCCCAGCCGACTGGGTTGGGATACGGTTTAGTGTTGTTATAATGTAAATGAAGGTGTGTGTGTGGATATATGCAATAAAAAGTGAAAGATGGTAAGCATTATGGTATAAATCTGATATTTAAAGGAATAAAGAAAGATGTTTTTTAATATAAAAAATAATTAAATACTAACACCAGCAATAACTAATAATAATAATAATAATTCTTTGTAAGTAATTAAAGTCTCCAGTATCTCTTTGTAATACAATTAATTTGTATACTGATATATGGTTTTAAGTATTATTATCCAAAACTAATAATTTTCAAAAAAATCTATTTGACCCGGGGATGGGAACCTCACCGGTACTAACACTCCTGGCCAAAGTATACATGGGAATAATGGCAATCAAAAGGTACAACACACTCATTAAATATTCAAGACTGTAGCCTCACCATCTGATGCAGTTTAATACCCAGGACTCATTTAAGGTATCACATTTTTCATCTTAAGATTTTTACGCCTGTTAGTTTTGTGTGTGTGTATGTGCATGTGTGTTAGGGTTAAAATATTTGGGAATGTACTTGACATATATATATATATATATATATATATATATATATATATCCTACTGATCTTAAAGAAATCTAGTCTTTTCCCTTCATCATAATTTCATGGAATTTGGCATATAATTATTAGTAATATAATTTTGTATATGGTATTTTTGGTTTGGTGTTATGGCAAATTAACCCTTGTGGGTTATCTAATGCTAAATCACACACACACACACACACATGTATATATATATATATATATGCATGCCCAGCACGGTTCCACTGCGTTACTCTGCCACCGGACCATTGCTCTAGTGAGTAGAGTGTTCACCAATGATTCAGGGGACAGGGGTTCAATCCCAGGTCGAGTCATGCCAAAGACTTAAAATATATACATGATACCTCCTTGTTTTACACTTAGCTTAATTAGGTACGTATCAAGGGTAAAGTAGAGCAATCCAGGTTAAGGATTTGCACCCTCCCCTACACTTCTGCGTGGTAGCTATTGAAAAGGGAGCCTTCGAGTCGCCCTCGACTAAGGTCACCAACACACACACACACACACATATATATATATATATATATATATATATATATATAAATTGCTTTTACTGGCTTCTGTAATTAATCTTTCTTTGCTCTTTTTAGTATATTTTCGAGTTTCCTGAATTGTTACAACTAAGCCATCCTTAATGTTGTTGAGTCTTCTTCTTCTTCTTCTTCTTCTTGAGAGTTTTTCGCATCAGCGTTAGCTGATGGTTTTCCTCTGGAGTTTGAATGCCAACAAGTTTCCTCAAGTCTCCAGGACTCTCTCAGCATTCTAGCCGATCTCAACAATGCTGTAGTTTAGACAGTCTTCACCCGTTCCGTTATTTCCAAGTTCTCCAGTCCTACTACCAATCCTTTAGTGACTGTACCAAGAGCACAAATTACAATTGGTATAATCGTCACTTTCATGTTCCTAGTTTTTTTTTATTTATTTTTTTTTTATCAAGATCCAGGTACTTATCTCTCTTTTCGTTTTCTTTCAATTTTACTCTGTGGTCAACCGAGACAGCAAAGTCCATAATTCTGCAAATTCTCTTTTTTTTTTGCTGACTTTTTGTTTGGTCGTCTCGCCGAGGTTAGGTGATCCGTTTGTATGTCAAAATCCTAGAGGAGTTTATGCGTCTTACTTTTCAGGACGGATTCTGGGTTGTGCATTTACTATTTGCTTTTATGGTCAAATTTCAATTTCTTGCAAAATTCCCAGTGGATCACCTTGTCCACCCAGTCTTGTCTCGTCTTATACTCTTTTTGTGCTAATTTGCTGCATTCGTTTATCATGTGATTGATTGTTTCGTCTCTATCATCACATAACCTACATTTGCTATTTTGTTGCGTCTTATCCATTCTTGCTTTGATATAATTGGTCCTTATGGCGATGTTTTGTGCTGCTATTAGAAGAGACACAGTTTCTTTCCTACTCTTGCTTAACCATGTTTAAGTTTTAATGTGAATTTTCGCTTATTTGTCGCTTGAAATATCCATACAGTTCTTTTTTCTCATTCTTGTTTTCTAGTTATTTTTGTTATGTTGATACTTGCGTTGTTTGTATTGTTTCAGGCAGATGTAATCAATCTTCCTCTGCGCTTCTTTATGTAGTCTCCCAGTCGTTGTATTGTTGCATCAACGGTATCCTCAATGCTGGTAAGTCCTCTTCCTCCTTTTCTTGACACATATAGTCTGTCAACGTCATCTCTGGGATGTTAGACCTAATGCATCATCATTAGTTTTCTTATTATCTGGTCCATTTGTTTAAGTTCTTCCCTGGTCCCCTTTAAGAATTGTCCCGAATATCTTACGTGGGAACATCCCTTTTGTGAAGTTCTTGCAATAGAGTTTAGTTTTGAGTAGTTTTCTCCTCTTTTTAATTTTTTCTTTCATTTCCACTTGTTTGATGGTGTCCTCTTCCAATATTCCCAAGTATTATCATTATCATTTACTCCTCCAGAGTTTTTCACATCGGTGTTAACTGATGGTTTTTCACTAGAGCTTGAGTGACAGCAAGTCTCCTCTAGTCTCCCGGACTCTTCTCAGTATTCTGGCCGTTCTCAGAAATGTTGTCATTTGAATAGTCTCTACCCGTCCGCCAAGTTCCAAGTCCTCAGGCCTTTTAATAATCCTTAAGTTATTGTGCCAAAAGCACCAATCACAATTGGTAAAATCGTCACTTTCATATTCCACAGCTTTTTCAATTTTCTAGCAAGGTCGAGGTACTTATCCTTTTTTTCACATTCTTTCAGTTTTATTCTGTGGTCAGCTGGGTCGACAATTTTGCAAAAAACTCTTTTTTATTATTATAAGGTCTGGTCTTCTGGCCGAGATTAGTTGATCCGTGTGTATGTCAAAGTCCCATAGGAGTTTATGTGTGTCATTTTCTAGGAAAGGCGCTGAGTTGTGCATATATCATTTGTTAGAGAGTTCAAATTGAAATTTCTTGTACATTTCCCTGTGGATCACCTTGCCGACCCAGTCGTGTCTCGTCGTATTGTTATATTTTGACCTTCGCCCCGGCCCAAAAATGCTATTCCAAGGTGATACACCGGAAGGAAGTGACACATTCCAATGGCCAGTAATCGAAAGAGATCGCGTGGGCGGATTAAGGCTTATGATATGGGACAAGGTGAAGGTCCCATTGTGCCACTACAGTGATGCACCGGAAGAGAGTAACCTCTGAACTGCATGACAGTTATTTCCGCTTGATGACGATTAAACATTCGATTTCAAAGATCCAGTGGGTGATCGTGTGGGCGTTGAGTTACTATTTAACTCAGTTGAGTTTGGGTCCCAGAGTAGTTGCCAGACGAATTCTAGACAGCTAGAGACCAGATGTGGTAGGGAAGCCACGCCCGTCCGAGGGGGCCCTCGGAAAACCCCCGATGGAGTGGACCATAACATCAGTAGAACAAGAAAGACACAACGTGACGGTCATAACAGTGGGGTCAAAATATGTAGTTTATGTTCGGTCTCCAGCACCCTCTCACATGCTAACCCTTGAACAACCCTTTCGAACCCTTGCAATAAACTGAGAGGTGAATATTTTTCTAAAAAAGTCTTCCTGCGTCTTCCTTCCTGTGTCTTCCTTCTCGCGTCTTTATCATGCGTCCTTTATACGTGTGTCTGTCGTTTATCATGCGTCTGTTATCATTGCGTCGGTATGTATCCGGTATGTATATGTATGTAACATATATTAATTTAGTGCATGTGCCAGCAGAGTTCTTCAAGGATTCAAAACGAACCTGGTTACCGTAAACGACAGTTTTTGAGCATCACAACACGACACCAACGAAAAGGACAAAGAAAAATGCTGGAATTGAAAGAAGTAAAAAGAAAAAAAAACAAGAACAAACTAGCAACAAAGAAAAAGAGGAAGGAGAAAGGAACAGACAGACACGAAAAGAACAGAAAAGAGACGGAAAGAAAAAGAGAAAAAAAAAAAAATTGTAAGTAGAGCGCTCATTCATGTAACTTCTATCTCTCTCTGTTATTTAAATTGATTATAATTGTGAAAGATTAGTTGTAATGACAAGGGCCTTTCTAGAAGCATAAAATTGGAAATAATTTTTTTTAAAAATGTGTGGTCCCTAGATAAAAATTGAAATTACTGCTTTGTGTAATATTGTATCGAAGTGAGGAAGGAAAAAGAAGGGAAAACAAAAGATGACTAGGGGACAGTTGCTGTCCGTTTTTTGATAGACAGCAATAGTAAATAAATTTTATCAATGGGAATTTTATCGTAAATAGGTCTTTGTAAGAAAAAAAAAATTCGTTGTAGCTTTTCATTGGTCCAGACAGGTGATGATTGAAAATTATAATTTCAGTCCAAGATCTGGAATCCCGCATATCTGTAGTCAAGACCTTTTGGGGCAGGTTTCCATGTTTGGAACTTGTGGATTGGAAATGAGAATTTTAATCCGAGAGATGGAATCTTGGGAGCATTAATGGGATTGTTCATGAATTTCGCACATTGGTGTTTGTCTGAAGAATGCGCATATACTTTTTCGATATTTATGAAGTTGGGAGAATCGATATTTTCGGCGCTGGTAGAATCAGGCCTGTTATTTTGCTGTGGAAATTGTTGATATCAATTATTGAAGACATAGGTATTGTCTTGAAAACGGTCTTGCCGTGGAGGCAGAGTAACTAAGAGACAGATGTTTTTTGTGTCTGACGAAGCAGACAGGTATTTTGTGAGTTTCCCCTGGAGTGAAGCTTTGAGATTGTTATTGGGGAAGATATTTTGAACAGGGTTTTGGATATAATTAAGAGATGCGCAGAATTTTGACGGAACCAAGTGTGGCAAAGATTCGCAGATTCGGAAATATTTTGAATTGGGAAATGTTGGCAGAATTTATAAAAGTTTGGGTTGTTTAGAAAAAAAAACCCGGGATATTTTGTGAAAAGAAAAATAAAAAAAGAAGAAGAATGCTCGTAAGCTATTGAAAAAGTTGTATTATAAATCAGGCTTAATTTATGGTACTATAGACTGAAATTGAATAAACTAGGAAGCGGACCTATAGTTATCGTGTTAAGGTAAAGACAGAGAGGTAGATATAAGGTTGAAAAAAAAGGGACATTGAATGAGCAATTTATTATGAAAAAAAAAAGAAAAAAAAAGAAAGAAAGAAAATGAAAACAAAAACAAAAACGTACAGGACAATAGAAAAAAAAAGACGGAAGAGAAAAAGAGAAGAAACTTAAACATTGTTGAACACAGCATATGAAAAGAAAAAGAAGAAAGAACAGACATTTTTAGTAAAATAGACAGTACATCAGTACATAGATTGAAAAAAAGAAGAAAAGAAAACTGAACATTTTTGAACTGTGATTGTAACATTGTTTTGACTTGTTGTAAAGTGAAAAATTCTTTGAGTTTGAGTTTAAAGGCGACATTAGAAATTTTTTTTTCCTTGTTCATATGAAATTTAACGAAAACCATTAACAGAGGATTTTATTCTAGGTTTACTAATATTTGCAATTATATTGATTCTAAATTTTTTTTAGAATTTGGGGTTTTCGTGGAATAGGAAATATTTTTTGGGGGGTTTCTGTTTTTGAGGAAATCGTGGGCTGACGTTAGAGTAGGACAGACATTCATTCAAGTGGATTTACAGTTTGTTGTTGAAAGTAATTCTATCGAAGAATTCGCCGACCGATGAAGCTGTTCTATTTTTTAGTTTGGAGTTCCGAGGATGGCATAAAAGAAAAAAGGCGTGGCCTACTCCAAAATTTTGTGCATGATGTCTGAGTCTTTCTGTCACGATGGTGTTTTGGATTTGTGTGTGATCTTGCAAAGTGAAACGAATCTGGGAAAGGCGAGGTGCCTATATATTGGTAGCCACGAGGGTTCCTGATTAAATTGAAAAGAAACCCGGCGCGGGTTTGATCAGGTAAAACATGTTTCCTCAGGGGCTTGCAAACCAATGTGCATGGAAACAGAAACTTAATGAAAAAAAATGGGTAACACATTGCTAATTAGTATTTTGCGTGGACTATTTTAGGTGGTTTACAGCATGCGTACCAGATTGTGATACATTCGGATGTATTGTGATACTTTGGGCCATGATTTTTGTAGATTTTTGTGGAATGCTTTGAGCCTTGAAGATATTGTGTTTTAGTTTATGAAATTCTCCGGTTACTCCAGGTAGGAACCTGTTGAGCAAAGAACTGGAGTGTGGTCATGAGGAATCCAGGCGAAATGTATTGCTGGAATGACCAGGGTCACTAAGTTTGTGACCAGGTTATGGGACCAGAGTATGGTCCTTCTAGGGTTTTGAAATTTCTTCAAGGAATTATGGAGGGCCCGTTGTGTTGAGAAGATAAAAAATGCATCCGTATGGTACCTTGATGCACACATGTCAAGATGGCCAACCACGCAAAGATAGTAAGAGAAATTTAGATAATAATTAGCCGGGCAAGTGTTACATAGAGAGAAGGTCGCCCTCTAAGTAAGATTTTATTTGCTGTAGTTCAAGTGATTTTTTTAAATGTTTTCAGCCGTTTATTGTCCTTGTAAATTATTCTGTAAAATATGTGTGAGCGTGATGGAGACGAACGTGAAGAAAATTCCACATGTGGAATTTTGAAAAATAATTAACGGATGAATGTTATATTTTGACCTTCGCCCCGGCCCAAAAATGCTATTCCAAGGTGATACACCGGAAGGAAGTGACACATTCCAATGGCCAGTAATCGAAAGAGATCGCGTGGGCGGATTAAGGCTTATGATATGGGACAAGGTGAAGGTCCCATTGTGCCACTACAGTGATGCACCGGAAGAGAGTAACCTCTGAACTGCATGACAGTTATTTCCGCTTGATGACGATTAAACATTCGATTTCAAAGATCCAGTGGGCGGTCGTGTGGGCGTTGAATTATTATATAATTGAGTTGAGTTGGGTGCCAAAGCAGTTGCCAGTAGAATTCCAGACACCTAGAGACCATATGTGGTAGGGAAAGCCACACCTGACGAGGGGGCCCTCGGAAAACCTCTGATGGAGTGGACCCCAACATCAGGAGAACAAGAAAGACACAACGTGACGGTCATAACAGTGGGGTCAAAATATTGAAGTTATGTTCGATCTCCAGCACCCTCTCACATGCTAACCCTTGAACAACCCTTTCGAACCCTTGCAATAAAGTGAGAGGTAAATATATTTGTAAAGAAGTCTTCCTGTGTCTTCCTTCTTGCGTCGTTTGTTCCTGCGTCTATCTTTCTGCGTGCGTCTGTCTTTATTATTATTGAGTCGTTATGATACGGCAAATGAGTATACAACAGTATACTTCTGCGCTAATTTGCTGCATTCGCTTATTATGTGATTGATCGTTTCGTCTCTGTCACCTCATGGTCTACATTTGCTATTTTGTTGAGTCTTATCTATTCTCGCTTTGATATGATTGGTTCTTATGGCGTTGTCCTGTGTATTATTATTATTATTATTATTTAGCTGATAATCCTGTGTGATAATTTTTGGAAAGTGACTTAATAGATGCAGGGGTTGTTTAAAAATTCGAATTCAAATTTAGGATTCATCTACGATAGTACATATCAAAAGATATTAAAAGAAAGAAAACCAGATCCCAGTAAGACCAGAAGAGAAGAGACCACCCTGATTCGGCTACACTCTTTTATCCTAAAACAAGAACAGCCATCAAAATGTTTATGTGGAACACTGTGTACAATGAAACCCATTTTGTTGGAATGTAAAAATCTCGCTCAAACTCGAAGAATATTCTCAAACTGAAATAGTATTAGAAAACTATTTGAAACCATACATTCTAAGAACATAATCAACTTTCTGAAAAAGAGAAACAGTCTTCAGCCAAAGATATAAGTCCATAGACTAAAACCTCACTCACAAATACATATTGGCGCAGTCGGCTTGGGCTGTAGAATATACCGACTGCTTCTCTACAGAGGGGTAAGACACCCCACCCCAACAAGTGTCTTAGATATGAAACTAAACAATCTGATTGTGAGGCTCCAGTAATACTGAAGCTTTGGGGAATGCAGAGTACTCCATCATTGCCATCGCTCCCAGATCCACTATGGGCTAAATAGAACTTATGCTAAACTGAATTGTTTGAAATAGAACTGTTTTGACATTTAAACAGTGTACTTATGCTGAATTAAATTGTTTGAAAGAGAACTGTTTATATGAATAAAAATGGATTTGACATTAAATAACTTACAATAGTTAATAGGCCATAAAACCAAACAAACAAAACCAAACAAACAAAACCAAACAAATAGATATACACAAATTTTGATGAAGAAACCTTAAACAGAAATGCTGATTGTACCGGAGAGCAATAACCAAATAGATACAATTATATCGAACATTCAATTACCAACAGAAGTATCCGCTGAAATAATATACAAATAATCGCACCAGAAAGAACTATAATCCACAAAGAACGAAAAACAGAAAAATGTCTTCGGCATAAAATAACCCAACAAGAGTTGATGTGCCGTAAAAACCAGCCAACCAACCAACCAACTATATCAGATGAATTATAAGCAAAGAATGTTAATATTTGTAATAATTCTTTAAGCTGATGAAAGCCATAAGTATGAAGTACTCGGTGAGACTAGCACTCATTAACAATGTTCTGGTAGTTTAGAAAAGGCGTGGAATGCTATTGACTGGTTATCGATCATATGGACATCTGATCTATCCTATAAAATAAAATATTTCTTCCAAGCTGTGGCTGATTCAATACTACTGTATGGATGCACCACATACACACTAATGAAACACATATAGAAAAAGCTTGATGGGAACCAAACAAGAATGTTACGTGTTGTTTTGAATAAATCCTGGAAACAACACCCCACAAAACAGCAGTTGTATGGTCACCTACCTCCCATCAAACAAACCGTTTAAGTAAGACGAACAAGACAAGTGGAGCACTACTGGAGAAGTAAGGACGAACAAATAAGTGACGTTCTCTTATGGACTAGTACACAAGGACATACCAGTTTTGGTTGATCAGCAAAGACTTACATGCATCAGCCCTGTGTAGATACTGGATACAGTATCGTAGGCCAGCCAGGTGCGATGGATGATAGGGACAAATAGCAAGATTGAGTCAAGGAAATCCGTGCTGTCAGTGCGACTTGATGCTGATGAATATAAAATTTGGAGTCGTTTTTCCCATCTACAAACACAGTTTTTCCATCGGAAGACCAAGAAAAGGGTGCATGAAATTAGCTACGGCTATTTAACGTCGACAGCTATTTACTCCGTTAAATAAAAGAAGTGAGATGTGAAGCTGGTAGTCGCAGTAAACGTCAGCAAGGCCGGATTGACAGCTCCCTCCTCACGGACAAGCTGGGGACAGAATTCTCGCGCTGCCAATGTAGCAAAAGTATCGAAGGAATTGCAATTGGTCAGTGGTCAATATCCGACCAGTACAAATCGGATGAAAGGTCGCGTGTGTGGCAAGATATGCATTTTGCTATGACAAAAGCAGCAGCGGTGGCTTTTTCAAATGGACATAATGGGTAATGCCCAATCAGACAAAAGAAAACTGAACCATTTTTATCTATCAAGGCATTCATTTCATTAACCCATTCTCTGCGACATTAAACTGAATCTGATAGTGAAACTCCAGTTTTGGAGTTTGGGAAATGTAGAGTGCCCCTTCATTACTATTACTCTCATGTCCACTCAAACCCAGAATTGTTGTACTTGTTAGGGTCCCATCTATGAGTCGAATAGAAATGTTTGATTTTTGGCGAGTTGTCAGCATTAGATTAGAATACTTGATAAAGAGAATTACTAATGTTCAATTGCAATTCTTGAAGTTATTTAACTGTACAAAGGAATGATTAAAATTGAATAGAATTATTAGTGTTAGATTATAATACTTGAAATCATTTACTTGTGTCCAAAGAAATGATTAATATTAAATTAGTTAGGAACACTTGATAAATAGAATTACTAATGTTCATTAGCAATACTTGAAGTTATTTAACTGTGCAATATTAAATAGAATTATTAGTGTTAAATAGTAATACTTGAAAGCATTTTACTCTGTGCTAAAAATGATTAATATTCAATAGAATCATAAGTAGCAAATAACAGCAATACTTGAAACCATTTAATTGTATGGAAAAAAAGGAGCTCTAGCCACTCGTTTAAAAATAATGTTAACTACAAACTATTCCCTCACAAATCACACACACACACACACACACACAGATATATATATATATATACATATATATACGTGATTTGATATTAAATTACACAACAAGAGTTCATAGGCCATAGGGGGTGTCCTCGTGCTGTAATGGTTAAAGCGATGGACTGCGGAATCGTCGTAAGCGAGTTCGTACTCCACTCGCGCTATTACGTTCGCTTTCGAGCAAATACCCTTGGGAAAGGTATGAACCCTCTTATCCTCCCAGCTATGGGTGAAATAGTACCACTACTGTTCTTCTAGGAGAATATATTTGGCATTAAATAACCTACAAAGGTTGATATGCCATTAAACAAAAAATCCAAACCAAACCAAACCATTCTTTACTGCATTTTCTAATTTTTGGTAGATTCCAGTGCCACATTTTTTCAGGTAAAACGAGTTCTGCACCACCCTACAAAAATCCCGTTACATTAAAATCTTTAATAACTGTGTTTAACAACTCAAACTGTAGAATGAAATGCATTGAAACAAAAAATGTAAATAACATGATGTTAAAATAGCTTTAATTATCTTCCATGGATACAATTTTACTAACTAAAATCTAGTTTGCAAAAAGTTTTCAATTTTTCCTATATATATAATTATTTTGGTAATCGATATAAATGCTATGAATTCGTGATAGAACAATGAATATAACATTTTGTGAATAAAATCATTAACTTTCCCACCTTGTTCTACGTTTTCTGCTTGATGTACAGCGGCATTGGTATTGTCTGTGTCTGATTAAAATTGACTTATCTCTTTAGTCACTATCAGCTATTCTACCCTTAAGGGCTCATATTTAAATGCAATATACGTGTATGTAGTTACTAAAACTCTCCATATGACACAAGGTCAATTTGTAAGCGGAGTACCGTGGGTCTGAGTTCAGAATTTTCCTTCTCCTATACCGGTTGCCTTAGCAAAGTTAAAGAGCCCAGTCTGCCCTTCTATTTACCACAAACTGGAGGAAGGATAGTCGGATTCTTGTCTTTCTCGAGGGCATTAGCGCTTTGTGAAATACATATATATATATATATATATATATATATATATATATATATCTAAGTCAGGCATTCTATAAATCACAATCTACAATGGTGATGATTTTACAAAAAAATATCAGTATTCTAGGAAGGGTGGTTTAGTTTATATATAGATCTATATATACTATGCAATTGATACTGAGCACACTTCTTTTGTAAATATAGTAAACCACACACACACACACAGATATATATATATATATATATATATATATATATATATATATATATATATATATATATAAACTTTTTGTTAGTCCAGTCAAAGAAAGTAAGTATTTTAAAATAAACTGGTCCGCAAATGACTTTCAGCGTGATATTTTAGGGTTTTATTTTCCCGACACGTGTTTCAGAGGTCGAGGTCCTTTTCAAGAGACTAATAAAGTCTCTTTACTAGTGTCCCTTTATTTCGGAGATGGTGATTCTTTTCAAGAGACTAAAAGAGTTTCTTTATTCGTCTCTTGAAATGGACCATGACATCTGAAACACGAGTCGAGAAAATAAAACGCTAAAATACCACATTGAAACCCATTTAGAGACCTATTTATTTTAATATATATATACGCTCCCCCATGGGGGTTGAGCACTCTGGCGAAGGAATTGTCGGCCGCCCCTAGCGTAATGCAAAGCTCTTCGTAAGAATTGAGCACTCTGGTAGCCGATAGGGTATTAAAAAAAATGTAAACAAAGGCTGCTGCTGCTGTTGCTAAAAATAAAAAAATACCTTAAAATTCCCTTAGCCAACGTAGTCCGCTTGTAGCTGTGTGGTCTGAAACCTTAATCTATCGTAAAGTTAGACGGGTTTCGATCCCGGCTTCGAGCGTCCTGCGGGTCTAGCCACACTGAAGAGTTCTGATAGAACGAAACAGTCTGTCTGTGGATGACAATATATATATATATATATATATTGTAATAGCTTATGGTTATCACAAGGTCACTTGGCAAGTCAATAATGGACCAAATTTTGTGGTATTATTAAATAGTGTTTAATACCAATGATTGAGCTGTTATATATATATATATATATACATTAGTATACACACACACACACATATATATGTATATTACATGATGGTATTTTTTATCCTGGGTTTCATACTTTACGAATTCATTTACACTTGTGAATGCCTAAACAAGGGAACCCAAGGTCAAATATACGACCAGGTAATATATATACGAGGTGCATACGATAAGTTTCCAGACTTTTTCGTATGGGCACTTTTATTGATAGTACACACATAAAACTCTAGTCCTCTTCGAAGTAATCTCCTCCGGCTGCAATACACTTGTTGTACCGTTCCAATAACTTCTGGAAGTCCTCTTGTGTGAGTGTGTCAATGACCTTCACAGCCTCTTTCATCTCCTCAGTAGTCTCATAACGACAGCCTCTGAGCTTAGGAAATAACCAAAAGTCACAGGGAGCAAGGACTGGACTATAGGGAGGGTGAGCAACGGTCTTGATGCCCATCTTGGCAAATAGTCTGTGACAAGGATGGAGTTGTGGACTGGTGCATTGTCCTGGTGGAAATGCCACTAATCCGATTTGAAGAGTGCTGACCTCTTCCGACGGAATCTCTTCCTGAACTCCCTTAAAACTTCAGTATAGTAACCCTAAACCTAACCCTAACCCTTTGGCCAATCAACACTGGTGGCTTGACTTCCTTACTCCTCCCACACCTCTCATCATCCCTCACAGACTCCGTGCCTTCCTTGAATCTCTTATGCCACGAAAAAACTGATGCTCGATCCATGCAAGACCCTCCAAAAGCCGTCTGAAGCATTCCATACGCTTCAGTGGCATTTTTTCCAAGTTAAAAACAAAAAAAAAATCTGGAAACTTATTGAATGCACCACGTATATATATATATATATACATATAAAAGATGCAAATAAATAATTAGACAAATATTTTATAAAGAAATATATATATATATATATATATATATATATATATATATTTGTTTAAAAAACAAGAAACTTAAAAACAGTATTCCATTTCCATTATAGATCTATTTCGCTTATTCAAGCTCGTCAGATGGAATTAATATAATAATAATAATAATAATAATAATAATAATAATAATAATAAGGATACAAATAAATAGATATCTTATATATATATATATATATATATATATATATATGCATATATATATACATATTTTAAAGATATAAATAAATAAATAGACACACGTTTCATATATATATATATATATATATATATATATATACACAAAATAAAAGGTACAAATATATAAATAGACACTTATTTTCTTGAAACAGAAAAAGTTTAAATGGTAAAATGTTACCCGTTGCTAATCAAAATAACTTGTCGATAAATAATGACAAAAGACCTCTCAAATGAATTTCACCCATTGATTGGCGACAGTGTCTAACCCGGATCTTTTTTTAATCTTTTCCCCTCCTCTTCAAGTTTAGTCTTTTTTTAACGAGTACTCTCATGTACTTCTATCACTATTATATGACCGCTATCTGTAGTGGCCGGCTTTGTTTTAATAGCCATTTGAAATAAATCTATAATAGCAAATTGACATTGTCTTTAATTGGAATCATTTTGAGATGAGGCTTCTAAATCTGAGAATTAATTTTTTTTCTTTTATTTATTGCAGACTTTTTGTCCTCATCTTGGTAGTTTTTGTGTTGTTTCTTCACTACGTTTCAGGGCCCATGGCGCAGCGGAGAGAGGCGTTGAGTCTCTACGGTTCCAGGTGAGCATTGTCAGAAGATAGCGGTTTCAATTCCTACCCAAGCCGGCCAGAGGTTTACTTGGTCAAAAACGTGGTGAGATATACAACAACTATGGAAGGCAGTAATTACTGGGGATTTACAAGACACCAGCATTCCTATCCAAGGTCGCGGTAAATCACCTGAAGAAGGCCAGAGGTGAAAATTGGCCGAAACGTAGTGAAGAAGAAACAACACAAAAACTACCAAGATGAGGATAAAAGTCCGCAAGGAAAAAAAAAATTAATTCTCAGCAAAATGACAGTCTTTCTTCCAATTATATGTATATATATATGTGTGTGTGTGTGTGTGCGTGTGTGTGTGCGTGTATATATATGTGTATGCACATATATATGTGTGTATGTATATATATATATATATGTATGTATGTATGTGTAAAATATGTATATAAAGTAAGTAAAGTTGCCGAACGTAGTCGAGGGTGACCCGAAGGCTCCTTTTTTGATAGCTATGACACCAATGTAGAGGGGATGGCGCAACTCCTTTCCCTGGATTGCTTCACTTTACCCTTGATCCCTACCTTATATTACTGAGTGTTAAATAAGGGGGCATCAAGTACCATTTTTTGAGTCTTTGCTATGACTCGACCTGGGATTGAACCCCGGTATAACGTGCCATTGGCGAACACTCTAACAAGCATGCCAATGTCCGGATACATATATATAAAAGAAAACCATTGAGAAGCCGATTGTTTGGCTGCTAACCAGATTTTAGTCATCAAAATTGTATCAATAGCAGATTAGAAACGCTCATTTTCTTGCCGCTGGAATTTGACCGTTCTTGCCTTAACGTGATTTGTGTGAGTAAATATTTATCAATAATCACTTGACATTCATGTCGGTAATACATATTGACACTTGGTAAATTAATATAAGAACTCATCGGATAATATCTTTTAATGTAAATATTTTTCTCATCTCATTTTCTTATCATGTCAATAGATAAGCGCATATATAATTACGACTTAGAAAAACGATACAAATCTTCTTACATATTTCCTTTTCCTTCCACCCCCCCAATCTTTATCTATATATTGCCACAGACTTTTACAGATTGTTGATTATTCGGGTTGTACGACGTTTCCAATGTTGTAGATTCTTTCTGTATAGGAAGATTTAATTCAAGCATATTTGTTTGTTGGTAAGTTTGGCCAGGAATACAGTCAGACATCAAAAATGAACGAGTTTTGTTTTGTCTCGCATCAAAACAAATATAGACATTCAATTGCTCTTCTATGGCAATCTTAAGAGAAGGGCTCAGATTGACGCAATTATATATGTAAGCAAATATAAAGTTATATTTGGGTCCATAGATAGATAGATTGGTGGAAGGAGAAGGAGTAGAGTGAATGATAGAAACTGACAGAATGATCTACAGCTTTGAACAGACTGAGAGAGATAAAATGATGGATGCATTAGTAGGCATCAGCTTACTTACATAGATAGATAGATAGATACGAAAAAACTGAGATAGATAGATAGATAGATTTGAAGATACTGAGACAGATAGATAGACTTGAATAATGTCATACACACAGACACATACGTGCGTGCACTCCCTATATATATATATATATATATATATATATATATATATATATATATATATTTAACTTTTAGTTGATCTGGTGTATATATAGATATATATTTCTTTTAAATACCTTGTCCGAAACTGTGTTATGACCCTAGTTGGCGGCTGATGAGGTCAGAGTATCGCACGTGCTTTCACATGTTGTATGATGAAAAAAAATAATGGAATTACAAAATTGAATTCTTTTTCGTTTAATTTAATATATATATATATATATATATATATATATATATATATATATATATATATATATATATAATTTAATTTAATATATATTAAATGAATTAAACGAAAAAGAATTCAATTTTGTTATTCCATTATAAATTTATTTCGGTCAGATGAAATGACCGCATCGGATGGAAGAAATGCTTATATATTTGAATATAATGTAGAAACAATTACATTGCTTCCGGCAAAAAGAGAATTTTAAAATTTGGAAAAAATTTAATTAAAAGAATAAAACAAAACAAAAAAGAATTTTAACGGTGGAAATATAACTGTAAGTAGTTAGCGACCGTAGTCGAAGGCGACCCCAAGGCTCCCTTTTCAATAGCTACCACATTAATGTGTAGGGGAAGGCGCTACTCTTTGCCCCGGATTTCTCCACTTTACCCTTAATACGTACCTTATAATACTGAGTGTTAAGCAAGGAAGTATCAAATACCATTTTTAAAGTTTTTAGTATGTCTCGACCTGGGATTGAACACTGGTCTCCCGGGCCATGGGCGAACACTCTACGCACTAGGCCAATGAGCCGGAAAATATAAGTATATATTAAGGAATATAACGTTTATGCATTTTTCTTAAAAAAAACAGTTGCCAAAAATTCAAAACATTACTGGATTTTAAAAACTGTGAATACTATAGAATATATTGATAGTGACCCGAAAATTAATTAAATGAAATATAAACATAAATTAATTCCTAATTTCGTTGAATTTATAGTGAATTTGGCTCATTGGCCTAGAGGGTAGAGTGTTCGCCAATGGTCCGGGACAACGGCGTTCAATCCCAGGTCGTGTCATACCAAAGAATTTAAAAATGGTACTTGATACCTCCTTGTTTAACACTCAGTAATATAAGGTGCGTATGAAGGGTAAAGTGGAGCAATCCTGGGAAAGGAGTAGCACGCTCCCTACCTCGGTGTAGTAGCTACTGAAAAGGGAGCCTTCTGGTCGCTTTCGACTACGGTCACCAACTTTACTTCATCATAATATAATACATGTTGTCTAAAACAAATTATTATTAATATTAATCTATCCAAAAAAAACTGCAACTATTATGAAACATATTGTAAAAATTAAATGCAATTTATATTAGGAAGAATTAGTATATTAATTGTTAATTTAAACGCTATCAATAATAGATTAATATTGTTATAGATATTGGATTAATGTATCTAAGAATTCCAAATTTTCGAATAATTACCAAATCAAATAGTAATTGCAAATATAAATTTATTTGATAGAGATTTGCTTATATATACTAAAACAGACCAATATATATATGATGATTATATAAGCGAGAAAGAGACAGTTACCATGCGCCGGTGACTCTGTGTTTACGCTATCCTTACTTAGATATGCTGTCACCGATACTGAGCACTCCTTAAATAAAAACATAGCAAACTATATTACTAACATTCCACCCCCACATATATATATAGGGATAGATAGTTAGATACGTAAATATATATATATTGTCATCCACAGATGACATCTATCTATCTATCTATCTATCTATATATATATATATATATATATATATATATATAGATAGATAGTTAGATAGATAGATACGTATATATATATATATATATATATATATATATATATATAGTCATCCACAGATGTCATCTACATATATATATATATATATAGATTGATAGATAGATAGATATAGATAAGTATATATATGTTTATATATATATGGAGAGAGAGCGGATACATGGGAATAGAGTGGGATAAATGGATAGGTTTGGACAAAAGCAGATCTGAGAGGAAATAGATAGATAGATGTTCACAGATAGAGTTTAACAGACTGAGATAGGTGGATAAATTTAAACAGAGTGTGATAGATCTGAAATAAGATAGATAGATATGAAAATACTGAAATAGATAGATAGATAGATAGATACGTATATATATATATATATATATATATATATATATATATATATATATATATATAGATAGATAGATAGATACGTATATATATATATATAGAGAGAGATAGATAGATAGATAGATAGAGATACGTATATATATGTTTACGTATATATGGAGAGAGAGAGAGAGAGAGAGATGAGCAGATACAGGGGAATACAGTGGAATAAATGGATAGGTTTGGACAAAGGCAGATCTGAGAGGAAATATATATATATATATATATATATATATATATATATATATATATATATGAAAACACTGAAATAGATAGATAGATAGTTTGATAGATAGATAGATAGATCGATATGAAAACACTGAAATAGATAGATAGATAGATAGATAGATATGAAAACAGTGAGATAGATAGATAGATAGATAGATAGATAGATATGAAAACACTGAGATAGATAGATAGATAGATAGATAGATAGATAGATAGATAGATATGAAAACACTGAGATAGATAGATAGATAGATAGATATGAAAACAGTGTGATAGATAGATAGATAGATAGAAACAGGCTAAGATAGATAGATAGATAGATAGATAGATAGATAGATAGATAGATAGATATGAAAACAGTGTGATAGATAGATTTGAACAGTCTGAAAGAGAAAATATATATAAAGAGAAATGGAGAACGTAAGAGAAGATAAATGATAAAAGCAAAAAGAAAGTAAAGACTGATTGAATGGAATATAATGAACGTTTCTTGATAAGCTGCAAACAGTTCGCCGCCCGGCGTTCATTTTCTCAATTACGCATCGTTATATTTACGTCTACCATCGTTAATAACAAGGCTTAATTAGTTGTTTACAATAGCGTGACTGAATCATCCGTTCAAAGCAGACAGAACGCGGATGTATCATTCTGGACGGAGAGGCTATTGTTTAAGACAGAAATCTAATAGATTTATCCGTTGTTGGATTCTGTTGCGAAGCCGCCATTAACGCCTCTGTGAAGAGCAAAAACGCATTTTGATGATTTTTCAAGTTGCCAGAAAGTCTCGTTTTGTCTCACAAAAGAACGAGATTTTTTTTAATAATGATCAAATGCTTTTCGCATGCATTTTTGGCTTATTTATTATTTTTATTTATTTACCTATTTTTAATCTTTTATATTTTTAGGGGGATTGACTGAAAGGAATAGCTTTTTCTTTTCACAATTAGAGTAAATTCTTATGGCATAGTGGCTAACGTGATGGTTTGCGGACTCGAGGTGAGAGTGTTCGATCTCACGTTACGCTATTACGTTCACTTTCCGACAACTACCATTGCGAAAGGTACCCGTAGTGTAGTCGTTACCACCGTAGGAAATGAACACGGCGATACGAGTTCAAATCCTGGACGAGACTGATGGCATTTCACATAGCACTAATACCCTTGGGAAAGGTATGAATCCAATAGTTCTCCCTCCAGCTATGGGTAAATAGTAGGACAGACGAGGTTCTTCAGCCATGGTTAGGCAACTAGTCTAGGAGAAGGAAAACTCTGAATTCAAACCTGTTAAACTCCGCTTAAAAATTGACCTTGTGTCATATCCTGCCCGAGCGGAGGGGTTGGTAAATAGTACCATTGCGAAAGGTACGAACCTTTTCATCCTTCCAGCTATAGGTTAAGTAGTATCACTACTGCTCAACCGGGGGCCTGGGGACCAGGCTCTCTGGGACATGTTCCTCAATCCAGCATTTTCTCCCCAACTTGTCTGATCTTCAACTGATTGAATTTCCAGTGCACCGAGGTATATTGTAGTTCCACGCCCACCTTCTTCTTGTGGGCGTCACAAATCGCACTCATTCAACCCGTCCACGGTCAAGGTTATATTCTGATATTCCTCGACCGGATGCACCTGTTATTTACACAGGTGAATTTCCTATTTTGACAACCCGGCCGGGTTGGAGGTCAATATACAACAAAAAGAGTTCTTGTCTTGTCTTTCCCGAGGGTAATAATCCGAAAGTCTTTTGGAGGTGCCCGTGGTGTAATGGTTATCGTCGCAGGAATTGGACACGGCGACACGAGTTCAAATCTTGGACTGGTTGCATTTCACATAGCACTAATACCCTTGGGAAAGGTATGAATCCAATTATTCTCCCTCCAGCTATGGGTAAATAGTAGGTCAGACTTGGTTCTTCAGCTTTGGTGAGGCAACTAGTCTAGGAGAAGGAAAACTCTGAATTCAAACCTGTTAAACTCCGCTTAAAAAATTGACCTTGTGTCATATCCTGCCCGAGCGGAGGGGTTGGGTAAATATGACAATCCGAAAGTGAATGACTAGATTTCGAACTCGCTAACTACAATGTTGCAGTCGAGCACTTTAGCCACTACGCCTCGATGACTCCTTCCGAGTAAAAAAGGAATACGGAAAGATCTTGCAGTGAAAGAGCCACTTTGTGGAATGATGAATATGTACTCGGAAGTATACATGTGTGTCCGTGAGTGTTATTAAAATGTATGTACACACACACATACATATATATGTATATACAAGGTGAATACGATAAGTTTCCAGACTTTTTCGTATGGGCATTTAAAATAGTCGTAGACTCTTGAAAATTTAGTGTGTTATTGCTATACATCTTATGAGATGACTGAGCAATTTTTATGATTTCAGATTCAAATCAACAGCTACAGCAGCAATTGGAATACACCCTACTAAAGCCTGATTGTCACAGCTGATGAATTTCAAAAATGAAATCTGACACTTTAGAAGAACGATATGCAATAAAATTGTGTTTTAAACTTGGAAAAAATGCCACAGAAACGTATGGAATGCTTCAGACTGCTTTTCGACCATCTTGCATGAATCGAGCATCAGTTTTTGAGTGGCATAAGAGATTCAAGGAAGCCAGGGAGTCTGCGAGGGATGATGAGAGGTGTAAGAGGAGTAAGGAAGTCAATACACCAGAGTTGATGGGCCAAACGGTTAGGGTTAGGGTTACTATGTTGAGGTTTTAAGGGAGTTCAGGAAGAGATTCCATCAGAAGAGGCCAACGCTCTTCAAATCGGTCAGTGGCATTTCCACCAGGACAATACACCAGTCCAATACACCAGTCCACAACTCTATCCTTGTCACAGACTATTTGACTAAGATGGGCATCAAGACAGTTCCTCACCCTCCATATAGTCCAGTCCTTGCTCCCTGTGACTTTTGGTTATCCTCTAAGCTCAGAGGCTGTCGTTATGAGACAATTGAGGAGATGAAAGAGGCTGTGACGAAGGTCATTTACGCGCTCACACAAGAGGACTTCCATAGGGCCTTCCAGAAGTTATTGAAACGGTACAATAAGTGTATTGCAGCCGGAGGAGATTACCTCGAAGGAGACTAGAGTTTCATGTGTGTACTATCAATAAAAGTGCCCATACAAAAAAATGTCTGGAAACGTATCCTATCACCTCGTATATTCACATATATACATACATTTGAATGTATACATGAGAGTGTGTGTGTGCGCGCGCGTGTGTGTGTGTATGTGTGTGTGTGCGTGTATGTATATATAACAATGGATGCTGACAAGATTTTAGTATAAGCATGAAGTAAGTGGAATTTTTTGAAAGGAAATCGTAGAATTAAATTTTTTTTAAATTAAAGTTTTTTCGGAACAAAATTTATACATTACGAAATATAATGATTAAAATACATCAATTGAAAATAAAAATTGAATGAAACTTAAAAATTGAATTTATTTCGGGACAAATCTTAATGCTTTACGAAACCTAGCAATTAAAATTCATCTCTTGGAAAAAAAAAATTCAAAATTTAAAAAAAGGTAAAAAATAAACCAAATTTTGAAAATATGAACACGTTTCTGGACAAATTTTTGCGCTTTACGAAATCTAACAATTAAAATACATCTTTGGAAAATAAAAATTGAATAAAAATTTAAAAAATTGAACATTTTTCCGGATGAATTTTTACGCTATAGGAAAATTCAGAATTACTAATCCATCCTTGGAACCAAAAACTAGATTAAATCTTAAAAAAAAAAAAAGGTCAAATTTTCTTGTTTGATTTGTGCATTTGATACGGCAGCTTTGTTCGGTAAATACGTGAATGGCCTGAGTTCGAGTTAAACCTATTCAGTTACCGAACAATCCATTAGTGGATATGAAGTTCTTTATATCTTTTGATTTAAAAAAAATTCATATACAATTTTTTTCTTTTTTTAATTATTAAAATCATTTTTAAGCATTTGTCTGATTTAGTTTTTTATTTTAAGGCATATCAAATTTCGTAGGTTATTACAGCCCAAGCCATCCTTGTAGAAGAACAGCAATGATACTTTTTAACCAATAGCCGGAGTAGAAAGGGGATTCAAGGGTATTTGTCAGAAAGTGAACGTAACAGAACAATCGGTGTTCCAACTCGCTTACTTCGAGGTCGCAGTTCAGCACTTTAGCCCCCACACCAAGTGGGGTGCCCCCGTGGTATGGGTGCCCCTTTCATATGGCCTTGTGCCACATCTAAGCAAAAAGCTTAGTAAATTACCACTGTTAAGCATTGTTTTGGTTTCATTTGGATAACAGTAGCGGTACTATTTAATCGATAGGTTGGAGGGAATTAGGTGGTTCATGCCTTTTCCAAATAAGATGTATTAGTTAAAAAATGAACATAATAGTGCGACTGGAGTTTAAACTGGAGTAATATACGTTAACCACTACGCTTCGGTGATGGATGAATATATGGAGAAAGAGAAACATAAATAATGAGAGGAAGTGAGGGAGAGACGAGAAGGAAGAGAAAGAAAGAGAGAAAATCAGGTGAATAGATCATGAAAAAAATGAGAAATAGAGATAGATAAATATATAAAAGAGACCAAGTAGATAGATAGACAGAGAGAGAGAGAGAGAGAGAGAGAGAGAGAGAGAGAGACAGAGACAGAGACAGAGACAGAGACAGACAGAAAGATAGAGACAGATCAACAGATTGATAGAGAGAGAGAGAGAGAGAGAGAGAGGGGTAGAGATAGAAAGATAGAGATAAATCAACAGATTGATAGAGAGAGAGAGAGAGAGAGAGAGGTAGAGATAGATCAACAGATAGATAGATTGATAGAGAGAGAGAGAGAGAGAGGTAGAGATAGAAAGATAGAGATAAATCAACAGATTGATAGAGAGAGAGAGAGAGAGAGAGAGAGGTTGAGATAGAAAGATATAGATCAACAGATTGATAGATTGATAGAGAGAGAGAGAGAGAGAGAGAGGTAGAGATAGAAAGATAGAGATAATCAACAGATTGATAGATAGATTGATAGAGAGACAGACAGAGAGACAGAGAGACAGATAGAGAGGTAGAGATAGAAAGATATAGATCAACAGATTGATAGATAGATTGATAGAGAGAGAGAGAGAGAGAGAGAGAGGTAGAGATAGAAAGATAGAGATAAATCAACAGATTGATAGAGAGAGAGAGAGAGAGAGAGATAGAGAGGTAGAGATAGAAAGATAGAGATCAACAGATTGATAGATAGATTGATAGACAGAGAGAGAGAGAGAGAGAGGTAGAGATAGATCAACAGATAGATAGATTGATAGAGAGAGAGAGAGAGAGAGATAGAAAGATGTAGATCAACAGATTGATAGATAGATTGATAGAGAGAGAGAGAGAGAGGTAGAGATAGAAAGATATAGATCAACAGATTGATAGATAGATTGATAGACAGAGAGAGAGAGAGAGAGAGAGAGAGAGGTAGAGATAAATCAACAGATTGATAGAGAGAGAGAGAGAGATAGAGAGGTAGAGATAGAAAGATATAGATCAACAGATTGATAGATAGATTGATAGAGAGAGAGAGAGAGAGAGAGAGGTAGAGATAGAAAGATAGAGATAATCAACAGATTGATAGATAGATTGATAGAGAGAGAGACAGAGAGACAGATAGAGAGGTAGAGATAGAAAGATATAGATCAACAGATTGATAGATAGATTGATAGAGAGAGAGAGAGAGGTAGAGATAGAAAGATAGAGATAGATCAACAGATTAATGGATTGATAGAGAGAGAGAGAGAGAGAATAATAATAATAATAATAATAATAATAATAATAATAATAATAAGAAGAAGAACCAATCATAGCAATGCGAGAATAGATAACACACAACAAAATAGCAAATGTAGGTTATGTGGTGATAGAGACGAAACCATCAATCACATAATAAGCGAATGCAGCAAATTAGCACAGAAGGAGTATAAGACTAAACACGAATGAGTGGGCAAGATGATCCACTGGGAGATGTGCAAGAAACTTAAATTTGACCATACAAACAAATGGTGTATGCACAACCCAGCACCTGTCCTAGAAAATGACACACAAACTCCTATGGGACTTTGACATACAAACGGATCACCTAATCTCGGCCAGAAGACTAGACCTTATAATAATCAATAATAGCAACAACAAAAAAGAGAGCTTGCAAAATTGTTGACTTTGTGATTCTGACTGACCAAAGAATAAAACTTAATGAAAGTGAAAAGATGGATAAGTACCTCGACCTTGCTAGGGAATTGAAAAAAAACTGTAGAACATGAAAGTGACAATTATATCAACTGTGATTGGTGATTTTGGTACAGTCACCAAAGGATTAATTATTAAAGGGACTGGAGGATTTGGAGGTTTGAGGACGAGTGGAGACCATCCAAACTACAGCATTATTGAGAACAGTCAGAATACTGAGAAGAGTTCTGGAGATATGAGGAGACTTGCTGTCACTCAAACTCCAGTGAAAGACCATCTGCTAAAACTAACGTGAAAAACTCTCTTCAGAAGAAGAAGAAGAAGAAGAAGAAGAGGAAGAAAATAATAATAATAATATGCTAAGAACGGCCAGAATCCTGAGACGAGTCCTGGAGACTTGAGGAGACTCGTTGTCACTCAAACTCCAGTGAAAGACCATCAGCTAACATTGATGCGAAAAACTCTAAAGGAGTAAATAATAAAATTAATAATACGAAGAGTGTAATGAGAATATGAATATATATATGGAGAAAGAGAAGCACAAATAATGAGAGAAAGTGAAGACGAGAGGAGGAGGAGGAAGAAGAGAGAGAAAGAGGAAGAGAAAGAAAGAAATTCAGATGAATAGATTATGAAAAAAATGAGAAATAGAGATGGATAGATATATAGAGACCAAGTAGATAGATAGACAGAGAAATATATATATATATATATATATAGAGAGAGAGAGAGAGAGAGACGGAGAGAGAGAGACGGAGAGATAGAGATATAAATATTGAGATAGATCAACAGATATATATATGGATGGAAAAGAGAGAATAATAATAAGAAGAATGAAATGAGAATATGAATAAATGTAATTGTCTTTAATTGGAATCATTTTGAGACGAGGCTTTTTAATCTGAGAATTAATTTTTATTTATTGCGGACTTTTTGTCCTCATCTAGGTAGTTTTTATGTTGTTTCTTCTTTCATTGATTCCAATTAAAGACAATTACAAAATTCGGTACGGACCGGACTATGGAAGACCAGATAAAGAGAACAAATAATTGGATTTATAAGACCAAAAAATCCATCCTTGATCGCCCTTCGGGGCCCGTGGCGCATCGGATAGAGGCGTTGAGTCTCTACGGTGCCAGTTGAGCATTGTCAGAAGATAGCGGTTTCAAATCCTACCCAGAGGTTTACTTGGTCAAAAACGTGGTGCGATAGACAACAACTACGGAAGGTAGTAATTACTGGGGATACGGTTATAAGACTCAGCATTCCTATCCGACGTCGCGGTAAATCACCTGAAGAAGGCCAGAGGTGTCCTGCATGTCTGGTTCGTCTAACTTGGATAGTTTTCGTGATGGCCGTATAGTTGGTGCCTTGTGGGGTGTTGCCGCCAGCATTCTTGTGTAATTGCCGTCTAGCTTCTTCTCCAGCCGTTTAGTTAGCGTCTAAGTAGTGCATCCATACAGCAGTATCGATACGACCGCTGCCTGGAAGAACCGTTTAGCTGTTCATTGAAGATAGTTTAACAATCCTTTCTAAGTAATTGTTAAAACAAAGCAGTTGCCTCTCAGATCTTACCCGTTGGTTTTATTCTCTTCCTCTTTCCCGATTATTACCGCGAAATAGTTAAGATTCTGATATATTTAATAAAATATAACAAAATTCATGCCTTGGACGATGGAGCAGAAGATCATGAAATCTAAATGTTTCAAGATTGTTCCAGCAAGATACAGAAGGAAGTTAGTTTCAACATATTTCCAAACAGGAGTCAGAGTTTTGAGTTGATCAAGAACTTTGAAACTCATGGCTGTTATAAAAATCGTAGAGCAACGGGTTCCTCACCATCTGGGCCTCCGATAACAATTCAAACATCCAAGAACGTCACCAGGGTTCAAGATTTATGGGTATTTTTGCTGGCTGCTCAGCAGACTGTCTGACATCCGTGCCGGATGGTCAATGTTCCATGGCAGACTTAAGGCCGAAAGGCCCCCGGCTTCGGATGGGCCATCTTCGGGTGTGCAAGCTGCATCATTGATACCTTTGTCACCCTTGTATAGCACTGGACCCCGTGGTCTAGTTTAAGCTAAAATCAGGCATACGTACCTGGACCCAGATTTGGGTCCATGTCCGACTAGGCTCATCAGGCCTACATTGCACTGAGTGGATCGATGAGCAGCAAAGTCCAACAGGGCTCGAGCTTCGGCTCATGCCCGACCTTCCTTTACCCTAAACTCTTTCTAGTGGGAGACAGAGTCAAATATAGGGTTCAAGAATCAGTCGACCAAAGTCCGTCTAGATCTTTGTCTTTAAAGATCAGCGGACATCTGGCGCATGTTCTCAAGGTTTCCTCTTGATATTTTTGGTTCATGCATGTGACTAAATGGTTGCAGATCCAAAAATGTTATCCTTTTACCTTTCTATTAATGTGATTTCCATTTGTCGTCCTTGATTTGTGCTCGATCCTTTTGCTAAAAAAATTGCGAAAAACCCAGTAATCTACATACACTGTCGATGATTGATTGATTGATTGATAGATTTTAACGGCATGTCAAACCGTCTAGGGTTATTTAATGCTGAGAGGTTAGAGAATTGTGTTCACTGTACGTTCATATTTACATTTTTTGTATAGATTTTTAAAAAAAATTTGTCGTTATTTCTTATGATGTTTTTTTTTGCTCACGGTCCTCTCAAATATAAATAATTTTTTCACAGATCTATTTGACCCCCTAGATGGGACCCTCATAGGTACTACCACTTCGGGTCAGAATGAACCTGGGAATTATGCCAATGAAGGGGTACTTCACATTCACTTATCAGATACAATTTAGTGACTTATCCAGGACACCCTCTTCTTGGGGTCTATTGGAGGGTCTAACTCTTTTGTAGGAGATACAGTCTGCGTGTCCGAAGTCACAACGACTGTACGATTACTCTTTTTAGTGTGTGGCATATGTCATTCTCGCGATATGTCTGTCTTAATCTAGATGCAGGCTTGGGCTAGTTTCTGTTGAAGATCGACAGTTGCCCATGCAGCAAGTTTTCCTATCCAAAATCTTCCCTTGAGACTAATAAATACATATACCAAAATCGCTAACCTTAAAAAAATTTGTCTACAGAGGATAAGTAAACAACCTCTTTATAGTAATTGATATAGATGCGAGGTTTAAGATGAGAAATCTACTTTTTGCATGAAAAATTACCAAATGATTGGTTGGTTGGGTTTTACAGCATATCTATCCTTGTTAGTTATTTAATGAAAAATCCTGTCTATACACTCACACACATACACACACGCACACACACACATATACACAAACACATATATATGATTTGTTAGTGAATAGTTTGTAGGTAAAAGTTTTAAATGAGTCGGTGCTCGTCAATTTGCGCACAATTAGTTTCAAGTATTTCAACCTAATACTAATAATTCAATTTTATATTAATCATTTTTAAGGACAGTTAAATGGTTTCAAACATATTAAATGAATAAACAAATCAATTTGACCCACAGATAGAACCCTGATCCTATTTACCCAACCAGGATATGACACAAGGTCAATTTCTAAGCGGAGTTTAACAGGTTTGAATTCAGACTTTTCCTTCTCCTAGACTAGTTGCCTCACCAAGGCTGAAGAACCCAGTTTGCCCTACTATTTACCCATAGCTGGAGGGAGAATAATTGGATTTATATGTTTCCCAAAGGTATTAGTGCTATGTGAAATGCAATCAGTCTCGTCCAGGTTTTGAACTCGTGTCGCCGTGTCCATTTCCTACGACGATAACCATTACACCACGGGCAGAGAGAACCCTAATAGGTACTACAACTCCGGGCCAGAGTGGACCTGGGAGTAATAACAACTAAAGGGTACTCTACATTTCCTAAAAGATCCACATTTGCAACCTCACCATCCGATGGTTTCTATGTAATATACTGGACACTCATTGTTGAGGGGGGGTCTTATTCCTCAGCAGAGATGCAGTCAGTATATTCCACAGCCCCAGTCGACTGGGCTTTATCAAGAGATTAGAAACATCATTCAACACTTAAAAAAAAAAAGAAATAAGAAAGGAAAGAAGAAAAAAAAATCCAACGTTTTTGTCTGACGTGTTGTCGTCTGACACAAATACCAACAGAAACAAAGAATGACAATCCTCTTAACTTTTGATTTTACCCCTCTAGTGTGCAATGACTTGACGCCCGGCTGTTGACGTGCAAACAGGAAGATGTAATTTCGCGGGAGAAGGCTCGTTCACTCATTGTGTAATTGGTCATTCAGCATAATTTGGGATATTAAATCGAGAAGGCCCGCAACGATTCCAGTCCATTTAATGCACATCACTGAAAGCCTTTGCCTTCGTCTTTCTCATTCGACTCTGAATGGACATCCAGCTTTATGTGGGAGCCATAATTTTCTCCAAAGACCAAACATTAATAGGAAACAGAAATATTAGCTAATATCGAAAACGACGTCTTGTCACGAATGATCGATCACAAAATAGAATGGCGGGATTTTGGCGTTAAGTAGCGGCCATGAAGTGCTACTAACCACACTACTAAAAGGTTTGTTGCAGAAAAAAGAATTTGTTTTTGAGGGCGTGTCCTCCGGCCAAGCATTCAGAATGGATCTATCTCTCTATCTATCTTGTTCCTTTGTATGTATGTATATATATATATAATGAGTCACAGACTCAGTGACTAGCAAAAAGATATATAAATACAGACATCATGCATATATATATATATATATATATATAAAAGGTGCCTCCTGTGTAATGGTTATCGTCGTTTGAAATGGGCTTTGTAAACGGACTTTAAACCCTGGACAAGGTTGTTCACTTTTAACTCAATGCTTATACCCTTGGGAAAGGTATTAATATAACTATTCTCCCTCCAGCTATGAGTAAATAGTAGGACAGACTGGGCTCTTTAACCTTGCTATAGCAACCAGTATAAGAGAAGGAAAACTTTGAATTCAAATCTGTTGAACTTCTCTTAAAAATTGACTTCGTGCTGCAACTTACTCGTGTAGAGAGGTTGGTAAAAACACACCCACGCACCCACACTCAAGTATAATTATATATATATATATATATATGTACATAGATATAGTTTATATTTACATATATATACATTCTTTACACTCAGGCACACACCTTTAAAAAAAGTTGGCGACTGTAGTCGAGGGTGACCAGAAAGTTTCCTTTTCAACAGCTACTACACCGAGTTGTAAGTGAGGGCGCAACTCCTTTCCCTGGATTGCTCCACTTTACCCTCGATACATACCTTATATTGCTGAGTGTTAAGCAAGGAGGCATCAAGTACAATTTTAAAAGTCTTTGGTATGATGCGACCTGGGATTGAACCTAGGTCTCCCGGACCATTGGCGAACACTCTACCCACTTGGCCAATGACCTATACATATACGCATATCTATCAATTTATCTCTTTCTCTCTCTCTCTCTCTCTATATATATATATATATATGTGTGTGTATGTGTGTGTGTGTGTGTGTGCTTTTATTTATTCGAAATTTCAAATCACAACATTTTCCTCCGGTGTCTAAATAAATTCTTTTTTGTCATTGATGAGTATTCATGCTAACCAAAAACTAAAGCTGACATGGCCTTCGTAATTTGAAGATTGGCGCCTCACAATCTTCCTAGCCCCCGGTATACTAAGTCAGCCTAAGCTAAACGTAAACCCAGTTGTGTTTCTTTTTTCTTCCATTTTGTTTTCATATCTTCCCATTCATTTTATTTCCTTTTCGTTTCTTTTGTTTTATTATTATTTCGATTTTTCTACTTTTTTGTTTCGCATTTTCTTTTGAAAAAGGAGAAAAAAGCATTTTCGGCAGTGAGACATTTCTTTTTTTCTTTCTTTTTTTTTTCATCCCCGGAATCAAATTACAAGATTACCGTGAAAAGGGCCACAAAGATTTATCATTGAATTGGTTTTCAGTCAATTTGTTCGTTTCAGAAATTCTTTATATCGGAAAGAATGAAGACGAGACTGGAATGAACCGAAGCCCATAGCCAATATGGATGCCGGAAGGAAGTTGGCATTATTTTTTTTTTTTTTAATCTTTCCTCCTTTTTATTTCACACAATGCAGCGTTTCACTCGACCGGAAATTGGTGAGAAAGCAATGGTGACCATTTTTATAGCTTTAGTGTTAGCTAACTTCAGGAGACACAAGGCTTTTAGGCGAGTCTGATTAGAAACATTGTATATAGATGTGCCTGCTGTGAGTATTTTATCCAACAAGCCATGAAATCAGACCGCTCATAGATAACTTATTCAAAGTCAATTTTTTTATTGCTCATATTGGTGCTTTGATATTTCTCTTCACCCTCAATTGAACCGCTTCAAAAAAAAAAAAAAAAAAAAAAAATGGAAAAAAATGGCGGTTTAAAAGCGAACATCCTTGCTGATAAGTGTCCGGAGTGAGTAGAATGAAGAAAGATAAAATACTCGGTTGTATACACTTACAAACTAGCTGTAAATGGGATAATTAAAATGGTCGATGGCGACTGTTCGTTTTTCGACGGCAACTTTTTAATTTCTCCTTATTCTTAATCCGTGACTTTTCGTGTCAGCCCACAAACTCCAAGATTTAAAAACAAGGCTTTTCCCAAAAAATAAAAATCCCAAATTTACTATAGTAGTCAGAGAAGTCTGGTGTAACGGTTATCGTCAGAGTAAATGAACTCGACGAGTCGAGTTCAAATCCAGGACGATGCTGTTCACATTTTACATTTGCGCTAATGCCATTGGGAAAAGCAGGGATTATTTTTTTCTCCGTCCACCATCAACTTTGGGTAAGTAGTCGGGCAGATTTGGCTCTTTAGCTTTGGTGAGGCTACCGGTTTGAATTCTGAAATAGGAGCATAGGACGAGTAACTACACCCCATAAAACTCTCCAGCAACGAAACCTCAACACCATCAGAGATGTAGGGTGGCTGCGACCCTATGCCTTTAAGGGCCATCTGTCCATATAGCACAAAAGTGACGCCAAATTAACTAGTCATGGTAATTGCGCGGCCAATTAACCTAAATGTGTCTTGCAAGTTACATCCGTACTCTTTACAGAGGACACCGGCTACGTATTCCCAAGAGGGTTAGAAATACACATCCGCGTAATTATTATGACCTCAAGGGCAAGGATATAGATCTACATTTTCTTTTTTGAAGTAGAAGAATTATATTGTGTATTGAATTACCATGACCAGAAAATCCGGCGAACACTTACTCATGACATACGGAAACACTGGATTTTTGTGCGATATGCACTGATGGCTCAGTAGTAGAGTTTCGGCTCTGCAATCTGTGGTCGCTGATTCGATCTCTAGTGGTGGAGATCATGGTATACACTGCTGATGAGACCTAATAAGGTCGAAACAGCTGTTCAGTGTTTCTGTGTGTCATGCGTAAGTGTTTGCCGGATTTTCTGGTCATGGTAATTCAATTCCCAATAAATTCCTCAACTTAAAAAAAGAAAATCTATATCTAAACGTAAGTTGTTATGCATTTCAGTATCATGAGTCTTTATCAAGTCTTGCTTTAAGCAATGATTTTCGCTTGGTGACCAATGTACAGGGCCTAGTTTCTCAAGTCAGTTCGTTGTGAACTCGCTCTTCACAAGATGGCATATACGTGAAACCTCGTACTGAATCTAAAGTGCATTTGATTTTTATTTTAATGTGATGAGCAATAATCAACAAGCTTGGCTAGTAGATAATTGTGAGTGAGTGTGATTGGCACTGAGTTCTATATGGCCTTATACCAAATCAAGCAAATCTTAATAATTAGTTCAGAGTGGACCTGGGAGTAATCACAATGAAGGGTTGACGCCACATTCTCCAGAGCTCTAGAATCGGAGCCTCCTCATTGGATGCAGTTTAGTGTCATTCTCAGGACACTTTTTTGGTGGGGGTCTTACTCGTTTGTTGGTCGACTGGGGCTGTAGGATACACCGACTGCTTTTCTGCAGAGGGGTAAGACCCCCACCAACGAGTGTCCTGGATATGATACTAAACAATCTGATGGTGAGGTTCCAGTGATTGTGGAGCTTTGGGGGAATGCGGAGCACCCTTTCATTGCCATCGCTCCAAGGTTCACTCTGGCCCAGAGTGGTAGCACCTGATAGGGTTCTCTGTATGGGTCAAATAGAACTGAACTGTGTACTTTTGCTAAACTGAATTGCTTGATATAGAACTGTTTTGATATTAAGCTGTAAGTAGAAAAAATCTATTCTTATACTAAACTGAATTCTTTGAATTAGGACTGTAACTAAATAGCTTAAAATAGAAATGTTTTTGACAATTAAACTGTGTACTTAGGCTAAACTGAATTGTTTGAAATAGAACTAGTAATGTGTATAAAAATGGATTTGGCATTAAATAACCAACAAAGGTTGATATGTCATAAAACCAACCAACCAACCAATAATGCGAAAATTCCAAGTGCAAATGTTTTGATTGTCTTAAAAATTAGTACCCCTCCCCCACCCCAAAAAATGAAAAATTAGGAAGTTTTACCGTTATCCTTCATAAAAATCGAAGATTCAATTCACGTTTGATAAATCTGAATGAGATCGTGTTTAAAATAGGTTTATTGGCGAAAAAAAAGCCCCAAAATAACAAAGCAAAGCAAAAAAAAAAAAAAAATATCAGCGAAAAACAAAAAAACAAACAAGCAAAAAACAACAAAAAATCCAACAAAAACACTAAGACAAAACAAAAAAACGCGCTTTCAAATGAGTATTTGGATAGTTACATCGAGTATCAGTTGTCTGCCCCTGTCAGGAGAATGACTAATTTATCGCCTGAGGGCGCTGCAAAGTCAAGCGATTGCCGTTTCATCAAATCTCTTGCTTTTATCCTTTCAAATAATGTCCTCCCCTATCTCCTCCCCAAACATGGCGGTTTGCCCCATCTTTCGAATTGCTTACCGTTCATCATGGATTTCGTTGGCAATGGCCTTGTTGCATTTATTTCAAATCGATCAAGATTATTTGACGAGCCCAGTGGAACTACAAAGACGGGGGTGGAATTTAGGGGAAAGAACCTTTCCTTATTCAATCCTGAGATAGAAAACTAGAGTTAATGTCGTATCGAACGGATGATTCTGAGAATGAATATAATGATAGCTCAAAACTCAAAGAAAAGATTTTTAGTTCGTGTTGCTCTTTTTTTTTTTTTTTGGACTTACGTCTTTAACTATATTTCCTCCGCTCAAGCAGATTTTTCTCCTATTAATGGGTTTAAATAAAATCACCTCTGAGTCAATGATCATAGACTAACAACTATAGAGTGGTTTATTTCAGGCTGAATCCAATCTTTTTGATCGATGGGATCTGCGTTTCAAATTTCCTCTTCTTCTCAGAGAGAGAGAGAGAGAGAGAGAGAGAGAGAGAGAGAGAGACGCTTCTCCCATTGTGATTGCAGCATTTAGATGAATTGGGCCAGCAGTCAATTTCTTCAACTCAACAAAGCAGAGCAGGAATGCCCTCATACCAATGGAACTGTTTACATACCTTTCAGAGCCGGCTCGGGTTGTAAGCAATAGAAGCGATTCCTTAGGTCTTCCCAGGGCCAACAGGAGACGGATCATTAGTGCTTGATATTTAAAAAAAATTATTACGTCAGCTACGTATAATGCCTGGTATAAACATACGAGGATCATTAAATAAGTTTCCAGACTTTTTTGGTATGGGCACTTTTATTGATGGTACACACATGAAACTCTAGTCCCCTTCGAAATAATCCCCTCCGGCTGCAATGCACTTGTAACGTTCCAACAACTTCTGGAAGGCCCCATGGAAGTCCTCTTATGTGAGCATGTCAATGACCTTCGTCACAGCCTCTTTCATCTCAATTATCTCATAACGACAGCCCCTGAGCTTAGGGAATAACCAAAAGTCACAGGGAGCAAGATCTGGACGACTATAGGGAGGCTGAGGAACTGTCTTGATGCCCATCTTAGTCAAATAGTATGTGACAAGGATGGAGTTGTGCACTGGTGCACTGTCCTGGTGGAAATGCCACTGACCCGATTTGAAGAGTGCTGGCCTCTTCCCAAAGGAATCTCTTCCCTTAGAATTTCAACATAGTAACCCTAACCCTTTGGTCAATCAACTCTGGTGTATTGACTTCCTTACACCTCCTATACCTCTCATCATCCCTCACAGACTGCCTGCCTGCCTTCCTTGAATCTCTTATGCCACTCAGAAACTGATGCTCGATTCATGCAAGATGCTCCAAAAGCAGTCTGAAGCATTCCATAGTTTCTGTGGCATTTTTTCCAAGTTTAAAACACATTTTTATTGCAGATCGTTCTTCTAAAGTGTCCTCACGTCCAGATTGCATTTTTGAAGTTCACTTGGGTGTATTCCAATTGCTGCTGTAGCTGTTCATTTCAACCTGAAATCATAAAAATTCATCAATAATCTCATAAGATGTATAGCAATAACATATTGAATTTTCAAGAGTCTACGACAATTTTAAATGCCTGAACCAAAAAGTCTGGAAACTTATTGAATGCACCATGTATATAATATATATGTTTGTGTAAAGTCGTAGAAACAGAAAAATCCGAATATTGAGAAATTCCAAACCCCAATGACGTCAAATTTAGACCCATAGTAGCAGGCCCGTCGTGCCCGACGAACTGACTTAGCAAACTAATAGACATTTTACCATAACCTTTCCAAAACAAAATAAAAAGCGATATTAAGGACAACCTAGATTTTTAAAACTCCATACCAGAAAAAATTGATCCCAATACATTCATAGTCACATTTGGCGTCACAAACGAACACAGCAATGTCCCCTATAAATTTGAAAAACATGCCATCTCATTATGGATTGATAAATACCCAGAAACATTAACAAGATTTAACAAAAAAAAGTTATCATATATATATAACAATATTTATTTATTTTCTCGACGGACGCTTGTGTGAAGTTGGAGCAATCAGGAGAGAAATTAGAATCGTTCGTCTATGAGGCTTGGACTCTTCGATGTTAGTAGACGATGGCCGAGACAACGCACACAGGGCAACAACGGGACAAGTTCTCGTAAACAGCGGAATTTTTCACTAAATTTCCTCTACCTTTATTTTTCAGGTTGCGTGTGAGAGGGAGTTGGAGACCGAACAGAACTGCAACATATTGACCCCCACTCTGATGGCCATCAGCGTCTCTTTCCCGCTCTCGAGGGCTGCTCAACCGGAGGCCTGGGGGCCCACTCTGCTGGGTGCAGGCTTCCTCTACCGCATCTTGTCACCAGTTGGTCTGATCTCCAAACTAACCGACTTCCTGTCTTCACCGAGTTATATAATAGTTCAATCGCCCACTCAATATCTCTCCATGGCTGGCCATCAGGATGTGTCACTTCCGCCGTCTTTGGAATGGCATGTTTGGCGGGGTCGAAGGTCAATATACTACACTAAAATGGCGCCGACATACGCTACCCTAAACCTAGCATATTTAGAAGATCTATACGAAATATTTGGTAAAAAATACGGCAACGACATAAAAGAATTTACTAGATCATGGAAAAGATATTTAGATGATTGCTTCTTATTCTGGAAATGGCCATTGGGGAGACAGACATCAACGAATTAAACCACCCACTACAAAACCTACACCTCAAAATAAAATTTACTATGGAACACAGCTCAAAAGAACTACCACTTTTAGACATCCTTATAAAAAACGTAAATGTCCGAATTATCACAGATATCAACCACAAACCCACAGACGCCAACAATATCTCCACTTTATTAGCCCCCCACCCACCCAAGAAAAATTGTATAAAATCCATCCCTTACACTCTAGGACGTAGAATAGACTCAATGAACACGGATAAAAACCTAAGAAAAACCCGCCTTAAAGAACTGCATACAATCCTACACCAGAGAGGATACCCAACAACACTAATAAATAATGGCTTCGTATTAGCAGAAAAAATACCACACAAAGAATTACGGAACCCGAAAAAGCAAAAACAAAGAGAAACCCCTTGCATACGTCGCAAGCTACAACAAAACAAAAACTACTCAGAACTATTCAGAGAAATAATAAAAAAAATCTAGAAGAACTTAAAAACAATGACAAAATCAAAGAAATACAAGATATACACAAAAACCATTAAAAGCCAAAGACAAACCAAAAAATCTTAAAAGAATACTCACCTCTTCAACATTCGGAGAAAACACAACACAAAGGGTTACCAAATGCGAGAAGAAACGATGGAGAGTGTGTAATATAATTACAAAAGAAAAATCCTATAAATTCAAAAAACCGGAAACAAAATAAAAAATAAATAAAGACTTAAGCTGCAACTCCAAAAACGTAGTCTACATAATCGAATGAAGCAAGTGCAAAAAATATACATAGGGTCAACACAGCCCCTCAATACCAGAATATCACTTCACAGGAGCAATATTAAAATAACAGAAAATTAAACGTATCTAAACACCTGTACAAATCCAGTTAAGGTGAATGTAAAATAATGCCCATATACAAACTAAGGACTCCACATTACTTCAAATAAAAGAAAAAAAAATTAAAGATTACTTTAAACCAAATTTGAATTAAACATGAATCATACACACACCCAAAAATAGAAACAATAATACATATATATATATATATATACACCAACCCCTCAGCATGAACAGGATGTAAAACAAGGTTTGTAAAGATGGGGGTTTGGAATTAAATTCAACTCGGGTTCCTTTTAAGGGCTTGGACTGACGCCGATACCAACGTTTGGACTGACACTTATAGCAACGTGTCGTTTGAATTCCATTCGAATTTTATCTGTTTTTTTTTGTCAATATCTTAAATATTTCAGAAAATTAATTTTTGAAACTACTTCTTTCGTAGACACTCTATATGAATATTAAAGAAGTTGTGAATAGTTTAGGAAAGTGTCATTAACATTAAAGAAATTCTTCGAACAATTAAAGTTCTTTTTGTTTTTATTGTTCACCTGACATCTCGATAAGTTCTTCGATCTTCTTCAAATGTAGTATGCGTCCTTCCTAAGGAAAGCGACTTTTGCATTGCTTTCTTTCATCAGAAACCAAAAGCAAATAATATATATAAAATTAACTTAAATCGCGAGTTGGAAATCTCCTACTAAAGTTTCACCTTAACGGATCACCAGGAAGTCTAAAACCGACCCCTTTAGACTTACTGATGATCTGTTAAGGTGAAACTTTAGTAGGAGATTTTCCGACACGCGATTTAAGTTAATTTTATAATTGGCTCCACTCGTGTAGAGCACTCTTGTAATTTGTAGCATTGCAGTGTTTACGGAGGGTTTTAATTTTTTTTTGACCTACTGACTGCATATCTCTTGATTTTTTTTCAAGTGGTGTGAAGGGGTTGGCCTTTTCTTTCTTTTTGTCCTATAATAGTTTTTCTTTTTTCCCTCGGGCGGTGATTTGAGATATTTTATCTCTTGTTCCTGGCGGGTTTTTTTTTCTTTTTTTTTTGGTAACCGTGAATGCTGGTAGATAATAGATTAGGAAATATATATATATATATATATAAAAAATCAGAATTATTCGGATGATTCGGTAGGTGAAACATAGGTAGATTTCTTCTGGTTCTGTAGGTATTCGAATTTCGCTCTACTGTCGGCTGAGGCTGTAGAATACACCGACTGCTTTTCTGTAGAGGGAAAAGACCCCACCCAAACGAGTGTCCTGTATATGACACTAAGCAATCTGATGGTGAGGTTCCAGTGGTGCGGAGTACCCCTTCATTGCCATCGCTCCTTGGTCCACTCTGGCAGCACTTAATAGGGTCGTATCTATGGCTCAAATAGAACTAAACTGTGTACTTGTGCTTAACTGAATTGATTGAAATAGGATTATTTTGACATTTTAACTGCGTACTTATACTAAATTGAATTCTTTGAAGTGGAACTATTTCTGTATGCTAAACTGAATTGTTTGAAATAGAACTGTTCTGACATTTAACTGTGTGTAAACAAAAACTATACTTAAACTAAAATGAATTCTTTTAATTAGAACTGTTTGACTAAACCGAATTGCTTGGAATAGAAATGTTTTTGACAATTAAACTGTCTACATATGATAAACTGAATTGTTTGAAATAAAACTGTTCATTTGTATAAAATCGATTTGGGATGAAATAATCTACAAAAGTTGATATGCCATCAAATCCAAACACACAAACAAATCTACTTATGTTCAAGCTTAGGTGATTTTGTCGGTGTTTTTTTTTTTCTTTTTACTGGGCATTGCAATATTGTTTAATTATTTTCAAACCGTACCAATGTTTTAGTCTTCTTTTTTTTTGCGACGCTCACATGTGCATGAAAGAAGAGAAAATAATTGACAGACAACAATCAAAAGTGCAAGTATTTCATTAACTGAAGTAACACATTAACAGAAAAATAAAACAAACAAAAGATGGTTACCATCCGTAACTTCCGGTCAAGCTGATAAGCCTCTCTCTGAAATCCGTCTCTCAAGAAAGTACACTCGTCTATTTGTCTTTTCGACTTATGCCGCTCTTTATTAGCACGGTACCTCCATTTATACGATCAGGAGGCCCACCATTTCCGTCTACTAGCGATCGGGTTTCAAAACGCCGGTGTCACTTTTTATTCATATTACCACTTTTTTTTTTATTGAATTTTTTCCCAGATAACAGTTTGTGTGATTTTTTATTCACAAATTGTTTTTTTTTTTTACACCGTCAGAATTATTGAATAGGTAAAAAAATGAAAATAATAAATATGATTCTTTTTTACATGTATTTCTTTGTAAAATTACATTTTGCATCCAATTTTTCTGTTGGGTAAAAAAAGCCACAATGATTTTAATTTCGTGTTAGTCCGCCGAATATATTTATTTGCAAATAGAAATGTATACTCTGTCCAGGAAAGAATTCAACAACCTTGGGTTTCTTTCAAAAACAAAAACTAAAAAAGAAAAAAGAAAAAAACAAAAAAACAAAAAATCTCCAAGAACCCCAACTCAAAAAAAGAAAAGAAAAAAAAACCTAACAACTTCCACTCCGCTAAAAAGACAAAAAACCCAAAAAACAAAACAAAAATGGAGTTTTGTGAAAAGATCTGAGATCAAGCAACAAAAAAAAATGTTTGATGCAGTTGTATACTTTACATATACATATCAATATCAACAGTTGTACAAATACATATTCAAATACAGGCGGAATCTGTTATTTCAGGTACGAACGCGTTTATTAATTCCTGACTTCGGTCCATGGCGACACAAGAAGAGAGACACAATTCTTACAATGCTGACCCCACCAAAGCGCGGCGCATCTCATGATGTCTAAGATCTCTGTCGGTAGAGATCCGAAAAACCCAACAACATCTTTCAACGGTCAAAATCCAACTCTCAACGGCCGAATACCCAACTCTCGCCTCAATGGTCCAATCTCAACTGACGTCTTTTCAAAAGCCTCAAATTCTCAGGACCATCTCTTCCGGGCATGACGTCATCCACACTCCAGCACCATTTCCAGTCTGGGGGTTTATTATGACAATCACCATTGTCATATCCTTTGCACTCGAGCGTGAAACTGCACCCAATGACTATGCACCTGAACTCCTAACCCGAATAACCTGGATGATGGAATATAATTAACGAAAAATCATTATTATAAAAAAATCCTTTCTTAATTATATAACAATGCCCCTTTATTTGCTTTATGCTACCGAAGAAAGAAACTAGTAGAGAAACATCTCTTTCATTATGAGGATGAAGAAAGCCGGATATTGTATCGGCTGAAACATTATGTTAACAACAAAAGTTAGGAAAATCTTCCTTGTCCTAAGTATTCTTTGAAAGCTAGAGACGTTAACAGTCAATTTATTCTTCAACACTTCAATTAAATTCAACATGTCCCCAAGAACGAACAAATTACTATAAAGTATGTATTTTTGCCCAATCTCTCTACCACAGGCAAGATATGACACAAATTCAACTTTTAAGCCGAGTAAAACTAGTTTGAATCCAGAGTTTTCAATACTGTAATATAATTGCGGAAGGATTTTTTTTATATTATCATTTTTCGTTTTATATATCTTGCCTTTCGGTTTAGTTAGGCTGAGAACCTTTCGGCTTAGTGCATGGGTTAGTTCGGTGCACACATTGAGTGCAGGTGTTCACGCGTGCGTGGGGCGGATGTGACAATCAGAGATGTCACAATAAAAATCCCAGATAGGAAATAAGTCCGGGGACGTGAATGATGTCATGCCCGGAAGCGACGAGCAGAGGATTTTGGGATTTGAAAAAAAGCAGTTAGTTGAGATTCGAGTCTAGAGGAAGGTAGTTGATTTATGGTCTCGCCTCGGCGAGACCAGTTGGGGTCTACGAAATGTGCTGCGCGTTTGTTGAAGAAATTGTGTCCCTCTCTCCTCATGTCGAAAAACCTTAAACTCAAAAAGGTAATAAAATGTTTCGCACCAGAACCAATTTCGTGTATTTCGGGATTCCCTATGTACATTTCACGTGTTCGTATCTTGGTTGCATATTTTTGGGACGTGAATATATTACCATACCAAAACTAAAGAACCCAGTCTGTGGGATAGAAGAGATGGATTCATGCCTTTCTAAATGGCATTAACGTGAATTGAAACGCAAACAACTTTGATGGCAGATTTGAACCTGTGTCGATGATTCTATTCCCAACGACGATAACCGGTGTGCTAACAAATATAGCCCATTTTAGATAAAGCTTTGTCAATTTTGAATGATAAAAAAAACAATAAAAATGGCAAAGTTTGTCTAAAATTCTAGAAAGAAAATCAAGAAACGTGAGTTATGCATTTTAGTAATATGAGTCATTATCCATATTTACCCAACCCCTCCGCTCGGGCAGAATATGACACAAGGTCAATTTTTAAGCGGAGTTTAACAGGTTTGAATTCAGAGTTTTCCTTCTCCTAGACTAGTTGCCTCACCAAGGCTGAAGAACCCAGTTTGCCCTACTATTTACCCATAGCTGGAGGGGGAATAATTGGATTTATACGTTTCCCAAAGGTATTAGTGCTATGTGAAATGCAATCAGCCTCTTCCAGGTTTTGAATTCGTGTCGACGTGTCCATTTCCTACGACGATAACCATTACACAACGGGCACCTCCCAAAATATGAGTCATTATCAAGTCATGTTTAAGTCATAGATTATTACTTTACTACCACTGTGAAGCAACCAAAGACGGCTCAGTACGTCGGTAGGTGACGACATAGTAAACAACCTTCGGCTTGTGTGTCAGACGAAGCAAAGTTTTGTAAATAACATAATCTTAGTAAGCGAGTTCGAACCCCGGTCGTTCATTATGTTCACTTCTTGTAAAGGTACGGGTCACAGATAGATGTTTGTAATATTACGATACCAAATGGATGTTTGCATTATCACAGTTATGGCCAGATTCTTTGTAGTGCTATGGCACTACGTAGACATTTTTACCACCACGGTTCTAGGCCGTCTCTTGCAGCATTACGTCACTGCATAAACATTTGTATCACCTCAGTTTTAATGAGTCTGTGAGTATAGCACTACACCTTGTGTAATGGTTATCGTCATAGGAGTTGGACACGACGATACGAGTTCAAATCCTGGACGAGATTGATTGCATTTCACATAGCACTAATACCCTTGGGAAAAGTATGAATCCAATTATTCTCCCTCCAGCTATGGGTAAATAGTAGGACAGACTAGGTTCTTCAGCCTTGGTGAGGCAATTAGTCTAGAAGGAAAACTCTGAATTCAAACCTGTTAAACTCCGCTTAAAAATTGACCTTGTGTCATATCCTGCCAGAGCGGAGGGGTTGGTAAATATGATAACACTACACCTTAGAATTTTATTCGGATCGGACCCCCGTTGTAACCTCGCCCTGAAAAAAGTGACGTTCGCACAAAACACCGTCTTGATTCGTGAATAAAAAAAGTTTATTCGCTACTTCAATAAAATGACTCATATTTTGGGAGGTGCCCGTGGTGTAATGGTTATTGTCGTAGGAAATGGACACGACGTCACGAGTTCAAATCCTGGACGAGGCTGATTGCATTTCACATAGCACTAATACCTTTGGGAAACGTATAAATCCAAACCTACTACAACTGTCCATTGGCCTAATGATCCGGGAGACCGGGGTTCAATCCCAGGTCGAGTCATACCAAAGACTCAAAAATGGTACTTGATACCGCCTTGCTTAACATTCGGCATTATAAGGTATGGATGAAGGGTAAAGTGGAGCAATCCAGGTAATGAAGAAGCGCCCTCCCCTATACCTCGGTGTAGTAGCTATTGAAAAGGAAGCCTTCAAGTCGCCCTCGACAACGGTCATTAACTTTACTTAGCATTCGTCGAGAAGAGAGAAACAGAGTATAAAAAATGAGTCAACTACTTTATGATAGGCCGATAAAAACAAACCACCTGGAGAAGAGAGAGGGCAGACACTGACCTTGATACTATCTTTCTAGTTTTCTGTTGTTGTTCTCGCACGTGCTTGCTCGGGTTCTGTCTTTACATTTTCTATCCAAGTTAGACGAACCAGACATGCGGGACACTGCTAGAGATGCAGGGATGAGCTCATAAGTGATGTACTACTATGGATCCCCACATATGGCCGAGCAAAAGTATGACGACCAGCTAGAACACACATACAGTGGCTATGTGAGGACACGGGATGCAGCCCTGAAGACCTGCCAGAGGCAATGAATGATAGGGAGAAATGTCGAGAGAGGGTCAGGGATATCCGTGCTAGCGGCACGACATGATGATGATGATATATGTATAAAAAGGATTTGGCAATAAATAACCTACAAAGGTTGAAATGTCATAAAACCCCAACCAAACCAAATAATATATTTTTGATATATACATATGCATGCATAAAAAGGGTTTGGCATTAAGTAACCTACAATGGTTGATACGCCATAAAAATGTAACATGTCTGTTCAACCATCAAGTTGACGGCTGTTCACAATTACCGATGAAATACAAAAGGGAGATAAATAAGCAAGACATACAGAATAAGTGTGGGAACGTGGAACAGCCCTAAACGACGAACAAGTTAAAAAGCAAAAGAGTTAACCTGATAAAACACTCTCCCAGAAATTCGTTTGAGTGTGGAAGATCATGTGACAGAAGTATGCACGAGATACATATTCTGGGAAGTTAAATCAAGGGAAGTAAAACTAGAGTTGGTTGGTTGGTTGGGTTTTATGGCATATCAATTGTTGTAGGTTACTTAACGCCAAATCCATTTTTATACAAATAATCGGTTCTATTTCAAACAATTTGGTTTAGCTTAAGTACACAGTTTAATTGTAAAAAAACATTTCTGTTTCAAGCTATTCAGTTTTGTCGAACAGTTCTAATTCCAACAATTTTTTATATATTGATCCTCGACCGAGCTGCCAATCAAGAGATAAACCAGTGTAAATAAACGGAAGAACAGCGGAAGCAGGTGAACGTGAGACAATTATATAACCAGGGCACAAACGGTTTGAGTCAGTTGAAGATAGGATGCCAGCGAAGTGAGATCCAGCTGCAGACCGAGGGCTTTGGTCCTTCAGTGAACCACAGTTGAGCAACCCAGCTAAGACGAGAAAAAAGTGCTGCTATGGCCAGAAGATCTTGGGGTCAATATAGCAGTCCGTCCACCGTCTCCAGCTCATCTCTCACACACAAACTACATCAACCCTTTCGAGAATAAAGTGTGAGAGATATATTTTTATAAAGAAGTGTTTTCGTTCGTTCATTGAAGTTCGTCATTATTGTTAACTATGTTTCCGCTTATATTTGTATTATGTATATGTATGCAGCTATATAACATATTCATATTTGGTGCCTAGGGCTGGTTCGCGCCCACATGGCGTGATTTCGAACCTGAATTAAACCTAGACGATCAAGGAAGCGGACGATATCAACATATAAAGAAAATTAGAAATGAAAAGCTGAAATGAATCTGAAAAAAAGAAGAGAAACTAAGAGAGAATCGGAAACAGAATGCAACACTTCGAGGACGAAGGAGACACGAAAAGAAAGAAGAAAAATGGAGAGATAGAGGAAAAGAACAAAGAAACATGCAACAGACTGGAAGAAAGAAGAAAAATGGAGAGATAGAGGAAAAGAACAAAGAAACATGCAACAGACTGGAAGAAAGAAGAAAACCAGAACAGACCAATAACGAAAAACAGAAAAGATGAAAAAAAAAAAGAAAAAAAGAAAAAAAAAAAAGAAAAAAGAAAAAGAGAAACACTCCAAAGACTGTAAGTAAATTGCTCATTCGAATATTTTTCACTTTGTCGTCATATTAGGGTTCGTGGAAAGAATTTAAAATGATTATAAAAAAGTAATAATGACAAGGGGAAGTAAAATGAGTCTTGTTGGCTTATATATTAATGTTATTTGACCTTTCTAAAAGATAAAATGGAAATAATTTTAGAAAAAAAAAGAAAAAAAAAAAAAAAGAAAAAGAGAAACATTCCAAAGACTGTAAGTAAATTGCTCATTCGAATATTGTTCTCTCTGTCGATTCATATTAGGGTTTTGTGCAGAAAGAATTTAAATTGATTATAAAAAAATGAGTAATAAGGACAAGTGGGAAATAAAAATGAGTCTTGTTGGCTTATGTTGTATACTCAACACAATGATACATATGCATATACAGATGCATGCTCATTTGCAGATGTATGCAAGCAACACAATAAGGACGAGCGACACAGTTCTTAGAAAAATATACCTCTCACTTTATTTGAAAGGGTTGTGTGTGAGAGAGAGTTGTAGACCGAACAGAGCTGTCACATATTGACCCCCACTCTTATGGCCATCAGCGTTTCTTCCCGTTCTCCTGGGCTGCTCAACCGGGGGCCTGGGGGGCCCGCTCTGCTGGATGCTGGCTTTCTCTACCGCATCACCAACGGGTCTGGTCTCCAAACTAACTGACTTCCTGTCTTCGCTGAGTTATATAATAGTTCCATGCCCACCTTCTTTTTGTGGGCGTCACAATTGCACTCATTCAACCCATCCAGGATCAAGGTTATAATTCTAATATTCCTCGACCGGATGCAACTGTTATTCACAAAGGTGCATTTCCTATTTTGACAGCCCGGCTGGGTCGTAGGTCAATATACAACACATGTATTAATGTTATTTGACCTTTCTAAAAGATAAAATGGGAATAATTTAAAAAAAAAAACAAAACAAAAAAAACAACAACAAACGATTGAGCCCTACATATAAAGCATAGAAAAATGATGAAAACTACTATGTGTAATTTTGAATCGTAGTGAGGGAGAGAGAAAGAAAGAGAGTAAGAGGGAAACATACAAGCAGGGCTGTAAAAAGAAAAGAAAGAAAGATGGCCCCTGTGGACAGATATACTGTCTCTGTGTTAAAATGATTGACGGGTCATAATGTAAACTTCCACTTGAGTTTTGAGTTTTATTTTTTATGAATGGATTTGATAGTAAACAAAATTTTTATGAATGAAATTTTGAAGTAACTTATGAATACTATTCTAGCGCATGAGATTTGAAATCAGGATTTTAATCCGAGATCTGAGAGGATTTCGGTGCATCAAGGATGCTGTCTGGAGAATTCTCATATATCTTTGGATCCGTAGTTAAGGCTGTGGGTTGGGTTCGATGTTTGGAATAGTTGTGGAAATTGGAAGTGTTTTGTGAATCGCCCAAGAATGGAATCGATATTTTGGGTACTGGTAGAAGCCGAAGCCATACCAAGTTTTGTGAAGGTCTCCCCCCAGAGAGGGGTCGAGAAAATTTGAGAATCTTGTCGTACTGGATATTTTGTGAATTCCCCTAAGAATGGATTTAAGAATCTTGTGGTATTGAAGTACTGACTGTTTAGTGGCCAGACTGAATTGTGAAGGTTCCCCTGGAACGGGGTTTGATTTTTGTTTTTGAAAAGGTTATTTTTGAAATTCTATCGAAGAGTATATTTGAAACGGGATGGGAGATTTGAGAATTAAGCATATGTGCGGAATCTTGACGATCTCGTTGATGTACCGGAATATTTGTGGACTTGGTTTTGGATCGTTCTTGAGGGGGGAAATGTGGTTGGCCGAATGGATAAATGAATAAACTACCCCGTTAACTATTGTAAAAGACCCCCCCGGGATATTTTAACTCGTCTTTGGAAGTAAGCAAGAAACTAGTATTGTGTTGTCGTGCTCGGAACAAGCTAAAATGAAGAAATGATGGCTGGATACGAGCCATGCTTTTGTAGAGATACTTGCTGAAAGAAGAAAGAATATTACAGAAAAAGTTTGATTAACGAACCTATAGTTATTATATTAAGGTAAAGACAGAGAGAAGCAGATATAAGGTTAAAAAAAAGTGAATGAGCAATTTATTAATAAAAAAAAGGGACGACAGGACAATGGAAAAAGACAGAAAAAAAGAAGAAAAGAAACTTGTACACTGTTGAACACAGCATAAAAAAAAAAACGAACATTTTTAGGAAAGATAGACAGCGCATAGATTGTAACAAAAGAAAAACTGAACATTTATTTGAACTTTGTGAACTTTAATCGTGGACATATTGTTAATATAGTTTTGACTTGTTGAGAATAGTTGAAAAATTAGTGAAAAAAAAAAAGAGTTTGTTTGAGTTTAAAGGCGATATTAGAAAATTTTTTTCTGTTTCATATGAAATTTGACGAAAACCATTCAGAAGGGATTAGATATTAAGTTTACGAAGATTTTAAAATGATGTTGATTCTAAATTTTTTGGAATATTGGGTTTTCGTGGAACCACTGTGGTACCACTCAAGTCAAAGGACGAATCCACTATCCTTATGGATCACGAGGGTATCATGAAACGCTTCTCAGATCTTTCACAATTCATCAGTTATTAATGAATTTGTCATCGATAATTTGTTTTTAAAGGATATCATTCATCCAATGATGGCCATATTTACCAACCCCTCCGCTTGGGCAGGATATGACCAAAGGTCAATTTTTAAGCGGAGTTTAACAGGTTTGAAGTCAGAGTTTTCCTTCTAGACTAGTTGCTTCACCAAGGCTGAAGAACCCAGTCTGCCCTATTATTTACTCATAGCTGGAGAGAGGATAATTGGATTCATACCTTTCCCAAGGGTATTAGTGCTATGTGAAATGCAATCAGCCTCGTCTAGGATTTGAACCCGTATCGCTGTGTCCATTTCCCTACGACGATAACTATTACACCACGGGCACCTCCAATGATGGCTCATCCAACTGTTGCTGAGATTAAATAAAATAAAAAAAAAAACAATTAAAGAAATTAATACAGGGAATTTTCCGGGTTTTGAAGGTATTTCCATGGAGATCATTCTTCATTGGGGTGTCAAGCTTGCTACAGAGATACATCATCTGAGATCAGATGTCTGGTTTGATGCTCCTGTGACCCAAGACTGGATTAATGCTATCTTAATCTCACTGTATAAAGAAGAGGGATCCAAATCCAATTGTGAAAATTAGAGGTATTAGATATTTATCCGTACCTCCCACCAGGCAGGGGGTGTCCTCGTGGTGTAATGGTTAAAGCGATGAACTACGGAATCGTAGTACGCGAGTTCGTACTCCAGTCGCGCTATTATGTTCACTTTCGGGCAAATACCCTTGGGAAAGGTATGAATCCCCTTATTCTCCCTCCAGCTATGGGTAAATAGTAGGACGGACTAGGTTCTTCAGCCTTGGTGAGGCAACTAGTCTAGGAGAAGGAAAACTCTGAATTCAAAACCTGTTAAACTCCGCTTAAAAATTGACCTTGTGTCATATCCTGCCCGAGCGGAGGGGTTGGTAAATAGTACCTCCCACCAGGCAGGATTTGACACAAGATCTTTTTTATCATATTTACCACCCCCTCTGCTCGGGCAGGATATGACACAAGGTCAATTTTTAAGCGGATTTTAACAGGTTTGAATTCAGAGTTTTCCTTCTCCTAGACTAGTTGCCTCACCAAGGCTGAATAACCCAGTCTGCCCTACTATTTACCCATAGCTGGAGGGAGAATCTTTTTTTAGTGGGGATTTAGAAGAGGGGAAAGTCACCCACGAGCCGAGACTCACGCGCAGCTGCTCAATGCAGTTGATTGGTGTAATGTAAACTACCCTATCCTTTTCTAAGTCTCCCGATACGAAGCCAGGTGATCTTGCTGATCATGTATTCATAAAACCCGAAGGCCCAGTGAAATATTGTTTGGCCTCCAGGCACGTATGCCAGAGGCACCGGGACTAGACTAGAACAGCAAATTAACACTGTTGGCCTATCTATATCATAGAGGTATTAGCGTGCTGGAAGCGACTGGTAAAACTTTTGCTCAATCGGCAAACACAATATATATGACCCTCTGTTATCCCAGAAAGTCAATGTGGCTTTAGATCAGGTCGTGGTACAATGGACATGATTGTTCCCATTCATCAAATCCAGGAGAAATGCATCAATCATCTTACCAGATGATTTAACAAAAGCCTTCGATAATGTTGACAGGACTGCTCTGTTCACCATCCTCTGCAAACTTAGCAGTCTACCTCAATTCGTCCACTCGATCGTGACATGAAAGATCATGTTGACTTCAACGGTTCCCCTTCAGAACATGTCTTCATCGATAACGTGTTTAAACAAGGCACCATTCCTACTTCCTATCCTTTTCTCCAGATATTTTCTGTTACTCTATCATACGCCTTCCAAGACTGTAACTCTCTCGCATGCTTTCCTAGACTGTAACATTACCGTTTACATTCAATTTAGAACCACATGTAAAGTCTTTGATCTCACACACTTCAACGCAAATTGAAATTTTTCTTGACCTTAATTGGGAAGCTGCACTCGGCAGATGATGCATATATCGTTCCCCACTCTGAAAAAGATATGTAAGTTGTAATGGATCTCGTCTTCGGTGCATATATTACTTTTGGGCTTACTATCTGGCTGAAAAAGACGAAGGTTACGTCGAATCCAGCACCAAACAAAATCCAGAGTACAAAATTGGATCTGGATGGTTTTTTTGTATACCTTGGCAGCACTCAATCTTGAGGTGGATCCATTGATTATGAAATAAACCCAAGGAACGAAAAAGCGAACAAGGCCATCAGAAAATTCGAAAGTCGTGTATGTTCTGACAGGGTTATCACTATGAAAACCAAGATTATGGCCCAGTCGGTTAGGGCTGCAGAGTACACTGACCTAATCTCTACAGAAAGGTAAGACTCCTGCAACGAATGTCCTGTTTATGACACTAAACAATCTGATGGTGAGACTCCAGTAATGCTGAAGCTTTGGGGAATGCAGAGTACCCTTTTATTGCCGTCGTTCCCAGGTCCCCTCTGACCTTGAGTTGTAGCACCTGATAAGGGTCATATCTATGGGACAAACAGAACTGTTTGACATTCAAATTGTACTTATGATAAATTGAATTTATTGAAATAGAACTATTTTTAGATTAAACTGTTTGTAAACAAAACTGTACTTATGCTAAACTGAATCGTTTGAAATAGAACTGTTTATACGTATAAAAATTGGTTTGGCATTAAATAACCTAGAATGGTTGATATACCATAAAACCAAACCACAACCAAGATTAGTGTCAGTGAAGGTTTGGTTTGGTTTGGTTAAATGGTATATCAACCATTGTAGGTTATTCAATGCCAAATCCTGTTTATACAAATATATTAACTATATATGATTTGGTTTGGTTGGGTTTTATGGCATATCAACTATATATCATTTGTGAACAGATTTTGTAGATAACATTTTTAAATGAACCTGAGCTAATTTTTTGCACGCAGGTTAATGGTTTCAAGTATTCCAATCTAATAGGAATAATTCTATGTACTGCTAATCATTTGCTTAAACATAATTAAATGGTTTCAACTATTTAACACTTATTATTCTATCCAACATTACTCATTCATTTGCACACAGTTGAATGGTTCCAAATATTGTTATGTATTACTACCAATTCAAATAAACATCAGTCATTTGTTTGTACACAGTGAAATGTAAAAACAGTTCTATTTCTTACAATTTAATTCAGCAAAATTCATTGTTCATGCTTAGTTTAAATGTCAAATAATTCTATTCGACCCATAGTTAGGACCCTATCAGGTGACCACCCCGCGCCAGAGTGGACCTAAGATTGATGGAAATGAAGTGGTACTCCACATTCCCCAAAGCACCAGCAATACTGGAGCCTCACCATCAGATTGTTTAAAGTCATAACTGGGACACTCGTTGGACGGTTCCTACCACTCTACAGAGATGCGGTCGGTGTATTCTACAGCCGCAACCAACCGGGCTTTGTCTATGAAGGGTGCGTTTTATCTGGCCTTTTATACTCTTACATAACTTGGCCTACATATTGCCATCGCCTCAAAACCATTGAAAGATTCCAACAAGCTTGTCTTTCTTAGGAGGATTTTAAACATTAAATTGCTGTCACTAAGACCAGAAACAGTTGTTCTCCTGTGAGTCGATTCATCCTGTATTGAAATGCTCCTTATACTCGATCATATATGGAGGGTTGGACTTCCTCCCAGGATGGAGGACGTTAGGCTACCCAAGCAGCTGTTTCAAGGAGAGTAGCTACGCTGTAGACGTCGAGACATAAACCAAAGAAATGTTTTAAGGTTGTCGTCAAAAACAACCATAGAGTTTTCAGTATGGACGTTTTAGATTGGTCGCAGATGATGGTCATTAGACCAACTTGAAAGAAAGAGATCTACAAAATTGTAAAACGTTTGAAGCGAAGAGAATCGAACACTCCAGTCTGAAACACTCTCTCACCGGTACTCTTTGCGAATCGAGGATATGGCCTTCTTCTACAGAGAAGTAACAGTATATAAATATGTATGTATGTATGTATGTATGTAACTCAGCCTGTTCTTATCTATCTATCGATCAATCTATCTATCCATCTATCTAAACGCATAGGATATATTCCAGACCATACTGATTCCTACTAAGTGTTCATCCACTATGGCATTTTACCAGACAATAAATATCCATATATACTTATACAGGGCCGCTAGTGGATCGCTAATTTATGCCCCATTGTGCGCCGTGGTTCTCCGTAAGTTTTGTTGGCCGGATTGAATAAGACTAAATCCTCCGAGCAGATGTACCCTGCCCCCCCCCAGCTTATGAGGAACTTTCCGGTACTCAACTAGCGTTACTCAGTGCGCCCTTGAAGTGGTCAACATCAATTGCTTGAATATGAGGACAAAGGGGAAACGGGAAAAGGAGAAGAGAGCAAGTGAGCAAGAGAGAGAGAGAGAGAGAGAGAGAGAGAGAGAGAAAGGGAGAGGAAGAGATGGAGAAGACTGAAGAAAGAGGACAGGAAAAGGAAAAAAAAGTAAGAATGAGAGTGAAGTTAGAGAAAAAAAGAAAGAAAAAAGAAAGACGTTGGGAAGGTAAAAGAGGAAAGAGAAAAGTAGAAGGGGGGAAAGAGAGATGGAGAAAGAGAGGAAGAGAGAGATAGAGAGAGAGAGAGAAAGAGAGAGAGAGAGAAGTAAAAAGAGAGAAAGATGAAGATTGAAGAAAGAGAAGAAGAAAAAGAAAGAAAAAGTAAAAACGTGAGAGAAGAAAGAGAAATAAAGATGGTAAAAGAGAAGAGAGAGAGAGAGAAATAGAGGGAGAAAGAGAGAGAGAAAGCGAGAGAGAAGGAGATAAAGAGACGTAGAAAAATAAGAAGAAAAAAAGAAAAAGAAAGTGAGATTAAGAAAGGAGGAGAGGAGGAGTGACAGAGTGAGAGATAAGCATAAAGACGGAGAAAGGAAGAAAGGAAGAAAGAAAGTGATTGATTGTGAAGAAATAGAAAGAAAAGAAGAAAAAGAGTAAGAGAAGAGAGAGTGATAAATTGAATGAATGAATAAAGAAAGAAGTGGGATAGAAATGAAGAGAGAGAGAGAGAGAGAGAGAGAGAGAGAGAGAGGAGGGGGATGATCAAGAGTTAGAGAGAGAGAACTTGAGAGAGAACAGGAAGAAGATATAAGAGAGGAGAAAAGTAGGAAGGAAGGAAGGAAGGAAGGAGGAGAAAAAGGAAGAAGGAGAAAGTGAAAGTCGGGAAATAGAGTGAGAATGAAAGGAGAGAGAGGTATGGAGAGAGAGAGAGAGAGAGAGAGAGAATGAAGTCTGAGAGAAAGAGAGAGAGAGAGAAAGAGAGAGAGAGAAGGAGAGAGAGAAAGGAAGAGAAAGAGATGATAAAGTGGGAATGAGAGAATCAGAGAGAGTAAATGAGGAAGATGTGAGGGAAGAAAGGAAGAAGAGAAGAAAGGAAAAAAAAAAGAGAAAAGTGAAGGAAGAAGAAATTGAGAGTCAAGGAAGAAAAGGAGAATGAAACTCGAGAAAGAGAGTGAGAGAGAGCGAGAGAGAGAGAGAGACTGAAGGAAGACTGAGAGAAATTGAGAAAGAGTGTGTGTGTGTGTGTGTGTGTGAGAGAGAGAGAGAGAGAGAGAGAGAGAGAGAGAGAGAGAGAGAGATGATAAATGGAGCAAGAGAGAATCTAAGAAAGTGAATGAAGATGTGAGGAAGAAAGAAAGGAAGAAAGTAAAGAAAGAAGACAAAAATGAAGTAGAAATTAAGAATCAAGGAAAAGATGGAGATTGAAAGTGGAGAAAGAGGTATAGGGAGAGCGAATGAAGGAATATATATATATATATATATATATAGAGAGAGAGAGAGAGAGAGTGAGAGAGATTAGAGGATGGCTTAACAAATGAAGAACAGAAGGAGCACTTGATTTGTTATTCCTTTTTAAACTCTTTCAGGAGAATTGATGTCGTCTCTTCCCCACAAAAATTTTTCAACACATTGTTCAGAAAAAGAACAACGGCACTCCATTGTCGAGAAAATGAAAAGAAAGGATATTTTTCTGCATGTTGACTTTTTTTTGTCAAGTGTGAGGAGATGGATTCCCCGGCGACAAATTTCGTCCGATATTCATTCAATTGAATTTCAATCGGTCTTCCAATCTATTAAGAAATTCCCTTTCTTTTCTCAAACTCCTCTACTCCCCATCTTCACACCCTCAATCGACTGTAATAAACAGCGTTGGTGCTTTCCGCTTTTAAAACAGCGCCCCCTTTTTCTTTAACGCTTCCCTGTCCACAAAGGTTTTTTTTTTACCCCCAAAGATTTATTCTCTTCTCTCTTTCTTTCCCTCCTTAACACAGACATTTACACACAGCCACACTCGCTTACACATCCCCCTCTATACAAGTTCTTTCCTCTTCCTTCTTCTCCAGGTCTGTTGAAGAAGCTTGACTATTTGCCACCCGTCCTTTTTCTTTTTTTCTTTTCTTTTTTTGCCTCTCCCTACCCAGTTGACTAGACACGGAACAACGGGGCTCATTGTGAAAGGACTTGTAAAAATATCGCCTCATTAGTCAAGAATACGCCACTGTTTATTGCCTTTCTCCACCTCCAACTTTCGGAGGCACGTGTGCGCGCATGCGTATATGTACATGGATTTGTGTGCGAGAGCGAATGAGCCAGTGGGCGTTTTCAGTCGCCAGATGGCCGAGGAGGAAACTTTTTGCGATGACAGCCAAACGAAAAAAAAAAAAAAAAAACCAACAACAACAACAACAAAAAAAAAAAAAAAAAACTATTACATATTCATTACTGCACTTCCTAGTTCAGCAGGGTTGTTGCTCTGCGGTCACCGAAATTATCTACCGACAAATAATAAGAATAAGTAAAATGTCCATGAGCTGGTACAATTTTTTCTACTAGCAAAAAAACAAAACCCCCCCCCAAAAAAAAACAAAAAAAAAAACAAAAAAAACAAAAACAAAACATCAATGAAAAAAAAAATCGTAAACGAATAATACAATCTAGCGTTGACTTTGATGATTCATAAAAAGCTGATAATCATATTTTGTCTATTGTATTGAGGGCAAATGGAATGATTAGCAGGGTAATTAGAAATTTTATTTCAAGGGTGCCAAATGTTATTTCATATATATATATATATATATATATATATATATATATATATATATATATATATATATATATGTATTGACAGCAAGTACACAAGACACCTGAGAGCAATATTGAACGAGTCAGGGAGGCAGCACTTCACAAAGCAGTACCTGTACGGCCACCTACCACACATCACGAAAACTATCCAAATTAGACGAACCAGACATGTGGGACACTGCTGGAGAAGTAAGGACGAACTCACATAGACGAGCAGGGCAGGACGACCAGCTAGAACCTACACACAGCAACTCTGTGCCGATACGGGATGTAGCTCTGAGGACCTGCCGGAAGCAATGGACGATAGACAAGGGTGGCGAGAGTGGGTCAGGGATATCCGTGCTGAGGGCGCAACATGATGATGATGATGATGATGATGACGATATATATATATATATATATATATATATATATATATATATAAAACCTAGAAAGAACTCATATAGAACATTGAAATAAAATCTGGGTTCCACTGTCGAGACATGGAAATTGGAGTCCAATATTGAGATTGGAGGGCATACAAAAAAGAATGACCCCCTAAAAATATAGTCATTGGAAGAGATTAGAGAAATTAGGATTAATTACTTTACTTGATAGCTCAGTCGGGTGGAGCTACAGAATACTGCGACTGCATCTCTGCAGAGGGGTAAGACTCCCCTAACGAGTGGCTGGTAACCCAGTCGGCTAGGGCTGTGGAATACACCGACTGCATCTCTTCAGAGGAGTAAGACTCATCCAACGATTCTCCTGGAGATGACACTAAACAATCTGATGGTGAGGCTCCAGTGATGGAGCTGGGGAGAATATTGCTCCCAGGTCCACTCTGGCCCGGAGTAGTAGCATCTGATAGGGTCCTATCTATGGGTCTAATAGAACTGCTTTACATTTAAACAGTACTTACACTAAACTGAATTGTTTGAAATAGAATAGTTTTTATATCTAACTGTGTTTAAACAAAAAAATTGTACTCATGCTAAACTGATTTGTTTGAAATAGAAATGTTTAAGTATAAAAATGAATTCGGCACTAAATAACCTGCAATGGTTGATATGCCATAAAAACCAACCAACCAACCAACCAACCAAAACTACTTTACTAGAACGAAGAATGAGAGTTGATCTAATTGATTTTTTTCAAAATAATCAATGGAATTTCTAATTAATAGCAGATATTTTTTCAGCATTTTTCCATAAAATGGAAATTTACTACCGAGACAGATTTCAAAAACTAAGTCTACAAATCAATTTAATTGTTTTGGTAATAGAGAAAAATATCTTTTAAAACAAATTGGTTATTCAGATCAAAATCAGCTATGTAAAAAAAAAAAAAAGAAAAAAGAAAAAAAGCGATTAAATTGGATGATTCCAGAAAAAAATGGCAAGAAAAAGGATTTAAGAGGGCATTTTTGAGAATTATCGGATCAATCATTTAAGAGAATATGACCTATCTATAGATATTGCATTGATAGTGCCTCAGTTCAGTGCAAACATTTAAAAAAACATGTTGATGTAAAAACATAGTAAAAAGCGGAGATGCCCAAGGATGCATAACAAATAAATAAACAAACAAACAATAATAATAATAATAACCTACTAGGATACTGAGAAGAGTCCTGGTGTTCTGGTAGACCACAGAATAAAATCTACAGAAAGCGAAAAGAGAGATAAATATCTAGACCTTGCTAGCGAACAAAAAAACAAAAAAAAAACCCCAAAAAACAAAAAACTATGGAACATAAAGGTGACGGGGATACTAGTTGTAATTGGTACACTTAGATTGGTAAAGAGACTGGCAGACTAGGAAATAAGAGGAAAAGTGGAGACAATCCTGACTATGGCATAATTAAGATCGGTCAGAATACTCAGACGAGTCCTGGATACTTTAGAAGACTTGCTATCACTCAAACTCCAGTGAAAAACCATCAGCTAAAACTGGCGTTAAAAACTCTTAAGAGTAAAATAATAATAATAATAATAATAATAATAATAATAATAATAATAATAATAATAAACAAAAAAAGAAAAAAAGAGAACTTGCAAATTGTTGACTTTGCTACCCCGGCTGACCACAGAATAAAACTGAAAGAATGTGAAAAGAAGGATAAGTACCTCGACCTTGATAGGGAATTGAAAAAACTATGGAACATGCAGGTGACAATTATACCAATTGAAATTGGTACGTTTGGAACAGTAACTAAAGGATTACTAAAGGGACTGGAGGACTTGGAAGTTGGCGGACGTGTGGAGACCATCCAAACTACTACATTCTTGAGAACGGCCAGATTACTGAGAAGAGTCCAGGAGACTTTGAGGAGACTTGCTGTCACTCAAACTCCAGTGAAAGACCATCAGCTAACGCTGATGTGAAAAACTCTAATAAGCAAATAATAATAACAATAATAATAATAATAATAATAATAATAATTAACAAAAAAAAGAAAATCTGAAAAATTGTCGACTTTGCTGTCCCACCTGACCACAGAATTGAACTGAAAGAATGTGAAAAGAAAGATAAGTACCTCGACCTTGCTAGAGAATTGAAATAACTATAGAACATGAAGGTGACAATTATACCAATTGTGACTGGTGCTTTTGGCACGGTAACTAAAGGATTATTAAAGGGCTTGGAGGATTTGGAAGTTGGCGGCCGAGTGGAAACCATCCAAACAACAGCATTATTGAAGACGGCTAAAATACGGAGAAGAGTCCAGGAGATTTGAGGAGACTTGCTGTCACTCAAACTCCAGTGAAAGACCATCAGCTAATGCTGATGTGAAAAATTCTAATGAGTAAATAATAATAATAATATTGATAATAATCGAGACCATTCAAACTACAACATTGATAAGGTCGGCCAGAATACTGAGAAGAGTCCAGGAGACGTGAAGAGAATTACTGTCACTCAGACCGTGAAAGACAATCAGCTAGCGTTGATGCAAGACGCTAGCAATAATAATAATAATTAAAACGTATTGGAAACATGAAACCATGGTCAGAAACACTGAAAAAGTTGTTTGACATATACGGTAATACCCATAAGTATTTGAACAAACAGACAATTTGCATCTAATCGCTTGGTTTTTGAGAATTACAATCCTTGATTGGTTTTAATGGCATGTTAACCCGTCTAGGGTTAATTCATATCGAGAGGTTAAGGAATTGTATTTATTGCACGTTCAGTTTGGTTTTATTTGATTTGATTGCATATAAACCATTATTGGTTATTTAAGGGCCAAATCCTGTTTTTACACACACACACACACACACACACGCACACACACACACACACATATATATATATAAATATGATTTGTAACCACATTTTGTTGATTGCTTTTTAAAATTACCCTGAGCTTTTTTTACGTACAGTTAAATGGTTTCAAGCATTTCTATCTAACACGAATAATTCTATTTACTATGAATCATTTGTTAGCACACGTTTAAATAGATATACATATGATTTGTAAGTGAATAGTTTGTTGGTAATTTCATTCTTAAATGAGTTACAACTAATTCGTTTGCACACTAGTATTGCTTCTGTCTTTACAGATAAATGGTTTCAATTATTGCTATCTAACACTATTAATTCTATTCAGTAATAATCATTTGTTTGCATATAGTGAAGTAATGGTTACTGGTATTGCTATTTAATACTTGTTATTCTATTCAACATTACTCATTCGTCCCCTCCTAAACGCGTGTCCTGGATATGACACTAAACAATCTGATGGTGAGGTTCCAGCAGTGCTGGAGCTTCGGGGAATGCGGAGTACCCCTTTATTGCCATTGCTCCCAGGTACACTCTGGCCTGGAGGGGTAGCACCTGATAAGGCCCTATCTATGGGTTCAATAGAACTAACAGCATACTTATGCTAAACTGAATCGTTTAAATAAACTGAATAGCTTGAAATAGAAATATTTTTGACAATTAAACTGTACTTACATTTAAACTGCGTGCTTATTCTTAAATGAAATATTTGAAATAGAACTGTTTTTCGACATTAAAACTGTATTTACGCTTAACTGAATTGTTACATATAACTGCTTGAATAGTTTGAAATAGAAATGTTTTTGACAATTAAACTGTGTACTTATGCTAAACTGAATTGTTTTAAAAAGAACAGATTATTTACATAAAAATGGATTTGGCGTTAAATAACCCACAAAGGTTGATATGCCATAAAACCAAACCAACCAACCAACCAAATTACTCATTCGTTCGCTCACTAACAATTCAATTAAAAAATCAGTCATTTGTTTACTCACAGTTAAAGGATCAAGCAGGTCTATTTTTAACAATTCAATTTAACGTGTTATGTGTTTAGGCGCAGTGTAAATGTCAAACAGTTCTATTTGACCCATAGATAGGAGCCTATCAGGTGCTACCACTCCGGGCCAAAGTGGACCGGGGAGTGATTGAAATGACGGGGTACTCCGTTTCCCCAAAGCTCCAGTGTTAATGGAGCCCCACCATCAGATTTTTTAGTGTCATATCCTGGACACTTGTTGGGGCAGAGAATTTTGCTGACAGTGTTTGTAATAAATACCCGTAAGTATTTGAACAAACAGACAATTAGCATCTAAATGATTAGTTTTTGAGACTTACAATGATTGACTGATTTTAACGGCGTGTCAACCCATCGAGTGTTATTTCCTGCAGAGAAGTTAGGGAATTGTGTTCATTGTACGTTCATAAGTACATTTTTGCATTGTATTTTTAGGAGTTTATTTTGTTTTGACTAACGGTCTCCTACAATATTTATGATCTTTAAACAAATTAATTTGACCGACAGATGGGATCCAAACAGGTGTTACAACTCCTTGTTAGAGAGGAACTTGGAGTAATGACAACGAACTGGTACTCCGCACTCCCAAGGTCACCTGAACTGGACATTCATAATTAAGAAACCCCTTATTGTGTTTTTGAGAATTAAAAATAAGAACATTGTTTGTCATATCATAGTATCGGTCATATTAGAACAGATACATATTGTATCTGTAAATATTAGAACAGATATTGTATCTGTAAATATTAGAACAGATACATATTGATTCGTAGTGGTGTATTTATTTATGGGCGATACTGTAAATAAATAAATAGAAAGAACAAATTGGTAGGGGTGTAGTTATTAATAGGCAATACTGTTAATAGATAAATAAATTGATAGACACCAATTGGTTGGGGTGTATATGTTTATGGGCAATCTTGTAAATAAATAGATCATTATCATCATGTCGCGCTGGTAGCACGGATATCCCTGACCCTCTCTCGCCAGTCCTCCCTATCGTTCATCGCCCTAGGCAGGTCTTCAGGACAAACTACCGTATCCTCACATAGCTGCTGAATGTATGTTTGTGCTGGTCGTCCTGCTTTTGCACGGCCATGTGTGGGGGTCCATAAGAGTACATCTCTTATGAGTTCGTCCCTGCTCCTCCAGCAGTGTCCTGCATGTCTGGTTTGTCTAACTTGAATAGTTTTCGTGATATGAGGCAGGTGGTCGTACAGTTGGTGTCTTGTGGGGTGTTGCCACCAGGACTTGTTCAAGAGTGCTCGCAGCATTCTTGTGTAATTGCCGTCTAGCTTCTTCTCCAGCCGTTTTGTTAGAGTCCATGTACTGCACCCATATAGCAGTATCGATGTGACCGCTGCCTGGAAGAAACTGCGTTTCATTTTATCAGTCAGGTCTGATTTCCATATAATCGATAGCCTATTGATAGCTGTCCATACTTTCGTTAATCTCGTGTCGATGTCCTTTTCGGTTGATGCGACGCTGCTTCCTAGGTAAGTGAATTTGTCTACTAGTTTAAGAGGGGTTCCGTCTTGAGTGGAGATGTCCCCTGTTTGATTATAGCACATATATTCCGTTTTGTGTGCATTAACATAGAGGCCTATGCTTACGGCTGCTCGTTCCAAACTATGCAGTAGTGTTTCGGCTTGGTCGGGTGTATTTGCCAGTATCGCTATGTCATCGGCGTAGTCGGCATCGGTAATTGTATTTGCGGGGTACCTTCTGCTTCTTTTCTTCGTCAGCTCGAAACCATTTTCTGATTTTGTTAATCGATGTTCTAAATAGATATATAGACACTAATTAGTAGGGATGTAAATATTTATGGGCAATATTGTATATAGATAAATTGGGACTAACTAATTGGTTGAGGTGTACTTATTAATGGATGATACGATAAATAGATAAATAGACACTAACTGGCAGTGGTGTACTTATATATGTGCGATGCTATAGATAGATAGATATTAATTGGATTATGTGTAAGAATTTATAGGTGATACTCAAATTAGATGACTATATGGATGGATAGGCACTAATTGAATTGGGTATAATTATGGGTGATACTGTAAATAGATAAATAGATGGTTGCATAGGCACTAATATGTTAGGGTATAATTATGGGTGATACTGTAAATAGATAAATAGATGGTTGGATAGGCACTAATAGGTTAGGGTATAATTATGGGTGATACTGTAAATAGATGAATAGATGGTTGGATAGGCACTAGTTGATTAGGGTATAATTATGGGTGATACTGTAAAAAGATAAATAGATGGATGGATAGGCACTATTTTCTAAGGATATAATTATGGGTAATAATGAAAATAGATGAATAAATTAATGGATAGGCACTAATAGGTTAGGGTATAATTATGGGTGACACTATAAATAGATGAATAGATGGTTGGATAGGCACTAGTTGATTAGGGTATAATTATGGGTGATACTGTAAAAAGATAAATAGATGGATGGATAGGCACTATTTTCTAAGGATATAATTATGGGTAATAATGAAAATAGATGAATAAATTGATGGATAGGCACTAAAAGGTTTGGGTATAATTATGGGTGATACTGTAAATAAATAAATAGATGGTTGGATAGGCACTAATAGGTTAGGGTATAATTATGGGTGATACTGTAAATAGATGAATAGATGGTTGGATAGGCACTAGTTGATTAGGGTATAATTATGGGTGATACTGTAAAAAGATAAATAGATGGATGGATAGGAACTAATAGGTTAGGGTATAATTATGGGTGATACTGTAAATAGATAAATAAATGGATGGATAGGAACTAATAGGTTAGTGTATAATTATGGGTGATACTGTAAATAGAAAAATAGATGGATGGATAGTCCCAAATAGGTTAGGGTATAATTATGGGTGATACTATAAAAAGATAAATAGATGGATGGTTAGGCACAAATAGGTTAGGGTATAATTATGGGTGATACTGTAAATAGATAAATAGATGGATGGATAGGCACTAATTGATTAGGGTATAATTTTGGGTGATACTGTAAATAGATAAATAGATTGTTGGATAAGCACTAATAGGTTAGGGTATAATTATGGGTGATACTGTAAATAGATGAATAGATGGATGTATAGGCACTAATAGGTTAGTGTAAAATTATGGGTGATACTGTAAATTGATAAATAGATGGATAATAGGCATTAATAGGTTAGGGTATAACTATGGGTGATACTGTAAATAGATAAATAGATGGAGGGATACGCACTATTTGCTTAGGGTATGATTATGGGTAATACTGTAAAAAGATGAATAAATGGATTGATAGGCACTAATAGGTTAGGGTATAATTATGGATGATACTGTAAATAGATAAATAGATAGATAAATAGGAACTTATATGTTTTGGGTATACTTATGGTTGACTCTGTAAATAGATAAATAGATGGATGGATAGGCACAAATAGGTTAGGGTATAATTATGGGTGATACTGTAAATAGATAAATAGATGGATGGATAGGCACTAATAGGTTAGGGTATAATTATGGGCATTACTGTAAGGAGATGAACAGAGGGATGGCTAGGCACTTATAGGTTAGGGTATAATTATGGGTGATACTGTAAATAGATGCATAGATGGAAAGAGAGGAACTAATAGGTTAGGGTATGATTATGGGTGATACTGTAAATAGATAAATAGATTGATGGATAGTTACAAATAGGTTAGGGTATAATTATGGGTGATACTGTGAATAGATAAATAGATGGATGGATAGGCACTTATAGGTTAGGTTATAATTATGGGCATTACTGTAAATAGATGAACAGATGGATTGCTAGGCACTTATAGGTTAGGGTATAATTATGGGTGATACTGTAAATAGATGCATAGATGGAAAGAGAGGCACTAACCGGTTAGGGTATAATTATGGGTGATACTATAAATAGATAAATAGATGGATGGATAATCACAAATAAGTTAGGGTATAATTATCAGTGATACTGTAAATAGATAAATAGATGGATGGATAGACATTAATAGGTTAGAGTATAATTATGGGTGATACTGTAAATAGATGAATAGGTGGATGGATAGGCATTATTTGGTTAGAGTATAATTATGCGTGATACTGTAAATTGATGAATAGATGTATGGAGAGGCACTAAGTAATTAGGGTATAATTTTGGTTGATACTGTAAATAGATAAATAGATGGATGGATAGGCACTAATAGGTTAGGGTATAATTATGTGTGATACGGTGAATAGATAAATAGATTGATGGATAGGCACTAATAGGTTAAGGTATAATCATGGGTGATACTATAAATAGATAAATAGATGGATGGATAGGCACTAATAGATTAGGGTATAATTATGGGTGTTAATGCAAATAGATAAATAAATGGTTGGAAAGGCACTAATAGGTTAGGGTATAATTATGGGTGATACTGTAAAAAGATAAATAGATGGATGGATAGGCAAAAATATTTTATGGTAAAATTATGGGTGATACTGTAAAAAGAAGAATAGATGGATGTATAGGCACTCATGGGTTAGGGTGTAATTATGGCTGATACTGTAAATAGATAAATAGATGGATAATAGGCATTAATAGGTCAGGGTATAATTATGGGTGAAACTGTAAATAGATAAATAGATGGTTGGATAGGCACTAATAGGTTAGGGTATAATTATGGTCGATACTGTAAATAAATGAATAGATGGTTGGATAGGCACTAGTTGATTAGGATATAATTATGGCTGATACTGTAAAAAGATAAATAGATGGATGGATAGGCACTATTTGCTAAGGATATAATTATGGGTAATAATGAAAATAGATGAATAAATTGATGGATAGGCACGAAGAGGTTAGGGTATAATTATGGGTGACACTGTAAATAGATGAATAGATGGATAGATAGGCACTAATAGTTTTGGGTATAATTATGGGTGATACTGTAAATAGAAAAATAGATGGATGGATAGTCACAAATAGGTTAGGGTATAATTATGGGTATACTGTAAATACATAAATAGATGGACGGATAGGCACTAATTGATTAGGGTATAATTATGGGTGATACTGTAAAAAGATAAATAGATGGATGCATAGGAACTAATAGGTTAGTGTATAATTATGGGTGATACTGTAAATAGATAAATAGATGGATAGATAGGGACTAATAGGTTAGTGTATAATTATGGGTGATACTGTAAATAGATGAATAGATGGATAGATAGGAACGAATAGGTTAGGGTATAATTATGGGTGATACTATAAAAAGATAAATAGATGGATGGTTAGGCACAAATAAGTTAGGGTATAATGATGGGTGATACTGTAAATAGATAAATAGATGGATGGATAGGCACTAATTGATTAGGGTACAATTTTGGGTGATACTGTAAATAGATAAATAGATTGTGGGATAAGCACTAATAGGTTAGGGTATAATTATGGGTTATACTGTAAATAGATGAATAGATGGATGTATAGGCACTAATAGGTTAGTGTAAAATTATGGGTGATACTGTAAATTGATAAATAGATGGATAATAGGCATTAATAGGTTAGGGTATAACTATGGGTGATACTGTAAATAGATAAATAGATGGAGGGATACGCACTATTTGCTTAGGGTATAATTATGGGTAATACGGTAAATAGATAAATATATGGATGGATAGGCACTTTTTGGTTTAGGGTATATTTATGGGCATTACTGTAAATAGATGAACAGATGGATGGCTAGGCACTAATAGGTTAGGGTGTAATTATGGGTGATACTGTAAATAGATAAATAGATGGATGGACAGGCACTATTTGATTAGGGTATAATTATGGGTGATACTGTAATAGATGAATTGATTGATTGATGGGTACTAATTGATTAGGGTATAATTATAGGTGATACTATAAATAGATAAATAGATGGATGGATAGGCACTAATAGATTAGGGTATAATTATGGGTGCTAATGTAAATAGATAAATAGATGGTTGGAAAGGCACTAATAGGTTAGGGTATAATTATGGGTGATACTGTAAATGGATGCATAGATGGGTAGATAGGCACTATTTGATTCGGGTATAATTATGGGTGATACTGTAAATAGATGAATTGATTGATTGATGGGCACTAATTGATTAGGGTATAGTTATGGGTGATAAATAGATGAAATCTATTGATTGATGGGCAGTATTTGATAACGGTATAATTATGGGTGATACTTAAATAGATAAATTAACAGATAGATCCACACTAATTGGTTGGGGTGTTCTTATTAGATGTCAAAACTATAAATGAGCCAGTCTCCATTTCCTTCTTACACATAAGATACAACAGGATTTTTATTCACCTTTTGATATTTTGTCTCTTGTTCAGAAAAATATACACATCGACTTTTATAACATATATGAAGGTCGTTCAAAATGTTCTTAGCCTCACCCAGATTTTAGATTTTAGAATTGTATGGTCGTTAGTTGCACAGAAATTAAGACAAAAAACTGATATAGTTTTTCTAGTTTTACGAGAAATGTTCTTGTTGCCGCAACAAAAATGTTCAGGTATTGGTCTTCTTTTTCCGTGAGGTTTAGAACTTTTTTTAGCTACCCCTTAGAGAAGCAGGGACGAACTCATAAGAGATGTACTCTTATGGACCCCCACACATGGCCATGAAAAGCAGGACGACCAGCACGAACATACATTCAGCAGCTATGTGAGGATACCGGATGCTGTCCTGAAGACCTACATAGGGCGATGAACGATAGGGAGGAGTGGCGAGAGAGGGTCAGGGATATCCGTGCTACCAGCGCGATATGATGATGATGATGATGATATAAAACAAGGAAAATAGTCTGTCGAAAAGAAAAAAAAAAGGAAAAATGAATGACTTTAAAAGTTCAAACCCAAATACCAGGAATTCTTCGCACGAGTAGATAGATAAATAAACTGATAGGTTTAAAGGTATCTTTGTTTAATGACATATCAACCTTCCAGGGTTATGTAATACCAAAGCCATCCTTAGAAAGAATATTAGTAGTGCTATTCAACTCATAGCTGCGGAATAAGATGGTTCATGCCTTTCTCAAAGGTGTTTTCCGAAAGGGAATATAACGCAACTCGAGTTCAAACTCGTTTAACTCGAGCCTGCCGTTTTGCATAGATAGAGAGAATTTCCATACAAGAAAGCCGATATGTTGTGAACTAAAAATAACAAGTAAAATAGTCGGTCTAAAAAATATTAATTTAAAAGAAAATATATTATAGGTTGTATAAGTTGTAGAAGCAAAAAACTATTTTTACACTTGAAACAAGATATGCCAATTTGATAGGTTGGTTGGTTGGTTGGTTTCTTGGGGTTTATGGCATATCAACCTTTGTAGGTTATTTAACGCCAAATCCATTTTTATGTACATAATCTGTTCTTTTTAAAACAATTCAGTTTAGCATAGGTACACAGTTTAATTGTCAAAAACATTTCTATTTCAAACTATTCAAGCAGTTATATATAACAGTTCAGTTAAGTGTAAATACAGTTTTAATGTTGAAAAACAGTTCTATTTCAAATAATTCATTTAAGCATAAGCACGCAGTTTAAATGTAAGTATGGTTTAATTGTCAGAAACATTTTTATTTCAAACTATTCAGTTTATTCAAACAATTCAGTTTAGCATTAGTATGCTGTTAGTTCTATTGAACCCATAGATAGGGCCTTATCAGGTGCTACCACGCCGGGCCAGAGTGGTCCTGGGAGCAATGGCAATAAAGGGGTACTCCGCATTCTCCAAATCTCTAACACTGCTGGAACCTCACCATCAGATTGTTTAGTATCATATCCAGGACACTCATTTGGGGGGGGTCTTACCCCTCTGCAGAGGTGCAGTCAGTGTATTCTACAACCCCAGCCGACTGGGTAATGTCAATTTGAAAATGTATTCTTGCAAAAAAGGACCCTGAGAAAATTTTAAAGCCTCCCCTTTCTCGGGAGAGCCTGCTTTTTCTTCTATATTTTCCTTAGTTCACAACATTTCAGCTGTGTAACTTCCGCTCTTCTACTATATATATATATATATATATATATATATATATATATATATATGAAAAATATATAAAAAATTACACAAGTATGAAAAACCTAGACATACGGAGAATATAATTCTTTATTTATGATAATATGCCCTCGTTTCGGTTTTTTGTTTAACTATCTTCAAGTTTATTAATTGCAGATGTTTTAATGGTCAATCCGAAAATATTTTCAAATGAAAAAAAAAACAAACAAATAGACAAACAAAAAAAACAACAAAAAAAGACAGAAAGAAAAGGAAACGAAAAACACTTTGTAAAATTCTTAGTATTCTATTATTGATAATAGAGTTACATAATAGAATGGTGAGATTTATTATTATTGACGTTTAGTGTAGGATTCAAATTAAGTCGTGAATCGCTAAACGCGTGGGAAAACACAGCAGTATGATTGACAGCTATTGAACTCAAGGTTAATCCGAGACATCGGCTCTCATTGCAATAGTTTCAATCAGGTAACCTAAATGGTTTTAGAGTAAGAAATCAGTTAGTGAGAGACGCTCGGCACGAGTGAATGAAATCTTCCATTTATACTCTTATCATTAACTTCCCGTTTAGTCAACGGCTGATAGAAAAAGGAAAAGACACCCAGAAATGAAAATAATATGTGCACATGAAAATATGGTCACATTGCTATTCATCATTTCAATTGAGAAGAATTGAGAACAACGGGAAATGATGATAGAAGATGGCAGCAAAGGCGCCTGAAGAGTGATGTGAAGTGCAGCGAATTGGAGCCAGGAGATGGGAGTTTCCCAATCGTAGAGTAAGGGTTATATATAAAATAACGCAATATATATATATATATATATATATATATATATATATATATATATATATATATATATGTATGTATGCATGTAGCATATCGTTTGAATAAATACATAGCTATAAGTTTTTATTTCAAATTATAGTAACGTTACGTGCTACGTTCGAAAATTTAAACAGAATAATAATTCCTTTTGAAGATTTAAATTCTTTTAAAATATTCATAAGAGTTATGTATTAGATCTTTTTGCAAAAGTAACGACTATGCAATGAGTTTATTTTTCTATATTACACAAAATGACGTCTATGTGATTCCTTGTACAGGTTACAATAAAAATTTAAGAGGGAAGATTACAATATTGATAAAAAAAAAGGATTTATGAACACAGAGATGTCAAAATTAGTGAAGACTGAAGTGGAGTTTAGCAACTTTTAATTCCAAGTTTTCCCTCTTGAGCGGTGATCATACCAAGGTTAAAGAGCGTACTCTGCCCTATATATATATATATATACCTCTATAGTCATCCACAGACAGATCTGTTTTGTTCTATCAGAACTCATCAGTGTGGCTAGACAGTAGCTACCTATAGCTGGGAACGAAACCCGGTTTGACTCAAACGCCGAGGCGAAGCCTCTAACCATTCAGCCACGAGCAGCCATTAGCTGCAAAGTAAATTTTAAACGGTTATGAATCACAATTACTATTGTTTACATACATCCGTTCAACGGCTGCCGAGACTTCAATTCAAATACGAAGAGGCTTGCAATGAACGCTAATGGTAACACGATTACTTCTTCGCCAGAGAACTCAACCCTATGGGGGTAGGGGAGTATATATCTCTATAGTCATCCACAGACAGATCTGTTTCGTTCTATCAAAACTCATCAGTGTGGCTAGACTGTAGCTACTTATATATATATATATATATATATATATATATATATATATATATATATATATATACAGTGGGGAAAATAAGTATTTCATTCCTTGCTGATTTTCTGAGTTTGCTACCTTAAAAATAGAAACGGTCTATAATTTCATGGTAGGTCCGTCTTGAAAGTGATAGATAGAATATAAAAAAAAATTCTAGAAAATCATATTATAATAACTTTCGAACATTTATTGAAAAAAATAAGTATTTCACCCCATAGCAAAACACAACTTGATGAAGAACCCCTCGCTGACAAGCACAGAAGCTAGATATTTCCTATTGTTGATTACCAAGTTTTTACCGATCTCAGAGGGAATTTTGGTCCACTCATCTTTGCAGATCCACTCCAAATACTTAAAGTTTGTTGGGGGTGTCCTCGTGGTGTAATGGTTAAAGCGATGGACTGCGGAATCGTAGTACGCGAGTTCGTACTCCAGTCGCGCTATTACGTTCACTTTCGGACAAATACCCTTGGGAAAGGTATGAACCTCCTTATCCTCCCAGCTATGGGTTAAATAGTACCACTACTGTTCTTCTCGGAGAATAGCTTTGGAATTAAATAACCTACAAAGGTTGATATGTTAATAAACAAAGAAATCGAAACCTTTAAGTTTGTAGGTTGTCGTTGGGCAACTCGAATCTTCCGCTCCTTTCACAGATTCTCTAAAGGATTAAGGTCCAGAGTCTGATTAGGTCACTTCATTACCTTAATGTGCCTCTTCTTAAGCCACTCCTTTGTTGCCTTAGCCGTATGCTTTGGGTCATTGTCATGTTGGAACACCCATCCACGATCTATCTTCAGTGTTCTGGCTGAGGCAAGGAGGTTTTCTCACAAGATTTCCTTGTACTTAGCCCTGTCCACCTATCCCTTGACCCAGTGTAGTCGTTTCTGCCCCGTTAGCAGAGAAACAGCTCCTAAGCATAATGCTTCCATAACCATGCTTAATGGTTAGGATGGTGTTCTGGGAATCAAAGACAGCTTTTTTTCCCTCCAAATACGGCAAATCGAATTGATACCAAAAAGCTCAATTTGACCCCAGCACTTTCTTCCAACCCTCCCCTGAATCTCACAGGCGCTTATTTGCTAACTTTAAGCAGGCTTGTTAGGAGACCTTGCGAGTATTACATGATTTCATCCCACTTCGACGTAGTGTGTTACTAATGGTCACCTTAGTGACTGTGGCCCCAGCTGCCATGAGATCATCAACAAGTTCTTGCCACGTAGTTCTGGGTTGTTACTTCACCTTTCTCATCATTTGGTTTACTCCACATTGGGAGATCTTGCGTTGAGCTACAGACCGAGGGAGATTAATAGTCAATTAGTGTTTCTTCCATTTTCTTAGCATCGCATCAACAATTGACTCCTTCACACCTAGCTGCTTGTCCATCGTCTTGTAGCCCCTTCCAGTCTTGCACATTGTTCAGTGAAGGATTCTGTGAACTAGTGTCTTTGATGTGAACAGATTATTTCATACAGGTAATGATGTAAACATATTATTTTATACAGGTAATAATTTGAACGCAGTATTTTATACAGGTAATGATGTGAACACATTATTCAATGAAGGATTCTGTGAACTAGTGTCTTTTATACAGGTAATGACGTGAACACATTACTTTAAACAGGTAATAACGTGAACACATAATTCAATGAAGGATTCTGTGAACTAGTGTCTTTTATACAGGTAATGACGTGAACACATTATTTTATACGGGTAATAATGTGAACAAATTATTCAATGAAGGATTCTGTGAACTAGTGTCTTTTATGCAGGTAATGACGTGAACACATTACTTTAAACAGGTAATAACGTGAACACATTATTCAATGAAGGATTCTGTGATTTTTTATACAGGTAATGATGTGAACACATTATTTTAAACAGGTTATAATGTGAACACCTTGTTCAGTGAAGTATTCTGTAAACTACTGTCTTTTATACAGGTAATGATTACTTGATTATGCATAATAATTGAGTAATAGAACTAGTCTATATGCCTCCCGGTCACATAACCGGTCTGTAGGGCCCGAATCATTGCTGGTTGGTAGGGGGTTAAATATTTATTTTTTCAATAAAAAACAAATCAATGTTCAAAAATTAATTTAATGTGATTTTCATGAATTTGGAAAAAAAAAAAAAAATTCTATCTCTCACTTTCAAGACGAACCTACCTTGAAAATTATTGACCGTTCTTATTTTTATAAGGTAGCAAATTTAGAAAATCAGCTGGGGATTAAATACTTATTTCCCCCATTGCATATAAATTGGCGACCGTAGTTGAGAGCGACATGGAGGCTCCCTTTTAAATAGCTACAACGCCAAAGTGTAAGAAAGGGCACAACTCTTTTCCCTGGATTGCTCCACTTACCCTAGATCCCTACCTTATAATGCTGAGTGTTAAGCAAGACGACATCAAGTGCCATTTTTTGAGTTTTTGGTAGGACTCGACTTGGGATTGAACCCCGGTCTCCCGGAACATTGGTGAACATTCATATATATATATATATATATATATGTGTGTGTGTGTGTGTGTGTGTGTGTGTGTGAATAAAGCCGTACGCCAACCAGTACGGTAAGTCAAAGTGAAGCATTCCAGCTGTCCACCAAGCTAGATTATTACATAAAGCCCTTTTATGGGCGAGCCGGGCACAAAAATACCTTGGTCCCGTCGGCATTGCTCTAAAAGACGGTAGGCAATAAACCTAACCCTGCCAAAGCAGCTAAAATCCTGGGGGGGATGGCCCCCTGAGGCTAAGAGAGCTGTCTGTCTCAGCAACCAGACATGAATGCTGGCTTCCCCGGCATGCATGTCAGGTGGCCTTGATATATATATATATATATCAGTGGCGACTCTAGCCTATTTTTGCTACTCGTGCCCCCCCGCACTCTGTCAACTTCAGTTCCCAACCCGTGGTCCGTGGACCCAAAGTAAGTCATCATAGTTGCTATTGCGTGATTCTCCATTGTATAGCACAGATTGACAAACGTACCTTGCATGGTGTTTTTTTTGTAAACAATCAAGATACTATATAATTTGTTGTCTTGTTAATACAGTAGATAAGATAATTTTTTTTCCTTTCAAAAGTATAGAAGAAAAGAGAAGATGTTCATTACTATGACGAGAAAAATATGTTTATTAGAATAAAGAAACTGATGACAATATACACAGACGCAGCTAGTAGTTTCAATTTCGCTTAAAATAAAGATTATTTGTTGAAAATGTATTCAAATAAACAAATTTTAGTTACAGAATATAATATCTGCGACATTCATTAAAGAAATAGACATCTGTTAGTGAAAAAACGAATTAAAACACGCCGTTTAACCAACATTTACCATAGCAATGATGATGACGTCGGCGACTGCTCTAATCTGCTATCCCCGCCTCTCTCTCTCTCTTACTATCTCTCTGTCTGTCCCTCTCCCTCTTCTCAATATATCTATCAACAGTCACACGCGCTAAAATTTTTGAGCACAGTGTAAGGGTTGCTCTTGCTATTGGCTACAGTCAAAAGCGTATTTCTCTAATATTACTGTTATTATACGGGTCTAGTGCCTGGCACGGATCGGGCGTTCAACTTTATGGCCGATTTTATGGAATGTTCAATGAATCTGACGGTGGCCGGACAAAGACCATCCGTTCAAAACAGCATCGTTGTATTATTCCCAGATATATTTATGAACTTTTGGCTACTTAGTTATCGAAACTTGAATAGATACGTAATTTAATTGAGATCAGACTAAGTATGTTTGCTTGAAATTAATGGATGATTTTTAATCCATTTTGAATAACATTGACCGAGTTATTGGTCGTGCCGGGCACGAGTAGCACTAGTCCCGTCTCCGCCCCTGATAAATGCATATTTCATTGAACAATATAGACATGTTTTGTCTATATATTTTTGTATGTCTTTTCCATTTACCGAATTGATTTTATGATATCCAACAGGAATTGGCTGATGAAACTCCCATAACTAATTGTTACCCTAGTACTTTATGCCCGATCTTGAGCCATCATCAGGGGTGTGTATATTGCATGTGACCTTCTCGAAGCACTCCATACCAGAATAAAACAACCCAAACTCAATAGAATCAATTTCGAATCCAGTACTAATGTACGTAAATGTCTTTAGCTACTGCTGCTACTGATAGAAACGAATAAAACGCTACAACAACACTCCAGTATAAATAATAAACACTTACAAAGTAGTAATGTACATGCAAAGGTAACATCACTTTTGCAATATGCACACCCTTAATGATGGATCCTGATCGGGCATAAAGTACTAGGGTAGCAATTAGTTAGGGGAGTTTCATCAACCAATTCCTGGCGGATACCATAAAATCAATTCGGCAACTGGAAAAGACATATATATATACAAAAATATGTAGACAAAACATGTCTATATTGCTCAATGAAATATATATGTATATATTCCGGAGAGAAAATTGATAGTGCTATGGGTTGAAAATTCGATCCGGAAAACATCGTTCTGATGTAACATGGAATGAGCAGAGAAAGCTATCTGTGTTGCAAATACAGATTTACCAGTTTTAAAAAAACCGTTTCAACAGTAAACGTAGGTTGAGTAGCGGTCGGTGCTATGATCATAACTGATCGTATCCGAAAAGAAAAGAAAAAAAAAACCTAAAAAAAAACAAGACAAAACAAAACAAAAAAGCCCCCCCCCCCCCAAAAAAAAAGCAAAAAAAAAAAGAAAAGAAAAAAGAACAGCAACAAAAAAACAAAAAAACAAAGAAAACAGTGAAATATTTACTACCATTGCCCCTTGCCTACGATCATGTCTCATGTCACATATATATATGTGTGTGTGTGTGTGTGAGCATCTACCTATATTCAGTTTTCATAAATGCTAATGATCACTTTAGTATTTGTAAGTCTATTGCTTACTCAGGCTTGAGGTGTATTTCTCTTAAAATAAACACTATCAAAGGATAGACAACAACTACACGACAAAGAAAGACCGATTGTACCATTGTAGTACTAATATTTTAGATCCCCGTTGTGACTCGCCGTGGTAACAAGTTGACGAGAGCAAGAAAGGCTGTTAAACTACGCTAAGGTTTATTTACTATTTGGAGCAAGCAGCCACCGGGAGAAAGAAAGAGAGTATCGAAACATGAGACGACCGTCAAAGACAAAATTAAGCAACATATCATAGTGAGAAAAAGATGAGCAGACACAAACTTTGAATTATTTCCTGGTTCTAACATGCTTGTCCGCTTGGTCTAACATACCCTTTGGGGTACCCTAGAATTTGGAGTTCGTAAACTTTTTTCTCCTTACATCTTCATGGCTCGTTTCCTACTGACGTCCTCAATTTTCACGTCTCGCCGTCGATTTCCCAAAGGACACCACTTGTCCTCTCTGACCGCAGGCGAGTAACAATACAGGAATACTTAACACTTGTACCCGGTTATGGTTAACGGAATTAGAACAGGCGACCCCCGTGGATTCAAAGGTTCCAGAGTTCAACAAACACCTGTAGAAGGCCGGAGGACATATCGGCCGAAAATAACAATAAAGATGAAGACAATAGTCCGAAAACCCTTTCCTACAGTACAAGCTGGTACTAAATAGTCACCCGTCTAAATACTGAGAAAGGCCATCGTTGCTTAATTTCTCGTAGAGTCTGGTACTTTAAGTCTAAAAACTTAGCGTAGTTTAAATCTGGCTCAAAGCCGCAAGTGTGAGTCACCCAGTGAGGATCGAGCTCAATGTTCAGTAGAAATTTAATGTTCACCCAGTGAGGATCGAGCTCAATGTTCTCTAGAAATTTAACAAGTAGAAATAACAAGCCTAGCTTGTTAATATTACGCTACCATGAATTGCACTCAGTTTTGATCCGTTCGGATTTTTGAGATCGTTCATTTTCGATCTGCAGTGGTAGAGTGTGACATGGAGTCAAGTTTAATGCTAGGGCTCTTTCTGCGTGACAAAAAATGTACAGCTTCGTCGGCATTCTTCTATGTGGTGGTGCCTCTGGCATCAGAGATTGAACCTGACCCTACCCCGTTTTAGTATAATGGAATAAATACAGCCAATCGTGTCTATCCCACTCCCAGTATTAGGCTCTGGTTAACCTGTGGCTTCCAGCCCAAAAGGTCTGCTACTTAAATTAATAATGTTAATAGATGATATATTTTTTACTATGAATATTGCACAATAAAAATGTCCATCGGATAATGACGGATTTGGTTATCTTTTTTTGCGTTCTTCTATGTCATTTTGATCTAAGATTTCTTCCTCTCTATCCTCACTAACCCGCTCACTGATTCTCGCTATATATATATATATATATATATATATATATATATATATCGCCATCTTTTAGTTTTTGTTCTATGTAATGAGGAGAATTATTGATACGACCGGGGTGTTCTGTGTGGGTTTGAGGGGGACAGGTTTTATGAATTATTTCTCGGAATATAACTAAAATTTATTGTCAATCGTCTTCGGCACTAAGCATTGGCCAGTCATCTCTTGGTCAGAAAGCTCCCATCAAAACTTTTGCCTGTCTTACACGGGTGAACAGACCAACCCAAAATCTAAAGTTTTTGCCAATTCTACAGAGAAACAACTTGTTGTAAATTGTGGACTTTACAATAAATTATGCCGTTGTAAAGTCCACAAATGTCAGGTCATAAAGTAAAGTGGTGTCTGTGAGACGAATGGGCGCAGGAAGCAGCACCAATATTAGAACGTGTGTAGGAATGACGTGCAGAGAAAAAGCCATCAAACACTCACATCAAATGAAGGACGTAGTAAAATTTATGTGTGTGTTTGTGTTCGTGTGTGTGTGTGTGTGTGTGTGTGTGTGTGTGTGAGAGAGAGAGAGAGAGAGAGAGAGAGAGAGAGAGGTTGAAGGAGGGAATCTGACAAGATATTGGAGGATCAAAACATAACATTGACACTTAAACGTTTTGCGCATGCGTCGACATAAAACGAACACGAAGATAATAATAATAATAATAATAATAATAATAATAATAATAATAATAATTGAAAAAAAATGCGATGAGTAGATAAAATGCTTTCAGAAAATTATACTTTTTCGAAATTAATGGTTTAAAAAAAAATCAGATGAAATGAAAAAGTTTATAATAAAATTAAGTTATTGATAAAGAAAATAAATTTTAATAAAACGAAATCAAGAGAAATCGACTAGATGCATTTCATGTCTTATTATCTATTGTCTTAATTTTTTTTTGTTTATTTTATTTTAATTTTATTTTCATCTTGTTTTTAGTTTTTTTTTTCTTTCAGCTGAAATGGCCCCTTCTTATATTCAACTTCAATTCTTGGTATATTTGTGTCTGTCTACAAGGAACTGATTGATTTGGCAGGCTCTTTTGGAAGATTTATATCTTAAAGAAATCTATTTATCTTTGCGTCTATTTTAAACACACTCTCACGTCACTGTGCGTATTCACACGCACGTACGCACATGCCGATGAGTGCATGCGCACACAAGCATATATATATACGCAATCACATACATCATAAAAACATGTTTTTCCTACCTGTCCACTAGCACTTGAGAAAACTTCCTTTATCAGCTTCTTTGGAGGAATATGTAAGGTGGGATTAAAAAGTGTCGAGACTGAATCTTGAAATTTAAGAAAATTAGAAATCTTAAAAGAAAAAAAAAATTGTATTTTAAACTTCAAAATTCAAAATTTCAAAGCTTAAAGTTCAAAATATTAAAGTTTCAAAATTAAAAAAATTATGATTATGATTAAAAAAAAAATGAATTGAAAATTTTAAAATTGAATATTTAAAGGAATAAGTGGTCATAGAGAGGGAGTCCCCATGGCGCACTGGTGAAAGTGCTAGACTTGTATAAGATTAAATTATTTATGGCATATAATTGTACATTATTTGTATTTAAAATAGTTTCTTGAAGCTATAATTGTTTACTAAGGATTATCATTAGTTATTTGAAACCATACAACTGTGTGCAAATTATTTGTATTAGATAAGAATACTTGAAACCATACAACTGTGTGCAAATTATTTGTGTTAGATAGAAATACTTGATATCATATAACTGTGTGCAAAAATTCTTAAAAGACAACGCAAAAATGTAAATATAAACTTTCAAAGAAAGCGATTCCTTAATCTTTTGGCATAAAATAACTCTAGATAGGTTGACATGCCGTTAAAGTGACTGACTGAATCAATCAATCATACCTATACGTATGATGGTGGAGATGGTTCATGAGAATAAATTCAATAGATCATAATTTTAAAACAATTATGATCCTATTTACCCAACCCCTCCGCTCGGGCAGGATATGACACTAGGTCAATTTTTTAAGCAGAGTTTAACAGGTTTGAATTCAGAGTTTTCCTTCTCCTAGACCAAGGCTGAAGAACCTAGTCTGTCCTACTATTTACCCATAGCTGGAGGGAGAATAATTGGATTCATACCTTTCCTAAGGGTATTAGTGCTATGTGAAATGCAATCAGTCTCGTTCGGGATTTGAACTCGTGTCGCCGTGTCCATTTCCTACGACGATAAAAAATTATGATAGTCAATAGAAGTGTGACATAGTAACCTTTGACAAGCTGTGATAGTTAGTAGATTTCAAAAACAGGATGCAGCTGTATTTTAAGGTAAACAAAGGATAGCGGAAATGCCTCGTGGATTGCGTAGGCGGAACGCCGGAAGGAGGTAGTATATAGGCGTCCGAAAAATATATATCAACGGAAGTTTTCAACCCCAGGGCAGATTGAGAGAATGGGCACTGAGCAGAAAGCCGAGAGCAGAGACACTTAGACGTCCCACCGCCCTGGGTGCGGACCCAGAAGGGGCCAGAAGACCCCGGGTTGAGAGGTAAAAAATGTACAAGACTCGATAATGTTGAAAGTGAATATGATCCCAGATCGAAGAAGAAATGAAGATGATTAAATGGTTTTTGTCGGCCCTGTGCGTAGGTAGAGCGAAGAAGTAAGGCTAACTGAAGATATCGTATCTCAACATGGTGTTAATATTAGCTATTCCTGACTCTATCTCTCTTCGCACAACCATTTCAACTATTTCATAATAATAAACAAGAGAGATTATATTTTCAAAAATGTATACGCTTAGAAAAAAAAAAATCCTGAAGGTAATTCAATAAAATCGTCCTCAGGTTCGAGGATGGTCTCAAAGAAGGTTTCATAGTGATTGCATTTCAGGTTCAAGTGATTCTTGTTCATGCTGGCCATGGCACCCTTCAATGATTCCTGGATTAGTTTCCGCCCTGACGACATCCCAGACATAGTAGTTCAGGGTTTTCCAATTAGGAGAGCTATGAGGCGACTGATTAGGATGTAAATATAATTGAGAGAATTCTCAGCCAGACACCCCTAGTTCACGTTGGAGCCGATTCCTTCTGTGACACGTACAGCCTTCCCTGAGCTACCCCATTGATTCAAATCTTGATAACCGTGTTTAGCATTTTGATGTAGGCGATGGGGTAACAAAGTAACTGGCTTTGGGGAGAATATCATAGTTTGTCTTATTATTGGGGAGTATGGTAAGTTTTACATGGCGGCGATTCGGACGATATAATGTGGGATTAGATATTATCAATTTTTCCGACACAGGAATGTTTTTGTCGAAGCCAGGTATGATCTCGGATTGTTTGTGATGCCGGTACTGAAGAAGATTCCAACCAAATATTTTTGGGTTCGTAAGAGCAAAAAATCAAAACATAAGATATAATTTTACCCAGACTTAGAACAATGGAAAAACGAGTTGGTTGGAGTTTGAGCAGTCTGATGCGTGGGCGGAGAATCACGTATATATGCAGCCATTTTTGTCGTCCCAGACGGAGACGAAAGAGGAAAATCCAAGAAGACAGACCAATACACTCGCAAAAGGTGCACATCGGCAAAAGACCCAGGTATTTACTTAATCATCTGATTGAATTTTGATCTACTTGCTTTTTCATCTTCGGTGTTAAATTAGAAGCTGCCATATTAATGTATTCGATACGCTAAAATTTGACGCATGCCGTGTGATATTACACTTGGTTTTCTTCCATTTATTATTCGCTAAAGGTTGGTTTGGTTTGACTTGGTTTATTTGTTTAACGGCATATCAACTCTCAATGGGTTATTTAATGCCAAAATTAGATCCATCTGAAAATGTTAGGTGTGGTTTATTCGTTTAAACGCATATCAACTTCTTCTGGGGTTTTCAGTGCCGAAATTAGATTCATTTGAGAATGTTTGGAGTGGTTTATTCGTTTAAAGGCATATCAACTCCTTATGGGTTATTTAATGCCGGAATTAGATTAATTTGAAAATGATTAAAGTGGTTTATTTGTACAACGGCATATCAACTCCTTCAACATCATCATCAAGTCACGCTGCTAGCATGGATGTCTGTGACCCTCACTCGCTACCCATCTCTACCATCCAACGCTCCTCGAGATCTTTCAGGCTACATCCTGTATCAACACAGAGCTGTTGTTGATAGGTTCTACATGGTGTTCCTGCCTTTGCTTGTCCATGTGAAGGGGCCCACAGGAGTATGTTGCTTATGAGTTCATCCTTACTTCTCCAACAGTGTCCCTCGTGTCTGGTTCGTCTAACATGGATGGTTTTCGTGATGGGTAGTAGGTGGCCGTATAGCTGCTGTTTTGTGTTTTTTTTCCCAGGATTTGTTCAATATTGCTCGCAACATTCTTGCGTAATTGTCGTCGAGCATTTTCTCCATACATTTAGTTAGCGTCAATGTAGTGCATCCATATAGCAGTATCGACACGACCGCTGCTTGGAAGAAACTGTGTTTTATTTTATCGGTCAGGTCTGACTTCCATATCGATAGCTGTCCATTCCTTTGCTAGTCGCGTGTTGATGTCTGTCTCAGTTGATGAGACACTGCTTCCTAGGTAGGTGAACTTGTCCACAAGCTTCAGAGGACACCCTTTAGTGTAGAGATGTCGCCTCTTTGATTAAAGTACATGTATTCTGCCTTGTCTGCGTTGACATGGAGGCCTATGCCAGAAGCTGCTCGTTCCAGACAATGTAGCTGGGTTTCGGCTTGGGTGGGTGTATTTGCCAGAAGCGCTATGTCATCGGCGTAGTCCGTGTCCGTAATTGTTTATGCGGGGTATCCTTAGCTTCTTTCCTTTGCCAGCTTGAAACTGTTATATTGCATTAAATCAATAGACGTTCTAAGCACGTATTCTAGGAAGAGGATAAATATGTATGGGTCTCGTTGTAGCACACTTGCGACAATGTCGAAGTAGTCTGTCTGTGCACTCGGAGAAGCGGACTTTTACTTTGGTGGTTTTGTTAATAATCATTTGTTTTATGGAGGCACTCCTAATGTAATGTTTCCTATCGTAGGAAATGGACATGGCAACACAACTTCAAGTCTTGGACAAGTCTGTTTGCATTTCACATTGCGCTAATACCCTTAGGAAAGTTATGAAACCAATCATTCTTTCTTCAGTCATGTGTGGATAGTAGGGCAGATTGAGCTCTTTAACCTTGGTATGGCAACCGGTCTAAAAGAAGGAAAACTTAAAATTCACAGCTGTTAAACTACGCTTAAGATGACCTTGTGTGGTTTTTTGTTCATGTGGAAGGTTTGGGTAAATATATATAAACAAATATTTATTTGCACAGTTTTATGGTATTAACTGTTCCTGTTGCCTACAGTTCAATGGTTTTTATTATTCCGAAATGCCATTTATAATTCGATTAAATAACAATCATTTGTTTGCGCCAAATTATATGGTTTTTAGTATTCTTATCTAATACCAATAATTTTCATACAATTATATGGTGTCAAGTATTCCCTTCTAATACTACTAATTTTCATACAATTATATGGTTTCAAATATTCCCTTTTAATACTAATAATTTTCATACAATTATATGGTTTCAAGTATTCCCTTTTAATACTAATAATTTTCATACAATTATATGGTTTCAAGTATTCCCTTTTAATACTAATAATTTTCACACAATTATATTGTTTCAAGTATTCCCTTTTAATCTGAATAATTTTCATACTATCATATTGTTACAAGTATAGACTTGTAGTTTATAATAATAATTTGTTTCACACAGTTATATGGCATTAATTAACAGAATGTAATTTAAGTAACACTTAATATAATTTTTTCCCAGTTATATGGTATCAAGTATTTCCATCCAATATAAATAATTAGAAAACAGGTCTATTTGACCTATGGATAAAACACTAACTGCTACAACCACTCTTAACCAGAGTGGACTTGGGAGTAATGGCAAGGAAATGGTACTCCACACTCCCCAGATCACCAGAACTTGTGCTTCACCACTGGGTGCAGTTTAGTGTCATACCCATGACACTCTCCTTTTGTGAGGGGGCATTACCCCCATGCAGAAGATGCTGTCAGCATATTCTTAGCCTCGCCCATAGAGTCGTCAGTAAAAGTGTATTTTCAAATAATTGTCTCACTCTCTATTTACATGTACATGGGTGTGTATATGGCTGATTGATTTTAACGGTATATCAAACCGTCTAGGGTTATTTTATGCCTAGAGATTCGGAAATCTTGTTCTTATTTACACTTTTTGAAATTGTTTCTTAAGATCTTTTTCTTGCACACTGTCCTATCAAATACCAACTATTTTTAAACATATCTATTTGACCCAAAGATGGAACTCTTACAGATCAGAATGAACCTGGGAACAATGACAATGAAGTGGTACCTGACACACCCAAAAGCTTAGACCTCATAGGAGGCGCCCGTTGTGTAATGGTTCTCGTCGTAGGAAATGGACACGCCGACACGATTTCAGATCCTGGACGAGACTGACTGCATTTTCACATAGCACTAATACCCTTGAGAAAGGTATGAATCCAATTATTCTACCTCCAGCTATGGGTAAATAGAAGGGCAGACTAGGTTCTTCAGCCTTGGTGAAGCAACTAGTCTAGGAGAAGGAAAACTCTGAATTCAAACCTGTTAAACTCCGCTTAAAAATTGACCTTGTGTCATATTCTGTCCGAGCGGAGGGGTTGTTAAAAAAATGCAGGGACCTCACCACCAGATGCAGTTTATTGTCATCTCCAGGACACCCCTATATATAAAAGAAAAACCTTTAAAAATTACTCATATTTTTTGTAATAATATTTATTTTAGCAGTCCCTATTTTTTTAACAAATGTTAGATCTGCATCTTCAGACAAAGAAATAAAGAAAAATTTCTAATGAAGATTTAGAAAAACGCACAAAATTCAGGTCACCCAATCTCCGTAAATGATACAGTCAACATCTACTAAGCCCCTCAAACAGGACGTGGGTGCATGTATGTATGCGTGTAAAAGGAGGGATTTGTTTGTATAGTTAAGTATACATAGACAACGGAAGGAAAACTTAAAACTATAATTAACGTTTGCAATCAACGTGGTAAATAGAAGAAGAGAAATTTCTGATCTTTCCCCGCTTGTTCGTTCGTTCAAATTCCCAATTGACTGAATGGGTAGAAGTTAAATCCTATGTAAATAGATATCTTTTACGGAAATCATCAAATTTCAGAAGAATGATCGATTCGTCGGAATTTGAGAGACACGAAGAAACGTCCACGGTTATTTTCAGAATTCCTGATAGAAAAAAAAAAGGAATTTGGGATTTTGTCTTCATTTTCGATTTCTATATAGCTCTATAACCCCCACCCCCAGAAAACCCAAAACAAAAACAAAACAACAACAACAACAACAACAACAACAACAACAAAAAGACAAAAACAACCTCAACCACCACAACAAACAAGCAAAAAACATACATTTTCATGACCATTTGTTTTGTTTTGGTTGTTTGGTATTTCATGGTCCATCAATCTGTGAGTTATTTAATGCCAAATCATATATATATATATATATATATATATATATATATATATATAAAAATTGAACAAAACTCAGACAGGGTTAAATTGTCATTATAAATTTATTTCAGCGAAGAATATCGTTATATTCTTCGTCCCTTCAGATGACTTTACACGCTTAATTTGAAGGTGAAAAACAGCAAATATGGATCACAGTGTATATATATATATATACACACACACACACAAACACACACACACATATATATATATATATATATATATATATATATATATATATATACTGTGATCCATATTTGCTCTCTCTCTCTCTCTATATATATATATATATATGATAAAACAACAAAAAACAAACAAAAAACATAGTTTTATTATATAAACCTGGATAGGGAATATAGAACAATACCCATAGATCGAGTACTTCCATAGATTTATATGAAATTCCTCATATATTCTATACAGAAATATTTCACACCCATTGTTTATGAACGCTGACCTGATTATTAAGAAATTATATATATATATATATATATATATATATACTAATTGAAAAGTAACTCCTTACTTTAAAATACTTATAATTCAGAATACTTATAAATTATAGTCAAGAAATAAACTATAAGAATTTTAAAATCAATTTTGGTTTGGTTTGGATTCATGCCATATTAACCAGGGTAGGTTATTTAATGGCACCTCCTATTTATACATATATATTGAATATATATGATTTCTGAACATATTTTGAAGGTAACACTTTTTTCCCCCAGTTAAATGGTTTCAAAATTACTATGCAAAAGTAACAATTTAATTTACCACTTGTTATTTGTTTGCACACAGTTAAATGATTTGTAAATGGATAATTTGCAAGTAATTTTTTTAATGAGTTGGAACTAATTCATTTGCATACAAGTAGTACTATTATTTCTGCACTGTTAAATGTTTTCAATTATTGCTAACGATTCTATTCAACGACGTTCATTCACAGTTAAATGGTTAGAAGTATTGCTATGTAATACCAATAATTCTACTCTGGATACAGGTAAACGGTTTCAAATTTTCAACAATATTAATTTATTTGCACATAGTTGAATAGTTGGAATGATTGCTTTGTAGTACTAATTCAATTTAGGTATAGGAAAGTAGTATATATATATATATACTGCTTGGAAGAAACTGCGCTTCATTTTATCGGTCAGGTCTGACTTCTATATAGCCTATATATATATATATATATATATATATATGAATGTTCATTATCGTGCCACAGCTGTCCGTTTGGATATATTTCTAATAATTCATTTACCTGATCGATTTCTACTTTGATTAATTTAGTATTGATTCCACAGAATTGGTAATGTAGTTATCTTTTTTTTAACTCAATATTTTTTCTCTCTTCTTGCGTCAACATTGATATTGTGGTGTTGGGTTCTGTGGTGTTTCGGTTTTAATAATTTGTATTTCAATTCGTTTGAGGAATCATTTTGAGCATATTCTTCACGACTTACCTGTCCACAAATTTCCCCTATCTCAAGGTCAGAAAACAAGCTTTTCTATAAAATCATCCTCAGAAGTTTCTGGCAAGGATTAAATCTAGCAGCTCCTAATCAGATTCCCATCATCCTTTTCCTATATCGTCTTTGTGTAGGACTGTTTTAAAAATAAGAATTGATTACCTTTTTTTGTCTTCCCTCGTTCATTTTTTTTCTTTGGTTTCTCTCTGATGCATTGTTGCTTTTGTTTTTGTATGCCTGATATAAGAACTGGCCCAGTCGGCTGTGGTTGTAGAATACACCGACTGCTTCTCTGCAGAGGGATAAGACTACCCCACACCCGCTCAACGAATGTCCTTGATACAACACTAAACAATCTGATGGGGAGACTCCATTAATGCTGGAACTTTGAAGAATTCGGACTACCTCTTCATTGCCATCGCTCCCAGGTCCACTCTAGTCCGGATTGGTAACACCTAATAGGGTCCTATCTATGGGTCAAATACAACTAAACTGTGTACTTATTCTAAACTGAATTTCTTGAAATAGAACTGTTTTTGACATTGAAACTGTACTTATACTAAACTGAATCATGTGAAATAGAACTGCTTTGTTTTTTAACTATGAGTAAACTAAAACTATAATTATACTAACCTGGATTGTTTGAATTAGAAGACTGAATTGAATAGCTTGAAATAGAAATGTTTTTGAAAATTAAACTGTGTACTTATGCTAAACTGAATTGTTTGAAATAATGTTAGATTAGTTAACTTGTATAAAATGGATTTGATTCAAATAATCTACAAAGGTTGATATGCCATAAAACCTTAACAAATAAACAAATAAACTGATATAAGAACGACCAACATTCGCAAAACGACAACCGGGTTCACCATGTTGGCTATTAAGGAAGCGACTGCCGATCATGACACTCAGATTATGAAGTTGAGTATTCTTCTTACTTAAAATATTTTTTATTAATTTCTTAAGGTTTTATGGCATATCAACCTTTGTAGATTATTTAACGCAAAATCCATGTTATACAAGTTAATAGTTGTAACATTATTTCAAACTATTCAGTTTAGCATATATACACAGTTTAATTGTCAAAACCATTTCCATTTCAAGCAATTAAATTTAGTCTTCTAATTCAAACAATTCAGTTTAGAGTAATTATGATTTTAATTCACACATAGTTAAATAACAAAACAGTTCTATTTCAAACAATTCAGTTTAGCATAAGTACAATTTCAATGTCAAAAACAGTTCTATTTCAAGGAATTCAGTTTAGCATAAGTACACAGTTTAGTTGTATTTAACCCATAGATAGGACCCTATCAGATGTTACCAGTCTCTTTACCTTTCTTCTTTTTATTAATATTTTTCGGCCAAGGTTCAACTACTTCATACGTTCCAACGTTAAATAGCTGGGTTGGTAGAGACATTAACTTTTATTTTATTCTTTTGAGAGTTTTTCACACCAGCATCAGTTGTTGGTCTTTCACTGGAGTTTGAGTGACTGCAAGTCTCCTCAAGTCTCCGGGTCCCTTTTCAGTATTCCGACCGATCTTAAGAGTGCTATCGTTTGGATAGTCTCCACTCGTTATTATTATAATTATTATTTTACTCTTTTAAGAGTTTTTCACACCAGCGTTAGCTGATGGTTTTCCATTGGGGTCTGAGTGACAGCAAGTCTCAAGTCTCCAGGACTACTCTTAGTAGTCTGGCAAATCTTAACAATGCTGTAGTTTGGATGGTCCCCACTCGTCTTCTTATTTCCAAGTCCTCGAATCCCTGTACTAATCGTTTGATGACTGGACCGTGTGCGCCATTTACAATTGGCATCACCGTCAGTTTCATGTTTCACAGGTTTTTTTAGTTCTCCAACAAGGTCTAGGTACTTATCTCTCTCTCTTCGATTTCTTTCAGTTTTATCCTGTGGTCAGTCGGAAAGGAAAAGTCAGCAGGTTCTCTTTTTTTGTTGTCTATCACTAGGTCTGGAGGTCTGGCCGAGATTAGATGATCCGTTTGTATCTCAAAATCCAAAAGAATTTTGTGCGTCTGATTTTCTAGGACGTATACTGGGTTGTGCTTCTATCATTTGTTTGTATAGACAAATTTCACTTTCCCCACCCAGTTGTATTTAGTCTTGTACTCTTTTTGCGTTAATTTACTGCATTCGCTTACTACTTGATTGTTTTGTCTTCATTACAACATTATTTAGTCTTTGGAGTCGTTAGTTTTCAGGTTGCTTTTGTAGGAATTTGTTTTCATGCCGACATTTGATTATGACTTATGATCGATTATTTAAGAGTTGGTTTTGTTTTGGGAAGGTGATTATGTCTATTTTTCTGCTTGGCAAAGATTACCGTGTTTTGAGGTGTTGTTGTAGGTTGGTATCTTATATAAACACTCTTACTGATATTGAATACTCTTTATTTATAAATATAGCCAAGTATATTATCAATACTAATTATATATATATATATAAATATATATATATATATATATATAAATATATATATCTGTGTGTAAGCATGTGTTTAGAGATTATGCTACTATTAGGAAATGAAGTATGTACACATGAGCTCATGCTTGCGACACATTATATATATATATATATATATATATATATCAAAAGGTTTCATAATGTCACATACTGCCAATGACCCAATATACATATATATATATATATATATATGTGTGTGTGTGTGTGTGTGTGTGTGTGCGAGTGTGTGTGTGTGTGTGTGTCGATGTGCATGTGTGTGTGCCAGTTGATAGCCAACCGTTAACCTTAATGGACAGACATGATGAGAAAGAAGACATTTTTGTTGATTCAGTTGATATTTTTATGCTAAAAATGATGTGTTTGCTTGGAAATATTATTGCTGCGTTGGAATCTTGTTCCGAATGAGTCGTAGAATCAATATAACATTTTTCTAACGCCAAAAAAAAAAAAAAAAAAAAAAGATGAGGAGTCCCCGCTTTGCGTAGGCTAACGTACTCGACTAGTAGTAAGCGAGTTCGAACTCCAGTCACAATATTAAGTTTACTTTAGGACCCTTGAAAAAGGCATGAACTCTCTTATTCCTCCATATATGGGTTAAATAGTACCGCTACAGTTCTGCTACAAGGACATTTTTATTTTTTGGATTAAATAAACTACGAAGGTTGATATACCATTAAACACAGAAACTAAATAAAAAAATAAAAAAGCAATAAAAAAGGTCCACTGACCTTTCTTTTTTTAAATTCTTTAGCAAAAACAAGAAGTGGGGAAAACACCAAACAAGGTTGCTGTAATTGTCTTCATTATCTTCATAGATTTTAAATTATTTGAATATGATTTTAAGGATCAAAAATAATTTAGGTGCAAAATTGGTTCGGTTTGGTTTTGTTTTATGGCAAATCAACCATTATCGGTTATCTAATGCCAAATCATGTTTTTCATATCTATTAAATATATATGTTTTGTAAACATATCTTTTGCCAAGTCCGTTTGGGCTGTAGAATACACCCACTGGTTTTCTGCAGAGGAGTAAGACCCCTCCAACGAGTGTCCTTGATATGACACTAAACAATCTCATGGTGAAGTTCCAGTAATACTAGAGCTTTAGGGAATGCGGTGTGCCATCGCTCCCAGCTCCACTCTGGCCCGGAGTGGTAGCACCTGATAAGGGTCCTATCAATAGGTTAAATAGAACTAAACCGTAGTTTCTTGAGTTCATTACATTTAAACTGCGTATTTATGCTAAACTGAATTGCTCGAAATAGAACTGTTCTGACATCTAAACTGTGTAGTTATGCAAAACTGATTTATCTGAAATAAAATTGTTTTGACATTAACTCTCTGTATTGCCCAGTCGACTGCACCTCTTCAGAGGGGGTAACCCCCCCCCAACGAGTGCCCTGGATATGACACTAAACAATCTGATTATGAGGTTCCAGTGATGCTGGAGCTTTGGGGAATGCGGAGCACCTCTTCATTGTCATTACTCCCAAGTTCACTCTGGCCCTTTCTATGGGTTAAATAGAACTAAACTGCATACTTATGCTAAACTGAATTGTTTGAATTAGAACTGTTTGACTAAACTGAATAGCTTGAAATAGAAATGTTTTTTGACAATTTAAACTGCGTACTTATGCTAAACTGAATTGTTTGAAATAGAACTGTACTTACGCTAAACTTAATTGTTTAATATAGAACTGTTTAACAGTGTGTAAACAAAACCTAAACTTACACTAAACTGAATTGTTTGAATAAGAATTGTTTGACAAAACTGAATAGCTTGAAATAGAAATGTTTTTGACAATTAAACTGTATACTCATGTTAAACTTAATTGTTTGAATAGAACTGACAATTTGCATAAAAATGGATTTGGCTTTAAATAACCTACAAAGTTTGATATGCCATAAAACCCAACCAACCAACCAACCAACCATATCTTATAGATACACAGTTAAATAATATATACAGCATGAATATTAAGTAAGGGCAAATCTTTTGCGGTTGCTCGTTTGATTTTTAAAGATTGTTGTATTTTACGGTATTAAAACGGGAAAGCGTTTAGAGAGTGGATACATAGGAAAGAGAACGTGGTTAAATCGTCATGGGGAGAGCTGGTGTGCTCAGAATTAATTTGATAACCTCTTTTGACTGCTGATATGTGTCGTAAAAGGTCTGGGGAATATGGACCACACCTCCATTGTCATTACTCAAAGGTCCACTCTGACCCGGAGTGCCCGTTTGGATCCCAAGTTTGCGTCAAAGAGATATGTTTGAAAATTATTCGTATTAGATAGGAATATATGACACCACAAAACTGTATGATTATTATTATATAAAAATAGTTACTTGAAAATGTATTATGGTGTATAAATTATTTGTGTTAGATAGGAATACTTGAAACCATGCAACTGTATGCGCATTATTTTCATTACATAAGAATAATTTATATTATATAATTGTGTGAAAGCAAAATAATATTGTTCCAATGTCCAAGGAACTTTCCGCAATTAAAATTTTAGGAACTTTCCGCAATTAAAATTTTAGGAACTTTCCGCAATTAAAATTTTAGGAACTTTCCGCAATTAAAATTTTAGGAACTTCCGCAATTAAAATTTTAGGAACTTTCCGCAATTAAAATTTTAGGAACTTTCCGCAATTAAAATTTTAGGAACTTCCGCAATTAAAATTTTAGGAACTTTCCGCAATTAAAATTTTAGGAACTTTCCGCAATTAAAATTTTAGGAACTTTCTGCAATTAAAATTTATAACAAAGAAAAAAATGGAATTGTTTTTATTTGAATTTTCGTTTTGTCAATTAAAAAAAAAAAAATTTTCGCTTGCAAAGTACCAATACGTATCTACCCAACCCACTGTAGCAGAATGTGACTCTAGGTCAATCTTTAAGCGGAGTTTAACAGGTTTAAGTTCCGGGTTTTTCTTCTCGATTTGTTGCCATGCTAAGGTTAAAGATCCCTGTCTGCCTTACCATTTACTCATATCCGGAGAGATAATAGTCAGATGATTATTTTTCCCAAGGGTATTTTCGCTATGTGAAATACGAACAGCCTCGTCCTGGATTTGAACGCGAGTCGCTGTGTTCATTTCTTAAGACAGTAACTGCTACTCCATGTACGATATAGGTTCCATAATTTGGAGTAAATCATAAAAGGGTTTCACGAAACCACTGCCACAGAGATTCATTGATTGAGTTTAACGGCACATCAACATGTTTAGGGTTATTTTATGCCAAGGGGTTATGCACATTTTTTGTGTAGTTGTTTCTTAAGAGCTTTTGGCACACAGTTACATGATATAGATTTGTTTGTTTGTTTGTTTGTTTGTTTGGGTTTTATGGCATATCAACCTTTGTACGGTTATTCAATACCAAATCCATGGGGGTGTCCTCGTGGTGTAATGGTAAAAGAAATGGACTGCGGAATCACAGTAAGTGAGTTCATACTCCAGTCACGCTATTACGTTCACTTTCGGGCAAATACACTTGGGAAAGGTATGAACTCCCTTATCCTCCCAGCTATGAGTTAAATAGTACCACTACTGTTCTTCTAGGAGAATAGCTTTGGCATTAAATAACCTACAAAGGTTGATATGCCATTAAACAAAGAAACCAAACCAACCAACCAAATTCATCTCTATACAAACGAACAGCTCTATTCCAAACAATTCAGTTTAGTATGAGAACACAGTATAATTATCAAAAACATTTCTATTTCAAGCAATTCAATTTAGTCAAACAGTTCTAATTTACAAAATTCAGTCCAGCACAAGTACAGTTTCTGCCTGCACCCAGTTAAATGTCAAAACAGTTCCACTTTGAATAATTCAGTTCAACATAAGTACAGTTTCAATGTCAAAAACAGTTCTATTCCAAACAATTTATAAGTACACAATTCTCATGTCAAAACAGTTCTATTTCAATCAATTCAATTTAGCATAACTACGCAGTTTAAATATCAAAACAGATCTATTTCAAGCATTTCAATTTATCATGAGTACGCAATTTAGTTCTATTTGACACATAGATAGGACCTTATAGGGTGCTACCATTCCGGGCCAGAGTGGAACTGGAAGCAATAACAATGAAGGAGTACTCCACATTCCCCAAAGCTCTAACAATGGTGGAACCTCACCATCAGATTATTAAGTGTCATTATCTGGACACTCATTTGAGGGGTCTTACCTTTTTGCAGAGATGCGGTCGTTTTATTCTTCAGCCTCAGCCGACTGGATAACATGATATCAATTTTCGTTTTATTGTTGTTTAATGGCATATCAAACTTCTTGGGTTATTTAATGCCCAATCCATCCTTTAAGAAGAACAGTAGTGGTACTATTTAACCCATAGCTGGGAGGATAAGGGGGTTCATACCTTTCTCGAGGGTATTTGTCCAAAAGTGAACGTAATAGCACGACTGGAGTTTGTACTTCCTTACTACGATTCTGCAGTCCAGCGTTGTAACTATTTCACCCCGAAGAGCCCCGCCATGATGTTAAGTATTTATGTCTAATACAAAAAGTTTGCACACGGTTGTATACGTTGTCTAATACAAATGATTATATGGTTCTGTATATTTATTTTAAGTTAATAAGAGTCATTTGTTAGCACACTGTTATATGGTTTCAAGTGACTATTAATGATAATCCTTAGTAAAAAAAATTTAGATTCAAGCAAATATTCTTAATACAAATAATTTCCATAGTTATATAATTTTAAGTATTCCTATCTAATACAAATAATTTGCATAGCTATATAGTTTCAAGTATTCAAATCTAATACAAATAATTTGCATAATTATATAGTTTCAAGTATTCCTATCTAATGCAAATAATTTGCATAATTATATAGTTTCAAGTATTCAAATCTAATACAAATAATTTGCATAATTATAAAGTTTCAAGTATTCAAATCTAATACAAATAATTTGCATAATTATATAGTTTCAAGTATTCAAATCTAATACAAATAATTTGCATAATTATATAGTTTCAAGTATTCCTATCTAATGCAAATAATTTGTATAGTTATTTAGCTTCAAGTGTTCCTATCTAATATCATTAATTTATACAGTTATATTGTTTCGAATAATTATTTCTTTTTAATAATAATTATTTGGTTTGATTTGGTTTTATCACATATCAACCATATTTACCAACCCCTCCGCTAGGGCAGGTATGACACAAGGTCAATTTTTAAGCGGAGTTTAACAAGTTCGAATTCAGAGTTTTCCTTCTCCTAGACTAGTTGCCTAACCAAGGCTGAAGAACCCAGCATATCAACAATCATGGTTATTTAATGCCAAATCCTGTTTTTACAAATATTTTAGATAGAAGATTTGCAAGCATATTTATAGCTACACACAATTAAAGGATCAAACAGTTCTATTTCTAACAATTCAGTTTTGCTTAAGTCAACAAAGGTAAATGATTCAATTATTGCTATTTATCACTAACAATTCAATTAAGCATCCGTCATTTGTTTACACACAGAGAAGTGATGAAACAGTTCTATTTCAAACAATTCAATTTATCATAAGTCATTTGTTTGGATTCAGTTAAAATGTCAAACATTGCTACCACTCCGGGTCAGAATGGCAATGAAGGGGGTACTCTGTATTCCCCAAAGCTCCAGCATTACTGAAGCCTCACCATCAAATTATTTAATGTCATATACAGGACACTCATTGGTAGAAGTCTTATCTCTCTGCATAGAGGCAGTCGGTGTATTCTACAGCCCCAGCCGACTGACTGTAATATTTATTAGTTTACGCACAGTCATATGGTTTCACGTATTCTTATTTATGACTAAATATTTTCAGTACAAATAATTTTCAAACAAATCTATTTGATCCATTGACAGGGCTTTAACTCCAAGTCAGAGAAAACATAGGATTAAAGACGATAACGAGGTACTTCACCCTCCCCTTAGCTTCTGAACTGGAGCCTCATCGTCAGATGCAGTTTAGAATCATACACAGAAAAACGCCTTCTGGGGGAGTTGTGGTTTTACATCTCTGAGGTGGGAGACAGCCTGTGTGTCAAACCCTACTGATCGACTAGGGTCGAGTTATAGATTGATTGGGCAATTCTTACAATCAGAGGAGATCCTCTAGGTCTGGAGAATCAATATCCCAATGTATAACCTTTGCTAGAACTCGAACACGGATCACTAACAATTGTGGAAAATATCCAACTATGTTAGCCAGCTAGCAAGTCATGATTGAACTATGATGCTAAAACAATCAAGTCTCTTTCGGAGTTGGAAGGAACGTGGTGTGGAAAAGGAGCAGACATAGTTGTCTAGATTCCCGCTCTCAGGCCAACTCGACAAGCATTGGAAAATATATTAAAAATTGATCAGATTAGACTCGGGCGTCGCTTTAGCCACAAACTCTTCTTTTTTTTTTTTTTTTAATTTTTTTCGTTTTAATTTGTTTGTTTTGGGCTGTTTTTGCTGCCTTGCTGCTAAATGTAAATCTAAGAAAATGGAAGGCAGAGTAAGGGTAAGGTAAGTGGGTGAAAGAGTAGAGAGAGAGAGAGGGGGGTGGAGGACGTGGAGAGGATGGAGTTAAAAATGAATCCAAGTAAAACAAGAAATAAATATACAAAGTAATTATCGTCCAGTGTTAGAACAAAAAGAAGAGACCAACAAACAGCAAAGATGGAAGGAGAATCGAGACGCCAATTGCAAAAAGAAAAGTAATTCGATAATAAAAAAAAAGAAAGGAAAATAAAAATCAATCGGAAAAATAACATAATGGGGAAAGAAAATAAAAATGAGCAGAAAATGGATCGGCAGAAAGAAAGAAAAAAGTGGTGGACAAGAAGAAGAAGAAGAAGAAGAAGAAGAAGATGAAGAAGAAGAAGAAGAACAAGAATAGAGAACAAGAACAAGAAGAACAAGAAGGAAAGATTAGAAGAAGAAGAAGAAGAAGAAGAAGAAGAAGAAGAAGAAGAAGAAGAAAGATAGAAGAAGAAGAAGAAGAAGATGGGAAAAAGGAAGAAAGAAGAAGAAGAAGAGAAAGAAGACAAGAAGAAAAGAAAGAGAGAAGAAAAAAGAAGAATTAAATAAGAAGAAGAAGAAGAAGAAGAAGAAGAAGAAAACGAAAGATAGACAGAAGAAAAGAAAGAAAGATGTTAAACGAAAAATATAAAGAAAAAGAACAAGAGAAAAGAAAGAAGAAGAAGAAGAAGAAGAAGAAGAAGAAGAAGAAGAGGAGGAACACTTGTCAGTATGAATACAGAATGAAGTGGCAGAGCAAATTTCTTTCCATCGGGTGGCGGGTGCGGGGGTTGGTGTCTTCATTACATTCTATCTAACGGCTATTTCGTAGTCGTTTAACTGCAGCTGATTGAAAGTTGAGTTGTGCACGTTAAACTAGTTAAATGATGTGCAATTGGGAAGAATTTGGCTGATCAAACCTCACAACGAGCCCCCCCCCGTACTGTTCCTGCTCTTCCCTCCTCCCACGTCTTACCTCTCAACACCCAGCCGGACCAGCACGCTAATCTGTTCAACAACTGATCAGTCATGTACCAACATTCTGATAAACATTCCACAAATCCAGTTAGCGTTCGTTAATTAGATCCAACCCGGATTACAGATCGGAGGCATATGATTCCGTTGCTCCTTGTTTCAACGTTCAATTGAATTACTAAAAACCCGACTCTTTATGGGACTGTTCGGCTGCAATGAAGACCACTTCAGGGATTCTTTGCAACGTGGCTTCCTTCTCTTCTCGAAGTTCATCGCCACATAATTCTTATCCAACGTTCTTCCACTCCAACTTTCTTTATTTTATGCTTTTTTTTCTTTCTTTCATTCATTCATTCTTTCTTTCTTTTTTTCTTTCTTTACATTCCCCATTTTTTTCGTTTTTTCTTTTTTTCTCTTTGTCTGTTCATTCTTTCTTTCTTTATTCATCTATTTTTTCATTCTTTTTTTCTTTCTTTAAATCCTCAGTTTTTCTTATTTCTTTCTCTTTATTTGTCCCTTCTTTCTTTCTTTCTTTGTATTCACTTATTCAGTTTTCTTTCTTTCTTTCTTTACATCCCCCATTTTTTTTCGTTTTTTCTTTTTTTTTCTTTGTCTGTTCTTTCTTTCTTTCGTTTTTTCTTTTCTCTTAATTTGCTTGTTCTTTCTTTCTTTCTTTGTCTTTCTTCGTCTCTTTTTTCTTCTTTTTTCTTCTTTCTTTCTCTTTATTTGTCTGTTTTTTCTTTCTCTTTATTTGTCTGTTCTTTCTTTCTTTCTTTCTTTTCTCTTATTTGTTGTTCATTCTTTGATGTTCCTTTCTTCGTATTCACTTTTTATTTCTTTCCCTCGTATTCACTTCCTCATCTCTCTTTCTTTCTTTCTTTCTTTCTTTCTTTCTTTCTTTCTTTCTTTCTTTCTGTTCTTGCTTCTCACGCGAAATTGATCTCGATAGTAATGAGACTATTTTTTCAGGTTGGCAACCCAGACTAAAAACCAGACTGATTATTACCTTTAACACGTGTTGAAACATACACGTCCACCCGAGTAATCTTGGGTTTGGTTAAGATTGGTTGATTTCCATAGCAGGTTAACCCGTCTGGGGTTATTTTGTGCCTACAGAATAGGGATTTTGTATGCTTATATTTACATTTTTTCTGTCAAATTTCTTGCACAGGTATTTCTAATATAAATAATTTGCAAACAGCGTTTTTTACCCGTAGATGGGACCCTAACAGGTGCTACCATTCCAGGTCAGAGTGGACCTGGGAGTAATGGTAATGAAGGTGTACTCCACACATCCGGATCTTTACTAAGAGTGAGAGAATGTAGAGATTATATGCATTCTATGTTACATCTATACTATCGGGGTCGGAAGAGTCCTTGTGGTGAACTGGTTAAAGTACTGGACAGCGAGATCGTAGGACACGAGTACCATTGCATTCATTTGGGAAAGGTATGAAATTCCTTATTACTCTGCCTGTTATGGTTTAAATAGTATTGTTGTATAGCCACATAATACATATGCCGATTCATGCAGAAACATATTCAACACAATAAAGACGGGCGGACACATTTCTTTAGAAAAATATACCTCTCACTTTAGTGAAAGGGTTGTGTGTGAGAGGGAATTGGAGACTGAACAGAACTGCAACATATTGACCCCCCCAACTCTTCTGGCTATCACAGCATTTCTTTCCTGTTCTCTTGAGCTGCTCAACTGGGGGCCTTCCAGCATCTTCTCTCCAACTGATCTGAACTTCCGGTCGCCGGGGTTATATAATAATTTGACATCCACCTACTTCTTGCGAGCGTCACATTTGTACTCAATTCAACCCGTCGACAGTCAAGGGTATCCCTGATCCCCTGATATCTTCAACCGGGTGCACCTGTTATTTACACAGGTGCATTTCTTCTTTTGACAGCTTAGCCGGGGTCAATATGTAACAGTATCACTGCAGTTCTTTTACAAGAATTGATTTGTAATTTACTCAGTAAAATGCTAAGATGCGGCACCAGGTCGTATGAATGGGACATCCAATGAGACTCGAACTCACTCGCGAAGGTTTGCCAGTCTAGCTTGCTAACCATTATACCACCCTAGGCGCCTATTCTGCAAGAATGACTATATATATTTGTCACTGACTCACACCAGATAGGACTTGACACAAGGTCAATGATCTGAAGGCCGATTATAGTGGGGATTTAGGCGAGAGAAAGGTCGGGCACGAGCCGAGGCTCGAACCCTGCTGGTCTCTGCTGCTCATCGACCCACTTAGTGCAATGTGGGCCTATTGAGCCTAGCTGGTCTTTGACCCAAATCTGAGTCGAGGCACGTATGCCTGCTTATAGCTTAAATAGCTTTACATTCTGTAAGAATGACTTTGGCATAAAATAACCCATGAAAGTTGATATGCCATTAAACAATGAAACCAAACCATACATTCAGATGTTACTCCTTCAGTCACATTGATAAAACTCTCCTCAGGAGATGAGTAGTTCTGTAAAGTTCAATTTTTTTGTATTCAATATCATTATTATATTACTCCTTTGAGAGTTTTTCACCCCAACATCAGCTGATGGTCTTTCACAGGAGTTTGAGTGACAGCAATTCTCAAGTCTCAAGAACTCTTCTGAGTATTCTAGCCGATCTTAATTACGCTGTATTTTGGATAATCTTCACTCGTTCTCTTATTTCCAATATCATTTTCTTACTCCTTCGAGAGTTTCTTACACCAGCGTTAGCTGATGGTCTTTCAATGAAGTTTGAATGACAGCAAGTCTCCTGGATTCTTCTGATTATTGTTATTCTTTACTCCTTGAGAGTTTTTCACACCAGCGTCAGTTGATGGTCTTTCAATGAAGTTTGAGTGGCAGCAAGTCTCTTCAAGTCTTCAGGACTCTTCTAAGTATTCTGACTGATCTTAGTAGTGCTGTTGTTTTAAAAGTGTCCACTCGTGTCCTTATTTCCAATTATTCCTTTACCAATCCTTTGGTGACCGATAACAATTGGTATCACCGTAATTTTTCTGCTTTAAAAAAAATTGCAATTCACTCGTATTCTCAATCTTGGCTAACGATGAATCAGCGTGAGTCGAATATAATAAAAGATAACCACTCAGTGAGATTCGAATACACACTCTTTTTTGATCCAATGAAGTGGAGAGTTGGGAAATATTACAGCTAGTAATATTGGATCAGATTCCTCTGACTAAGCTTGGATTTTTTATACAAATTTTTTTAGATGATCAGCGATAATCCTTTGTTGCACACTTTTAAATGGTTTCAAGTACAGTAAATGATCGTAGTGGACCTGGGAGTAATGGTACTGAGGAGGTACTCTACATTCCCCGGTGTTCTGAGACTGGAGCTTCACCATCATATGCATATTCAGGAAAGTTGTTCTATTTGACCCATAGAGAGGACCCTAATAAGTGTTAACACACCAAATCAGAGTGGACCTGGAAGTAATGGTATTGAGGAGGTACTTTACATTCCCCTGTGTTTCGGGACTGGAACTTCACCATCATATGCATATTCAGGAAAGTTGTTCTATTTGACCCGTAGAGAGGACCCTAATAAGTGTTAACACACCGAGTCAGAGTGGACCTGGGAGCAATAGTACAGTGGTGGTACTCTACATTCTACAAAAAAACCCCAACAATATGGATACTCCAGAAGATGAATTAAGGGTATCGCACACGAAATGACTTGGAAATGTCTATGTAAAGGAAACCTGAAGAGAGAAAATGGATATCTATCAACACCAGCGCAAAATAAGACGCTAAAACAGGTAAGGCAATGTAGAGAGAGAGAGAGAGAGAGAGAGAGAGAGAGTGAGAGAGAGAGAGAGAGAGAGAGAAAGAGAGAGAGAGAGTACATCACATGATAGGTGAATCCAATAAATATATTTAATATGTATATGTATAAACAGGATTTGGATTTAAATACTCTACAAGGATTGATATGCCGTAAACCCCAACTATCCACTTGCTCACGTGGCTTGTATATATGTAGTCTATGTAACGAGAGAGAGAGAGAGAGAGAGAGAGAGAGAGAGAGAGAGAGAGAGAGAGAGAGAGGAAGTGTCTTATCCTAGGTGAATGTAGTTATCTGGCCCTGAAGTCGTATATGATATATGCACGAAATGAGACCCACTTGACCTCCTACTTTACATTCATCTTTATAGAATTTGGTTCTAGCCATAAAACAGATGTAGATGAGATAACACTGAGATGGATACCAGTCGATTCACTCGTATAAAACGTATAATAAAAAAATGAAGCTGTTTGTTTTTCTTGAATGTAGACAAGGATCTGAACCTGTATCGTCGGCTTGCCCTGTCGGCTAGGGCTGTAGAACACACCGACTGCTTCTTTGCTAAGGGGTAAGATCCCTACCCGATGGGTGTCCTGGATATGTCACTAAACAATCCGATGGTGAGGTTCCAGTAATGCTGGAGCTTTGGGCAATGCGGAGTACCCCTTCTTTACTATCGCTCCCAGGTCCACTTTTGCCCGGAGTGGTAGCTCCTGATAGGGTCCTATCTATAGCCCAAATATAACTAAACTGCGTAATTAGGCTAAACTGAATTGTTTGAAGTAGAACTGTTAGACTAAACTGAATAGCTTGAAACAGAAATGTTTTTGACAAACTGTGTACTTATGCTAAACTCAACTGTCATAAATAGAACTGATTATTTGTATAAAAAATGGATTTGTCGTTAAATAACCTACCAAGGTTGATATGCCATAAAACCCAACCAACCAACCAACCAACCAGTTTGTGCTTCACAAAGACATAACACTATTAAAATGTTCATAAACAACAATTAACAGCATATTGTATTTTTACTCGTATTGTTTAAAATCAAAAAATTCTTTTGCTTTATTTCAACTTGTAGAATCAGATGTAATATCCATATTTACCAACCCCTCTGCTCGGGTAGGATATGACACAAGGTCAATTTTTAAGCGGAGTTTAACAGGTTTGAATTTGGAGTTTTCCTTCTCCTAGAATAGTTGCCTCACAAATGTTGAAGAACCCAGTCTGCCCTACTGCAGGAGGGAGAATAATTGGATTCATACCTTTCCCAAGGGTATTAGTGCTATGTGAAATGCAATCAGCCTCGTCCAGGTTTGAATTCGTGTCGCCGTGTACATTTCCTACGACGATAACCATTACACCACTGGTAACTCTTCAGAATCAGATGTAATATCATTTGAATCTCTTATAAGAAGATTTGTCCATTATTAATTTTTAGTGAGTATTTCTTTCATCTTATTTCTATTGCTTTATTTACACTAGTTCGTATTATTGTTTTTTTAACATGTTCAGCAAGTTTATTATTATTATTATTTACTCATTTGAGAGTTTTTCACACCCACGTGAGCTGATAGTCTCCCACCGGAGTTTGAGTGACAGCAAATCTCCTCAAGTCTCCAGGACTCTTCTCAGTATTTCCAAGTCCTACAGTCTTTTGATCAATCCTTTGGTGACTGTACTGAGTGCACCCATTACAATTGGTATTATCGTCACTTTCATGTTCTATATTATTATTTTTTTACTCCTTGAAAGTTTCTTCCTTCATCGTTAGCCGATATTATTATTATTATTATTATTATTATTATTATTATTATTATTATTATTATTATTATTACTTCAGAGTTTTTCCCACACGTGTTAGCTGGTGGTCTTTCTCTGGATTCTGAGTGATAGCAAGTCTCCTCAGGTCCCCAGGACTCTTCTCAGTACTTTTGTTGATATTAAGAATGCTGTAGTTTGGATGGTCTCGATTCTTCTTCTGATTTCCGACTCTTCCAGCGCCATTTCAAATCCTTTGGAGACTGTTCCAAGAGCGCCAACGACTACTGGTATCACCATCACCCTCATGTTTCACAGTTTTTTTTAGTTCTCTGGCAATTCTTTTGTTTCCACTCTGTGATTCACCGAAACGGCATATTCCACTTTTTTTTGGTTATTTATCACTAAGTCTGTTCTTCAGGCCGGGGTTATGTGATCCCAGAGGATTTTTTGTGTGTCATTTTCTTGGACGGATTCTGTTTTGTACAGATACCATTTGGTAGTATGATTAAAATTCAGTCTTTTGCACAATTCCCTGTGGATCACTTTTCCTACCCAGTCGTGCCTAGTCGTCGTATGATTAATTACTATTTACTCCTTGAGAGTTTTTCAGCGACAGCTGATGCTCTTTCGCCGGAGTTTGAGTGACAGCAAGTCTCCTCAAGTCTCCTCAAGTCTCCAGGACTCTTCTCAGTATTTTGGCCCTTCTCAATAATGTGGTAGTTTGGATGGTCTGCACTCGGCCTTTTATTTCCAAGTCCTCCAGTCTCTTTAATAACCCTTTGGTGACTGTACCACAAGCGCCATTCACAATTGGTACAATTTTCATTTTCATGTTCCACAGTTTTTTCAATTCCCTAGCAAGGTCCAGGTACTTATCCTTCTTTTCAGTTTCTTTGAATTTTATTCAGTGATCAGCCGAGACAGCAAAGTCCACAATTTTGTAAGTTCTCTTTTTTATTTTACTTATTTGAGAGTTTTTCACGCCATCGTAAGCTGACGGTTTTCCACTTGAGTTTGAGTGACAGCAAGTCTCCTTGAGTCTCCAGGACTCTTTTAAGTATTTTGACCGATCTCAACGTCACTTTCATGTTCGTTAATTTTTTTTCAGTTCTCTTGTAAGGTATTTATCTCTCTTTTCGTTTTCTTTCAGTTTTACCCGGAACGGCAAAGTCCGCTATTCGGTAGTTTAAAAAAAAAATTTATTGACTATCGTCAAGGTCTGGCCGTCTGGCTGAGATTAGGTAACCCGATTGTATCTCAGAATCCCAACGAATTTTGAGCGTCTCATTTTCTAGGACGAATTTTGGGTTTTGCACGGTTTCTTACAATCCCTCCCCGAATCTTTGCCCAATACCAAAGACAAAGTAATGTAGTGATTATATATGTTCGATGTATTTATGTTTTTAATTTCACTTTAAGGTAATATCTTTTAGTTACATTGATGGTAATCCCCAAATAAGATAGGCATTTCCGCAATCTTTTGTATTTCATGAAGACTGGGACGAACTGGTATCTTGTGAATGTGTTTATCTGGCCCTTTCTGGAACATACCCAGGTTCCCCGCTATAACTTCGAGTTTACTTTTAGACAAATACCCTTGTAAAATTTATGAATCCTCATATCCTCCCAGATATGGATTAAATAGTATTTCTATTGATCGGGAATCATTAAAAAGATAAGGGGAATTTTACTTAAGAGGTTGGCAATTGGAAGTACTGTTTACAGTTGCACATATTTAAATGGAAATTATGGCCCGGTCGGCTGGGGCTGTAGAATATACCGGCTGCGTCTATGCTAATGGGCGTCTATGCCAACGAGTGTCCTGGATATGACACTAAACAATCTGATGATGAGGTTCCAGTAATGCTGGAGCTGTGAGGAATGCAGAGTATCCCTTCATTGCTATCGCTCCCAGGTTCACTCTGATCCGGAGTGGTAGCACCTGATAGGGTCCTATCTATGGGTCAAATAGAATTAAACTGGGTACTTATTATAAACTGAATTGTTTGAAATAGAACTGTTTATACATATAAAAATGGATTGGCATTATATAACCTAGAATGGTGCGATAAACTAAACTAAAGGAAATTAATAGTCAAGGGTCCTTTCATGTTCGAGAACACGATCAGCCTGACCTTCTGTACTGACCCCTGCTTCCAGAATTTTTTTTTTACCTGTCAGTCCCTGTGATGGCACTCCATGAACTGCCTCGGACTCGTTGTGGTAAACAGGGGTTTGGCCCTCTGATAAACCCCTGTTTACCACAATGGAAAAAGTTTTTTGGGCTAAAACTTGCTTCTTCGTATACATCGCTCATTCTTGTATAGATTTCACATGGTTTGTACTTTTCAGCCATCAAAAATTTGATGACAGGCCTCTGTTCAAACCTAGAGCACTCTAGGCTTAAATAGAGCTCCGTCACCAAATTTTTGACATACCGCCATTTTGACTAGAATTAAAACAAATACTTTTGCGAGATTAAACCAAGCAAAGTTTATGAATAAATTGCTTTAAAAAATTGTCCTTCTTAATGGAATAACCGTCGTATATATATATATATATATATATATATATATATATATATATATATATATATATTTGTCGGTACCAAAACCATGAAAGTCTGATCGTATTGAAAGATACTACTGGAGTGTTCTGAGTTGTTGATGATGATATTTTGATCTTGAAAAGATTCCTTATCCCCACAGTCATCATCTGATGATGGTTTTATTAGTTGCATTACTATTGTTTATTGTAGCACACACACACACACACACACACCCACACACACACACACACACACACACATATATATATATATATTTGGTGTCTTAGGAGAAAATGCATAATCAATGGTAGTGATTGCATTGGTCTGGTTTGGTTCTTTTATTTAATGGCATATCAACCTTAGTGGGTTTATCTAAAACCAATTCGAGCTTTGTGTAACTGATAGTAGCGACAATATTCAACCCATAAGCCGAGCGGGGAATAAGGTTGTTCATACATTTCCCAAAGTTAATAGTCCGAAAGTGAACATAATAGTTTGGTTTGGTTTGGTGGGTTTTATGGCATATCAACCTTTATAGGTTATTTAACGCCAAATCCATTTTTATGTAAATAATCTGTTCTATTGAAAACAGTTCAGCTTATCACAAGTACACAGTTTAATTGTCAAAAACATTTCCATTTCAAACTATTCAAGCAGTTATATGTAATAATTCAGTTTAGTGTAAATACAGTTTTAATGTCGAAAAACAGTTCTATTTCAAATAATTCAGTTAAGCATAAGCACGCAGTTTAAGTGTAAGTACGGTTTAAGTGTTAAAAACGTTTCTATTTCAAGCTATTCAGTTTACTCAATTCATTTTAGCATAAGTATGCTGTTAGTTCTATTTAACCCATAGATAGGGCCCTATCAGGTGCTACCACTCCGGGCCAGAGTGGACCTGGGAGCGATGGCAATGAAGGGGTACTCCGCATTCCCCAAAGCTCCAGCACTGCTGGAACCTCACCATCAGATTGTTTAGTGTCACATCCAGGACACTCGTTATGGGGGGGGTGTCTTACCCCTCTGCAGAGGTGCAGTCAGTGTATTCTACAGCCCCAGCTGACTGGGCAATGAACATAATAGCGCGACTGGAATTCGAACTTACTTACTACACTATCGCAGTCTAGCACTTCAGCCCATACACCAAGGAGACATATTGAAATTCTATCTTTAACCAAACAAACCGAAAAAGAAAAGAAAACAAATTAATGTAGCAATTTCAAACAACAGGACTAGAAAATGGTTTAAGATTTGCCGAAAGCGCTTAGAATAAAGTATCTTTTTAGTTTGGTTTCAACCTTCGTTGATTATTTAATGCCAAAGCCATCCTTCTAGAAGAACAGCAGTGATGCTCTTTAACTCATAGCTGGGGGAATACGGGGGATTCATACTTTTCCAATTGGTATTTGTCTGAAAGTGAACTTAAAAGCGCGAAGGGAATTCGAACTCACTTAATACGATTTCGCAGACCATCGCTTTAACCATTACACCAATATACGGTGTTTTCAAAAGATTTCATTTGTATTTAAGAAAGAAAAACAAAATTGAACACTTTCGAGATTCACCTTATCAGTCATATTTAATGAAACACACATACACACACACACACGCACACACACATGTATTCATACACGCATACGCGTGCACGCACACACACACACACACACACGCACACACACATGTATTCATACACGCATACGCGTGCACGCACACACACACACACACACACGCGCCTATATATATATATATATATATATATATATATATATATATATATATAATAGAAAGGTTGCAATGTTTCATCTCCAGAAAGCAATGTCAACATCGGTAGCAACATCTTATCTACAGATAGTGATGTCGACATGTGCATAGAAAAGTCATGGGTTGCTATTGATAGTTTATCGATCACCAGGAAATCCGATCCGCTGCGTAAGAAACGAATAAACATTTTTTTAAAAGGATATAAATCTCTTTGCGGACCTATTCATTTTAAAATAATTACTTTTTTCTTTCTTTGGACTAACAAAAAATTTTTTTTTACACATATATATAAGCTTATTCGAGCACATAGTCACGAGTCTGAGCTACTCAGGGGAGACAGTCTGGCACAAGATCACAAAATGAGAGCTACAGTTGGAGAACTAAATTCTTTAAATCAGATCAGGTTATAAACGAAGGCAAAAATGATGCCATTCAAAATTATTCACTGGATCTGTTTTGTTTTGGTTTCTTTGTTTAATGGCACATAAATCTTCATGGGTAATCAAATACAAAAGCCTGTAGTTGTATTAACCGGATGTGAGGGGGTAGATAAGAGACTTCATTTCTTTCCCAAGAGTATTAGTCCGAAAGTGAACGTAATAGCGCGACTTGGGTTCGAACTTGTTTGCTTCGAAGCCGTAGTTCGGCACGTTAGCAATTACGCGCCAGGGACTTCTACAACCGGATTTGAGGAAGAATGGAAAATGGAACAGCTGAAACGTAATACAGAAAAAAATAACAATAGAAAGAAAAAAAATCAAATATTCTCAGTCATTTATCTTAAAATTTCAAAAGAAAAAAAATCAAATAGAGAGAGAGAAAACATCCATATTGATAAATCCCCCTCAAATATTTGCTGAAATTTTGCATTTGCGAAAAGTCATATTCGGGAGTTGGGTACCATATTTATCCATTTTGCTTGTGTGTGTATGTATGTGTGTATAGTAATATATCTGTGTGTGTGTGTGTGTGTGTGTATGTGTGTGTTTGGGAGAACGACCGTAGTCAGTGTCAGATTTTTGACAAGTCGGTACACATGCAGACTCACTCGAAAATGGCGCTCCAACAACTCGTCAAGAAATGAGAAAATTACTGAGAAGATTTTTAACTCATTTTATCTCCGTCCATCGAATCAGTCATGTGTCCGACAACTGGCAACAATTCCGAGTCGGAGAAAGGACAGAGAGAGAGAGAGAGAGAGAGAGAGAGAGAGAACAAATAACGAAAAAGAAAGCAAAGTTGTTAAAAGTGGGTAACGATTCGGCTGTTTGAGGGGCTGGAGAAAGTTGTGGGGTTCCTCTGAGTAAACATTGAAAGTGTGGAAGCTGATTAAAAGTCGATGAAGGAAAAGCAAAACATCTCAGTTAAGCGGAGAAGGTCGTTGACAGGTCGCGGTACTAATTTGCATCAAACTTGAATGCCTTAAAGTTGAGCGTCTCCCGTTTTTGTTGACCGATTAAGTAACAACGGGTAAATATATCTCGGTCAGGGTGCGCTGGCACTGTTGAGCGGGAAGGACGGGTTGGTGAACGTAAACGAGCCATTCCAGATTTGGCATTATTCCGAGATTTGTCTTGCGAAGCAAACTTGGGGAAATCGCCACCTCCTGACACGTCAAAGCGAGACGCCCAGATTGAGGCAATAAGCGCCTCGTTTTTCATCCGAGCTACATGTTAAACAGGGTAATACTCTACATTTGCAAATGCTCGCTCGTCCATTTGGGCAATGAGATTGAAGCGGAAATTGAACGAAATTGAGTCTCCATTAAGAGGTGCGAGAGGACCGTAGGTCACATCCATTAGAGAGGCTCTTCCGTTAATATGAATTTTCTATCAGTTCAAAGTTGCACTGGTAGGGGGAGCGTTAGCAAATAAAGTGTTAAGCCTTAGATATTTATCTTTGTTATTCCTTTCATCTCTCTCTCTCTCTCTCTCTCTATATATATATATATATATATATATATATACACAAAGTAGTTCAATATAGTTGTGTCCTCGATATGACACTAAACTGCATCCGGTGGTGAGGCTCCAGTTTTAGAACTCTTGGGAGTGAGGGGCACCCCTTCATTGCCATTACTCACAGGTCCACTGTGATTCGAGCGGTAGTACTGATTAGGGTACCATTTTATGGGTCAAATAGATCTGCTTAGAAAATATTTGTATTCAATTTGGCGGTCTGCAAAAAAAGTAAATAAATAAATAAATGAATATATAAACAGAATAAAATACCCCCCACAAAAAAAACCCCCAAAGAATAATATTAAAAAAAAACTTAACAAGCAAAAATTAAAAAAAGCCAAAAAGCCAAAAAACCCAAACTAAACATCAACTTTTAAATAAAAAATACACAAAAATGTAAATATGAGCGTACAATGATTGCGATTCCCTAACCTCTAAGGCATAAAATACCCTAGAGTGGTTGACATGCTTTTAAAACCAATCAATCATTTCTCTCTCTCTCTCTCTCTATCTCTCTCTCTCTCTATATATATATATATATATAAAACGAGTATGTCCTCGAAGATATTTGTATTTTTTAGGATTTATTTATAAAATACAAATCCCTTCGTAGAGCTACTTATTGTAGAAGATTTCTTTCTCTCTTTGGACCTACAAGAAATTATATATATATATAAATAAGTAAAGTTGGTGAGCGTAGTCCAGGGAGACTAAATGTTCCCTTTTCAATTGCGACGACACCGAGGTGTAAGGAAGGGCGCTACTCCTTTTCCTGGATTGCGCCACTTTACCCTTGATACGTACCTTATAATGCTGAATGTTAATCAAGGCAGCATCAAGTACCATTTTTTGAGTCTTCGGTAAGACTCGACCCGGGCCATTGGTGAGCATTCTACCCACTATGCCAATATATATATATATATATATAGATGTAGATAGACAGATATTATGACAATTTTTTTATCAGTTCTAAGATGACTTCTCTCAGTTTAATGTTGACCACGATAGAGCGAGAGATAGTTAGAGAGAGGGTGAGAAAGAGAAAGAGAAAGAGACGGAGAGGGAGAGGGAGAGAGAAAGAGAGTGATAGTGGGAGAGAAAGAGAGAGAGAGAGATGAACAATAGAGATGTGACAGATTTTTTTGTTGCTATTTTATTTTATAATTTTTTATTATCTTCAACTCGCCAGGAGAAAAGTTTTTGTGATCAAGTGTGTTTGTTTTTAAAAGAGTTGAGAGAGAGAGGGATTACCTGTGGAGTAGAGCCCAAAGTACTGGGCTGCGACCTCAAAGTAAGCGAGTTCGGACTCCAGTCGTACTGTTACGTTCACTTTCGGACCAATGCCCTTTGGGAAATATATGAAGCTCCTTATTCCTCCTCTTCAGTAATGTGCTAAACAGTATCACTCTTCTTCTTTTGTAGAGTCTGCCGAAAGCGCTGTTTGCCTTTGCCAGTCTGTTGTCTCCCTCCCTGTCGATCTTGGTGTCTGATGTGATGGTACATCCCAGATAAGAGAACTGATGAACTGCTTTCAGCTCAGTTACACCGATCGTGATGTGGGGAGGGCAGTACTCTTCTAGGAGTGCAGGCTGCTGAAAGACCTCAGTCTTCTTCAAATTGACCTCAAATCTGAAGAGCCGGGCAGCCTCTGCAAAGTAGGGCTCTTTCGGCGTGGTCGATGAGGGTAGCATCGTTAGCAAAGAGAAGGTCACGAAACAGCTGCTCAAGAGTTTTGTGTGGATATGCACTCTCCCGGGGTTAAACAGACGGTAGTGGATATATACAGTACCGTCATCGTTAATGTCTTCTATGACATGTTTAAGCATCATGCTGAAAAAGATGCTGAACAGAGTCGGTGCCAGAATACAACCCTGTTTCACGCTGTTGACGATGGGGAAGGGTCCTGTGAAGTCGCTGTTCAATCTAACTTGGCCATGCTGGTCTTTGTGTAATTGGATAATCATGCCGAGGAATTTTAGGGGCTGCCAAGGTACTCCGTAATCATTCACAGTACATTTCTGCTCACTATGTCGAACGCTTTGGTCAGGTCCACAAACGCTATATACTGTCCTTTGTTCTGCTCCCGGCATTTCTCTTGGAGCCTTCTGAGGACGAACACCATCTCTATGGTGCCCCTGTTGACTCTAAACGAAGACTGAGTTTCTGGTAGGTGATTTTCAACAATGGTGGGTGCCAATCTGTTTGGAAGCGTACGAGTAAGAATTTTTCCTACGATGGAGAGCAGAGTGATCCCCCGATAGTTGGAGCAATTTGATTGTCTCCCTTGTTTTTGTGCAAAGTGACAATGACTGCATCGCGGAGATCACTTGGAAGTTTGCTCTACTCCCAACAACAGACAAGGAGTTCGTGGAGCTTACTGTGTTATGCTGGCCCTCCATCTTTCCAGAGCTCCTGTGGACTGAACTGCTCTAATGCTTTGGCAATTTCTTTCACAGAGGAAAGTTCATCCAATTCTGCTTTGAATGGTTGCTGGGGGATGCGGAATACTGCTGGGTCCTGGACGACACGGTCAGCGCCAAAAAACGACTGGAATTGCTCTGACCAACAGCTCAAAATGGAAGCCATGTCTTTAAAAAGCATTTGTTCATCCGCACTGCGCAAAGGACACTGGACCCGGTGAGTCAGTTCATACACTGCTTTGAGGACTTTGTAGAAGCCTCTGTAGTAATCTAGGTTTGCATATTACTGAGTTCTCTCGGCGAGATGGGTCCATCACTCATTTTAGATCTCTCGAAGCTCTCTCGTGGTTCATTTGTCATAGCCTAGCAAGCCGGGACGATGACAGGTTTTATGTCAGACTGTCCTTGTCCTAGATGGATTGCCTGCCAAGGCTGTCGAGCTCCATCTGCTCCAGGTATTTAATAGCTATTTAACCCATATCTGGCTCCCTAAACAGATACCATCATCTCCGGGACAGGGTGAACCTGGGAGCAATGGTAATTAAGGGGTCACTCCACTCTCCCCAAAACTCTGGAACTCCCAAACCAGAGCCTTTTACCACTGGTTGCAATTTAACGTCTTACCCAAGAATCAACGGGGGTGTCCTCGTGGTGTAATGGTTAAAGCGATGGACTGCGGAATCGTAGTAAGCGAGTTCGAACTCCAGTCGTGCTATTATGTTCACTTTCGGACAAATACCCTTTGGAAAGGTATGAACCCCCTTATCCTCCCAGCTATGGGTTAAATAGTACCACTACTGTTCTTCTAGGAGAATGTATTTGGCATTAAATAACCTACAAAGAGTTGATATGTCATTAAACAAAGAAACCAACCAACCAACCAACCAACCAGGAATCAACGGAATTAGTTTCAATTTTCGGTAATCGGAGTCATAGAGACAGTGTGTGCGAACAAATTCGACAGAACTGCAAGACAAGGATACCTCAGGTGGTCTTGATACACACTTGGATACCAACCTAAGTATTTCTACGTCCCTGCGAAATGTGCTAGATAGTCATCAAGCAAGGCGCTTTCTCTGTCCTTTGACAGGTTTTGTTTTTCGTCCTGCTGGGTGTCTAGCCATCCTCCTCACCAGACGACTTGGTGGCGGGGGGTACCGGTTTAGTCACCGATGACCCGACTATGAAACAGGTAGTAGAGGATTACATAGTACTCGTAGCACTATGAGCGTGATATAATTGACTATAAAGTGTTATGGTGCTTCCTATCTTCCTAAAAAGAAGCACCCTCGTAATTATGTAGAGCTGTTACTCCGAAAATCCAATGGTTGTCTAGCATATATATATATATATATATATATACTAAACGCATACATATATATATATATATATATATATATATATATATATATATATATATATATATGTATGTATGTGTGTGTGTGGTGTGTACGTGTTCGTATGCATACACACACATGTGTATGTAGGGTCTGCTAAGTGGTTGCACTGGAAACCCGTTAACGGTACAAGTGGCCTGTGTTCGTACTTGGATAAAAACCAAGATTTAATCGACTGATTTTCAAGGCAGGCAAACAATCTCTTCGCGATCAAATGGCGCCATACAAACTTTTTCTTTTTCTGTCAAGTATTTCTAATCCAGGATAAATCTATCTATCTATCTATCTATCTAGTTGGTTGGTTGGTTGTATTTTGTGTCATATCAACCATCGTAGGTTATTCAATGCCAAATCCTGTTAATACATATATATTGGATATATATATATGATTCATAGACACATTTTGTTGATAACGTTTTTAAAAGAGTCAAAGCTCATTTTTTGTACATAATTAAATGGTTTCTAGTATTTCCAAGTAATAATTTAATATCAGTCATTTGTTTGTATACATTTAGATGAATATACAAATATGATTTGTAAGTGAATAGTTTGTTGGTAATTTTATTTTTAACTTGTTTCAAAACAGTTAAATGATTTCAATTATTACTATTGGACATTAATAATTCAATTCAATATTAATCCTTTGTCTGTAAAGTGATTACAAGTATTGCTATTTAACGCGAATTATTCTATTCAACACTATTCATTCAATTGCATCCAGCTAAATTGTTCCACGTATTGCTGTGTAATAAAGATAATTCAAATTAGGCGTGCAGTTAAAGGGTTTCATGTATTGCTATTTAACACTAATAATTCTATTCAACATTATGCATTTGTTAGCACATAGTTAAATGATCAAACAGTCCTATTTCTAACAAGTCAATTTAGCACAAGTCATTTATTTTGCACACAGTTTAAATGTCAAACAATTTTATTCAACCCATAGATAGGACCCTATCAGGTGCTACAACCCTGGATCTGGGATCAATGGCAATGAAGGAATACTCAACATTTCCTAAATCTTAGTTCAAAGAATTCAGTTTAGCATAAGTATAGAGTTTAAGTGTCAAAAACACTTCTATTTCAAGCTATTCAATTTAGTCTTCTAATTCAAACAATTCAGTTTAGTATAATTATAGTTTTAGTTTACACATAGTTAAACAAACAAAACAGTTCTATTTCAAACAATTCAGTTTAGCATGAGTACAGTTTCAATGTCAAAAACAGTTCTATTTCAAGGAATTCAGTTTAGCATAAGTACACAGTTTAGTTGTATTTGACCCATAAATAAGACCCTATCAGATGTTACCAAGAGTGGACCTGGGAGCGATGGAAATGAACAGGTACTCCGCATTCTCCAAAGCTCCAGCATTAATGGAATCTCACCATCAAATTGTTTAGCGTAATATCCGTGGTGTAATTGTTATCGACGTAGGAAATGGACACAGCGACACGAGTTCAAATCCTGGACGAGACTGATTGCATTTCACATAGCACTAATACTCTTGGGGAAGGTATGAATCCAATTATTCTCTCCCCAGTTATGGGTAAATAGTAGGACAGACAGGGTTCGTCAGCCTTGGTGAGGCAACTAGTCTAGGAGAAGGAAAACTCTGAATTCAAACCTGTTAAACTCCGCTTAAAAACTGACCTTGTGTCTTATCCTGCCCGAGCGGAGGGGTTGGTGAATATGATAATATCCAGTACACTCGTTTGAGGCAGGGGGTCTTAGCCTTCTGCAGAGATGCTGTCAGTGTATTCTATAGCCACGGCCGACTGGGCTGCCCATTGAATGAGTCATCCTACTGAAATGCTGAGTCTGAAATTAGACCAGAGCTTTTCAGAGTTGTCCATATAGACACCTGGAGGTGGCTAAAATTTTGCCAGGGTTAATAAAAGCATATAGGGACCTTATGGGATAGATTTACTCGTTTGGATTTATAGACCTCTAAAAGTAGATCCATAATTTTTAGCATTTTTGGACAAACTTGGTTCATATAAGTCTACGTTTGGGCCAATGCAATGTAGATCAATCAAAAGAGTATAAATTTTTCTTTCCTTTTTTTTCATGACGACACGTTTATCTATAAAAACCACATTAAGAATTCGCATGAAGAATTTATGTTGTATAGTACACTGTGTCGTTATTAACAACGAGGAACACTTATGTATATAAAAATATAAGATTATATCTTTATTTTCGGCGATGATACTTGTGTGGAGCAATCGCAGAGAGTTCCTCGTTGTTAATAACAACACAGTGTACTATACAACATTCACGATTTGGTGCCGTGACCAGGATTAACTATACAAACACATAATACATATACATCTACATATGCATGCAGAATAAACGACACACAATAAGGACGAGCGAAGACTTCTTTAAAAAAATATACCTCTCACTTTATTTGAAAGGTTTGTATGTGAGAGGGAGTTGGAGACCGAACAGAACTGCAATATATTGACCCCCACTCTTATGGCCATCAGCGTTGTGTCTTTCTCGTTCTCCAGGGCTGCTCAACCGGAGGCTCGGGGGCTCACTCTGCTGGGTGCGAGCTTTCTCTACCGCATCTTGTCACCAACAGGTCTCCAAACTCAATCAGGGGTCCCAAAGGCTCCTTCTGTCGGATGGTGGCTTTCGCTACCACAACTTGTCTCTAACTCATCTGATCTCCAACTCGTCTGATCTCTAATTCGTCTGACTTCCTGTCCCACCGAGTTATATAATAGTTCAATCGCCCACTCAATCTTTGGAATGGCATGTTTGATCGTCATCAAGCGGAAATAACTGTCATGCAGTTCAGAGGTCACTCTCTTCCGGTGCATCAGTCTATGAGTGTACCATGGGATTTTACCTTGTCCCATATTTCAGTCAATCCCGCCTCCGCGATTTCTTCTCATAACTGCCATCGGAATGTGTCACTTCCTTCTAGTGCATCACTTTGGAATGGCATGTTTGGCCGGGTCGAAGGTCAATATACAACATTTAAAATTCGATTCAAGGATCTTTTTAAACAGAAAATTTCTAAATGGATAATTTCTTCATCTGCTATTGAAGAGGAAAGTGTAAATTTTTTCAGGGTGAATAAAATCATAAGGGGGTCCCCAAAGGGTGAATTTAATTGTGAGAGTTTGTAAATCTCTAAAAAAGTAAGACTACTGTTTTAACATTTCATCCTAGTCTCCAGGACTCTTCTCAGTATTCGGGCCGATCTTAATAATGTAGTTTGAATGGTCTCCTCTAGGCCTCTTATTTCCGAGTCCTCTATTCCTTCAATCCTTTAGTGTCTGTACCGAGTGCACCAATTACCATTGGTATCACCGTCACTTTCATGTACCAGAGTTTTTTCAGTTCCCTAGCAAGCTTAGTTGGTTGGTTGTTTTATTTTACGGCGTATCAACACTTTTCGGGTCATTTAACGCTGAATTAAGTCATTTTGATAAAAATTTCAAATAATTCTGTTTACCATAAATGTTTTTTTTTCTTACACACAGTTAAATGTCAAAACAGTTCTATTTTAAACAACTCCGTTTTGCATAAGTACGCAGTTTAAACGCACACATATTATTATTATTATTATTTGTACCGGGCCATTGGCCAAATGAGTAGAGTGTTCGCCAATGGTCCGGGAGACTGGGGTTCAATCCCTGGTCGAGTCATACTAAAGACTAAAAAAATAGTACTTGATCCCACCTTCCTTAACACTCAAAATTATAAGGTAAGGATCAAGGGTAAAGTGGAGCAATCCAGGGAGAGGAGTAGCGCTCTCCCCTACACCTCGGTGTAGTATCAATTGAAAAAAGAGCCTTCGGGTCACCCTTGACTAAGGTCGCCAACTTATGTTTGGATGCTGACCAAAGAAAGACACGGAAAACGCAAAAAGGTTGATAGAAAAACATTTACATTCAAGTAACAGAAACAAGATACAAGTGAACCTGGTTAAGCAGAAGTTAGTTGATAGGAAGCTGAGAGTCCAGTATGGTAGAGACTATCCGTCCATTACGCAGATGTCATAACACGTGATTGTGCCACGCTGATTTGGTTAACCCTGTTTAACGCTCTTGTTGACGTGTATTCATGGAGGAGGGCGAGTCCATTATCTAGGGAGTACAACAACTCACTTTTATTTTTGTTTTATTTTCAATTTCTTTCAATCCTTCACATGGTCTTTACCCAAGACCTAGCGTGAGGGAAGTAGTGATGATATGTATTCTATGTATTTATATTTTTTTGCTACCTCTTGTGAGTGACATTTTTCAGTCACATTGGTTGTACTCTCCTAAAAGGATGAGTAGCTCTGCAAACTGTTGTTTTTTGCATTCATTATTGGCTTGGGCAGTTAGGCATCTTGTTAATGTGTTTATCTGTCTCTTTCTTGATTATGCCCAGTACTCCCACTTTTTCGAATACAATGGTAGTTTTAAGGTTCCACATTTTTTTCAATATCTATTTTCAGATCTTTGTATTAACTTATTGTATTTTATTCTATTCTGCGATTGATATGTTATTATGTATTGGCAGTGACATATCAATTAGAAAGCGTGCTTTTCTTTTTTTTAGTCCTTAACCACTATATCTGGTCTATTGCTTCTTATTTTTCTATCTGTTTGAATAGCAAGGATTCAGAGAATAGTAGTTTCTCTGGTTTCTGTTATTTGGTGCTTATACCAATTGTCACTATCCAATATTCCATAGGGGGTGTCCTCGTGGTGTAATGGTTAAAGCAATGGACTTTGGAAGCGTAGTATGCGAGTTCGAAATCCAGTCGCGCTATTACGTTCACTTTCGGACAAATACCCTTGGGAAAGGTATGAACCACCCCTTATCCTCCCAGTTATGGGTTAAATAGTATCATTACTGTTCTAGAAAGCTGGCATTGGCAATTTAATAACCTACAAAGGTTGATTTACCATTAAAACAAAGAAACTAAAACAATATTCCATAATATTTACATATTTTTCAATGAATATAATGTCCTATTTTATCCTGCCTTTCCTTATAGTCCATCGGTGTTTGGATTGGGCAACCGGATATTAAGTGTTCAATTGATTTAGTTTTTTGTTCGCACTACATATTGGGTTTGATCCGTTTGGCTGATAGTTTCTAGTTGGTAAGTTCTGGTCCTGTGCTGCTATTATTAACCCCTCTGCCTCCCGCTTTAGTCCAGTACTTTTCAGCCATCAATTAGTCTTTACTATATCTATATAAGCATTTCTTATTCTTTGTATGTATCCTCCATGGAGGGGTTTTTGTTCCTAGACATTTTAAATTGATTTTCTCCTTATGTTTTTATTCCTTTCTTTATGTTTTTACTGTCCCTTTTTCTTTTTCTTTTATGTCTTTTTCTTTCGGTATGAGATCGAGATGTTTAGAAGATTTAATACTTTGGATATTTTTCTTTGGCTTCTCGTGTGTGTTTTCTAAATGTAGCATCCAATTTGTTGTAGTCTTTGAGTAGTTCTTTAAACCTATAGTGGTTGTTTTGTTGGTCAATTCCAGTTGGATTAATCCTCTTCCACCATTTTCTCTCTTGACGTAGAGATGTTCTATATCTGCTCTTGGGTGATGCATTCTGTTGCAGGTTATTAGTTTCACAACTTAAGGCCCCATATTTTATATTTCAATTAAGGTCCAGTTTATTATAGGGTGTTTCAATATACACGGGACCCATGTGACTGCTAATAACTCTACTAGTAATAATGTTATGTTTTTTGTTTCAGATTTGAATATAGTATACTATCATCATCATCATCATGTCGTGCCGCTAGCACGGATATCTCTGACCCTCTCTCACCACTTCTCCCTATCATTCATCGCTTCTGGCAGGTCTTCATGGCTACATCCCGTATCCTCACATAGCTGCTGTATGTATGTTCGAGCTGGTCGTCCTGCTTTTGCTTGGCCATATGCGGGGTCCATAGGAGTACATCACTGATGAGTTCGTCCTTGCTTCTCCAGCAGTGTCAATCCTCGATCACAATGCCTTGGACAAGAGAAGAAAAAATATTTTGCGTCACAACTTATTTGGAGACAAAATCATTCAAAACTGTCTCAAAATAGACGCAACCAATCATAATGATTTATTACTGAGACAAGAAACAAAAAAAAAGATTGTATGTCCTGGAAGCTGATATAATAAAAATCTAAAAAAATATTAATTTGATCTCTCTAGCTCAAATGATGCATTTTTTTTTTACAGGACGTGTTCCAAATGACCGTCATGGCGCTTGTATCATTAATAAATTATGATCATATTAATGGGTTGCATCTATTTTGAGACATCCTCGTATTACCTGAGCGTTAATTGTTATAACTTTATTTTTTGTATTCATATCTGTTTTTCATATGGTTTTTATACTTCTGTAGAATTCTTTTCTTACTTTTTATTTATTTACATTATGAATGATACCATTTGTGTCATTAATTCTTAAATATTTGTAGGTTTTATTGCGTTCAAACTCAGTCATTTCTCTGTTCCTATTTAGAGCGATATTTTTAGACTTTACAAGTCAGCCTTTATTAAATTGGTTGGTTGCTTTGTTTTACAGTGTATCAATCCTTTTCGGGTCATTTTACGCCTAATTAAGTAATTTTGATAAAAGTTTCATACAATTCACTTTAGTATAAGTATAGTTTTTTGTTTAAACACAGTTGAATGTCAAAAGTTGATTCCAAACGATTCAGTTTAGCATAAGTACACTGTTTAGTTCTATTTGGCCCATAGATAGGACCCTATCAGGTACTACTACTCCGGGACATAGTGGACCTAGGAGCGATGGCAATAGAGATGTACTCTGCATTCCCCAAAGCTCCAGCATTAGGTTGTTTGGTGTAATATCCAGTATACTCGTTGAGGGAGTCTTACTCCTCTGCAGAGATGCAGTCAGTGTGTTCTGCAGCCCCAACCGACTAGGCCAATTAAATTTGTCCAGGCCTAATTGCATCCCTATGTCGTCACTAAATTTTTTACTGTACACAATAGACCCAAATCGTCATCATTCATTGAATATTACTTTAAAACGTCCACAGAGAATAGGTGGTTCAATTTTTTTGCAGTAATTTTATATCCATAGGATGTGTTTTTAAGTTTTACGGAGAGAAATATCAGAGCTGTTCAAAAAAGTGGAAGGAAGAAAGTGAGTCTCTTTGGAAGATTCCATCATTATTAATACTTTTTTTTTTACTCTTTTGGGAGTTTTTCCCACCAGCGTTAGTTGATGGTTTCTCACTGGAGTCTAAGCGACAGCAAGTCTCCTCAAGTCCCTAGATCTCTTCTCAGTATTCTGGCCAATCTTAGTAATACTGTCGTTTGGAATGGTCTCCATTCGTCCTCTTATTTCCAGGTCCTCCATAGTATGTAACGGTAATACCAGTAGTAATTGGCGCGCTCGGTACAGTCACTAAACGATTGATAAAGGGATTGGATAACTTGGAAACAAGAGCACGAGTGGAGACCTTCCAAACTACAGCATTGTTGAAATCGGCCTGAATACTGAGAAGAGTCCTAAAGACTTGAGCAGACTTGCTGTCTCTCAGATCTATCACTAGAATAGTCACTGGTGAGCATGCTACATCACAAGGGGTTGAACTTAGAGCAACAGTAAGCCCCATAGAAAATGCGATTGGCAACCTGAGTTCAAATTCTGATTGTGTGTCTCTTTGCACTAATATCCTTAGGAAAGGCATGAACCCCACTGTTTACCTCAGTTAAGGGTAAATAGTAGAACTGAGTGGGCTGTTTAGCCTTGGTTAGTCAACCAGTCTAAGAGAAAAATTATCTGAATTAAAACCAGCTATACTGCTTGTGTTATATAATTAAGGAAAGATTTTTTTATATTAATCATTTTTTGTTAATTATATTTCATCATTCAGTTTGGTTGGGCTTTGAACTATTCGAGTCTCTTAAGTTCATGTGCATGGTCATTTGGCACAGTTTACACTCGTGCGCAAAGGATATGAAAATCACCATTGTCATAATAAACTCCCAGACAGGAAATGAGGCTGGAGTGTGGATGACGTCATGCCCGGAAGAGATGGTCCTGAGAATTTGAGGATTTTGAAAAAGACTCAGTTGGGAGTTGAGATTGGACCATGGAGGCAGACAGTTGAGTTTCTGCCATTGAAGTAGAGAGTTGAATTTTGACCGTTGAAAGATGTAGTTGAGATTTTCGGATCTCTACCGACAGAGATCTTAAACATCACAAGATGCGCCGCGCGTTGAAATGGGGTCAGATAGTGTGGTTAGCATAGTAAGAATTGTGTCTCTCTCCTCGTGTGGAAGAACCGAAGTCAGAAATTAACAAACCGTTCGTACCTGAACAATAGTCTGCCTGTGTTGTATTCCCCAGTTTTCGCCTGTATTTGTATCCGTGTTTTGCATATGTATACAAAAAGTATGCAACACTTGGAATTTCTTTATAGCCAAGTCTGGCAAAAACATTCGTTTTGATGCATTTCAAAATAGTGGAAATGTAATATAATGGCCGAGGGATTTCGTTTTATATATCTTGCCTTTCGGTTTGGTTAGGCTGAGAACCTTTCGCTTAGCGCATGGGTTAGTTAGGTGCAACATGAGCGCAGGTGTTCACGCGCGCGCGGGGAGGATGCGTCATTCAGAGATGTCAAAATAAAAATCCCAGATAGTAATATGACCGGGGGATGTGAATGACGTCATGTACCGGAAGCGTGTCGGGAGGATTTTGGGGATTTGAGCAAAGTCAGTTAGTCGAGTTTTAGCGTCCGAAGAAGACGGTTGACTTTCGGGGCTCGCCGAGATCAGACTAGTAGTTTGCGGCGGGGTGCCGCGCGTAGTGGGAGGCAGATGGAAAAGTCAGCATAGAAAGATTGTGTATCACTCTCCTTATGTCGGAAAACATTTAACTCAAAGGTAATAAAAAGTTTCGAACCTGAACTAAGAAGTTGTAAGTTTTTTTTGTGTTTCGGGATTCCTATGTTATCTATATATATGAGTTATGAACATTCTATGTACATTTCACATGTTCATGTATGGCTACGTTACAGAAAATCAAACAGTGATTCAGGCTGGAACAGAGGTCTGTCAACAAATTTTTGGTTGTTGTGAAGTGTAATCCATGTGAAATTTACATAAGACTGTGTGATGTGTGCAGAGAAACATGTTTGAGTCAAACCCTTTTTATAAGTGGCGTAAAGATGGGTTTGCCACAACGAGTCTGAGTCGAAAAGTCAATTCATGTCGTGCACACTCACTGATTCTCCAATAAAGAAAACTTCTATCTATCTATCTATCTATCTATCTATCTATCTATCTATCTATCTATCTATCTCTGTTAATATCTATTTATCTGAAAATTTCACTTTGTTCATAGCTATCGATCTATCTATCTATCGATTGCAAACTACATATAAAGCCAATTTTTTTTTCTTTGGAAAGATTATCAAAGCAAGTAAAAATCTTGGGCCTTGATTTGTAACAACCGCCTATTTCAGAATCTATCTATCTATCTATCTAATTCTGTTAGTATCTTTTGAGCTACCAATTTCACTGTGTTCATATCTATCTATCTATCTATCTATCTCACATAATATAAAAATCCAAAAGTTTTGCTTAGGAAGTAATTTAAAATATTGTGTTTAGATTTGTAATAACCGCTTATTTTAGACCCTTTATATCTATCTATCTATCTATCTATTGCATCCAGTATAAAAATCTGAAGATTTTGCTTTGGAAGTAATTTAAAATCTTGAGTCTAGATTTGTAATCTTTAACTTAAAACGCGAAATACGTGCTAATGTCATTTTTTCCATTCAAGATTCAAACACAAGAGACATAAAATGGAAAAGAATCAAATGACCAAATCGAAGAAATGAAATACAGTGCAGTATAAATTTCGCACGGATATAGCAAGCCAGACAGTAAGATTTGTTTTTATTCAATTGCAGAAAAAAGCTCTGAGTTCCTTTGGGACAATAAAAAAGCTACAATAACAACAACAACCACACACACACACACAAAAAAAAAAAGAACCTAGGGAGAAAGAAGAAAGACTGTCAGTTATTATTGGGTGGAGTCACGAACAGAACTATCCGGGTTAGGGGATCGTAACCACCCAATGCGGGGGTTCAGTCAGATAAGGACACGATGGAGAGTCGACAGATGAGAAAGGGTATTCCCCGACCCAATACCCAATAGACTTTTTGGTGGTCGAACTAATTTTGGAATTAATTTAAAAGCTGAAGGATATGAAGAATTGAACTGATGAGCGCCAAATTAACCAGTCGAAGCTTATTGTGCAAAACGATTTACGACAAATGAAAAGCTGTGTTTTTAAACGATTCAACAAGGCTGTTTGATGGAGTCCTCGCAATGTTGTGGCTAACGTGCTGGACTGCTTGATCGTAGTAAGTGAGTTCGAACTCCATTCGCGCTATTACGTTAACTTTTGGATTAACACCTTTGGGAAAGGCATGAACTCATTCCCCTCAGCTATGGGTTAAATAGTACCACTAGTCTCTCCTATAAGGTTGGTTTTGTCATTGAATAATCCACGAAGGTTGATATGTTATTAAACAAAGGAATTAAACCAAACAATGTGACTTTAGGGTCCTGGGTATGACGCTAAACTGCAACCAGTGGTGAGGATCCAATTCTGAAGCTTTAAGGTGTTTGGAGTTACCTCTTTGTTCCTCCCAGACTTTAATCAGATATGGTGGTACCTGTGCGTATATAGTTGTGCGCAAGCAATTTATTAGTATTATTTTTGTTATTCTTGGAGAGTTCTTCACACCAGCATTAGCTGATGGTTTTCCACTGGAGTCTAAGTAACAGCAGGTCTCCTCAAGTCTTCAGGGCTCTTTTTAGTATTCTGGCCGATCTCTACAATGGATGGTCTCCACTCATCCTCCTATTTCCAAGTTAGCCAGTCTTTGTGCCAATTATTATTATTATTATTATCATTAATCACTCATTAGAGCTTTTCTCATCAGCGTTTGAATGACAGCAAGTCTCCTCAAGTCTCCAAGACTCTTCTTAGTATTCTGGCCGTTCTCAATATTACTGTCGTTTGGATGGTCTCCATTTCCAAGTCCTCCAGTCCTTTTAGTAATCCTTTAGTTACTGTTCCAAACGCACCAATTACAATTGGTATAATTGTCACCTGCATGTACCACAGTTTTTTCAATTCCCTAGCAAGGTCGAGGTACTTATCCTTCTTTTCACATTCTTTCAGTTTTATTCTATGGTCAGCCGGGACAGCAAAGTTGACTATTTTGTAAGTTCACTTTTTTTGTCGATCATTATTAAGTCTGGTCTTCTGGCCGGGATTAGGTGATCCGTTTGTATGTTAAAGTCCCATAGGAGTTTATGCGAGTCATTTTCTAGGACAGGTACTGGGTTGTGCATATGCCATTTGTTTGTATGGTCGAATTGAAATTTCCTGCACATTTCCCAGTAGATCACCTTGCCGACCAAGTTGTGTCTCATCTTATACTCCTTCTGTGCTAATTTGCTGCATCCACTTATTATGTGATTGATCGTTTCGTCTCAGTCACTGCATAGCCTACATTTACTGTTTTTTTGCGTCTTATCTATTCTCGCTTTGATATGATTGGTTCTTATGGCGTTGTCCTGTGCTGCTATTTGGAGGGATTCCGTTTCTCTCTTAAGTTTTATTATTATCATTATTATTAGTAGTAGTAATAGAAGTAGTATTTCACTACTTGTGTGTTTTTCACACCAGGTTTTAACTGGAAGTCTTTCACTGGAGTCTGAATGCCAGCAAGTCTCCGTAGGTTTTTAGGACTCTTCTAAGTATCCTAGTCGATTTTGGTTGCGCTGTCGTTTGGATGGTCTTGATTCGTCCTCTGATCATAATTTCTCCCATTTTCTTTCGCAGACCCTCAAGGATTATTCCAAGGGAACCAACTACAAGTGGCATCAACATCATTTTCATGTTCTTCAGCTTTTTCAACTCTCTGGCAAGATCTTGGTATTCTTCTATCTTTTTGCTTTCTTTTAGAGTTGGTTCAGGAATTCGCCGCTTAAAGAACCAAATCCGTTGCCATTGCATTCGCCATTTTGACACTGCCTAATTGCAGTTAAAACTCCGCCAGTCAACTACTTTCACCTCCAGTTCGCGGTGTTTGATGAAAAATTATTTAAACAACTGTGTAAATAAACGTTTGTTACTGTTTATAACAAATGCCTTTTTTTCGTCATTTTTCTAAATTTGCTTGGCAACTTTTCTTCTCTCCAACACGAATTCCAACCTTCATCGACTGGACCACATCCATCTTCTCTTTCCTCGGATCTGAAAGCAACGTGGGCGTGGAAAGAAACAGAGAAAGACCAGTCGACACATGTGGTAATCACGAGACCAGCGGCCAAGTAGGTGTCGTGAAGCTATAGTACCACAAAACCATAAAACTGTGTATAATCAAGTGTATCAGAGAAGAATAAATTAAACCATATGTGTGAAAATTCTAATTGTTACTTGAAGTTATAATTGTTAACAAAAGAGTTTCCTTAGTTAGATGAAACCATATAATTGTTTGAAAAAAGCAAGTCTGACTTTGGCGTCAAATAACTCAACGAGGGTCGACTTGACTTCACACCACACAGTAAATTACTCATTTGTACGAAGTGAGACGCAAAAAGCCGCATTTAGGATTTGAACTAGGGCCATTAAGTTTAGGAGGATAAATCTGAATTTAAAATCAGGAGCTGGGTTCCCGAAGACAATATAATGTCGTCTTCAGTATTTTTCTGGAGACTGGTACCACGGCATTAATGCCAAGTTGATGATGTAGGCTGGGAAGACTTATTTCATGAGCAACTGTTTCTTTTCCATAAAACTTTGTCCAAGCCTAGAAGAAAAGAATTGGAAGCAGAAAGCGAAAAGTTAAAAAGATAGAGAAATTGAAAACGGACACCAAGTGATGTTGAGAAAGAAGAATATCAAAGTTGCATTGGTTTGTGCAATTCCCTTGGATAATATCAGTGACGTGGACCGGGGAGACTTGCTTCATGGGCAACGGTAGAAAATACTGGAGGAGTTGGAAATCAGAGGAAGAATCAAGACCAGCGCATTGTTCTGATCAGCATGAATACCTACTTTGACAGTTGCCCAGTCGGCTGGGGCTGAAGAATACACCGACTGCTTCTCTGCAAAGGGGTAAGCCCCCGCCATACGAGTATCCTGATATGACATTAAACAATCTGATGGTGCGGACCCAGTAATGCTGGAGCTTTGGTGAATGCGGAGTTCCCCTTTCATTGCCATCTCTCCTTGGTCCACTCCGTCCCTGAGTTGTAGCACCTGATAAGGGTCCTATCTACGGGTTAAATAGAACTAAACTGCGTACTTATGCTAAAGTGTTGGAAATGAAACTATTTTTGTATGCTAAACTGAATAGCTTGAAATAAAATTATTTGACTAAACTGAATACCTTGAAATAGAAATGTTTTTGACAATTAAACTGTGTACTTATGCTAAACTGAAAAGTTTAAAATAGAGCTTTTAATTTGTATAAAAATTGATTTGGCATAAAATAACCTACAATGGTTGATATGCCATAAATCCTAAACAAACTAACCAATTGGACAGACTCGGCTCGTAAACCTTTTTAGTCGACAACGATAATCCTTCTCGTTTCTCGATTACTTCCCTTTTTAATTCTTTATTTTAAGGCATATCAATCTTTGTGGATTATTTAATGCCAAAGGCTACCTTGTAGAATAACAGTAATGCTATTTATATTTAACCCATCGCTGGGAGGATAAGTGGGATTCATGCCTTTCCCAAGGGTATTTGTCCGAAAGTAAACGTAATAGAACCACTGGAGTACGAACTCGCTTACTACGATTCAGTTTTATTTCTCCTTGACCAATTGCCATACTAAAGTTAAAAAGTGACCTGCTCCACTATTTACCCATAGCTGGTAGAAGACCAATTTGAAATCAGAGGAATAATCCAAACTGTTGCTCGCCGCTTTGAAACCTTTCACACAACACTTGGGTTTGGTTTGATTTGGTTTAATGGCATATCAACCAGTGTAGGCTATTTAATGCCAAATCCGATTTATATATATATAATAGATATATGATTTGTAAACATAAGTCAACAAAGTTGAATAGTTGTATCACTAACAATTCAATTAAAAATCAGTGAAATGTTTAGACACAGTTAAATGATCAAGCAGTACTATTTCAAGCAATTCAGTTTAGCATAAGTCATTTGTTTGCGCTCAGTTTAAATGTCAAACAGTTTTATTTGATACATTGATATGACCCAATCAGATCCTACCACTCCGAGCCAGATTGGACCTGGGAGCGATGGCTTTGATGGAGTACTCCGTATTCCCCAAAGCTCCAGCATTACTAGAGCCTCACCATCAGATTGTTTAGTGTTATATCCAGGATACTGATTGGCGGTGTATTCTACTACTCCAGTCGACTGGGCCGAATACCCTCGGGAAAAATGTGAATTGTCTACAGCCTTTATATATGTAAACAAAAGAATTTTGTTAATATGTTGATAGATTTTTTTTCATTCGTCTGTTTATCTTTCTGTTCAGCCAAACCCTCTCTACGAACCGGGTGCAACACAAAGTCAATTTTTAAGTGAAGTTTAACTGGCCTGAACTCATAATTTCCTTTTTTTTTTAGACCGGTTAACATATCAAGGTCTGATCCTACGATTTTCCATAGTTGGATGTATATCTATTCCAAGGGTGTATTGCCCAGTCGGCTGGGGCTGTAGAATACACCGACTGCTTCTCTGAGGAGGGGTAACACCCCCCCAACGAGTGTCCTGGATATGACACTAAACAATCTGATGGTGAGGTTTCAGCAATGCTTGATAAGGGTCCTATCTATGGGTTAAATAGAACTACGTGCTTCTTTCACTATACTGATTTTTGCATTTAAACTGCGGATCTATGCTAAACTGAATTGTTTAAAATAGAACTGTTTTGACATTGAGACTGCGTACTAGTGCTGAACTGAATTGCTTGAAATAGAACTGTTTTTGACGTATAAACTGTGTACTTATGCTGAACTGAATTATCTGAAATAAAATTGTTTGACATTTAACTCTGTGTATTGCCCAGTCAGCTGGGGCAGTAGAATACACTGACTGCACCTCTGCAGAGGGGTAAGACCCCCCCAACGAGTGTCCTGGATATGACACTAAACAACCTGATGCTGAGGTTCCAGCAGTGCTGGAGCATTGGGGAATGCGGAGTACCCCTTCATTGCCATTGCTCCCAGGTCCACTCTGGCCCGGAGTGGTAGCACCTGATAAGGGTCCTATCTATGGGTTAAACAGAATTAGCAGCATACTTATGCTAAACTGAATTGTTTGAGTAAAATTGAATAGTTTGAAATAGAAATGACTTTTACAATTAAACCGTACTTACATTTAAACTGCGTGCTTATGTTTAACTGAATTATTTGAAATAGAACTGTTTTTCGACATTAAAACTGTATTTACACTTAACCGAATTGTTACATACAAGTGCTTGAGTAATTAGAAATGGAAATGTTTTTGACAATTAAACTGTGTACTTATGCTAAACTGAATTTGTTTTAAATAGAACAGATTATTTACATAAAAATGGATTTGGCTTTAAATAACCTACAAAGGTTGATATGCCATAAAACCAAACCAAACCAAGGGTGTAAGTATGAATAGCCTCTTTGTATGGATTACCAAAATTCTTTTATTTGACTGGCATTATTTGGAGGAATCTTGAACAGAACTAGCCGGGTTAGGGAATCGTAATCACGTCATACGGGGGATCAATCAGATAGGGATAGGATTGAAGATCGAGAGATAAGAAAGGGTATTTACTGATCCAATACTACGGTCAAGTTTTTAGTGGTCGAATTAATTTTGGAATTAATTTAAAAGAGGAAGGATATGAAGAATTAAACTAATGAGTATCAAATTAACCAATCGAAGCTTATTGAGCAAAACGATTTACGACAAATCTGTGTTTTTAAATGATTCAACAAGTCTGTTTGATGGAGTCCTTGTAGTGTTGTGGCACGTTGGACGCTTGAAGCTGGGATCGAAACCCGCCCAACTTTACGTTAGACTTAGTATAATACCGCTCAATCAAAAAGCGAACCACGTCAGTTCGGGAACTATAAGGCATTAAGTAGTAGCGTTCGTTTGTTTACATTTTATACCTTACCGGATACCAGAGTGTTCAATTCGTTCGAAGAGCTTTGCGTTATGCTAGTTGCAGCCGTAAATTACTTATATAATGTTGGCAATATATTGATAGATGTTTTTAATTCATCTTGATTAGAAGCAATAAAAGTTTTCCTCAACACAGACTGAAGTCAGATCATTTTATTTTTTTTTTGTGGAGGAAGAAGTCGTCGCTGGTGTTGAGGTTCAGTTTCTGGTTGTTGAGCCCCAGCGCAAATCTAATGTCCGAAAAATCACGGATGTCGGATGGACTTCGCTGTTGATGCTGAGTGTAATTGTGAAATTATCGCCCAGACGAATAAAGATGGGTACAAAGATATTTTGCTCGTTGCTTTGCAACATTAATTAATGGAGTGGTCATTTCGCAGATTAGACGAGCTAAGGGAACTTGGATGGCCTTTGTCGTGGCTGGCAACTGGGATTATTGTGTTTTTGTAACGACTAAGTGGGACGTGCCTTGCCTTTGCTATTGGAGGATTAAAAGAACGAGCCAGAGGGAAACACCACCTCCCCCTCTTTTATCTTCGCTATCCATTGTCAATGCCTACTCCGCTTCCAACTGGAGAGTAAGAAAGTCTGATGATCAAGAAGACGAGGCAGTCGACATGGGAAATTGAATATTCTTTTAGTTATATTTGCTTTTAATGATAATAAATCTTTCTACTCTCATTCTTTCCTTGTATTACTCTTCTTTCTTTCTTTCTTTCTTTCTTTCTTTCTTTCTTTCTTTCTTTCGTTTTTATCTATTTATCATTCTTTCTTTGCATTTCCAATAAGAAAGAAAGAAAGAAAGAAAGAAAGATTAGGACATAGAAAAAAAAAAGGGATGTTTTTATTAAGAATCCTTTTTTTTCTATTTCCTTTTCTTCTTTCTTTCTTTCTTTCTTTCTTTCTTTCTTTCTTTCCCTATTCATCATTCTTTCTTTGCATTTCCTTATTAACCTTTCTTTTTCTAATTACGAAAAAAGAAAAACTAGAAATAATTTTTGAAGAAAGAAAGAAAGAAAGAAAGATTAGGACATAGAAAAAAAGGGTGTTTTTATTAAGAATCCTTTTTTTTCTATGTCCTTTTCTTTCTTTCTTCCTTTCTTTCTTTCTTTCGTTTTTACCTATTCATTATTCTTTCTTTGCATTTCCTTATTAACCATCCTTTCTTTCTATATCCTTTTCTTTCTTTCTTTCTTTCTTTCTTTCTTTCTTTCGTTTTTACCTATTCATTATTCTTTCTTTCCATTTCCTTATTAACCATCCTTTCTTTCTATGTCCTTTCTTTCTTTCTTTCTTTTTTCTTTCTTTCTTTTTCCTATGTACAGACACCCCTTATAAATTCAATTTTCTTTGTCTTGTATTCTCTAATCTTTCTTTCTTTTCTCTTTCGTTTCTTTGCAAATTTCTTCCTATCTTCCAGAATTATCCTCCACTCCCAACACCACTTTATTTCTATTGGCTTTTAATTCTTTGTATTCAGTTGTTAGTTCCTTTCATTTCCATTTATTTTGCGCATGCGTGTCGTGATTTCTTTTTTCATAACAAAAATGGATGCGAGTGTTTCAGTCGTTATCTTGGAGACGAGTCATTTATCTATAATTATTATATATAATATTCATTTTACATTTCAGATCGAATCAGTGCGAATGTATAGAGAAAGGACGAGATTTTGTGACAAATATAATAAACTAGCTGAAGTAGTCGTATACGTCGGGTCAGACGTGAAAACTTAGTTACTGCGCTTTGCTTAGTCTATTACATGGGCTTTAAATTGTTTCCATCTCCTATTGTTCATAATTAGTCACCCATTTATGTACTGAACAGAATTATCGCTGCTTAACGTCGCTGATATAGCGCTTACAGGCATGACTTAACCATTAAAGATTAAAGATAAATTCACTTACAAAAAAAAAGATTTTAGTCGATTGGTATTAAATCATGTTAACTTTTAAGTTATTTATCACTGAAGTCAGTTTAATAATACGGTCTCTAAATTATATACAGTATATAAAGTATCTTCACAATCATTTTCATTATCATCATCATCTCGTGCCATCAGCACGGATAACCCTGACCCTATCTCGCCGCTCTTCTCTATCGTTGATTGCTTCCGGCAGGTTTTTAGGTCTACATCCTGTATCTGCACAGAGCTGTTGTATGTAGGTTCTTGCTGGTCGTCCTGCCTTTGATCGTTCAAGTGAAGGAGTCCACAGGAGTACGTCACTTATGAGCTCGTCCCTACTTCTCCAGCAGTGTCCCGTATGTCTGGTTCGTCTAACTTGGATAATTTTCGTGATGGGTGGTAAGTGACCGTACAGCTGCTGCTTTGTGGGGTGCTGTATCCAGGACCGGTTCAATATTGCTCGTAGCATTCTTGTGTAGTTGGCTTCAAGCTTTTTCTCCATACGTTTAGTTAGCGTCCATGTAGTGCATCGATACAGCAGTATCGACACGACCGTTGCTTTGAAAAAAAAGTGCGTTTCATTTTATTGGTCAGGTCTGACTTCCATATGACCGATAGCCTATCGAGAGCTGTCTATGCCTTTGCTAGTCGCGTGCTGATGTCCGTCTCGGTTGATGAGATACTGCTTCCGTGGTAGGTGAACTTGTCTACTAGTTTCAGAGAGCTACCGTTTAGTGTGGATATGTTGCCTGTTTGATTAAAGCACATATATTCTGTCTTGTGTGCATTGAGATGGAGGCCTATACCTGCAGCTGCTCATTCCAGACTATGTAGCACGGTTTCGGCTTTGGCGGGTGCATTTGCCAGAAGTGCTATGTAGTCGGTGTCCGTAATTGTTTGTGCAGGGTACCTTTTCCTTTTTTCCTTTGTTAGCTTCAAACCGTTTTCTTCGATTTTATCATTAGATGTTCTAAGCATGTAGTCTAGACAGATGATAAAGAGGTATGGGGCTAATGTGTCTCCTTGCTGTACACCTGATGCAATGTCGAAGTAGTCTGTGTCTCCATCCGGGGAGCGGACTTTTACATTTGTGTTTCTATATAGTATAACAATCATTTTAAACAGGTAAATATTTCATACATTGTTGTACTATAATTGTCTTAAGAGTGAAGGTTTTAAAAATGTCCCTAATGATTTCATTCATGTAAATACTTCATACCTATTTGTCATATGAAAATGTATAAATAGGAAAAAACGCAAGGTTTTCAGAGGATAATTTGATTTATTGTTCAAATTATTTGCTACGTAGAACGTTTCGGTTTTTAAATGTGAACAAAGGAAACCTTCATCAGGTTGTCGAACTGTTAAATAAAATATAAAACTAAGAAATTATTAAAGATTTTATTACTGTTGGTATTTTAGAGTTAATGTATTAATGTGATTCACAATCCCTTTTAACAGGTGAAGATTCTTATTTAATAGTAAAATCAATGACAAGACCTAGTGTATTAATGTGATTCACAATCCCTTTTAACAGGTGAAGATTCTTATTTAATAGTAAAATCAATGACAAGACCTAGTGTATTAATGTGATTCACAATCCCTTTTAACAGGTGAAGATTCTTATTTAATAGTAAAATCAATGACAAGACCTAGTGTATTAATGTGATTCACAATCCCTTTTAACAGGTGAAGATTCTTATTTAATAGTAAAATCAATGACAAGACCTAGTGTATTAATGTGATTCACAATCCCTTTTAACAGGTGAAGATTCTTATTTAATTGTAAAATCAATGACAAGACCTAGTGTATTAATGTGATTCACAATCCCTTTTAACAGGTGAAGATTCTTATTTAATAGTAAAATCAATGACAAGACCTAGTGTATTAATGTGATTCACAATCCCTTTTAACAGGTGAAGATTCTTATTTAATTGCAAAATCAATGACAAGACCTAGTGTATTAATGTGATTCACAATCCCTTTTAACAGGTGAAGATTCTTATTTAATAGTAAAATCAATGACAAGACCTAGTGTATTAATGTGATTCACAATCCCTTTTAACAGGTGAAGATTCTTATTTAATTGTAAAATCAATGACAAGACCTAGTGTATTAATGTGATTCACAATCATTTATAACATCTCAGACATATCTATTTGATTTATAGATGAGACTCACGGAATCTGTGGCCTAAGGCTTACCTGACCTTGCCTGCTTTTCGAAGTTCTTTCGACCCCAGCGAAATATCGTCGACCATCTGGTCACTATACTGTGATCAACTGCGCTTTAGACCTTTGCGCAACAAATGCCTTTGTTTGCTTCTGCGGCATTATGAACCTGTTTGAACTCATAAAGCATAGGTTCCTGAATTAGACTACACTGCACGTTCATCCGTGTGGCTTTCAAAACACACAGAGAGTGGAGCAACGTCCAACGTGTCAGCGCACCAACTACCATGATATTGTCAGCCACAGCTGGTACCTTGCACTGCGTGTACTTCTCTGGTCACGTGATATATGCGCCACAAACTACTACATACCAAAATCTTGCAAAACTTTTGACTCAGCCTACTAATGTATAACATGAAGATATGTAGTAACATAATTGTGGTCTCAGATTAGTAAAAGCCCTCCCCCATAATTTTCTAGGTCAATGTGTAAAACACGTCCATGATCATTATCAACGTCGTCTTTATATTTCCGGAATGGGATTGGTTAGATCCATAACAGTATGTACACACACACACACACACACACACACACACATATATATATATATAATCATAATCATTATCTTCAAATCATGCTGATCGCTCGGAGTTACCTCACTCTCTCGCCATCCCTCCCTATCGTTTATCGCTCCTGGTAGGTTTTCTAGACAGCGTTTAGCATCTGCACAGAGCTGATGTATGTAAGTCCTTACTGGTCAGTCAACATTAGCAAGTTCACGTGTAGAAAACCATAAGAGACCATTACTTATGAGTTCGCCTTTACTTCGCCTGTACTGACCTCTATGACCTGTTCGTCTTACTTGGATAGTTTGTGATATAGGAGGTACAGTTGCTGTTTTGTGGAGTGCTGCTTCCAGGATTCGTTCAAAATAGCACGTAGTATTTTTGTGTAGTTCCAATCTAGCCTTTTCTCAATGCGTTTTGTCTGCGTCTAGGCGGTGCATCCCTACAGTTGTATCGATACGCCACAGCTTGAAAGAAATCCCGTTTAATTTTCATTTCAGAAATCAAATTTACATAAGGTCAATAATCTGCCAATAGCAATCAACCCCTTCCCCATGCATATGTTGACATCGCTTTTCATTAGATGAGCTATTGCTGCCGAAGTGTGGTATGGTTTACTAATTTCAGAGGTTTGTCATTTAATATGGATATAGACACCATCTTGTTTAGAATACACCAATTAGGTCTTTTCTGTATTCTAGGTCCTGACAACAGGGCAAACGAAAAGAATTGCATATAATATTTTTTGTACTTTTATTATTCATTATATTTTCATACTATTATATGAAGGTTGGTTGTTTGGGTTTTATGGCATTTCAACGTTTGTAGGTTGTCCTGGATATGACACTAAACAATCAGATGGCGAGGTTCCAGTAATACTGGAACTTTGGGGAATGTGAAGTACCTCTTTATTGCTATCGTTCCCATGTTCACTCCGGCGTGGAGTGGTAGCACCGGATAGAGTCCTGTCTATGGGTCAAATAGAACTAAACTGTGTACTTATGCTCAACTAAATTGCTTGAAATTAATATTAAATAGAATTATTTGTATTAGATAGGAACACTTGAAACCATTTAACTGTGTCCGAGCAAATGATTAATATGAAATAGAATTATTAATGTTTGATAGGAATACTTGAAACCATTTGCCTGTGTGCAAACAAATGAGTTCTAACGTGTTCAAAAATGAAGTTACCAACAAATTTTTCTCTTACAAATTATATATATATATATATATATATTTCATAATAAAAAAGCAACAATCGGTCACATACTTTTTTATATTGAACAAATAGATTTTATTTGCGTTGAGCACTTGACCAGGACGATTTAACGTTAATATTCTCTATTCAAAAATTAAATTGTCCTGCTTGGAATTGTTCCCAACTCCGGGTTAACTGGATTGATTACTGACTTATATATATATATATATATATATATATATATATATATATATATATGCATGCTTGATTAAATAATAAAGAAATATTTTATCTGTATGATTTTATAAGGATCCGTTCAAGTGTCCTGACAAGTGTTTTGGTTTTCGGTGGGAGTTCGTTGATGAATTTACCGAAATTGTCTCGAGAGCTTTCAAGCCTTTCATAGGCCGTCACCAGGGGTTGTTTGCACGTGTAAAGATTTTTTTTTAATAACAGTGAAAAAATTATGTAAACGTATTGTTGGATTAAACTGAAATGCCGATGACATCGAACGAATTTAAAACAGAACGCTATCAACGGAAATAGAATTTTATTAAGAGAAATAGAATATTAAAAATTCTCTTGATAATAATCTATTTCCGTTGATAACATTCTGTTTTAAATTCCTTCTATATCATCGGCATATCAGTTTAATCCAACAATGCATTTATGTAATTTTTGCGATGTATTAAAAAAAACCCTAAAACTTTAAAAAATATCTTTACATAGGCAAACAACCGCTGATATATTTGCATAGATGCTCGTGTAGAAAAAAAAAATACGTGTAGAAGAAAAATGAATAACCTAGAAAATAAATCCATTTGTGGTCCAATTCATTTTAATATATATATATATATATATATATATATATATAGTTTACTATATTTATAAATAAAATGCTCTATATTAGTGGTAAATTATATCTTGATCTAAGTTTAAATAGAGTAGACACAGAGCCAACGGCGCTTCGTGACTGTCAATTTCTTGCCTTTGCGATCATCAGGCGAAAAATTAGCAGTCACCAGCGCCACTGACACTGTGTCTACTCTATTCAGACCTAGAGCTATATCTATATGTATTGTGACGGCAAATTGACTAAAATCCCATAACGGGACTTTATTTTCGCACGTGTGAAGACGGGGCAGGTTGGCACTTGATCCCCTATGGAATAAGACCTCGTTCAGAGTTTTTCTCTCAGGCATATAAGAACTGGCATATTACGTGAGGGATTAATTTAGAGCCAGACTGACCGCCGCTGGCAAAGGGGTTCCAAATTTCACACTATCACATACCCACCAGGCCGCTAAACTTCTTTCCCTTAGATAACAGAAGAATACGGGCCTATAGGTCTTAGTCGTAATAATATTAATATTGTAGTAGTCGGCAACTCTGGTTTCCCGTGTGATATTTTAGGAATTAATAGGACAATTCTAAGCAAGATAACATAAGGCGAATAGAAGCTGAAAAGAAGCATGAAATAACAACACAGACCACATGGTAACATAAAAATACATGAATTCCTTTACTACAGTTATATACACCTTTCAAGGTGTCAAAACATATAATAATTGGACAGTCCACGAATATAAATGTCTTTTTTTGACTTTTATCTTTCTTCAAATTGAGAGAGAGAGAGTGGTAAACGAAATTTGGGTATAAAGGAAAATGGCCCCAAAGTTACTTATCTTATTTTTTTCGACGGGGTTCCACTGGAGAATCTTTCTTCTTTCACGGGCTAATAGACTTTGTTCTGTTTTCTTTTACACTGGCTTGAAGAACCTGGGGTCCTTCGTGTCTCAGTAATTCTGTTGTCTTCCACCCGGAGTAAAATGGCTATGGTTCGTCTGCCCGCTACGAGCCCTGCTCAAAAACTAAATTTTTTACTATCTTTTTCCGCTGACGGGGGAGGGGTCCCCACTTTCGTTTTTGGGGTCCCAGCCAATCATTTGGCTTCTCTCTTCCTCCTTCCTGGTCAGCCGATTTCTTAGGGCTACTAGATGCCACCCAAGTCCGGTTACTGGGTACAAACATCTGTTGGTCCTCATCCCGACCTCTGTGACCCACATTCTCTCTTAACGGTCACTTTTTTGACGGTTATATACTGTTAATTCAAAACGGGAGGATAGTATTAATCTTACCTCTATCGTCTCCGTGGGCTATCACGTGACAGTATGTATGTGTATGTACATTCACGTGGGTGCGTATTTATGCGTATATGGACGCTAACTAAACGGCTAGAGAAGAAGCTAGACGGCAATTACACAAGAATGCTGCGAGCAATATTGAACAAGTCCTGGCGGCAACACTTCACAAGGCACCAACTATACGGCCACCTGCCTCCCATCACGAAAACTATCCAAGCTAGACGAACCAGACATACAGGACACTGCTGGAGAAGCAGGGACCAGCTCATAAGTGATGTACTCCTATGGACCCCCACATATGGCCGGGCAAAAGCAAAACGACCAGCTCGAACATACATACAGCAGCTATGTGAGGATGCGGGATGTAGCCCTGAAGACCTGCCAGAGGCGATGAACGATAGGGAGAACTGGCGAGAGAGAGAGAGAGAGAGAGAGAGAGTCAGGGATATCCGTGCTAGCGCCATGACATGATGGTGATGATATATATATGTGTGTGTGTGTGTGTGTGCATGTGTTTTCTCTTTTATTAACGGGAATTTGTTTTTTTAGGAATATATATATATATATATATATATATCTTCTTTTATTAATAGAAATTTGTTATTTGTTAGTAATGTGTATTTTCATCCATAAAGAGAGTTTAGAAATCGGTTCCTTTTTATGCTTCTTTGGTTTCGATTCACTTACTTTTTTGTATCGATGAATGTGTAGGGGTATATATATATATATATATATATCGAATCTTTGACGAGTGATTGAAACGTTTACTCCAAGATAAACACGTACAACTGAAATGTCAATGGAATAAATCATTTGGAAAAAAAAATATTGTGTTGCGAAGTCCCATCTATTTTGCAAGAAAATAACGGCAGCAATTTGTAAACTTCTCAACCGAAAAAAAAAAACCCAGTTCATCCTTTGAATCATACAGTTGTAGAATGGTGATCTCAGATTTGTCTTTTTATAGTAAAAGCCCTCTCTCACACGGTAGAGAAATGTGGAAGCTATGATTATAATCATCATGATCATCATCATTGTGGTTGCATCCCTGGTTTGTTATTGGTTAATAACTATATCTGGCATGTTTACACTGATAAGTCACGGTTAATATATATTCTAGCTACAACTGTAGTTATAACTTCGATTAGCTATGCCAGATTTAGGTTGGTTGGTTGGGTTTTATGGCATATCAACCTTTGTCGGTTATTTAACGCCAAATCCATTTTCATACAATAAGTTTTTCAAACAATTCAGTTTAGCATGAGTACACAGTTTAATTCTTGAAAACATTTAAATTTCAAGCTATTCAGTTTAGTCAAACAGTTCTAATTCAAACAATTCAGCTAAGTATAAGTATAGTCCTAGGACCGGGCCATTGGTTTAATGAGTAGAGTGTTCGCCAATGGTCCGGGAGACTGGGGTTCTATCCCAGGTCGAGTCATACCAAAGACAAAATGGTACTTGATGATGCCTTGCTTAACACTCAGCATTATAAGGTAAGGATCAAGGGCAAAGTGGAGCAATCCAGGGAATGGAGTATCGCCGTCCCCTACACCTCGGTGTAGTAGCTATTGAAAAAGGAGCCTCTGGGTCACCGTCGACTAAGGTTGCCCCTTTTATATAGTTTTTGTATAGTTTTTGTCCACCCATAGTTAAATCTCAAAACAGTTATATTTCAAACAATTCAGTTTAGTGTAAATACAGGTTCAATGTCAAAAACAGTTCTATTTCAAACAATTCAGTTTTGCATAAGTAGGCAATTCAGTTCTGTTTGATCCATTGACAGGATCCTATCCGGTGCTACCACTCCAGGCAACAGTGGACCTGGGAGTGATGGTAAGGAAGAGGTACTCCGCATTCTCCAAGGCCCCAGCATTACTGGAACCTCACCATCAGATTGTTTAGTGTCATATCCAAGACACTCGTTTGTGTGTGCATGTGAAGGGGGTACCCCTCTGGATGGATGCAGTCGGTGTATTCTACAGCCACAGCTACAGCCAACTGGGCAAAGTTATAACAGTGAAAAATTTACTATTTGTGGGAATCCTGGATAGCATTTTCTCTTCTTTTTGGTTGCCTCTTCAGCTGAGGCGGTAGAATACACGGACTGCATCTTTTCAGAGGGGTAAGGCCCCCTCCCAATGAGTGTACTGGTTATGACATTTAACCATCTGGTGCCGAGGCTCCAGCCCAGAAACGTTGAGAAATATGGAGTATCCTTTCATTGCCATTACTCCCATGTCCACTCTAACCCGAAATGGTTGCACTTAATAGGGTCCTGTCTTTGGATCAAATAGAACTGATTGGCTCTTAAACTGTGTGCAAACAAATGACTCACGTTAAATCGAAATGTTAGAAATACTGTGTGTAAGCAAATTACTTGTTTATTACGAAAGATAATGAAGAAATCGAAAAAATCGAAAATCCAGTCAAAAACCGTTAGAATTGAGTACTACTCTTTATGTGAGTGTGTGTGAGTGTTTATAAAACGTCATGAAACCTAAGGTCGCAGACAATCTTCCATGCTATTAAATGTATATAAAATCTAATATATATTTACTTATTATATATATATATATATATATATATATTTAGAGAGAGAGAGAGAGAGAGTATTGTGAATAACTCCTTACGTTTTTTTTAATATTATGAAAGAACAGAATTGTATTATTTCTGGTGGAACGTTATACTGTCAAAATGTAAAAATATTATTAGCTACTATTCATTATCAGACTGCACATCATTTGAACTCTTTAACCAAGAAAAAAAAATTACGATTAGTTTGAAAATATATCTACTACATAAACATTAAAATTCAGGTTGTGCAGCCATAAACCTTTTAGAAAGGGGTACTTATTTTTGGACTATCAGAGTTTTTTATTCTTGGTTTAAAAAACATGCAAATAAAGTTGGCGACCGTAATCGAGGATGACCCGAAGAACCCTCTTTTCGATAGCTACTACACCGAGGTGTAGGGGAGGGCGCTACTCAATTACCTGGATTGCTCCACTTTACCCTTAATCCGTACCTTATAATGATGAGTGTTAAGCAAGGGAGTATCGAGTACCATTTTTGAATCTTTGGCATGACTGCGACCTGAGATTGAACCCCTGGTCTGCCAGACCGTTAGGGAAAACTCGACCCAACTTGTTCTTTCATAAACTTTGTTTTTTTTTTCTCAATATCTCTTTCGTTCTATTTAATCTCACTTCACCTTTTCTTTCTTTCGTTCTTTCTTTTTTTTTTCTTTCTTCTAAAATGGAAATAAACACACGTGAACGTGTTATTTCGTTTATTTTCTAAAAATGATGTCATATGATTCCAGATAAATCCGTTATTTCTTTCAGGGGTATTAGCGACATCAATTTCACTATTCAATTTCTCTTTCTTTCTTGCTTGCTTTTCCATGTGCTTTCATCCAACGGGCAACATCTCCACACTAAACGGTAGCTCTCTGAAACTAGTAGACAAGTTCACCTACCTCGGAAGCAGTGTCTTATCAACCGAGACAGACATCAGCACGCGACTAGCAAAGGCATAGACAGCTCTTGATAGGCTATCTGTCATATGGAAGTCAGACTTGACCGATGAAATGAAACGCAGTTTTTTCCAAGCAGCGGTCGTGTCGATACTGCTATATGAATGCACTAGATGGACGCTAACTATACGCATGGAGAAAATGCTTGACGGCAACTACACAAGAATGCTGCGAGTAATATTGAACAAGACCTGGAGGCAGCACCCAACAAAGCAGCAGCGTTACGGCCACCTACCACTCATCACGAAAACTATCCAAGTTAGACGAACCAGACACGCCGGATACTGCTGGAGAAGTAGGGACGAGCTCATAAGTGACGTACTCCTGTGGACCCCTTCACATGGACGAGCAAAAGCAGGACGACCAGCCTGAACCTACATATAGCAGCTCTGTATCGATACGGGATGTAGCCCTGAAGACCTGCCGGAAGCAATAGACGATAGGGAGGGTGGCGAGAGAGGGTCAGGGATATCCGTACTGATGGTACGACATGATGATGATGATGATGATGGCGATATTTTTCCAACTTTCTTTCTTTCTTTCTTTCTTTCTATTCAAGAAAAAATTAAGAATATCAAAATAAGTAAATCATCATCATGTTGTATATTGACCTCAGACCCGGCTGGGCTGTCAAAACAGGAAATGCACCTATGTAAATAACAGGTGCATCCGGTCGAGGAATATCAGAATTATAACCTTGACCCTGGATGGATTGAATGAGTGCAATTGTGACGCCCACAAGAAGGTGGGCGTTGAACTATTATATAACTCGGTCAAGACAGGAAATCAGACAGTTGGAGAACAGACAAGTTAGAGACAAGATCTGGCAGAGCAAGCCAGCACTCAGCAGAGAGCAGGGACTCCGGGCCTCCGGGCCTCCGGTTGAGCATCAGAAGAACGAGAACGACACAACGCCGATGGCTATAAGAGTGAGGGTCAATATATGTTGCAGTTATGTTCGGTCTCCAACTCCCTCTCACACACAACCCTTTCGAACCTTGCAAATAAATTGAGAGGTAAATTTTTTTAAAGAAGTCTTCGCTCGTCCTTTATTGTTGAGTCGTTGTGATTCTTTCTGCATGAATCTGCATATATGAGTATATAACAATCATCATCATCATCATCATCAAGTTGAGCTGTTAACACTGATTTCCAGGACTCTCTCTCGCCATTTGTCTTTATCGGCCATCGCTTTTGGTAGATCGTCTTGAAAGCATCTAGTGTCTGCACAGAGATGATGAATATAAGTCCTTCTGGGTCAGCTAGCACTTAAGTGTCCATATGTGTGACCGCACAGAAGAACATCGCGCATGAATTTGTCCTTACTTCACCAGCACTGCTCAGCATGTGTTCGTCTTACTTGAATCGTTTGAGAGATGAGAAGTAAGTGACCATTGCTGTTTTGTAGGGTGCTGCTTCCAGTATATGTTCAAAACTGCATGTGTGGATCCCAGCTATTTTTTTTCTCCCAGCACTTCGTTAAAATCTTGGTAGTGCAGCTATAAATAGTACTGTCAGGGCCACAGCTTGGAAGAATTCCAGTTTTATTTTATCAGAAAGATTAGATTTCCATATAGTTGATACCCATGCCTTTTCTTTGCGTATGTTTACTGCTTTAGATGAGATATTGCTACCGAGGTATGTGAAATAGTCTACAAATTTCAGAGGCTTATGGGGGTGTCCTCGTGGTGTAATGGTTAAAGCGATGGACTTCGGAAGCGTAGTATGCGAGTTCGATATCCAGTCGCGCTATTACGTTCACTTTTGGACAAATACCCTTTTGGAAAGGTATGAACCCCCTTATCCTCCCAGCTATGGGTTAAATAGTATCACTACTGTTCTTCTAGACAGCTGGCTTTGGCATTAAATAACTTACAAAGGCTGATATGCCACTAAAACAAAGAAACCAAACCAAACCATCAGAGGCTTATCATTTGATGTGGTGACGGCATCACCTTGTTTAATAGTAGATGTATACTTCACGGAGTGTAATGGTTAAAGAGCTAGGCGCTCAGACCATAAGTAGAACGTTCGATTCTCATTGGATGACCAATACATCTGGCCTTGTCTCATAACTAGTTTGAGCTTAATAAATAAATAAACGTCTTGCATAGTGTATCACAAACTAGTTTACCAGACCATTACATGCAAGTTCGCAATTCTTTCTGAGCCCTCTTTATTTTTAGCCTTGTGCCTCGATAGACAATGCTTAATAAATGGGCTTATCACGTGTTGTCGTGGTTTGTGAGTAAGGCTAGTAGACTACTTCCTCCGGTGGTGGTTCTCATTCAGTGCCCCACACTTTTGACCTTGTACCACAACGAAGCTATGCATAATAAATGGACGCCTCATGTGGGGCGATGGTTTGAAAGTTAAACTAGCAAACTATCTTTTCTGAGTTCGATTCTCACTTGGCACTCCACACTTTTGGTCTTGTGTCACAACGAAGCTATACTTAAACGATGGGTACCTCGCGTGAGGCAATGATCTGAGAGCTAGGCTTGCAGACCATTTCTTCTGAGTTTGATACCTATTGTACGCCTTCCGCTTTTGGCCTTGTGCCACATTCAAGCTAAACTTAGTAAATAACTATGTGCCGAGAAGCTATTCCTCAATTTTCGTTTAATCAAAATGCGAATATTCCTCATGAACTGGAAGCAAATTGCAAGTATCCCGAATGAAGCGTTAAATGATGCGCAGAAAATCCGAAATGAATGTATTCTGCGCACACTTATTATTCCTTTCCTTGGTATCGTTCGTTGGTAACGGCGATCGAAGGCAAACAATTTCGTCCGTCGTAAATAATTAAATGAAACCTGATGAGACGGCTTGACCGGTGAAAAACTTCCGTCTTCAAATCAGCGCCCCTCACTGTATTTATTCTGACACTCACCCACCAACTTGTACAGACAAAATGTATATACCCCAACTCAAAGTGACATACTGCACAGTTGGGGCAAGAGCTCGTCATCTAACAGCCAATCTGAGAAACTTATTTAAGACTAACGTCCGTATTTGTATTAAAATTCCTTCCTGTGTGAAATCCTCATTTTTTTCTTCACCACTCACTGCGTTTATCTTATATGTCACAAAATCATCGCGAAAATGACACACTCATCGTATTGTAGCAACTTTGTATGAGCCGAGTCTGGATTCGGAGCAAGGAAAGGATTAGATTTCGTTGCAATATGTACAAACAATCAAATTCAGTCGGCAATAAATACGGCCCGAATCATAAGTCCTCATCCAACCTAAGCTAAGTTCACCATATCCGCCATCTATTACTAGCGACCTCTGCCGGCGAACAGTCTTGCTTTGTTGGCAGTGTTCACATATCTCTAATTTTTAGGCCAATTGAAATCCATCTTCAATGTAGCGGCATAGTTTTATGACACGTCGTCGGATAGTGTCAGGCGAGTGACGTTTGTAATCATTGGCAACTCTAAATGAAAGCAGTGGACGTTCTAGATGACGTGGCGATGACGTAGGCTGGGTTTGCTCAAATACTATTAGAAATCCAGACAAATGGACGCTGGGCCAGCGATGTGAACATGCTAATCAAACATGGCCAGTGTCTCTTAAATCTTTGCTGACTACGATATGAAAGTGCAATTTTTCTTCGCTGGGCCTTCGTCCCGCCGACTTTGGGCCCAAGACGATTCTTTACTTATTCATAGGCGTGGATGACAAATATTCGTCATGGAAAAATGCCACCATTTCTGGCCAGTAGTCAAGATTTGTGAGTACGACAGCCACAAACTCTTTATGCATGTGTGCATCAAGATTTAAGTGTTCTTTGTTTTTACTGTGTATATGTCGGGGAGAGGGATCTACGTACGAACTCTGTCGGCGGAGATGATAAAGTTATTTTGAGAGATGGGGGAACGGACACAGATTTCTTGCCTGCGTAAATAAAAGAAGACTTAATGCAGAAAAAGAAAAGGTAAAAATGGGATAAAAAAAATTAAAAACGATAAGAAAATTTAGCAAACTGTTTATGGAAACGTGTCTATCAACAAAACACAAGCAGCTAATATGGATTCCGTGACAAACATACAATGAACGCTCTTTATATGCAACGTAAAGAATTCAAATAATCAAAGGGGGATTTTTTTCCCTCTCGTATAACATAATGGCAACAAATTGTTGAACGACAACCATTATGAATATACGTAAACCTGTATGTTTAGATTTATATTCAAAGGAATTATATTGTCTGCACATAGTAAAGTATAGTTTAACAATATAAACATTCACTCGGAAAATCGGATGTTTTAAACAAGGTACGCATCTGAAAGTGCCCATGGATATTTATTAGGAAGGCGAAACGCATGAACTTAAATATAAATGTTTATATAAATAATAAGATATAAATGTTTTCGGGCATGTTTTTATTGGATATCGATGATAGATGTGTGGGTGACGATAAAGAGAGAGGCTTCTTTATATATATATATATATATATATATATATATATATATATATATATATATATATATATTTGTGCGTGTTCTCCCATACCTATCTATGTATTTATTTGCGTGTACCTCTTTTCGTAGAAAATGGCGGAAATTTTAAAGTCTAGCGTCAATTGGCGTGACGCCGTCATGTCGTTGCTATCTGCTCGGAATGAAAAGAACGAGAAGTTGAATGGGCTTGTTCACTGTTGCATGATGCTTGAAAAACAAAACGAAACAAAAAGAAAAGAAAAGAAAAGAAAAAAAAAAGAAAAAAAAGAAAGACATTAGAGTGATAAGAGACTGAGTCAATATCGTAAGTAGCAGCTAGGAGAATCACAACACGCGCAGGGAATGACAGAACGATCTTTAGAAAGCTGCCAATATTAAACACTGAAGAAGGAGAAAGAGGCGCTATCAGTTAATACGATGATGAATGGGGGTGGGTGGGATGAGTTATCAAGATTCTCAAGATAAATGAGTTGGTTATGAGGGGAGGAGGGGGAAAATGGATCATCTGATCGCTCAAGGAACAGATCGATGACTCCAAACCAATAAGCAATATATTTTCGTTTGTTAACAAGGAAAATATAATGAGAGAGATATTTTTCAATTATATATATATATATATACATGTAGAGAGAGAGAGAGAGAGAAAGAGAAAGAGAAAGAAGGAATGCTGGGGAAGAGCTGATGGTGTAAAGGCTATCGTCATAGGAAATGGATACGAGGACCCGAGTTCAAATTCTGGACACATAGCGCTAATATCCTTGGGAAAGGTATGCGTCCAACCATTCTCCCATCAGGTATAGGGTAACTAGTAGCGCAGACTTGCTTTTTAACCTTGGTCTGGCAACTGATCTAGAGGAAGGAAAAGACTGAACTTAACGCTGTTAAACTCCGCTGAAAAAGTGATCTTGCATCGTGTGGAGGAGTTGGGAAAACACCACGCACACACACATACACATACACACACGCATATACATATGTATATGAATGTTTACTCACCTATTTATGGCAGTTTCATGACGAACAGTTACATAGCAAAAATACAACCATAAGATGATTGACTGATTTTTAACGGCATGTCAACCTGTCTGGTTTTATTTTATGCCAATAGGTGAGGGATTTACGTTCATTGTACATTTATATTTACATTTTTTGTGTAGTTGTTTCTTAAGAGATTTTTGATCACAGTTACATGATGTCAAGTATTCCCATCTAATACAAATAATTTTCACGCAATTTAATGGTTTCAAGTATTCCTATCAAATGATAATAATCATATAGTTTCAAGTAGTTATTTCTGTTGGATAATTTATTAATAATGATTTTTAGTAAACAATTATTGCTTCAAGTAACAATTCCTCATACAAATAATTTAGTTATATGATTTCCAGTATTCGTTTCGAATATGAATAATTTTTAGTATATGGAATCCTAACAGGTACTACCACCCCGGGTGAAAGCAGATCTGGGAATAATGGCAAAAGAAGAGATACTTTACACTCATTGGATCTCCAGAACGAGAGCCTCATCATCAGGTGCGGTTTAGTGTCATATCCAAGATATCCCTTTTTAGGAAAGGGGTCTTAGATCCTTTTTTAGGGGATACCGTTAGTGTATTCTAAGCCCTTCTGACTGGGTGGGGTTTCCGTTCGGGCAATACACTTAAAATGCTCTTAGAAAATATAAAAATTCTTGTCCATTTTGCGATCGAATGATTTTCCGGAAGCCAGAATATGGATTATTTAATAAGAATTCAGCTGACCAGTAACTAACTTAGCTCGTTAACCATTGCATCACGTGAAGTACTCTTTTTATTAAACTTAGCTTAGTTGTGACTTAAAGCAAGAAGAATGAGGGGACTCAATGACATTCGAACACAAGTTTGCCCTGAACTGCATTTTTTATATCTTTGTGTAACAGATAGTACTCCTACGTGCTTAGAACATCGATTGATAAAATCAGAGAGAACGGCTTTGAGCTGACAAAGTAAAGAAGCAGAAGGTACCCCGCAAAAACAGTTACCGACGCCGACTACGCCGATGACATAGCGATACTGGCAAATACACCCAACCAAGCCGAAACACTACTGCATAGTTCGGAAGGAGCCACCGCAGGCATTGACCTCCATGTCAACACACACAAAACGGAATATATATGCTATAATCAAACAGGTGACATCTCCACACTAGACGGAACCTCTATGAAACTGGTAGACAAATTCACCTAGCTAGGAAGCTGTGTCTCATCAACCGAAAAAGACATCGACACACGGCTAACGAAGGCATGGACAACTATCGATAGGCTATCGATCATATGGAAATTAACCCTGACTGATAAAATGAAACGCAGTTTCTTCCAGGCTGCGGTCGTATCGATACTGCTGTATGGATGCACTACTTGGACGCTAACTAAACGGCTGGAGAAGAAGCTAGACGGCAATTACACAAGAATGCTGCGAGCAATATTGAACAAGTCCTGGCGGCAACACCCCACAAGGCACCAACTATACGGCCACCTGCCTTCCACCACGAAAACTATCAAAGTCAGACGAGCCAGACATGCAGGACACTGCTGGAGAAGCAGGGACCAGCTCATAAGTGATGTACTCCTATGGACCCCCACATATGGCCGGGCAAAAGCAGGACGACCAGCTCGAACATACATACAGCAGCTATGTGAGGATACGGGATGTAGCCCTGAAGACCTGCCAGAGGCGATGAACGATAGGGAGAAGTGGTGAGAGAGGGTCAGAGATATCCGTGCTAGCGGCACAACATGATGATGATGATGATGATGATAACAGATAAAACTTTGAAAGACTAATTAGAATCATCCCCTCCTTCCTAAATAGAAGCATCAAAATCATTATGGAAAGCTGTTGCATAAGAAGCCAACAGGTTCAAGAATCATTTGGTGTGAATACAGCGTCTCGCAGGATGATCTTTCGGGTTTGGAACAAAAATGAAGAGGAATGCTCAAAATAAAATTTTACTCTAAGAAATAACAATAATTGCAATTGTATCTTCATTTCATTTTAAAGATTCTGTCGTCCAAGTTCGTGTCTTCACCCGTAATACCCCCCCTGAAGCCTCACACTGAAATTCTACCTCGTTCGCCAAGTCATTTCTTCTGGTATTGCTGCAGTTTTACGAAGAATACAATCTGTCAGTCAGTTATTTGCGGCCCACCTATAAAGACCTGAGTGTTCATGCATCTCCAAGGGAAGTAACCACGAGTGAATAAATCTGCGGTCAATGTTTAAAAACTTTAGTGTTCTGGTATATCCAGGGAAAGTAACCATGGATACAATCTGTCAGTCAGTTGACTGCGGCCCACCTATAAAAACTTGAATGTTAGGTATCTCCAAGTTAAGTAATACGAAGAATACAACCTGTCAGTCAGTTGTGTGCAGTTCACCCATAAAGACTTGGGTGTCCGTGTATCTCTTGGGGAAGTCATCACAAAGGAATAGATCTGAGGTCAATGTTTAAAGATTTGATTGGTTAATTGGTTTGGGTTTTATGGCAATTCAACCTTTGTCGGCTATTTAACGCCAAATCCATTTTTATACAAATAGTTCTATTTCAAACGATTCAGTATAGCATAAGTACACAGTTTAATTGTCAAAATCATTTCTATTTCAAGCAATCTAGTTTAGTCAAAAAGTTCTAATTCAAACAATTTTCATTCAAACAATTCAGTTTAGTATAAGTATAGATTTTTTCCACACGCAGTTAAATGTCAAGACAGTTCTATTTCAAGCAATTCAATTTTACAAAAGTACAGTTTCAATGTCAAAAACAGTTCCATTTCAAACAATCCAGTTCAGCAATAGTATGCAGTTTAGTTCTATTTAACCCATAGATAGGGCCCTATCAGGTGCTACAATTCTGGGCCGGAGTGGACCTGGGAGCGATAGCAATGAAGGGCTGCTCCGCATTCCCCAAAGCTCCAGCATCACTGGAACCTTAACATCAGATTGTTAAGTGTCATATCCAGGACATTCGTTTGGGGAGGTTTTACCCCTCTGCAGTATATATATATATATCATCAAGTCATGCAATCATCCATCGGTCAAGGTAGGTCTTCTAGACTGCATCCAGTGTCTGCTCAGAGCTGATGAATGAAATCCTAGCTGATCAGCCAACAGTGGCATGTCCTTATGTAGGAGACCATCAGTCCAGCAGTTCCCCGCATGTTTTGTTCGTCTTACTTGAATGATTTGTGAGATGGGAGGTAAGTGGACGCACAACTGCTATTTTGTGGAGTTTTGCTACCAAGATTTGTTCAAAACAGCACGTAGTATTCTTGTGTAGTTTCTATCTAGCTTTTCTTCATGCGGTTAGTTAACATCACGGTGGTGCATCCATATAGTAGTACTGACACAGTTTGTAAGAAATCCACTTTTATTTTATAAGAGTGATTACATTTCCATATGATCGATAACCTGTTAACACACACACACACACATATATATATATATATATATTACCTGATCTCAACCAAACTCTCAGGAATTGTTAGTCATACCTGGAAAAATTTAATATTGAATTTGGAAATCTTAATCTCTACATTAATACAACTAATTTGCATACGGATGAATGGTTTCAAGTATTCCTTTCTAATGTTAATAATTCATACACAATTATTTGGTTTCAAGTACCTAATCATAATAATCCTCTAAAAACAATTACAGCTTTAAGTTTCTAATCTTAATACAAATAATTTGCATGCAGTTATATGGTTTTAAGTATTCCTAACTAATAATACAAATAATTTTCAAATATATATTAGACTTATATATGTGAAAACAAATGATAAATATCAAAATGAATTATTAGTGTTTGATAGCAACACCATCTAACAGTGTGCAAATAGAACTATTAGAGTTCGTAATACTAAAAACCATTTAACTATGTCCAAATCAATGGGCTCTGACTTGTTTAAAAATCACACACACACACACACACACACACACATATATATATATAGCTCTCTAGCGAATGAAGTAATTGTGTTGCCATTAGCGTATATGCAAGGCTCTTCGTATGAATCGAGCTCTCGGTAGCCGTTAAGCGGAAATATGTAAACAATAACAATTGTGATTCATAACCGTTTAAATTTACTTCGTTGGCGCTGGTTTCCTCGTGGCTGAGTGGTAGACTTTTCGATTGGCGTTTGAGTCAACCGGGTTTCGATCTCGGCTTCGGGAATCTAGCCCGTTTAGCCACACTGATGAGTTCTGATAGAACGAAACAGTTCTGTCTGTGGATGACAATATATATATCATGCTTACAAAAATACCAAATTTATTCATGGTAAAAAATAAACATGAACAACTAACCGGTTTCTGTCCGATCTGAATAAATTTGTTATTTTTGTAAGCATAATTAAATTTTTTACCCCGCATAATATATATATATATATATATATATATATATATATATATATATATATAACAGGATTTAGTGTTAAATCATCAACATTGGTTGATATGACATAAAACTCTGCCAATTAACCAACAACTAATTTTATTTTGAATAATGACAATCTACTTACCCATATTACGTATGGGTTATGCGCTTACGAATAATTATCGAAAGGTTTAATAAAAATGACTTTAAATCCTTTATTTTTTATAATGATTATCTTAAAACCTGTGTAGAATATGACTAACTACTGCTAGTATATATATATATAAAGCATACATTCATATCTACTGCTATTGGTAAATAGTAATTGATGTTTTGGAGGAACAATTTTGCAATAAATCTTTTAATATCAGTTTGTTTTCATAAAGAGAAGAAAAGCATAGACATTTTGGATAATAGAAAGACTCTTAAAGGATGGGATCAGGTGTTCACTGGTTCGAATAAGAACCAGTTAAAAAAAGAATTCAAGGAAAAAAAAAGGAAGAATATCAAAACATGACAAATAAGTACTTTTCTTTTCCTTTTTGTGAAAATTTTTTCCGTTCTTCGAACGAAAACCAAAAAGTACCAAATCTATTCATTGAATTCATTGAAGGAATAATATAAGAATAAATGATCGCACTAATACTCTTGGGAAAGGCATGAACCCCTTTATCCTCCCAGTTAAGGGTTAAGTAGTATTATTGCTGATTTTTGACAAGGAAGGTTTTGGTTTGGTTTGGTTTGTTGGGTTTTATGGCATATCAACCTTTGTAGGTTATTTAACGCCAAATCTGTTCTATTGAAAACAATTCGGTTTAGCATAAGTACACAGTTTAATTGTCGAAAACATTTCCATTTCAAACTATTCAAGCAGTTATATGTCATAATTCAGTCAAGTGAAAATACAGTTTTGATGTCGAAAAACAGTTCTATTAGAAATAATTCACTTAAGCATAAGCACGCAGTTTAAATGTAAGTATGGTTTAATTGTGAAAAACATTTCTATTTCAAGCTATTCAGTTTACTCAAACAATTCAGTTTAGCATAAGTATGCTGTTAGTTCTATTTAACCCATAGATAGGGCCCTATCAGGTGCTACCACTCCGGACCAGAGTGGACCTGGGAGCGATGGCAATTAAGGGGTACTCCGCATTCCCCAAAGCGCCAGCGCTGCTGGAACCTTACCATCAGATTGTTTAGTGTCATATCAGTACACTCGTTAGGGGAGGTCTTACCCCTCTGCAGAGGTGCAGTCAGTGTATTCTACAGCCCCAGCTGACTGAGAAAGGAAGGTTTTGGAATTAAATAACCTACGATGTTTGATATGCCGTTAAAAAAGAAACAAAGAATCCAAGGAAAGAAACCAAGAACAAATGAAAGGTACGGCGATTTTCAAGCTCAGGCAATGAAAATTGAGGAAAATTGAACCTACGATGTGTGGAAGTAGAATTAGGAATATTCTATAATAATAAACGACCCCATTATAAAACAGGATTAATTTTGATTTTAAAAATAAACAATAAAATAAGAAGATAGAACCAAAACTGTAAATTTACCCAATATGGCTACACATGGCTTCACAGCAAGAAACAACCTAACATAACCCCTGAGGATGACCGGCGAAATGGTCAGAAGCACTTGGGCTAGTAAAGGGTACTTTCTTCACCATCTTGTCCCAGACATAAGAAAAATAATAAAAAGACTCAAACGACTTCACCTGAAGATTTTGAAAAGGAAACAGTGATAGAAATAAAGTATCCAAGATGAAATAAAGATTGACGATGACTTTTGAAACTTGTATTCTAAATATCTTTCTATTGATAAATCCTCTTGAGGGATTTTGATTTTCATCATCTATTGTTACTAAGTTTTTACAACAGAAGGTAAAAAACATTTGCGATGGGGGTGCCCTTGGTGTAATGGTTATCGTCGTAGGAAATGGACACGGCGACACGAGTTCAAATCCTGGACGAGACTGATTGCATTTCACATAGCACTAACACCCTTGGGAAAGGTATGAATCCAATAATTCCCCCTCCAGCTATGGGTAAATAGTAGGGCAGACTAGGTTCTTCAGCCTTGGTGAGGTAACTCTGAATTCAGCCTTGGTGAAGGAAAACTCTGAATTCAAACCTGTTAAACCCCGCTTAAAATTTGACCTTGTGTCATATCCTGTCCGAGAGGAGGGGTTGTGTAAATATGGTAAAAAACATTTACAGTGCCCATGGTTTGTTGTATCGTTGCACTGTGTTGGGATAAAGTACGATATTAGCCCAGTCGATTGGGGTTGTAGAATACACCGATTGCATCTCAGTAGATGGGTAAGACCCCCGTCCTGCAACGAGTATCCTGTTTATGACACGAAATCGTGTGATGGTGAGGCTTTGGTGTAATGCTGGAGCTTTGGGGAATGCAGAGTACTTGTTCCCTGCTGTTGCTCCCTGGTTTACTCTGGCTACTATTTATGGGTGAAATAGAACTCTCTGACATTTAAACTGAGTGCAAACAAATCACTTACTCTAAATTGAATTGTTAGAAATAGAATTGTTTGATCATTTAACTGTGTGTAAACAAGTTATTGATGTTTAGTTGAATTGTTACTGATACACAATAATATTGGGAACCATTCAACTACGTGCCAACGAATGAGTAATGTTAAATAGAATAATTAGTGTTAAATAGCAATACTTGTAACCACTTCACTTTGTGTAAACAAATAGTTGATATTGAATTGAATTTCAGTATTATATAGCAATAATTGAAACCATTTAACTGTGTAGTCATTTAAAGTCGATAAACACTTAATCATCTTAAACAGATGTATTTAACCTGTAGATGGGAACCAAATACTTCAAGTTAGAATAAACATGGTAGTAACGCCAACGAAGAGGATCCTCTGAGCTCCCCTAAGCTACAGAACTAAAGTTTAACTACCTGTTGCCGTTTAATGTCATACCCAAGACACTTAACTTATTGTGAAGATTCATTTTTGTACTTCCTTTTAGTCTCATCTAATATATTTATTTGAAATTTATTAGTATTAGAAAGGAAAAATAAAAATAGTTACCCTGAAGCCATATAATTGGGAATGAATCATAAGTATTACACAGAAAAACTTGAAACTATATAACTGTTTGCAAATAACAACAACAACAACAATAATAATAATCACCATCATCATCATGTCGCGCTGGTAGCACAGATATCCCTGACCCTCTCTCGCCACTCCTCCCTATCGTTCATCGCACTAGGAAGGTCTTCAGGACAACATCTCGTATCCTAACATAGCTGCTGAATGTATGTTCGTGCTGGTCGTTCTGCTTTTGCACGGCCATGTGTGGGGCTCCATAAGATTACATCTCTTATGAGTTCGTCCCTGCTTCTCCAGCAGTGTCCTGCATGTCTGGTTCGTCTAACTTGAATAGTTTTCGTGATAGGAGGCAGGTGGTCGTACAGTTGGTGTCATGTGGGGTGTTGCCGCCAGGACTTGTTCAAGATTGCACGCAGCATTTTTGTGTAATTGCCGTCTAGCTTCTTCTCCAGCCGTTTTGTTAGCGTCCATGTAGTGCACCCGTATAGCAGTATCGATGTGACCGCTGCCTGGAAGAAAATGCGTTTCATTTTATCGGTTAGGTCTGATTTCCATATAATCGATAATGCGGTGATAGAGATGAAACGATCAATCGCATAATAAGCGAATGCAGGAAATTACCGCAGAAGGAATATAAGTCAAGACACGGCTGGTTCGGCAAGGTGATCCACTGGGAGATGTACAAGAAACTTAAATTTCACCATACGAACAAATGGTATATGAACAACCCAGCACCTGTCCTAGAAAATAACACACATAAACTCCTATGGGACTTTGACATACAGACGGATCACCTAATCTCGGCCAGAAGACCAGACCTAATAATAATTAACAAAAAGTGAACATGCAAAATTGTCGACTTTGCTGTACCGGCTGACTACAGAATAAAACTAAAAGAATGCGAAAAGAAGGATAAGTACCTCGACTTTGCTAGGGAATTGAAAAAATTGTGGAACGTGCAGGTGATAATTATACCAATAGTAATTGGTGCGCTTGGAACAGTAACTAAAGGATTACTAAAGGGACTGGAGGATTTGGAAGTTGGCGGACGAGTGGAGACCATCCAAACTTGTACATTATTGAGAATGGCCAGAATACTGAGAAGAGTCCTGGAGACTTGAGAAGACTTGCTGTCACTCAAACTCCAGTGAAAGACCATCAGCTAACGCTGATGTGAAAAATTCTAATGAGTAAACAATAACAACAACAATAATAATAAAAATAATAATAATAATAATAATAATAATAATAATAATAATAATAATAATAATGATGCTGATGATGAGTAAGAGAGAGGGGGAAATTGCCTTGGAAGCTGTATATTTAATAAAGAAAGATAGAAAAGAAAAGAAGAAAGGGGAAAAATCTTTGTTGTCAGATGACCAAATTTCTGAAAAAAAATAACAGTAAAGTGAAGACTAGGCTGAAGATAGAAAAATACCCACCCCACCCAAGAAAAACCCCAAAACGCCAAAGAAACCCGACAAATTGTATATATTGACTTCAAAATTTGCCTTTGCTTTAACTATTTCGAACAAATGTTTTTATTTTATTTACTTACATTCGTCTCGTTTCTAAGTTTTGGCTATTTAGATTCATAAAGGCAAATACTGTTAATTTAGTGTGATACATGTTCCTGTTAAAGCCATTAATCAGTAGCAGCAGATATGGAAGATCTAAATGATATAACGTACCTGAAACACAGAACATTGAACATAATCTAGCGGCACCAAATTGATCTTGGTCTAAACAAGGAAAAAATAGTGAATAGCTGGACTTTAACAAAGTTAAAACTTAACAAATCTAAAGGAAAAAATTACAAGCGAAATCTCACACTAGAAGACTTGGACATGGCTAAGAAAGGGAAACCTTAATAGAGAAACTGAATCTCTTCTGATAGCAACACAAAACAACGCCGTAACGACTGTCAAATCAAGAATAGACAAGACGTAATAAAATAGCAGATGTAGATAATGTAGTGATAGAGACAAAACAATCAATCACATAATAAGCGAATGCAGTAAATTAGCGAAAAAATGTATAGGGTCAGACATGAATGGATGGAAAGGTGATCCACTGGGAATTGTGCAAGAAGTTCAAATTTGACCATACAAACAAATGGTATATGCACAACCAAGAATCCATCCTGGGATTTTGAGATACAAACAGATCACCTAATCTCAGCCATACGACCAGACCTAGAGATCGTAAAAAAAAAGACAATATATATATCACTAAATTTTATTTTCCAAATTTGTCCAAAAATAGTTATCAGTTTTGTATATAAATTCCATACTGTAAATAGTGTCCTGGGTATGACATTAAACTGTATCTGATGGTGAAGTTTCAGTTCTGAACCTTTGGGAGATGTAGTTACACCTTTGATGCCATTACTCCCAGATCCACTCTGATTAATAATGTCTGCTACCATCGATAAAAGTGATATGTTTCAGATAATGTGAAAATGATTGTGAACATATATATTTCTACTGTTTATAATTGAAGACCCAAATTGTTAAATTTTATTCTGCTTAAAATAACTCAGCAAGAGTTGACATGCCTTAAAACCAACCAACCAACCAACCAACCACTCTTGTAATCATCGACGATTACTCTGCTGAATGTGAATTTTGAGAGACAAGCATAAACAGGGTTACCAACCTGAAAAATGAAAAAAAAAAAAAAAAAAAAAATCAGTTCTATCACTTTTCAGGCCGACCTTGTATTTCTGCCCGTTTGGTTTAAAAGACTGCTGCCATTTTGTCCCTGTTGCTGTGAATTATAACTGCTTGTGACATCGATAAAAAGGCGGATGACTAAACATTTTCAATACCCTATTAAGTCGTTAGGGTGCCGAGTTGAATATTTCTTTTCATGCCATCTGACTGATTTTATAGGATTTATTTAATAATAAACCTTCGTATTTGGCTCATGGAAGAAAAATGAGTCTGAAACTGTAAAATTTAGTGGAATCATGGGTTGACATGTTGTCACAAGAAATTATTTGAGACTTTTGCATTCAATAAATGATTTATTTCTATCCCATTGATCACTTGGGAATTTGTCTTTTTTCTAGTCACAACCAAATATTTCATTTTATTTGTTTCACTGAAACGATTTTTTTCTTCTTTCCGATCGCGACAGATAGAGACAGACGAAATGTAAAGAGTGATTGAAAAAGAGACGCCATTTCAACTAAAAGAAAAAAAAAAGATTAATAAATTGCTATTCCAATTTGTCACTTCTTCATTTCTTATACCAATGTTTACCAACGATGCGGGAATTAAATAAAGCTCACTCAGGCAAAGATGGTCGTGACAGTAGCCGTATTTGGATTTGGTCTTTTTTTTTTTTGAAAGAATAAATTCAAGAAAAAAGGATTAAAAAATATAATAAAATAAGCGAACGCACACTCAAAGTACAAAAACGGCGCACAAATCCTTCAATTATTTCGCGTTTCTTTCTTTCAGTAAAAGATTTTTGCTTAATTATCAAGTTTGATTCACGTTTGTTAGTAGTCTTTATTTATAAGACGCTTTGGCGTCAAGAGGCGTTAGACATGGCCTTTTTAACTTCCCGAAATGAAGAGTTCTAGCTAACTTCGAACATTCAATCTTAGTCAGCCATTTTCTTTTTGCTTGAGCTTCATTCGTCACTTAGGTATTCTTTCTTTCTTTGTTTCTTTCTTGTATCCTAACTTTCGTTTTTCTAAGCGCTAAAATACAATTTCTTAAGAAAAAGAAGTCATCTGACAAGGCGAAAGGGACAACAGCTGTGGTTAGTGTTTAACAGAGACTTACGTGAAAACGCTATTGATCGGACTGGAGGCTATTGTACAAAACAAGGAATTAGTTCTGTGTAAACCGAATTCTGGATTCAGCAAACTAGTCGTTGTGAGGAACAATTTAGTGCCACTAAGTGATGCTGTTTCCTCTTTTGCCGTAAGTTGCAAATAAAGCATTTCTGATGAATACCGCTCATAGAGCTTCCTGATCGTCCTAAACAGTAATTGAATATCCTAGTGCGAAATACAAATTGAATTTGCAGACCAGCTGATATTGATGAGATCGGCAAACACGGAAAACGGCCATACATCAGAAATTGAGGTTCTCTAATCATTTTAAATGAGGCAATTGTTCGCTTCAGGGCGACGACGTGTTGTAGGGACGGGTCGGCCTCGAGAGGAAATATGGCGCGAAACAACGGCGGTTGGTGGAGGCGCCAATTTCGATAGATGAAATGAAGAGGGAGTAGAAAGTGGGGAAGGAAGCAAAGGAAGGGTATAAAGATGAAGAGGAGACGAGGATCGGGGTGAGCTGTGGATATGATTATGAAAACGAAGAAAGGAAAAAAGAAGAAAGGGAAAGAAGATAAAAGGAAGGATGTAGGGAGGTCGAAAAATGAAACAAAAAAGACATTCATTTGAGATGTGTATGTGTGTGTGTGTGTGTGTGTGTGAGAGAGAGAGAGAGAGAGAGAGAGAGAGAGAGAGTTAGAAATTCTATGGAGAAGGAGAATGAAAGAAAGAACGGAAGAAAAAAAAAGTAAAATACGGAAAAGAAAGAGAGAATAGAATTGGGAGGCAGTTGATATGATTATGAAAACGAAGGAATGAAGGTGAAAGGTCGAAAAATTGAAGAATAAAGAAATTTATTTAAGATTTGATTTGTGTTTGTATGTAAGGAGAGTTGAAAATTTTCCGAAAAAGGAGATGAAAGAGAAGATAATAAACAAGAAAGAAGAAGAAAAGTAAGGAAAAAAAATGAGGAGAGCGAAAAAAAAAAAAAGATGAATAAAGGACAGAAGACAAAAAAACAAAAACAAACCACACACACACACACACACACACATGCACACACACACACGCACACACAAAAGAAAGAAAGAACCAAAGAAGACGAAGAAAAAAAGATAATGTTGGGGTAGAGAAAGAAGTAAGAAAATAATTGAAAGAAGTGAAAAAAAATATAAAGAAAACGAACAAGAACAAGAAAAAAAGATGAAAAAGAAGAAAAGAAACTTGTTTGTGATTTATATATATATATATATATATATATATATATATGTGTGTGTGTGTGTGTGTGTGTGTACAGCTGAAGATTTTTGTGGAAATGAAAAAGAACTAGAAGAAGAGAAAGAAGAAAAGGTAAACGGAAGAAAGAAGATAAGAAAAAAAAAAACGAAAAAGAAAGAAAAAAAAGGAACGGAGTATGTAGGCGGTGAAATAGTAGGAAAGAAATAAAAAATGAAGAAAGGTTATAAAATGAAAGACTAAAAACTATTGGCCATCTTTATGTGTGTATGTGTGTGTGTGCAAGAAAAGTTCAAAATTCTGTGTAGAAAAATAAAAAGAATTGAAAAAATAAACAAGAAGAAAAAAGAAGAAAAGCAAGAAGAAAAAGCAGAAAGAAAGAAAGAACAGAAGAAGATAAAGAAGAAAAGAAAAGGGTGAAAGAAGTTTAAATGAAAAATAAGAACAGAAGAAAAATATATATAAAAAAGAAAGAAACGAATAGAAAGAAAGAAAACAAGGCAAAAAAGGATAAATGAAAGAAAATAATCGACGAAACATTGGGAAAAAGAAAAAGAAGGAAAAGAAAGAAAGAAAGAAATAAAGAAAGAAAGAATGCAGCATGACGAGAACGGAAGAAAGAAAGAAAAAGAAAGAAGAGGAACAAAAAGAGAAAGAAAGAAAGAAACAAACAAACAAATAAACAAAGAAAGAAAGATAAGAAGGGATGCAGCATAACGAGAACAGAAGAAAGAAAGAAAAAGAAAGAAGAGGAACAAAAGGAGAAACAAAGAAACAAACAAACAAATAAACAAAGAAAGAAAGATAAGAAGGGATGCAGCATAACGAGAACGGAAGAAAGAAAGAAAAAGAAAGAAGAGGAACAAAAGGAGAAACAAAGAAACAAAGAAACAAAGAAAGAAAGATAAGAAGGGATGCAGCATAACGAGAACGGAAGAAAGAAAGAAAAAAGAAAGGAGAGGAACAGCAAAAGAAAGAAAGAAAGATAGAAAGAAAGAAAGAAAGAAAGACAGAAAGAAGAATATAATTAAGGCAAAGGAGAAAGACAAAAGAAAAAAGAAGAAGAAAAAAAAAAGAAGCGAAGATGAGAAAATTGCCAGAAATCAGATTAAACAGACACTCGTTGACAATAGTGAGTAAATTCCCCGAAGATTTGCTCTCCAGCGGAGTGATAGGGCGGGGAGTTAGATATGGGAATGAGGAAAGAAAATCGGAGAGAAGGAAGAAATATTCGAAGTGGCCTACGAGTTAGCAAACATACAAAAAAAAAGTCGCAGGAATAGGAAGGAGAATGTTGAAGAGTTAAGAAAAAGACGTTTCATGCTGAAAATAAGACGAGTGAGGAAGAGAAGGATTGAGGAAATTTGGAAGCAAGAGAAAGAATGTATGGGTGAACAAAAAACAAACAAAAAGCTTAATACTAAATCGAATAAGTGCGATAAAACGAATTAAGAAAGAAAATTTATAAAAGAAAACGCTTTTCGTATTGTATGTGAAGCCGAAAAAGTCAAGAAAAATTTCAATGAAAACATTTGGTTCACCGCAAAAAGCATGACGGAGTTACTTCCCTTGTTTCATTTGCCTCTTTTTAACATCACTCTCGTGTCAGTAACAGAAAAACGATGAAATAGAGTAAAACAAAGAAAGGAAGAAAGAAGGGATGCAAATAGATGAAAAGAAAGAAACAAACAAAGAAACAAAGAAGAGGTGCCATAAGACACTGAAAAAGAGAAAAGAAAGAAGGAAAGAAAGGGATACACAGCAAGAGAAAGACGAAAAGAAAGATGAAAAGAAAGAAACAAAGATAGAAAGAAGAGGTACAATAAAAAGTCGAACAAAAGCGAAAGAAAGAAAGACAGAAAGAAAGAAAGAAAGAAAAATGGATACAATTAAAAAACCGTGAAGAAAGAAAGAAAGAAAAAAGATGGTGCAATAAGACGACGAAAAAATGGAAAAAAAGAGAAAAGGTTATAACAAGAGAAAGACCAAGAAAAAAAAATGAAAAGAAACAAACAAAGAAGGGCTGAAATAAGACATTGAAAAAGAGAAAAGAAAAAAAGAAAGGGATACAACAAGAGAAAGACGAAAAGAAAGATGAAAAGAAAAAAATAAATAAAGAGACAAAGATAGAAAGAAGGAGTACAATAACATGTCGGAAAAAATGAAAGAAAGAAAGGAAAAAGAAAGAAAGAAAAAAGAAAAAGAAAAAGAAAGAAAGAATGCAACAAGAGAAAGGCGAAGGGAAAGAGGTAAGAAAGAAAGAAGAAAGAAGGAATACAACGAAAGAAAGAAAGAAAGAAAGAAAGGAGAAGAACAACAAGAGAAAGACGATGAGAAAAAAGAAAAGAAAGAAAGGAGGAATATATCAAGAGAAAGAAAAAGAAAAGAAAGAAAAAAAGAAGAAAGAGGGAATACAAAACGAGAAATAAAAAGAGAAAAAAAGAAAGAAAGAAGGAAGGAAGGAAGGAAGGAAGGAAGGAAAATATGCAATAAGAGAAAGACAAAGAGAAAGAAGAAAAGAAAGAAAGAAAGAAAGAAGGAAAGAGGAAAAGAAATAAAAGAAATAATGAATGAATACAACAAGAGAAAGAAAAAGAGAAAGAAAGAAAGAAAAAAAGAAGGAAAGTATGCAATAAGAGAAAGACGAAGAGAAAGAGGAAAAGAAAGAAAGAAAGAAAGAAAGAAAGAACGAATACAATAAAAGAAAAAAGAAAGAAAAAAAGTATGCAATAAGAGAAAGAAAGAAAGAAAGAAAGAAAGAAAGAAAGAAAGGATACCACAAGAGAAAGACGAAGCTGTCTTTCCTTATTAAAGAAAAAGTCTTTCTTTTCTAGTTGCCATAAAAAATTTTTCTAAATATTTCTTTTAAAATAAAAAAAGGGTTCTAATCTGATTCGTATCTCATCCGTTCCGTTCCGTCAGCCGATAAAGGAGTCCCCTTTTTTTATTTTCAATTTTTATAGATCGATCAATTACATCGCTAAATAATTATTTCATTGAGCATTTTATCTCATGACATTTTGACAGTTTTTCATATATTCATTGTAACAACTTACAAAAATCACGTCTTATTCAATCAGGTAACCTTTTCCGAGAAGAGGGTCGAATGAGACATGACTTATCATCAGGGCGGTGGGGATGGGGGCTCACTACTAGAAAAATTCAAGGTAATTTCACATTGAAGGTACCTAAACCATTTTCATTACAGAAGACCATACGCGCGAACATCTGCTTTGGAATTTGGAAAAGTTGATCTTTTCTTTAAAAAAAGAAAAAGTTGAAGTCTTACGCCCGTCATTTAGAACATAACGCGGGCCGCGTATGGCCCAAATTTCACAGTTTGCTCTTAACATTAAATTTACACTTATAGAGTAAAGTAAAAAGTAAAGCTGGCGACCATAGTCGAGGGTGACCCGAAGGCTCTCTTTTCGATAGGTACAACACCAAGGTGTAGGGGAGGGCGCTACTCCTTTCCCTGGATTGCTCCACTTTACCCTTGATCCATACCTTACAATGCTGAGTGTTAAGCAAGGAGGCATCAAGTACCATTTTTTGAGTCTTTGGTATGACTCGACCTGGGATTGAACCCAGGTCTCCCGGGCCATTGGCGAACACTCTAACCGCTAGGCCAATACTAATTGATCGGATGATTCATTTTAATGCCATGTTAACCTGTCTGGGATGATTTTATGCCTAGAGGTGAGGGGATTTTATTCATTGTTTATTTATATTTGCATTTTTTTGTGTGGTTTCTTAAGTTTTTTTTGCGCACTTTTATATGACATCAAGTATTCCTATCTAATACAAATAATATTTAATAGATCTATTTGACCCAATGGTTGAACCTGGGAGTAATGACAAGGAAAGAGTAATCCCCAGAACCTTTGCCATCAGATGCAGAAAAATAACAAGAAGACTTGAAAAATTACAATTAAAAATAATGAAGTGTTCCATCGTCTTAAAAAAAACTTGCTGGAATACACCCTTCAATAAATATATGTATATATATATATATATATATATATATATATATATATATATATGTGTGTGTGTGTGTGTGTGTGTGTCTTTCAATAAACAAGGGGAATTTTTTTTTAAGAAAAATATTTTTTTCTCTAAACGTAAATTCTGTATTGTTTGGAATTGTTTTTTTACAAAAATTATTTTGATATAAAAAAAAAATATTTGTTTTGATGCGATTGAAGGTCATGTTCACAGTCTTCAAGAACTTAAAAGGACCCATCACTATTGACTTCTTTGGAAAAGGTGCTACCATAAGCAGTTTTTCCTATTGCCAATTCCTTATTTATTGAACGATCTTCGTATATATATACATATATATATATATATATATATATATATATATATATATATATATATGAGTGTGTGTGTGTGTGTGTGTGTGTGTGAGTCATTCAATAAATTGGGGGAATTTTTTAAAGAAAAATAATTTTTTTCTGCATTGTTTGGAATTGTTTTTTTACGAAAATTATTTTGATATAAAAAAATTTTTTTTGATGTTATTGAAGGTCATGTTGACTGTCTTCAGGAACTTAAAAGGACCCATCACTATTGACTTCTCTGGAAAAGCTGCTACCATAATGATCTTCGTATATATATTCCACACTAGACGGAACCTCTCTGAAACTGGTAGACAAATTCACCTACCTAGGAAGCAGTGTCTCATCAACCGAAAAAGACATCGACACGCGGCTAACGAAGGCATGGACACCTATCGATAGGCTATCGATCATATGGAAATCAGACCTGACCGATAAAATGAAACGCAGTTTCTTCCAGGCAGCGGTCGTGTCGATACTGCTGTATGGATGCACTACTTGGACGCTAACAAAATGGCTGGAGAAGAAGCTAGACGGCAATTACACAAGAATGTTGCGAGCAATATTGAACAAGTCCTGGCGACAACACCCCACAAGGCACCAACTATACGGCCACCTACCTCCCATCACGAAAACTATCCAAGCTAGACGAACCAGACATGCAGGACACTGCTGGAGAAGCAGAGACGAGCTCATAAGTGATGAACTCCTGTGAACCCCCGCATATGGCCTAGTAAAAGCAGGATGACCAGCTTGAACATACATACAGCAGCTATGCGAGGATACGGGATGTAGCCCTAAAGACCAGCTAGAGGCGATGAACGACAAGGAAAAGTGGCGAGAGAAGGTCAGGGATATCCGTGCTAGCGGTACGACATGATGATGATGATGATATATATCAAGCAATGACTAAAGTAGTAAGGGTGACAGGGCTTTGTTAATGGGACATTTATGTGGCTAGAAAGGACAAGTTCCTAAGTGATCAATGGGACAGAAATAAAAAATAAATAATTTGTTGAATGCAAAAGACTGAAATAATTCTTTGTGACAACGTCAACCCTTGATTTCGGTAAATTTTACAGTTTCAGACGCATTTTTGTTCATTTTTGTTGATTACAAAAGATCTATTTTATAAAACAAATTGCCATAAAAAGACCGCCCTGTCGACTAAGGTTGTAGCATACCCTGACTACACCTCTTCAAAGGTGTAAGACTCCACTAACCAATCTCTCGAATATAATTACTAAACCATCTGACAATGAGGCACTAGTCCTGGAGCTTTGGGAATGTGGAGTATCTCTTCATTGACATTACTCCCAGGTCCACTCTGACCGGAGTGGCAGTACCTAGACTATTGTTTGAACGAGGGCCAGTGTAAAGCAGGAAAAAATTATGAAGTAGGTTTCGATACTTTCAGTGCGAAATATACATATACAGAATTATACAACACCTCCCATAATCACACTGTAATATAATTAAGGTTGGCAATCAATTATATTAGTTAGTTATTTTATTTGTAGCAATAGATTGTAAGTTGGCTAAAATATTCGGGTTGAAGTGTAGGTCGCATTGAAAAGGTCATACGCGTGCACATACGACGACCAGGATGTCAGCTCCAGTCAAAATAGGGTTTTGTTTTGAACTCGAGGTTATAGGTAGGATGTTTAATAATAAACAAATTGAATGCATGTCGGTGGACTTAGGATAAGATGACGTAACACTAAAAAGTTAATCACACGTGTTATTATCATTATTTGTTGATGAGATAATCAATATATTATATAAAGGGAGATATTGGGAAAGTAGTTCAGTTGAGTTTAGTTCAGAGTTCAGAGTCAGAGATAGTCGGTGGAGTTCAGAGATTCGGGCCCTCTTGTGGGCGAGGACCCCATTCGAGGTGAGGAGAGCTGGATTAGTGTTTTGATCATTCGTCTTCCAAGAATGAGTTTTAGCGTTTCTATGAAACAACTAATATCTTTTACTCTATCTTTTCTCTCTCATTTCCATGGATACTGATGTGCAAAATGTTTCAGTCAGCAAATAAACTCGTATTTGAAACAACTGGGTACGTCTGGTATTTGAGAAATGTAACACCTATTGATGTTCGAGATGGTCCCGTGTCGACGAGGTAACGTTACAAAAAAACTAGGCTTTATGTGACTTTTTCTTGTATGCTAAACAAAAAATCCATCTCCAAAGAAAGGTTTGTGGACGCCACGGTCATCAAAAACTATGACGGTGTAGATTCACATAATTTCAAAAGAGGAATTTTAGAAATGCTCCAACCAATGGAAAACTCATTGGAATAAATTCATTGAATGTCCTTAATATCCATCAGTATTAGTGATTTTGAAGAGAAATAAATTGTAATAAGTTTGTGTTATAGGTCGAGCAAAAAGGCAAAGTAAAAAGAACGTGGTGTATCTGAGTTAGTCAAAAATGCAGTCAACACACGTTGGTCCTCCTGTTAAGGACTTCTCTTCATTGCTTGCTTGCTTCACTAACTTCTTCCTGTCTATACCATCTGTCTCTGAATCCGGTTGCTAGAATGTTCATTACGCAAATAGATTTACATAGATATAGCACCAGGCCGCAACAGGGGAGGAGAAAAAACTGGTCATTACTATCTTAACTCAGGTTAACGAGATCCATTCACTGAACACAAAATATAAAAATCTTTTCGCCATAACTTAACAGTTAATCTGAAAATCTTTCGTATTACAGACACCAAAACATACTAATCACTACATGAGTGTCTAACCTAATCTCCAATTTACACAAACTGTGAAGGAGTCGGAATGATGGAAATTCTTATTTACAATAAACGAAAACTCCGTTTGTTGAATGAACACACACACACACACACATATATATATATATATATATACAATTCGATAAGAATGAAATGCTTATTTTTACTAACCCTCTTCTCACTGAGTAATATGGCAGAAAAACAAGTTCATCGGCCGAAATAGTGCAGAGAGAGAGAGAGAGAGAGAGAGAGAGAGAGAGAGAGAGAGAGAGATTTTCCTCGCTCTTCTGGGGATCCCGAATCTCATTCATTTAAATGAGGTGGGAAGAGGAAACGAATGAAAGTGGTTACTAAAAATATAACTGATGCCCAATAAACTTTACTTAATCTAAGTTTAATCGCTTAAGAATATCAAAAAAAAAAAAAAAAAAAAAAAAAACAAGTCTCACTTACCTGGGATGGATTTTCAGTGGATTTTCAAAGGACTGCAAATTGACCTGAAATATCTAATAAAGATTCAAGGTCAGTCCCTTTCACTCGATACAAACGCCCGCTTTTTACCCACCTTTTGACGAATTCCAATGAAGCGAATTCTAACGTCTGAGAGAAGTCTTTCAGACCTAATTTTGATTTTAATCTGGTGTTTGTAAAAACCACCGGCGTCTGACATAAAAAGCCGCCATTGTAAATTAAAATCTCTTCTGTTGTGTCGTCCAAATCACGACTCCCATAATGCCGAATAAGCAGAGAAACACATTGTGTTTCTTACTATCCAGTGATGGAACCACATGACTATACACAGAACTGGCTTCCTGGACAAAGAACTTTCCATGCAATATGCAAACCGTGAAGTTTTTAAGAAGTTTACGCAATGGCCGGACGACTGGATAGAGAAACAAGGTGCGTGCCACCATCACCTCCACATCACCGAAACGAACGCACTCTGATAAAGCTACCAGCTCTGGTGGTAAAAGCATTTTGGCCAACCTTGAAGGCGTTACTAATCACTCGCCAGGTTAAAGATCCTTCGTCGTTATTGAGGCACCTCATTTCTGGACGTCACAGCCACAATAAACGACTTTCTTCCTTCGCTACAACGATCTTCTCTAATAAAATGTTTCTAACGGCTCCACCTTATTAATATTTGATATGATGCCTTACTAGATAATGGCCGAGTGTCCGAGAGACAGATCTGTACTCAAGATAAAACTCTTTGAGAATGTTGTGATAGAAGGACCACTTGTTCCTAGGTAATCATCGAACCTTCCCATCATCCGAATAAAAAGTCGGGAGGGCTCACTTGGCGTTTTCCTTCCAGAATTATGTGCATATCCGACCAAGGAAACTGAAGTCCAACGTGTGCCGTCATGTCTCCACATTCGGTACACCTAACCTGCCTACGGAAGGGTGAAGATAGCAGATCTTGCGACGCACCAAAATCTGGTCATCAATGTGAAATTGTTCTATCTGCAACCTTTCCATAAGTTCTTAAATTGCATGTGTGTCCCTCCGTCCACATCAGACACCTTCCGTTCAGACATACACCTTTTAGATATTGCATATGGCGGACTGAATATGCCAAGCATCGCGGCCTCATTGAAACTTCTAAGTTAGATGAACTTTCGTCACATAAATTTACTTCGTTTTGTTACCAGTTTCATTATTCTATCTTGTTTAAATCTTGTTTTATCGAGTTGGAGACCTTATTTATCAATCAATCAATATTCATACTTAATTTTTATACCAGTTTCATTATTCTAGAAAAATCTGTATTATAGGACTGGAGACCTTATTTATCACTTAACCCTCGTAAAAAAATAAATTTGCGTCGTTTTGATACTAGTTTCATTATTCTATCTTGCTTAAAACTTGTTTTATAAGACTGGAGACCTTATTTATCAATCCACCTTCGTAGTTTCAATGGTCATGATTCATCAAGTGGTTGGTTATTAATTACGATAATATTTGCCTTTGATTCCCCACAAAGAAATTTCGAGCTCAAAATCAGAAATTCATTTATTTCCAAGCGCAACTCAAATATCTTGCTCATATTTTCTTACACTGGCTCCAACAAAAGATAAAAGGGACGAACTCATTTGATTGGCTACAAAGCATTCCTTCAGCCAATTAATATTTCAATATCATGCCTACAAACGCAGACGATAAGCCAGTTTACATTTCGCGCTTTTAATTTAATCTTTTCGACAATAATGAAGAAAAGAATATCTGTAGAAAAAAAGGAAGAGTTCCGACGTAAATCTTTTTGGTCTCCATTTTTACTTACCAGTGATTTTGTTTTACTCCAACAGGATTTGATAGCAGATTCACTATTTACTGTCTTTTTTCCCTTCACGTTTTTCTTTTTTTGTTCTTTGAACTCACTACAAACACAAACAAAAGAAACGGTTGAATTAAGAGGTTTTCCAAGCGTAAAAACGCAGTGATATATGATCATGACAGTTTTTCATTCGACATTTTCGCATCATTTCATTTATAGTTCTTTCTTCGCTTTGATTTTAAAGATCTTCAGAATAACACCAAATGGAAGTTTGTGTACGCAGTGAGCCGTTACGGCTTTGCTCGAGTATTTGATTAAAGTATTAAACACAAATATCACAGTTTTTCTAGACTAACGGATATTGAGTCTGAAATTACAATAGCGTTCAAAATGATCTAAAAGACATCTGATAAACACAAACATAATGGTTATCCAGGCGGGACAAATGTTTCATGTACTTCTGAGGCCAGGGACTAAGAAATTCTAGTCCCAAATCTTAGAGCAAAAGAACTGAATCCATCCCTCCGCAAAAAAAGGCAAAACAAAAAACAAACCTATCTACACAATGTAAAATTTAAGAAGAATTTTTTTTTAATATTCAAAAGTAATTTTTATGCATTCCATATTAATAAGAGTGCTCACTGAATTTCATCAATTAGTATTTAAATCAGTCCTGTGGCTTTTGTGTTCACGTCTTCAACTCTTTTCTTAGAGCAGTGTGGTACCAATATCAATATATTGGATAACCTCCTTGGGCGTAAATACAGGCTGGCCCAGTCGGCTGGGACTGTAGAATATACCGACTGCATCTCTGTAGAGGAGTCAGACTCCCCCAACGACTGTCCTGGATATGACACTAAACAATCTGATGGTGAGGCTCCAGTAATGCTGGAGCTTTGGGGAATGCGGAGTACCACTTTGTTACTATCGCTCCCAGTTTCACTCTGACCTGGAGTGGTAGCATTTGATAGGGTACTATCAATGGGTTGAATAGAACTAAATAGTGTACTTATGCTAAAGTGAGTTGTTTGAAATAGAAATGTTTTTGACATTTAAACTCTGTTTAAGAACTGTTTATAAGTATAAAAATAGATTTGGTATTAATTAACCTAAAATGTTTGATATGCCATAAAACCAAACCAAAATGAATACAGTCGGTGGGGCATAGAATACGTTGATTGTATCTCCTGCAGAGGGGTACCCAACCTAGTGTCCTGGGTATGGATCACAACAGTATTTGTTGGTGAAGCTCCAGTTCTGGAAATCTGGGAGAGTGGGTTTGTTTGTTCTTTGTTTGATTTACTGTTTAATAGTATATCAACTTTCTTGGATTATTCAATGCCAAATCATCCTTCTAGAATAACAGTAGTAGTAGTCCTATTTAACCCATAGCTGGAGGGATAAAGGGTGGTTCATGCCTTTCCCTAGGGTATTTGTCCGAAAGTGAACGTAATAGAGCGATTAGAGTTCGAACTCGCTTACTACGATTCTGCAGTACTGCACTTTAACCATTACACCACGAGGACACCTCCTGGGATAGTGGGAAGTATCCCTTTATCGCCATTACTCCGAGAACTACACTGACTCGGAGTGGTAGTACCTATTAGAATGGTAGCACCAATTAAAATCCCACCTATGGGACAAATAGATCTGTTTTATAAGTATTTTTGTTCAATTCATAGGAATACCTGATATCTGATAACTCTAACATTTTTTAATCAAGAACAGGTGCTTGAAGCTATAATTTTTATTTAGGATTATCATTAGTTACTTAAAATCATATAACTGTGTGAAAACAAATATTCATTTTTGAATAAAATTATTACTTGAAACTATTCCCATTTTGAACTGAACTATTCCCATTTTGAACTGAACTACTCCCATTTTGAACAGGAAAAGGTATATATAATTGTTAGTATTCAGTAATCAGTCATAGATAATTTCTATTTAAGTAAAATATTATTTATTCATGAATAAATTACAATGAATTAATTTCAATCAGTAGTATATTCTCCATTAATTTTAATCACCTTTTGCCATTTATCACGTAACTTGCTGATTCCTCTCAAATTAGATTCAGCTAAATTCGAGCACAAAAAAGTTTTTGGTAAACATTTTCACCTGATCTTCATGAAATGGAAATAACTTGGTGCAAGGTCTGGTTGTAACATACTCATATACAGATGCATGCAGAAACATATTCAACACAATAAATACGAGCAGAAACAATTCTTTAGAAAAATATACCTCTCACTTTATTCGAAAGGATTCGAAAGGGTTACGAAAGGTATTATTATGTGAGAGGTGAGTTGGAGACTGAACAGAACTGCAACATATTGACCCCCACTCTTCTGGCTATTGCAGCATTTCTTTCCCGTTCTCCTAGGCTGCGCAACCGGGGACCTGGAGGCCCAGTCTTGCTGGGACATGGCTCTCATTCCAGCATCTTCTCTCCAACTGATTGACTTCCTGTCGCACCCGGGTTATATAATTCTTTTACGTCCACCTGCTTCCTGTAGCGTCACAATTCGCACACAATTCAACCCGTCGACAGTCAAGGTTATCCCCCCGATATCTTCGACCAGATGGACCTGTTATTTACACAGGTGCATTTCTTCTTTTGACAGCTTGGCCGGGGTCAATATGTTACATGGTAGATATAGTGGATGGAGTAGAACATACTAGCCTAAATTCAATATTTTGTTCCTGGGAAATTTTTGCTGATCGTGGTCTTGTGTTATCAGAGAGAAGAACAACATTTCTCCTGTTGACGAATGCGGCTAGTTTTCTTTAGAAGATTTTCATGAACACGTTGTAGCTGTTGAGAGTATATGACTGCATTGAGAGTCTAATTAAAAATAAAGAATGAATAAAGTCACAGTGATCCCACCATATATAGAGCATAAACCGGTTCATTGGCCCAATGGGTAGAGTGTTCGTCAATGGTCTGGGAGACCGGGTTTCAATTCCAAAGACTTTTAAAAAATAGTACTTGATACCTTGTTTAACAATCAGCCATATAAGGTACATATCGATGTAGCAGCTATTGAAAAGGGAGCCTTTGGGTCACCCTCGACTCCGGGAGACAACTTTACTTTTTACTTATAGAGCATAATCTTTCTTCCATGAAGCCTCGTCTTTTGGGTTGGCTGCAGAGATTCTTCCTTGTTATTCCGCTGCCTTTTGGGCTGAACATTGTCCTAAAAGACCCATTTTTCGTTTCCTGTAATGATATTCTTGAGAGATGAGTCATTTCTTTGCCATGAAAGAAGATTTGTCGCTATGGATGTGTGATCTTCCTTATTCTTCTCTCTAAAAGTATGAAAAAAGCTAAATGCTCGACTTGTTCATTTTTTCTATCCTTTTCAAGTGACGGCAGATTGTGGATTGGGATGTGTTGAGGTCAAATGCTAATTCTCGAGTACGTTTTGCGTGGATTGCATTCCATCAATTCTCTTGAGCCATCTTGATCGAGGTCTGATGAGCGTCCTGAACTGGGTTCATCTCTCAATGACGCATAACCAGAACGAAACTTTGAAAACCAGTTTCGGACTCGGAGGTCAGTAATGACACCTTAGTCATAAACACTAGAACTGTAATATAATGGCCGAGGGATTTCGGTTCATGCCTTTGGGTTTAGTTAGGCTGAGAACCTTTCGGCTCAGCATATGGGTTAGTTAGGTGCAACATTAAAACAGGTGTTCACGCGCACGCGCAGAGCAGATGTGTCACTCAGAGATGTCACAATAGTCCGAGATGGGAAACAGAGTTACACAGTGCGAGTGACGTCACATACCGGAATTGCGCGGAGGATTTGGGGAGATTTTGAAAAAGTCGGTGAGTTGAGAACTGGACACTGGAGGAGACGGTTGACTTTCGCTTGCTCGCGGAGACCTTTGTAGCAGGTGCCACACGTGTTGGTGGGGGTGGTTGTGGGGGGCAGATGAAAAAGCCAGAATAAAAAGATTGTGCCTCTCTCCTTATGTCGAAGAACCTTTAAACTCAAAGGTAATAAAAGGCTTCGTACCTGAACAAAGAAGTCGTTACGTGTTTTTCGAATTTCGAGATCCTATGTTCTATCTTTTTGGACATTCGATGTACGTTTCACACATAGCCATATCATGGCTATGGTACAGAACTTTTCTTAGCTGTTTCTGTTAGTCTTAAACTCGCACAACATTACATGTCGAATATGCTCTTTCTATTCCTCCATTTTAGGGTCGTAAGATCATTGATAAAATTTTTAATCAGGTAATTTCCGGTTGAGATTAAAACATTGAAAGTTTGAAATAGCGAAAAACAACTTGCTTACAAAAAGTCATTTATTTATGCCTCTTCCCAATATGAATATATATATGTTGTTCTATGGGTAGAGTGTTTGCCAACCGGGGTTCAATCCCAGGTCGAGTCATCTCAAAGGCTCAAAAATGGCACTTGATACCTCCTTGCTTAACACTCAGCATTATAAAGTGCGTATCAAGGGTAAAGTATAGCAATCCAGGGAATAGAGTAGCGCCATCTCCTATACCTAGGTGTAGTAGCTATTGAAAAGGAAGCCTTCTGGTCGCCATCGACTATGGTCGCCAACTTTACTTTTTTACTTATATATATATATATATTGTCATCCACACTCTGACTTTTGTTATGTCACAACTCTTTAATGAGGCTAGACCGTTGAGATGCTTCATGCTGGGATCGAAACCCAGCTGACTTGACGTCATTGGGACATCTATCTTACCCCATATTCATCGTCATTCTTGGCGTAAGTGAAGGAATCTTTTACATATAACTTCTTATATACACGTTATCGGCTACCTGGGTGCACAATTTTTGAGAAGAACTATTGCATTTCACCGTATGTGACAGCCGGCAAATTCCCCACTAGAGAGCTCAAACTTTGTGGTGGGGGAGAACCTATATATAGTCACCCACAGACAGACTGTTTCATTGTATCACAATTCTTCAGGGTGGCTAGACTTGCAATATGCTTTAAGCTGAGATCGAAACCCCGGTGACTTTACGTCAGTATATATATATATATATATATATACATACATACAAGGATCTATTAATAAGTTTCCAGACTTTTTCGTATGGGCACTTCTATTGATAGTACACACATGAAACTCTATTTCCCTTCCAAGTAATCTCCTCCGGCTGCAATGCACTTGGTGTACCATTCCAACAACTTCTGGAAGGCCACATGGAAGTCCTGCCTCTAAGCTTAGGGAATAAGCAAAAGTCACAGGGAGCAAGGTCTCGACTATAGGAGGCTGAGGAACTGTGTTGATGCCCATCTTGGTCAAATAGTCTGTGACAAAAATGGAGTTGTGGACTGGTGCATTGTCCTGGTGGAAATGTCACTAACCCGATTTGAAGAGCGCTGGCCTCTTCCGACGGAATCTCTCCTTAAACTCCCTTAAAACCTCAACATAGTATTCCTTGTTGACTGTCTGTCCAGTGGGAACCCAGTGCATGTAGATCATGCAAGTGCTGTCAAAAGAAAAAAGGGATCATTTGTCTCTTGGTCTCTGGGTCATAGCAGTAGATCCAGCTTTCATCGCATGGCATTTTTTCCAAGTTTAAAACAGAATTTTATTGCATATCGTTCTTCTAAAGTCCAGATTGCATTTTTGAAATTAACCAGCTGTGACAATCAGGCTTTAGTAGGGTGTATTCCAATTGCTGCTGTAGCTGTTCATTTTAACCTGAAATCATAAAAATTGGTCAGTCATCTCATAAGATATATAACAATAACATACTAAATTTTCAAGAGTCTATTACAATTTTAAATGCCTGTACAAAAAAGTCTGGAAACTTATTAAAACCACCACACACACACATATATATATATATATATATTTGGTTAAACCCCATAGAACTTACTTTTTCTGATCTTTTTCTTTTGTTTTTTTGTATCAGGGTCCAATTGATAAAACAAACAATAAGAATTATAAGCTCTCTAGAGACGATCTGTCGGTTGGCAGTAGAATTAAGGGCAACTTTATTAACTGGACTTTGATACGAAGAAACTTGCAAAAAAGTCCGAGAATAAAAGACATAAAATCATAAAAGTAAGGTCTGTGGTTTTTAACCAAACTTGCATAAACAATAATTTGCTGCCAAAATAAACACACACACACACACACACACACACACACACACACACACACACACACACACACACACGTATCGTGCATATGTATGCATATATACGAGTATATATTTATGTCCACATATTTATAAATATATATATATGTCCATATGCGTTTATGTATATATGTGTCGACATATATACGTATATATATCTATATCTAGTGTATGTGTATTTATATGTGTATATAAATATATGTCTATATATGTGTATATATATATGTCTATATGCGTATATATATATATATATATATATATATATATATATGTCTATATATCTGTTTGCATATATATATATGTCTATATATATGTGTATATATATGTGTACATATGTGTGTGTATATGTCTACATATGTGTGTGTATATGTCTACTTATGTGTGTGTACGTATGTTTATATATGTGTGTGTATATATATGTCTATATGTCTCTCTCTATATATATGTGTAAATGTATGTGTATGTATATGTGATTATATATGTGTGTATATGTATTTATCTCTATATATGAGTGCACATATATGTTTATATAGGCGTGCATATATATATATATATATATATATATATATATATATATATGTGAGCATATATATATATATATATATATATTTGTCTATATATGTGTGTATATTTACATATGTCTATATATATGTCTATATATAGGGTGTCTCAAAATAGATGCAATTGATTAATATGATGATGATTTATTACTGAGACAAGTGGAATAGTGGTTATTTGGAACACGTTCTGTAAAAATACATCTTTTCACTCAAAGACATCAAATAAATTTTTTCAATTGTTATTATATCTGCTTCCAAGACATGCAATCTGTTTTTGAGTTTCTTGTTTCAGTAATAAATAATTATAATATTAATGGATGGCATCTGTTTTGAGACAGTTTTGAATGATTTTGTCTTCCGATAAGTAGTGACGCAAAATATTTTTCTTTTCTTGTCTTAGGCATTGTGATGGAGGATTAAAAGTTGTTATAATATATTATTTTAATATTTGAAACAAAAAAGAGCACAACATTATTATTAGTAGAGTTATTAGCAGTCACATGGTTCCCATATATATTGAAACACAATATACACTCTCACACACATATAGACACATATATATACGCTCATATGCAGACACATATATATATATATATATATATGTATATATATATATATATATATATATATATATATATATATATATATATACACGCACACACATATATGTGTGTGTGAGAGTGTATATATATATGTGTGTGTGTGTGTGTGTGTGTGTGTGTGTGTCCATATATGTGTGTGCGTGTATATATATTTGCATATATATATATGTCTGCATATGAGCGTATATATATGTGTCAATATTTGTGTGAGTATATATATATATATATGTATGTATATATATCTGTGTGTGTGCGTGTGTCTGTGCATGACACAATATTTATGATGATGCGACTAACTATAACTGTCAGTCTAGATAAGCAAGGTAACAACATGACTTTTACATAATGAAGGATAATTTCCAGGTGTGGCACGTTTTATTTTTGATGAGCGTAACGGTTATTGGCGTAGGAGTCGTGCTCAGCGACTCATGTTCAAAAACCTGCACGGGACTGTTTGCGTTCACTTGGGAGAAGGCCTGAATCGGTCTGTTCTCCTCTCAGTCAACTGTAAATAGTAATGAACGCATGTCTCTTTCGTCCTGTCACTACAACTGGTCTCAAAGAAAGAAAAACTCTGAATCAAAACCAGAAGTTTTCAGCGTAAAAACTGGCCTTGTGTCATAACCTTCTCATGGTGGAGTGGTTTAACTACAAACATGATCACTTTGAAATAATAAAGGATAGTGATAACGTTTTAAATGGACTCGAAAGATTGTCAGTTGGTTTCAGGCGACTTAAGTGGTCAAACACGTATTTAGTTTGGTTGTATTTTATGGCATATCAACTATTGTAGGTTATTTAATGCAAAGTCGTGTTTATTTATATATATGATTTGTAAAGGAATAGTTTGTAGGTAACATTATTTTTATATGAGTCAGAGCTTATTCGTTTACACACTGTTAAATGGTTTGAAGTATTGCTTTTTATTGTTGGCACACAGTTAAATGGTTTTAAGTATTGCATTTGAACACTATTAATTCTATCAAATATCAATAATAATTCCAAGTAAATAATTTTAAGTATTGCTGTCTAACACTAATAATTCTATTCATCATTATTTGTTTGCACACAGTTAAATGGTTTCAAGTATTGCTATTTAACCCTATCAATTCTATTTAATATTGATGATAATTCCAAGTATATAATTTTAAGTATTGCTGTCTAACACAAATAATTCTATTCACCAGCATTTTTTTGCACACAGTTAAATGGTTTCAAGTATTGTTATTTAACCCTATCAATTCTATTTAATATTGATGATAATTCCAATATATAATCTTAAGTATTGCTGTCTAACACAAATAATTCTTTTCACCAGCATTTGTTTGCACATAGTTAAATGGTTTCAAGTATTGCTATTTAACCCTATCAATTCTATTCAATATTGATTATAATTTTAAGTATTGCTTTCTAACACTAATAATTCTATTCACCATCATTTGTTTGCACACAGTTAAATGGTTTCAAGTATTGCTATTTAACCCTATCAATTCTATTCAATATTGATGATAATTTCAAGTATATATTTTAAGTATTGCTTTCTAACACAAATAATTCTATTCACCATCATTTGTTTGCACACAGTTAAATGGTTTCAAGTATTGCTATTTAACCCTATCAATTCTAATTAATATTGATGATAATTCCAAGTATATAATTTTAAGTATTGCTGTCTTACACAAATAATTCTATTCACCAGCATTTTTTTGCACACAGTTAAATGGTTTCAAGTATTGCTATTTAACCCTATCAATTCTATTTAATATTGATGATAATTCCAATATATAATCTTAAGTATTGCTGTCTAACACAAATAATTCTTTTCACCAGCATTTGTTTGCACACAGTTAAATGGTTTCAAGTATTGTTATTTAACCCTATCAATTCTATTTAATATTGATGATAATTCAAAGTATATAATCTTAAGTATTGCTTTCTAACACTAATAATTCTATTCACCATCATTTGTTTGCACACAGTTAAATGGTTTCAAGTATTGCTATTTAACCCTATCAATTCTATTTAATATTGATAATAATTAAAAGATTTCAAGTATTGCTGTCTAACATTAATAATTCAATAAAACGTTATTTATTTGTGTGCTCTCAGTTCAATAATTTCAGGCACTACTACAAAATATTAGTAATTAAATTCAATATCAATAATTTTTTAGCCTTTAGTTGAAGGATTTCGAGAATAGTTAATGATTAAACACTTCTCTATGACTCATAGACGGGACCCCAACAGGTACTACCACTTCGGGGTCAAAGTGGACCTAGGAGTAATGACAATGAAGGTATACTCCGTAGTCCCAAAAGCTCTAGGGTTGGAGCCTTACCATCCGATGGTTAAGTATCACACCCAGGACATATCATTGGGGTGGGGTTTTTAACTTTCTACAGAGATGCTGTTGGTATATTCTACTGCCACAGTGGACTGGGCTGTATTTATAATTTTTTCCCATGTTTATCATATTTACCGCTTGGGCAGGATATGACACAAGGTCAATTTTTTAAGCGGAGTTTAACAGGTTTGAATTCAGAGTTTTTATTCTCCTAGACTAGTTACCTCACCAAGGCTGAAGAACCTAGTCTGCTCTACTATTTACCCATAGCTGGAGGGAGAATAATTGGATTCATATTAGTGCTTGTCCAGGATTTGAACTCGTGTCGCCGTGTCCATTTCATACGACGATAACCATTACACCACGGGCACCTCCACGTGTTCCCATGTTTATCGATGTTTTTATAAATCGAGCTAACCATTTCAGTGGTTTTTCAAACTTTTTTTTCATTGGGGAGAGGAAAATTCTTGCATTTTCTAAAGTTTCTTTCAAAGAAGCTCCTCAAATGAACCTTTAAAACGTTATCAATCGAGGAATCTTCCGCGTATCTGCAACCCACTAACTCTAAAATGCAGACTTCCCGTTCTTCTTCAGTGGAGATGGTCTTTAACCTGTCACCTGTCTATCAACACCTTCCTACATTTGTTAGGTCACCAAGACTTTGGTTGATGGGAGGCCATTACAAAAGATAATGTCTTGTGTAAGGTTCGAACTCGCGTTCGCTTATCTTTTATTATTTTTTTATCAACGTTTTACTTTATCCTATAAGATGGACGACCTGGTGAATTGCAACAAAAATGCAATTACAAACTTATTTACAAAGTGTTTTAAACAAGAAGGAGTCATCTCTTCTTTAAGTGGCAAGTCTGTGAAATTGGTAAACTAGTTCACATACCTCAGTAGCAATATCTCATCTACAGAAAACGATGTCAATGTTCGCATAGAGAAGGCGCAGACTGCTCTAGACAGGTTATCGATCATAAGGAAATCCGATTTCTCTGATAAAATAAAACGAGATTTCTTCCAAGCAGTAGTCATATCAGTATTAATGCTACCCATGCATAACCCGGAATCTAACGAAACAAATAGAGAAAAGGCTTGATGGTAACTATACAAGAATACTACGTACAGTTTTAAACAAATCCTAGAAGCAGCACCCCATAAAACAGTAGCTATACATCCATCAGCCTCCCATCTCTCAAACTATCCTAATAAGATGAACAAGACTGCTTGGGAAGTTAGCAAGAATAAATAAGCGACGTTCTATTATATATACTTACACATGGACGCGCTAGGGTTGGCTGACTAGCAAGGACTTACATACATTAAGTCTGTGCGGACATTGGATGCTGTCTTGAGGACCTGCCAGGACCGGTGTACGATAGGGATGGATGGCAAGAGAGAGAGAGAGAGAGAGATAGAGTGAGAGAGAGAGAGAGAAAGAGAGTGAGGGGGAGAGAGAGAGAGAGAGGCGAGAATTCTGTGCTGTCATTATGACTTGATGATGATAATATATATACGTCTTGGGTACCTGTTGTTATGAAGTGGTCACCCATCTAAATGCTGAACTGGTTCATCGCCGCTTAAGTTTGATGATCAGTCGGAAACCTACGCTTTTGTGATTTGAACCGAAGTTCTCGCAGCTACAAAGTTAAGATGAAAGAAAAATATAAGTTTAAATCAATCGGTAAAAACTGTTTAAAGCAGAAATAGAAAATTGATAAATCTTAATGTATGCAAGAAAGATGAATGTATTTGGTTTTATTAATAAGAAGAACATGTTTCTGATATTTTATTAGTCTGTAGCCAATGAAATTTGAAAAAAAAGAATCCTAGATGGGCTAAAATTTTACTTATCTATGTCTGTAATTTACTCCGGCGCCTGGTCATATGCCCTTTCTACCAATCGTGAAGGCCGAGTGAGCTGTGATGCGCTTGGTGACTTGATTCTCCTTCTAAGATCTAATGATCAAATTTCTCATTTAGATATCACGTTAAAACTCGCTGCAATATCGAACGCCTTGTTTGTACGATATAAGTAGTATTTTTTTCGGTAATATTTCACAGTTGGTTAGTTTTTATATTGTGTTTGTGAATAGCTAAGTAGCCCCGTGGCAAAAAAATAAGGCAATAAAGTGTTTCCTGTCTATTTACCTACATAGACTGCAATTTCCTCTAAATCTAACTACCGTATTGATACAATCACGAGAGACACGCCAGAGCGCCCCAAGGATTTTTTTTTAAACTAAGAGTGACGTGAACAAGGGTGGGGTATGATTCCGGTTCCCGTCTTACTTGTTCAGATTAATGTAGCGTGTAGCAAGTGATTCTTCGCCATTTATTTTCACATACTGTAAATGTACATTTTTCGTTTTCTTGCGAATATGTTTTTCATTCGGTGAAAAGAAATAACCATCTTCCTCATTGTTTTTATTACAGTTATTGTCGAACTTTGAAATGACAACTTCGATGATAACGGCTTTAGATTTAATAAAAAGAAAAAAGAAAGAAATAACAACCAAGCCATATTTACGACTATGTTGTACAGACATCCATTCACTTTGAAAAATTAAAATGGTTTTATATAGCATCTTGGATCTTTCAAAAGTGATATTCGATCTCTCTCTCTCTCTATATATATATATATATATATGCATACACTAACCACTCAGTACGAGCAGGATATGACACAAGGTCAACTTTTTAAGCAGAGTTTTACAGTTTTAAATCAAGTTATCCTTCTCTTCCACTGGTTGCCATACCAGGGTTAAAGAGTCCAATCTGTCCAACTATTTACCCATAGTTAGAGTAATGATGGTTAAATGCATACCTTTCCAAGGGTATTAATGTTACATGAAATACAAACGGTCTCGTCCAGTATTTGAACTCGGGTCACCGTATCCATTTCTTAACCCAGCTGATTAATATATATAAATATATATACATATATTGTCATCCACAGACAGACTGTTTCGTTGTATCACAACTCTTCAGCGTGGATAGACACGTAGGACACTTGAAGCTGGGATCGAAACCCGCCCAACTTTACGTTAGACTTAGTATCAGACCGCTCGGCCAACAAGCGTACCACGTCAGATAGGGAATTATAAGGTATTAAGTAGTAGCGTTCGTTTGTTTACATTTTATACCTTAATTCATTCGAAGAGCTTTGCATTATGCGAGCGGCAGCCGTAAATTCCTTCGCCAGAGTGCTCAACCCCCCTGGGGGAGCGTATATCAGTAATATCCAGTCAGCATCCTAAGACTATGGGTGTAGATTACTCGCGTTTAGAATATATGAGGAATTTCATATAAATCTGTGAGACTGCTCGATGTATGGCTATTGTTAGATATTCCCTATCCAGGTTTACATAATAAAACTCACATACAGAGGGTATACAATGCAATTAGAAGAAAACTGGTTAAATTGTAATTATAAATTTATTTCAGTAAAGGATATTAAACTCTTCGTCTCATCAGATGACTTCATACGTTTGATTTGTGGTTGAAAAATAGCAAACATAGATTATAGTCTATATATATGTATAAAAAAGGAAGAAAAAACTATATAAATTTAAATTCTCCGACGAAAGTAATGGGTTAAAATATTGAAGTATAAGAAAAACTAAAAAAAACAGAAAAAGAGTGTTCCTGTAAATTAACCCATCTAATTTGAACATATGCTAAACTTTTCGTTGTAGGTGGAATTTTAAGAATAATGTAAGCTTGTAAACTAAACTATTATCTTCATATATTTTTCTGTTTACTCCTTTTATATATGTTAAATCCCTCAGTTAATGGAGCCATTTTTTTTTCATGCATATATATAGACAGTTGTCGTAGTCGTAGTCGTGAGAAACCAGAAAGCTCCCTTTTCAATAGCTACTACACCGAGGTGTAGGGGAGGGGGTTACTCCTTTCCTTGAATTGCTCCACTTTACCCTTGATACGTACCTTATATTTCTGAGTGTTAGCAAGGAGTTATCAAGTACCATTTTTAAAGTCTTTGGTATGATGCAACTTGGTATTGAACCCAGGTCTCCCGGACCATTGGCGAAAACTCTACCCACTTGGCATAGACAGTAATGAAACTAAATATGGATAAAATTCGACAGTATGAAGGTAGGAGAAAAAACATAATCCAAATAGGTGAATATGTAAGATTGTATTTGGTATTTGTTTTTTCTGCTACCTTTATAATGTCGGATTTTATCCATATTTACTTTCATACTGTCTTTTCGGAAAAACAAATACCAAATACAATCTTACATATTCATCAATTTGGATTATGTTTTTTTGCTACCTTCATAGACAGTAATCCATATTTAGTGTTTTTCAACCTCAAATTAAACGTGTGAAGTCATCTGATGAGACGAAGCGTGAAATGATATTCTTCGCCGAAATAAATTTATAATGACAATGTAACCAGATTTGAGTTTTTTCTAATTGCATTGTATCTATATATATATAGATACAATGCAATTAGAAAAAAACACCGGACATTGGCCAAGCGGTTAGAGTGTTCGCCAATGGCCCGGGAGACCTGCGTTCAATCCCAGGTCGTGTCATACCAAAGACTTTAAAAATGGTACTTGATGTCTCCTTGCTTAACACTCAGCATTATAAGGTACGGATCAAGGGTAAAGTGGAGCAATCCAGGGAAAGGAGTAGCGCCCTCCCCTACACCTTGGTGTGGTAGCAATCGAAAAGGGAGCCTTCGGGTCACCCTCGACTATGGTCGCCAACTTTACTTACTTATATATATAATTTCTTTAAGAAAAAACAACGAAACCAATCACAAAGGATTATAAATTTATTTCCATCCTGTTTTTGAAATTTCCAAAAACACGAAAAAAAATTAACAGGACTTCTTCAGATCTTTTTGATAAAAAAACTAGAATAGACACATAAGAGTGGGAGGGGATTGAAGAGTGGGAAGGGATAGAAGAGGGGTGAAGAGTTACCTCTTCATTAAGCCCACTTCCGTTTTAAATTTAAATTTCTTGTCCTGATGGAATTACTCCCAACTCCGGTTTAACTGGACTAAGTATACTATATATATATATATATATATATATATATATATATATGAGGGTCGTTCAAAAAGTGATATGCCCGATCCAGAAAGAAGAGCCATAGCTGAACGTTTTTGCTGTGGCAATACACTACAATTTTTTTTATAGGACTACAAGAGCTAATTCAAATTTCTGTCTTAATTTCTGTGAAGTTGAGGCCCATAAAAAGGTGGGAAGTGTGCTATAAATCGAAAATTTGGGTGAGGCTTAGAACTTTTTGACCTCAGATACCACACACACACACACACACACACACACACACACATATATATATATATATATATATATATATATATATATATATATATATATATATATATATATATATAATAAAGTATCAGGTTTTAAAGTATTCAGTGTTTTAAAAGCAAAATTAAAAAAAAAATTAAAATTTCACTTTGAATGGCTTTTGATCTTGCCTCTTTATATCAGAATTATTCCATTAAAACATTTTCTTTTATCTTTTTCTCTTTTCGTCCTTCGCCGGGCACTTCTGCTTGTAGACAATAATTTTGACTTACGTACGGCTTTATAGTCAAAAAAGGGCAAGAATCACAGTCTATAACATATCGAAGAACCGACACTGTTAAACATTTTCACATGGGATGCAAACCTTTAGTTCCCATTTGACAATGTTTTATCCAAGCAAATAATATGAAGAACCTATTTGAAAATGTGAACATGGATGACATTTCCTGAAAGAAATAAAATTACTCCAATAATTTTAAACATAGACATGATCAATGGAAGAAAATAATCTACATTTAACATCACTAATAAAACCCCTCACAGACCTGATGATCGTTCAGCAGAACCGAAACGCTATAGTGTTGACTAACTTTGTTTCTCTATAAATCCCACCTTTCTATTTTGGATTACTTGTGGCCAATTTTTCTTCACATGATCAATATCATATAGAGTAATAATTAAATATAATCACAGAATTTTTTGACAAATCGTTTAAACGAAATATTAAGAAAATAAATAAACTTTTCAGCATCTACATCAAGTATCATCATCATCATCATCATCAACATCATGTCACGCTGCTAGTACAGATTCCCTGACCCTTTCTCGCCACCCTTCTCTATCGTCAATCGCTCTCGGTAGGTCTTCAAGGCTACATCCTGTATCGACACAGAGCTATTGTATCTACGTTCTAGCTGGTCGTCCTGCCCGTGCTCGTCCGTGTGAAGGGGTCCACAGGATTAAGTCACTTATGAGTTCGTCTTTACTTCTCCAGCAGTGTCTCGCATGTCTGGTTCGTCTAAGTTTGATAGTTTTCATGATGGGTGGTAAGTGGCCGTGTAGCTGCTGCTTTGTGGGGTGCTGCCTCCAGGACTTGGTCAATATTGCTCGCAGCAATCTTGTGTGGTTGCCGTCAAGCTTTTTCTCCATACGTTTAGTTAGTGTCCATATAGTGCATCCATACATCAGTATCGACACGAACGTGTAATATATGCATAAAATAACACCAGAGGAGTTGAGATGCCGTTAAAATCAACAATTCAGTAAACCAATCATATGTTTTAACTTTGTTGTGTAGTAAACAAGTCACTGTAGGAAGATGAGGATGATGCCGAGTAAGTGTCACTAACTGGCAGAGGGACGTTCCGAACAGAACATGTTAATTAAATTCGGCAACGTAGCTTCAGATAAAGCGTCTCTGACCGTTTGACAGATTTTAATGGCGTTGTTTACTCATGTGATATTTCATTGCTTGTCAATCGACTGCGTTTGATTGGACTGCATAAAGTTGACGAGAAGGTCACGAGAATGTTTCATTAACCAATCAGCATCCATATGAATTTCAAATCGCGATCAAAGATGACGGGGGAATTAGCTCGGCAACTCTGGTGATAAATGACTATCTAAAAGAGAAAAGTGAATCACGCTGTTTACTGGCCCGCCAATCAATGACCAGAAATCTTACTTGAACGTTCGCGGTTCCGTTATCATAAAATATTATCACTTCTACTCACGGTTCCCACTTAACCACCAAAGTTAAATAACCCCTGTTGGTGAGGCTTGGAATACGCTGACTGTAGCCCCTGCAGAGGGGTAATATTTCCCATAAAGAGGTGACCAAGGTATGACACTAGACTGCATCAGAGGGCGAGATACGAGGTATAGAGATCAGAAGGAGGTTGGTTGGTTGTTTTGTTTTACGGGTCATTTAACGCCGAATTAATTTTCAAACAATTCAATCTAGTATAAGAACGTAGTTTAAAACTCAAAACAGTTTTATTTCAAGCAATTCTGTTTAGCATAAGTACACAGTTTAGTTCTATTTGACCCAAAGATAGGATCCTATCAGGTGTTACCAGAGTGGACCTGGGAGTGATGGCAATAAAGGGGTAGTCTGTATTCTCCAAAGCTCCTGTATTACTGAAGCCTCACTATCAGATTGTTTAGTGTTATATTCCGAACACTCGTTGGGGGAGTCTTACCTCTCTGCAGAGATGCAGTCGGTGTATTCTGCTGCCCCAGCCGACTGGGCCAATCTGAAGGAGTGTGGAGTACCTCTTCATTGCCATTACTCTAATGTCTACTCTTACCCGGAGTGGTAGTCCCAGCTAGAGTCTCATCTGTCGGTCTAATTCATCTGTTTGAAAATTGGAGTACTTGAAACCCTACAACTGTAAATTTTTTGTATTGATTATTATTACTTGAAGCTATTGTTTTGATTATTATTAGTTACTTGAAACCATATAACTGTGTACCAACAGATGATAATTATTATTAGATTGAAATAATTACTTGAAACCATATAATTATTGGTATTAGATAGGAATACTTAAAACCATACAACTGTGTGAAAATCATTTGTATCAATTAGGAATACTTAATACCATATAACTATGTCTGGAGTTAATGGCATGTCAACCCCTCTGGGTTATTTTCTGTCGAGAGGTCAGGGAACTGTGTGCATTGTACTCTTATATTTACATTTTTTGGGTTGTTATTTCCTGAGAGTTTTTTTTCCCGGATTTTTATGATAACAAGTATTTCTATCTAACATGAGGGAGTCCCTGTGATGTAGTGACTAATGTTCTAAATTGTGAAATCACGGTAAGCGAGTTCGAACTCCAGTCGCGCATTTACGTTCACTTTCATTGAGAAAGGCATGAACTCGTTTATTATCGAGCTATGGGTTAGATAGCACCAATACAATCTTTCTACAAGGATGAATATTGGCATTACATAACCCACCAATAATAATATGTCATTAAAAAAAGAAACCAAACGAAACCTATCAAATACAAATGATTTGAACTCATTTGTAGGGTTTCAAGTATTCATATCAAATACAAATAATTTTCACACATGTGTATAGTTTCAAGTATTCCTGTCTAATACAAATAATTCATACGCAATCATCTAGTTTCATGTAACTAAGCCGAAACACTACTGCATAGTTTGGAACAAGCCACCGCAGGCATTGGCCTCCATGTCAATGCACACAAAACTGAATATATGTGCTTTAATCAAACAGGTGACATTTCCACACTCTCTGAAACTGGTAGACAAATTCACCTACCTAGGAAGCAGTGTCTCATCAACCGAAAAAGACATCGACACGCGGTTAACGAAGGCATGGACAGCTATTGATAAGCTATCGATCATATGGAAATCAGACCTGACCGATAAAATGAAACGCAGTTTCTTCCAGGCAGCGATCGTGTTGATACTGCTGTACGGATGCACTACTTAGACGCTAATAAAACGGCTGGAAAAGAAGCTAGACGGCAATTACACAAGAATGTTTCGAGCAATATTGAACTAGTCCTGGCGGCAACACCCCACAAGGCACCAACTATACGGCCACCTGCCTCCCATCTCGAAAACTATCCAAGTCAGACGAACCAGACATGCAGGACACTGCTGGAGAAGCAGGGACGAGCTCATAAGGGATGTACTTCTATGGACCCCCACATATGGCCGGGCAAAAGCAGGGCGACCAGCTCGAACATACATACAGCAGCTATGTGATGATACGGGATGGAGCCCTGAAGACCTGCCAGAGGCGATGAACGATAGAGAGAAGTGGCGAGAGAGGGTCAGGGATATCCGTGCTAGCGGCACGACATGATGATGATGATGATGATGATGATTTCTATTCAATAATAATCATTTGCTTGCATACACTTATATGGTTTCAAGTAAAACACAACAGTAATCCTTAGTAAACAATTATATCTTTAAGTAATTAGCATTAAAACAAATAATTTAAATAGCTTTATGGTATTAAGTATTCCTGCCTAATAATTTTGAAAAGATCTATTTGACCTATAGATAGTACCATACCAGGTACTACCGCTCCAGGTAGAAGTAGATTTTAGAATAATGGCAATGAAGGGGTACTCCACATTATCCAGAGCTTCAGGATTGGAGCCTCACCATCAGATGCAGTTTAATGTCATTGGCGGGAGGCAGATCTTATTTCTCAGTAGAGGATACAGTCAGCCTATTTTAAGACCCCTTCTCCCCCGACCGAGCGTACAAACCAATCGTGGCGAGAAGAGAGAGATTTATGCTGGGTCTGCTGATCAGCGAATCGATGTGCATAAATACTGGCAACTTTTTATGTGATCCAAATTCTTATTAATCACTTCTTAGCCTTTTACGGCAAATGAATTTCTGATTTGGGAACAGTTTAAAGTGACCGATGAAGAAGTAGTTAAGAGAGAAGTTTACGCTCTGTTCAAAAATGTCCTAGGTAATCCAAATTGATCATGCATTTAACACGACTGTTATTGAGTACCAGTTATCAGTTGATTGCTTTTTCAGACGTGATCGATTCTTTCTTGCCTGATCTTCAACCCGGGGATCCATAATCAAAATAATCGATCTTCAGGACTTTTAAGAAACGTAGCAAATCTTTTCTGGTATTCTGACTAAGCTTAATTTGTTCAATAGTTCGTCCCAAAACTAGTAAAATCAGTAAATGTGTGATTGATCAATTGTTTGAACAATAAATCTTGCATTAGTTCATTAGATTTGACAGTATTTATTGATAAAATATCTTCCAGTATCTTAGGCCTGGACAACGAATAAAAATTGTTACCTGATAAGACAGAATAATAAAGAATACTTCATGATATGGCTCATTCAGCGGAGGCTGTAGAATACACTTCTTGAATCTCTGCAGAAGGGGAAGACTCCCCAACGAGTGTCCTGATATGACACTAAACAATCTGATGTTAAGGCTTTAGTAATGCTGTTGATTGGGGGAATACAGAGTATTCCTTCATTGCCATCACTCCCAGGTCCACTCTAGCCCGGAGTGGTAGCACCTGATAGGATCCTATCGATGGGTCAAATAGAACTAAACTGTGTAATTGTGATAAACTGAATTGTTTGAAGTTAACTGTTTTCGCCAATGGCCCGGTAGACCTGGATTTAATCCCAGGTCGAGTCATACCAAAGACTCAAAAAATGGTTCTTGATACTACCTTGCTTATCACTCTGCATTATAAGGTAAGGATCAAGGGTAAAGTGGGGAAATCCAGGGAAAGGAGTGGCGCCCCCCTTACACCTTGGTGTAGTAGCCATCGAAAAGGGAGCCTTCGGGTCACCCTCGACTAAATGGAGATAACTTTACTTTTACTTTATACTTAACTGTGTGTTTAAACTGCGTATTTATGCTCAACTGATTTTTAAAAAGGTAGAACTATTTTGACTTTTAACTGTGTTAAATAAAAGAATTATACTGACACTAAACTGAATTGTTTCAAATAGAAATGTTTTTAAAATTTAAACAGTGTAATTATGCTAAACTAAATTGTTTGAAAGAGAACTATTTTTACATTTAACTGTGTGTAAACAAAAAAACTGTATTTATGCTAAACTGAATTGTTTGAAATTGTTGTGGCCTTGTAAGGGGTCAGAAATAAAGACACAAGAGAGGAATTGAGTTAAATAAATATGTTAACAAAGAACAGTTGTAAAATTATGTACAAATGAGAGCGTTACTCGCGAGACTGTTCGGTGCAACTGTCAGGGCTGGCTGTTGAAATATCGAGGCGAGCGCCCAGGGGCCTGTTCTGGACTTCGGTCCGAAGCGTGGCCCTGGAAAAGGAACAATGGCAGACTTGGGGCCTTTAATTAGTCACCTAGTTTCAACTAGGCTACCTTCGGGTGGGCGAGCTGCATTTTTGTCTCCTTTGTCCCCCTTGTACGGCACTAGACCATGCGTCTAGTTTAAGCCGCAAACTGGCATACGTGCCCGGACCCACATTTGGGTTCGTGAAACTGCTTGCCTCATCAGGCTCACATTGCACTAAGTGAGCCGATGAGCAGCACAGACCAGCAGGGTTCGAGTCTCGGCTCGTTCCCGACCTTCCCCTCCCTTTTATCCCCACTTTAATCGGCCATCGGGCTTTTGACCTTGTGTCAAGTCGTGTCTGGTGGGAGGCAGCGACAAATACTTGGCTGTTGAAATATCGACTTCTCCCAAAGAGCAGTATCTGCTGCTATTTATAGCTGGGAGAGTTCATGCCTGCGTGGGTAAATTACTATAACAGATATAGAACTGTTTTTGACGTTCAAACTGTGTACTAGGCAAAAATGAATTGTTTGAAATAGAACTGTTTTGGTATTTAACGATTTAAACAAAAAAATATACTTATACTAAACTGAATTGTTTGAAACTTTTATCAACTTAATTCAACGTTAAATGACACGGAAAGGGTTAATTTGCCATAAAACAAAACAACTAACCAACCTCATGATATCAGCGACAAAGAACGATGTCTGACATAAAAGGTTGTTGAAAAAATTATAATCTTCAATCAGAAAGAAGATTTTTTTTTTGGGGGGGGGGTTAATAGCATACCAACCTTCGTGGGTTATTCATATTTACCAAGCCCTCCGCTCGGGCAGGATATGACACAAGGTCAATTTTTTAAGCGGAGTTTAACAGGTTTGAATTCAGAGTTTTCCTTCTCCTAGACTCGTTGCCTTACCAAGGCTGAAGAATCCAGGCTTCCCTACTATGTATTTACCCATAGCTGGAGGGAGAATAATTGGATTCATACCTTTCCCAAGGGTATTAGTGCTGTGTGATATGCAATCAGTCTCGTCCAGGATTTGAACTCGTATCGCCGTGTCCATTTCCTACGACGATAGCCATTACACCACGGGCACCTTCGTGGGTTATTTAATGCCAAATTTACCGTTGTAGAAGTGAAGTAGGGATACTATTTAACCCATAATTGGGGGTAGGTGGGCAAGAGAGGTTCATGCTTTTCCGAAGGATGTTAGTCCGAACATGAACGTAATGGCGTGATTGGAGTTCAAACTTGCAGTCCAGCACGCTGGCCATTACACCACGGAGACCCCCTCCTACGAGAAAGCAGACCCAGAGCTGAAGTTTTTTTGTGGCAACTCACTACAGCTTCTTATAAAACTAGAAAAACAAAATCAGATTTTTCTACTTTTATAAGTGTGTTGCCTCAACGAAAGATGGGTGACACTTAGAACTTTTTGAATGACCCTCGTACGGGTAAGTCATGCCAGATAACTGAAGTTAAACAGCAATGAGCCTGTTTAGTACTGAAATTTTACCCAACCCCTCCGCCACAGACACTATGTGACACAAGGTCAATTTTTAAGTGGAGTACAGCTGCCTTGAATTCAGAGATTTCCTTCTAAACTTACTGTCTAACCAAGGCCAAGGAAACCAGTATGCCCTATTATTTATCCCCAGTTGGGGGAAAAAGGTTACTAGCACAAAATGAATCGGAAACCGCCTCGTCACGTATTTGAACTCGGGTCGTCGATTTTATTTCCTATGAGGGTAGCCATATCAAGGAACGGTCTCTGAATTTAAACAAAAATGTCAAAGGGAAATCTGTGATACTATGAGGTATGAATAAGGGTTGGTTGTTATCATTTCATTGGTTATTAGATTGTTAGTAGTCGTCCCTTCCGGTTTGATTAATTATTGGGTTTTATAAGATGACTTTGTAGTTTTTGGTAGTTGACTCCTTGGTTTCTCTTATGACCCCATTAACTTGATCTTTTATGGTTGGTCAGAGCTGTAAAAAAGTTTAAGGTGGAAAAAGGCAAATGTACCATAGCCAGATACGGATATGTGAAACGTACATAGAATGTTTATAACATATACACATAGAACATAGGAATCTCGAAACACGACTTCTTAGTTCAGGTACGAAACCTTTTATTACCTTTGCGTTAAAGGTTTCGACATGAGGAAGAGAGATGCACAATCTTTCTATGATGACTTTTCCATCTGCCCCCACCCAACACGTGTGGCACCCGCCACAAGGCCACTGGCCTGGCTTCGGCGAGCAAGCGAAAGCCAACCGTCTTCTCCCGAGGCAGAACTCAACTCCACTAACTGACTTTTTCAAGATCCCCAAAATCCTCCGCGCGCTTCCGGCGCGTGACGTCACCCGAACTCTCTAGTCCCGTTTCTAATCTGGGCTATTTTGACATCTCTGAATGACACGTCCGCTTCGCCCGCACGCGTGAACACCTGCGTTAATGTTGCACCTAAGTAACCCATGCAATGAGCTGAAAAGTTCTCAGCCTAACTAAACCCAAAGGTATAAAACGAAATCCCTCGGCCATTATATTACACAAAGACAAGGATACTTTTAATTCAACCATTACTCTACAGGTCAACGACTATTTCATTGTGAGAACTTTCTTCACGATCTAGGAAAAGCGTTTGTCCTTTAGGAAGGTGTAAAGAGAAAAGTTTTAAACGCTGAGCGTTTAATTTTTTTTAAAAGCGAGGACACCCGTCTTTTTCTTTGGCATGTGCGGATCGCGCTTCCTGTCAGAGGCCTCCTGGGAAATTGTTCTTTTTCTTTTATATATTTGTTCATTTTATTTTATTTATTTATTTATTAATTTTTTAAAATCCCACAGTACCAACAAAAAATAAATATAACTGAAGTTGTGGGAAGGCATGAGTTAGGTCGGTAGTTTTTTTTTACGTTTGTTGCTTCCTTTGTTTTTGGGAGTAGATGTATTATTTCTTCTGTCAACCAACTATGTTTTTCTTCTCCTCCACCCCATGTTCGTTAATGATTTCTGAAATAAGTTTCGTCATTAATTGATGTTTGGAGGTTGATTTGAAACAACTATAAATACATTGGCCGAGCGGTTAGAGTGTTCGCCAATGGCCCGGGAGACCTGGGTTCAATCCCAGGTCGAGTCATACCAAAGACTCAAAAATGGTACTTGATGCCTCCTTGCTTAACACTCAGCATTATAAGGTGCGGATCAAGGGTAAAGTAGAGCCATCCAGGGCATTAAATAAAACTACAATAGTTGATATGCCATAAAACCGTACTCAACAAAACCAAACCAAAACCAACCAATCACAACGTTCATTATAACTAAGTATTGTGTAAAGATTGAAACCGTATAGGGCTTTTGAAATAACTAGAATAGTGAGAAGGTTTGTGGAAGTGAAAAAAATTTGCTGTCACTTCGACCCCAGTGAAAACCATCAACACCACAAAAAAAAAAAAAAAAAACAAAAAAAAAAAAAAAAAAAACAACAGCAACAACAAAACAAAAAAAAACAATACAAAAACCAAACAAAAACACATAGATCATATTTTCTGCACAGCAAGACAACGGAAACTTAGACAGAAGTCAGCCACTGAAAATAATAATCTTTAGGCTTTCGGATGGCACGGGGACTAATCGTTCTTCTGCAATGAAAGACACCAGATACTTGTCAGTATCATTATCCACCCCTTCTTTATGTCAAATAAATGGCTGACGACTTTATAATTGCCACATAATTGTCAGCTTGGGGCGCATGGCATTGTCTCCAGCTGTTTTCCGCCATCTTGTTTTAAAATAGTCAGCCACAACAATGATCATGATACGATAAACAACCCTGATCGTTGGATAGAAGTGATGCCCTAATAAAGTCCGGTAACAAATTCACCAGATTTAATAAGGTTGTCTTCGGTCACTAATCAGATTTGGGATGCCCCGGCCGGCAAGGGAAGGACGGTGGAAACATTGACAAGATGAAAAGAAAAGGGAAGTGACAACTCCTTTTAATATTTCATTTATTGTTATTGTGATGACGATAATTATGTTAGAGCAAATGACCATAAACGGCCGCCCTCTTTCTTTTTATCTCTCCCTACTCTCTCTCTCTCTCTACTCTCTCTCTCTCTCCCTACTCTCTCTCTCTCTCTCTCTCACTTTCTCTTCCAGTCGTTTTCTTGTACAATAAATAAATAAACAAATAAATAAAATAAAACTAAATAAATTTGCCTTCATCATAAAATTAGACTTTTCAAAGCCAATGTTTATTTTAATTCGTTTTTGAAATTTTTGCTTTCGTTTGGATAAATTAACGATAAAATTCGACTGGAACATTGTAAAATATATTAAAATATGAGAAATCTATTTAAAATCTACAATGAAGATAGATAGATAGATATGAACAGACATAGATAGATAGATAGATAGATAGATATGAACAGACATAGATAGATAGATAGATATGAACAGACATAGATAGATAGATAGATAGATAGATATGAACAGACATAGATAGATAGATAGATATGAAGTTAGATAGATAGATAGATAGATAGATATGAAGATAGATAGATAGATAGATATGAAGAGACATAGATAGATAGATAGATCGATATGAACAGACATAGATAGATAGATAGATAGATAGATATTAATAATATATAAGAAAATCTATTCCTATCTAATTAAAATAATTTGGACATATTGGTCTCGTGGGTAGAGTGTTTGCCAATGGTTCTGGAGACTTAGTTTCAATCCCAGGTCAAGTCATACCAAAGACTTTAAAAATGGTACTTGATACGTCCTTGCTTAATACTCAGCAATATAAGGTAAGGATCAAGGGTAAAGTGGAGCAATCCAGCGATAGGAATTGCGCCCTCCCCCACACCTCGGTGTTGCAGATATTGAAAAAGGAGCCTTCTGGTCGCCCTTGACTACGGTCGCCAATTTTACTTACAGTATGCTTTCAAGTATTCTTTTCTAATACTAATAATCTTATGATTTCAAGTAATTATTTCTACTCATTGGGGGAACGTCGCTTATGAATTCGTTTTTACTTCTCCAGCAATGTCCCGCTTGTTTTGTCCGTCTTGGTTTTAGAGGTGGGAGGTAGGTGGCCGTACAGCCGTTGTTGTGTGGGATGTTGCTTCCAGGATTTGTTCAATATAGCTCATAGCATTCTTGTACAGTTTCCGTCGAGTTTTTTCTCTATTCACTTAGTCATTTGTCTGACCAAGGTTATGATTTCAAGTCACTAAACGTAATTGTTCGTAAACAATAATTGCTTCAAGTAACTATTCTTTATAGAAATGATTTACTGTTATATGGTTTTCAAGTAATTACGAGGTGCATACGATAAGTTTCCAGCCTTTTTTCGTATGGGCATTTAGAATTGTCGTAGACTCTTGAAAATTCAGTACGTTATTGCTATACATCTTATGAGATGACTGACCAATTTTTATGATTTCAGATTCAAAGGAACAGCTACAGCAGGAATTGGAATACACTCTACTAAAGCCTAATTGTCACGGCTGGTGAATTTCAAAAATTCGATCTGACACTTTAGAAGAATGATATGCAATAAAATTGTGTTTTAAGCTCGAAAAAAATGCCACAGAAACGTATGGAATGTTTCAGACTGCTTTTGGAGCATCTTGCATGAATCGAGCATCAGTTTTTGAGTGGCATAAGAGATACAAGGAAGGCAGGGAGTCTGTGAGGGATGATGAGAAGTGTGGCAGGAGTAAGGAAGTCAATACACCAGAGTTGATTGGCCAAAGGGTTAGGGTTAGGGTTACTATGTTGAGGTTTTAAGTTAGTTTCGGAAGAGATTCCGTCGGAAGAGGCCAGCACTCTTCAAATCGGGTCAGTGGTATTTCCACCAGGACAATACACCAGTCCACAACTCCATCCTTGTTACAGACTATTTGACCAAGATGGGCATCAAGACAGTTCCTCAGCCTCCCTATAGTCCAGACCTTGCTCCCTGTGACTTTTGGTTATTCCCTAAGCTCAGAGATTGTGGTCATGAGACAATTGAGGAGATGAAAGAGGCTGTGGCGATGGTCATTGACACGCTCACATAAGAGAACTTCCATGGGGCCTTCCAGAAGTTGTTGGAACGGTGCAACAAGTGCATTGCAGCAGGAGGAGACTACTTCGAAGGGGACTAGAGTTTCATGTGTGTACTATCGATAAAAGTGCCCATACGAAAAAAGTCTGCAAACTTATCGTATGCACCTTGTATTTCTATTCAATAATTGTCATTTATTTAATCACAGAGATATAGTTTCAAGTAACGAATAATTGGCCTTAGTAAACAGTTATAGCTTCCAGTAACTATTCAAATAATTTTCAGTTATATAGCATCAAGTATTCCTGGACTTTGGGCAATGTGGAGTACCCATTCGTTGCCATAACTCCCAGGTCTACTCTGACCCGAAGTGGTAGTAATAGATAAAGTTCTATCTAAGAGTCAAATAGAACTTTTCAATCTTTTTTTAGGAATTAATGTTACACTGAATTATTAGGGTTAAATAGCAAAACCTGAAACCATTCATCTGTGTGAAAAAAAAGCAAAACAAACAAACCTAAAAAACAATAAATAAATAAAATCAAAATAAAAAACAAAAGGAAAAATAAAAAGAAGAGCACTGAATTGTTTAAAAATGTTATTTACAAACTGTTAGTTTACAAATCGGGTGTGTGTGTGTGTGTGTGTGTGTGTGTGAATAGTATTTGGCATTAAATAACCCACAAGAATTGATATGCCATAAACCACAACCAATTAATCTATTAATCATCGCTAACAGAAGCCTGAGGTTGATTTTTTTTTGCATAGTAAGACTTTTTTAAGAGACAGTTGATCGGACGACTTTTTTTTTTTTTTTTTTTTTTTCTATAAAAGTCTTTTTATCAAGACTGATTTAGATATAAAATATCTGTAAAATAAAAAAAAGTAAATAAATAAAAAAATATATAAATAAAACATTTTAAACCAATTTTGAATTTAGATAATTTGTTTTACAAATAAGTTTATTCATGAATGAATTAAACACTTACTTAATAAATACCGAAATATGTATTATAGATCTGTTTAAAAAGTATTCGTATTTGATTATACTTGATATCATATAAAGTAAGTAAAGTTGGCGACGTTAGTCGAGGGTGACCCGAAGGCTCCCTTTTCGATAGCTACTACACCAAGGTGTAGGGGAGGGCACCACTCCTTTCCCTGGAATGCTCCACTTTACCCTTGATCCGTACCTTATAATGCTGAGTGTTTAGCAAGGAGGCATCAAGTACCATTTTTTGAGTCTTTGGTATGACTCTCCCGGGCCATTGGCGAACTCTCTAACCATCATGCCAATGTCCGGTTCATATAAGTGTAAATTATTTGTATAAAGAATAATTACTGAAATTGCTTACTGAAGATTATTATTCGTTACTTGATATCTTATAAATGGGTAGAAATAAATGATTATTATCAAGTAGAAATAATTACTTAAAACCATATAATTATTAATATTAGACAGGAATATTTAAAACTATACAACTTCGTGAAAATTATTTGTTTTAGATAGAAATAGATTTTTAATTGATCATTTCTATCTATCTATTTGCCCAAGTCGGCTGGGGCAGTAGATTACACCGACAGCACCTCTGCAGAGGGGTAAGACCCACCGCAATGAGTGTCCTGATATTAAACAATCTGATGGTGCGGTTCCAGTGATGCTGGAGCTTTGGGAAGGGCGGAGTACTCCTTCATTGCTATCGCTTCCAGGTTCAATCTGACTCGGAGTACTATCTATGGGTCAAACAGAACTAAACTGCGTACTTATGCTAAACTAAATTGTTTGAAATAGAACTGTTTTGACATTTAAACTACTTTCTTATGCTAAACTGAATTGTTTGAAATCGAACTGTTTTTGACATTGAAACTGTACTTACGCTAAACTGATTTCTTTAATATGGAACTGTTTTGACATTTAACTGTGTGTGGACAAAAACTATACTGATATTAAAATGAATTATTGAAATAGAACTGTTTGACTAAACTGAATAGTTTGAAATAGACATGTTTTTGATAATTATACTGTGTACTCATGCTAAACTGGATTGTTTGAAATAGAACTGTTTATTTGTATAAAAATGGAATTGGCATTAAATAACTTGGAAAGGTTAATATGCCCAAAAATTACAACCAACCAACCAACCAACCATCTATCTATCTATCTATCTATCTATCTATCTATCTATCTATCTATCTATCTATCTATCTATCAGGGTAATCCACTTAAGAGGAATCTATCTATCTATCTATCTATCTATCTATCAGGGTAATCCAATTAAGAGGAATCTATCTATCTATCTATCTATCTATCTATCTATCTATCAGGGTAATCCAATTAAGAGGAATCTATCTATCTATCTATCTATCTATCTATCTATCTATCTATCAGGGTAATCCAATTAAGAGGAATCTATCTATCTATCTATCTACCTATCTATCTATCTATCTATGTCTGTTCATATCTATCTATCTATCTATCTATCTATCTCACAGATTTTAGTAGATTCTCCAAATCTGAGTATATTTTGCAATTTTCCAGTAAATCTTTTTTGTCACTAATTGATGCAAATGTAAACAAAAATTTCAAAAGCAAATAAACATTGACTTTAAAAGAGTTCAGTTCTTTGATTACAATTAACGAAAATCTATTTTCACACACACACACATATATATATATATATATATATATATATATATATATATATATATATATTGCCCAGTCGGCTGGGGCTGTAGAATACACTGACCCCCCCCCCGACAAAGAGTGTCCTGGATAGGACACTAAACAATCTAATGGTGAGGTTCTAATCTAATTACATTATTTTGTCTAATATATAGAGGAACCTCAGTTATCAATCAACTGTCAAGTCCATATTTACCAACCCCTCCGCTCGGGTAGGATATGACACAAGGTCAATTTTTAAGCGGAGTTTAACAGGTTTGAATTCAGAGTTTTCCTTCTCCTAGACTAGTTGCCTCACCAAGGCTGAAGAACTCAGTCTGCCCTACTATTTACCCATAGCTGGAGGGAGAATAATTGGATTCATACCTTTCCCAAGGGTATTAGTGCTATGGGAAATGCAATCAGTCTCGTCCAGGTTTTGAACTCGTGTCGCCGTGTCCATTTTCTACGATGATAACCATTACACTACAGGCACCTCCTAATACGCTCAGTTTTTATTGTATCATCATCATTGATCATCATCATGTCGTGCCGCTTGCACGGATATCCCCGACCCTCTCTCGCTACATCTCCCTATCGTTCATCGCCTCCGGCAGGTCTTCAGGGCTACATCCTGTATCCTCCTATAGCTGCTGAATATATGTTCGAGCTGGTCGTCCTGCTCTTGCTCAGCCATATGTGGGGGTCCATAGGAGTATATCACTTATGAGCTCGTCTTGCTTCTCCAGCAGTGTCCTGCATGTCTGGCTCGTCTAACTTGGATAGTTTTCGTGATGGGAGGCAGGTGGCCGTATAGTTGGTGCTTTGAGGGGTGTTGCCGCCAGGACTTGTTCAATATTGCTCGCAACATTTCTCGTGTAATTGCCGTCAAGCTTCTTCTCCAGCCGTCTTGTTAGCGTCCAAGTGGTGCATCCATACAGCAGTATCGACACGACCGCTGCCTGGAAAAAACTGCGTTTCATTTTATCGGTCAGATTTGATTTCCATACGATCGATAGCTAATCGATAACTGTCCATGCCTTCGTTAGCCGCGTGTCGATGTCTTTTTCGGTTGATGAGACACTGCTTCCTAGGTAGGTGAATTTGTCTACCAGTTTCAGAGAGGTTCCCTCTAGAGTGTGTAATAATACAAATTAGGCACAAGGCTTTAAAATGGGTGGGGTAAAAGGTTGAGCGTCACTATTCCTAACTTTTAACTTAACAAATACCATTCGATGACCCAAAACATAATACAATAGTCCATTCTCTATTACGACGCAATTATTCAAAAATCTTTTGCTCTACAGTCCCTAAAACAAGCCATTCACTCTATGCATGCCTAACGTAATGTCTTATTTACATAATTGTGTAGGAGAGGGGGTGATTAGGAAATTTATTTTCAAAAATATTCATATTTACAAATTTAGATATCCCCAACGACATGAAAGGAAAGTGTAAAAAAGATATTAACAATAAAAATGGATTAAAGTTAGTATTTCCCGCCACCTCTTAAAGACTAACGTGTCAGAAAAGCTAGCTACCCGCTCGAAAAACAAAGTCAGGAGTGCAAATAGTTTCCTCTATATTCAGTGAACTAGAGTTTCTGTCATCTAATTGAGAAGCAAGGACGAACCCATCAGTGATGTACTCCTATGGACCCCGCATATGGCCAAGCAAAAGCAGGACCACCAGCTCGAACATACATACAGCAGCTATGTGAGGATACGGGATGTAGCCCTGAAGACCAGCCAGAAGCGATGAATGATAGGGAGAAGTGGCGAGAGAGGGTCAGGGATATCCGTGCTGGCGGCACGACATGATGATGATGATGAATGGGGGTGGGAAAAGATAAAAACAGAAAACGGGAACTAAGAACCCCCCCCACAAAAAAAACAGGCCGATGAACTAACATACTCTTGTTAAACTAAACAATTTTTACAAAATAAAAACAAATACCTAGTCTCGCTTACTTGGGGTGGGTGGTCATTTATCTTTCCAAAAACCAAAAATCCTTCTTTACCTGTAATTTCCAAAAAAGGTTAGTACCTCTCACGCAACACAAGTAGGCATTCACCTACCTTTTGCTAAACTCCAAAGCCACCAATGTCTGAGACGAAAAAGACTCGCCTTCGTGGAATTCCTCCTGTCACGTTGTCCTAATCACGACACCTATAATACCGAGGAAGCAGAGAAACGCATAGTGTTTCGTTCTGTTCAGCGACGCACAACATTACTACATCCAGAATTGGTTTCCAGGACAAAGAACTTTCAGAACGCGAACAATGTAGCCTTCAAGAATCTTGTACTGTGGAAGAAGGCGTGCGAGATCGACTTTTCCAAATCACTGCTCCACATGCACTTTGGCGAAATTGCCAGACGCTCTGTAAAAAGCTTCTTGTCGACCCAAAGGGTCTCCGAATCACTCGACAAGTAAGCAATGTCTCGTCGTTATTGAAGCACCTAATCCCAGGGGACCACGGCTACAATAAGCGACCTTCCTCCTTCATTATGCCGACCTCGTCAATTAACTTATCTCGTGGGGCCCCTCACTAACATTCGATATTATACCGTACTCGATAACGGCCGGCTGCCAGAGCGCCCAGTCTGCAGTCGATAGAAATTTTCTGAGCATGCCAACAGTCATGATAGAAGGAACATTCGTTTTTGGGCCGTCTGTGGGTCTCTCTGTCATTCGAGTGTACGCTTCTCAAGGTCGGATCGGCTTTCTTGGCGTCTTCCTTCCAGAAATCGACGGTTTCATCGTGTTTTGCATACATTTCACGAGCCCAAACCTACCGACTTTCCATGGTTAATTTTGGCCCCCGTCACAACTTCATATCTTTCGATTTCTTTGCTGACCTTATCAATCTCGACTCTGCTTGTTACAACCTTGCTGATACGTAAATGGTGTGCCTAGCCAGGTAACATGAAGACGAGTAGGACGTGCTCACCCTCAACTTACACCAAAATGGCTTTAACGCAAGGACGTAAAGCCCGAGTAAGAGCGGGAAATCTTGACGAATCAATCGAGACAAAATGAAGGGCTTCAGTCTTGCCCCGTTCACCTTCACCATCACTGGGGAGGACGCATATATTTATGCGTATATATATATATATATATAGAGAGAGAGAGAGAGAGAGAAATAACAGATTAGAAGAATCCGACAAAATTGGAAAAAAAGGGTTTCGGTTTATCCCTTTTCTACACACACACACACACACACATGTATGTATATAAGTATATTTATATATAATTGTGTATATATGTGTCAATATATATACATAGACACATATATATACACAATTAGATTTATATATAATTGTGTATATATAAATGTCTATGTTTATATATATATGTATATATATGTGTATATATACATATATATATATGTATGTGCATGTATATATACATATATATAGTATATATAAATTTATGTATATCTACATATATGTATATATATATATATATGCATATATGTATTTATATATGTGTAAAAATGCATATATATGCGTATATATGTATATGTTTATATATATGTGTTTACATAGATATGTATATGTGTACATACATACATACAGTCAGATATCTATATGTATGTATATATATGTGTGTATATATGTATATATATGCGTGTATATATGTGTGTATATATATGTATACATATATATGTATGTATATATGTAGACATAAGCACCATATCTATAATCTGCCAAAATAACGTACTATGGACTTAAATATGTTATATAACATATTACATGGATTTTCGGTTCGTTCCTTGTGACCCCGTGTACTTTGACAAGTTGTCACGTTGTGATTAGTAAATAGGGGGATTACATCGCGTCAGGGCAGTCAGGTTCAACAGGTGTGTAGCCGGAAGGAGACCACGTGATAACCACGCGGTCAGATTTAGACAGAAGCAGAGAATCGAGAGTCGAGCCCGGGACACGCAGCCGATCAGAGGGTTAGGTCGTCTCTGACGATACGGCTTGCAAGGGGGTGCAAGTGTTGCCCCCCACCTGGTTCCTGGAAGAAGATATGGGATAAAAAGAAGTCCCCCTCTGAGTACAGGGTGGAACGATAAAACTGTCGTCCTAAAGAAAACAACACTACAGCTTTATTTAAAAATTTTTAAAACTTTATCAGTTCAGGTAACTTGATTATGCAGTAGAGCTGACATCTATTCAATGTAGCCGCCTTCAGCCTCAATCACCGCCTTGATACGGATCTGGAACTGGGAGCAAGCCTTTTCCACAAGCGCCGGCAGGAGCTCGGCGAATACTCGGCGGATGGCGGCGATCAGGCTGGCTTTGGTGTTGTGGGAGGTCATGTTGGTGATGTTCTCGACGTATGACCAAACGAAGTAGTCCAGCGGGTTCAGGTCGGAGGAGGTGTGCCAATAAGAGAAGGGTACAAAGTCGTAGCACTCCTTCTGAAGCCAAGCCTGGGTCTCTTTAGACTTGTGGGCCGGCTCCGAGTCCTGCTGCCACACCCAGGGTCTGCCATCGGCCACCTGATGGCACCTGGGGATCACCACACTCTTCACAACATCCAGGTACACTTTGGTGTTGACTTTCAAGCCGACTTCGAAGATGTGAGGTGGCATAATATGGCCCTCACTTGAAACCACACCAAAGACCATAACCGTAGCCGGAAACTTTGTTTTTATCACCCTGGGCATATTGAACCGTCCGGATTTGCATTTTGAGGGTGCTGGCAATTTATCTTGCTCACAGTCCTGCCGAATTAGAATAATTTTTAAACAGATCTATTTAATCTATAGAGGGGGCCCTAACAGATACTACCTCTCCGACTCGAACTGGGAGTAATGGCAATGAAGCAGTACTCTACATCTCCCTCAAATTTCCAGAACTGGAGTCTTACCATTAGAATCTTTAATGTCATTTTTAGGACACCCTTTTATGGCGAGGAAACCTTACCCATTTTCAAGGGAGACAGTCAGGCTAAGTAATATTTGGGGTTCGTGAGCAGCACCCTCCTATACACCTTGGTGTAGTAGCTATCGAAAAGGGAGATTTGGGGTCATCCTCGATTACGGTCGCCAACTTTACTTACGATGAAAATAAAGTTTTGAAGTTACTGCTTTAGGGTACCTCAGGTGGTGTAATGCTTAGCAAGCTAGACTAGCAAACCTTCACGAGTGGGTTCGAGTCTTATTGGGTGCCCCATTTATATTACCTTGTGCCACATATAACCAAAAAGCTTAGTAAATTACTGCTGCTGCAGAAGCAGTGAATGGTATCCACCCACTAGATCACCATTAAATGGTTAGGAATCAAAAACAAAATGGTAGATAGAAAATCCCTTTCGTGTTTACGAAACAAAAACAGTTCGTAACGAAGAAAACGGAAATCTATAAATCGAGATCTTTTAAAGAGAATTCGGATTTACATCGATTTATCAATTAGAAAAAAAATGAATATTTCATGACAGTTTCACTTAGTGAAATTTAAATAAAAAAATTAATTTGGGTTTTTGATTTGTGTCAGCGATTCATTTTGTTTCCAAAATAGAAACTGAAAATTGCGTTGATGAATTCGACTGCAAAGTTTGTTGGCTTTTTTTTTTGTTTGCCTTCTCCCATTGGAGTTCGTTTTCAAATGAAATAAGAAATAAGGATTAGAGTGTCTTCGTCCGGTCAGATATTTTGGATCGGCCAATAAATTAGATTTTCATCAGGAAATGGCAAATAAAAAAAAATTTAAATTGACATGTAAATGAAAAACTATCAAAAAGTTTTGCTGGCCGCCTTAAATATGAACGTTAAAATAAATAACATCCCAGTCAAATGTACATTATCTAAAAGAATTCAAAAGAAAATCTAAAATAATGAAGTCGCACAAGGAGAAATCTCTCTATCTCTCTCCTTATCTATCAATAAATAATGAATAGGTTAAGATAGCAATATATATATATATATATATATATATATATATATATATATATATATATGTAGATTGATAGATAGATATGAAGAAACATGGAAAACAGGAAGAGTTGTAAACAGATAATGAACAAATAAATAGATATCAAAACACACACACACACACACACACACACATATATATATATATATATATATATATATATTATAGAGAGAGAGGGGGGTAAAGAGAGACATTGAGAAAGGGCTGCAGAGAGAGAGAGAGAGAGAAAGAAATAGTTGCAGAGAGAGAGAGAGAGAGAGAGAGAGAGAGAGAGTGTGTGTGTGTGTGTGTGTGTGTGTTGCAGATAGATATATTGATAAATCTTCAATGATATATGTCTAGACAAAGAGAAAAGACTTATAAAATGATCATGATAGATAGATAGATAGATAGATAGATAGACGGAGATGTACAGATATTTACATATGGGCAGAAGGAGATAGATATATAGACAGACTGAGATAGATTGATAGACAATTATGAACAGAGACAGATATTAAACAGACGGAGATAGATAGATAGATAGATAGATAGATAGACTTAGCTGGCAAGATAGATAAACAGACAAATGGATCGATAGTCAGAGAACGATGGATGGATGAGGGACAATGATAAATATATATATATATATATCTATATGTATTGTTCGTTCACATTAAATCAAAAAGAGCGTCGCACTCCTGTAGATGTGATAAAATCTAAATTTGGTTCGTTTTAGAATTGCCTTCAATCTAAACAAAAATATTTGTAACAGTAAATATTAAATTTGATTTAATAAAGCTTTTGAAAAGAGTTGAAAAAAAGAATGTTAAAACTGAAGATAAATTAAAATTTATGTCCTTTTGTAGGTTTATCGTAGATTCGCTTGGATTTTACAGAAGAAACCATTTCAAATGAAGACGTGTATACGTGACTGATAATTTCAACAAGAGTAAACCATATTGTAATATCTTTGGTTTGGTTTCTTTGTTTAATGGCATATCAACTCTTTTTAGGTTATTTAATGCCAAAGCCATCCTCCTAGAAGAACAGTAGTGGTACTATTTAACCCATAACTGGGAGGATAAGGGGGTTCATACCTTTCCCAAGAGTATTTGCCCGGAAGTGAACGTAATAGCGCGACTGGAGTACGAACTCGCGTACTACGATTCCGCAGTCCAAATATCTTTGGGTGTATCAAAAGGTTGTCACTTGATCCCGAAGACAGAAGGGAAACACCTCACGTTTGTTTCAAGACTTTCTGTCTCAGATCTGTTCCAAAAGAAAGGCTTTTTCCCGCTCACGGAATTGATTGATTGATTTTAACGGCATGTCAACCCATCTAGGGTTATTCTATGGCTAGAGGTTAGGTAATCAAGTTCATTGTAAGTTCATATCTAAATTTTTGTATATTTCTTTCTTAAGAGGTTTTTGCAGTTAGGTCATTAAGCATTTTTATCCAATGTGAATAATTTTTAACCGTTAGAGCCAAGCAGTCACAACCACTCCGTATCAGAGTTGAACTGGGAGTAATGCCAATATACGGATACTCCACACTTCCTAAGGCTCAAGAACTGTAGCCTCACCACCAGCTGCTATTTAGTGTCATTTTCAGGACACCCCTTTTTGTCTGCGAGTAATGTTGTCAGCTGACTATAAGCCTCTCTGACAGGGCAGTCAGTCAATTTAGGAAAATATTTCGTTTGGTTTGGTTTCTTTGCTTAATGGCATATCAACCTTCGTGGATTATTTAATACCAAAGCCATCCTTGTAGAAGAATAGCAGTGAAACTATTTAACTTATAGCCGGCGGAGGGGGGATCGTTTTTCCCAAGGGCATTAGCCCGAAAATGAACGTAAAAGTGCTACTGGAGTTCGAACTCGCTTACTACGATGTTGCAGTCACTTTAGCCACTAAGCCTCATGGACCTCCATTGGAACTAAATACGCCCTCTTGGGGACCCCGATTTTTAAATTGTATTTTCTTTTGGACTATCATATCTAAATAAAACCGCCTTAAGATCACTAATCTAATATATCTATAACTAACTTTCTGAAAGACCGCAATATTTGTATTACTATCATTGAGATCAATATATATATATATATACAGGACTAAGACTCTCTGGAAAGCAAGATGACTCTTTGGAAAGACAAAGTGACTCTTCAGAAAGTTGGTGTGACATCCTGGAAAGACAGGAATTTTAACAAATATGGTTAATACAATGAAAGAAAAATGCCCTCAGGGTGTCTATAGCGGGGAGGGAGAATATATCACCCATCTTACTTGCTCATACGGTAACGATCTGGATATGTATCCGGCTCCAACGTGTGATTACGGCAGAAAATTCAACAGCTTGCGAGGATCACGAATTCACATGGCGCGCTGGTGCGAACAACGTAATTCTCCTGCCGGAGAATGTAAATCGAATGATGGGCCTATGAATCAGGTTTACCCCCACAGTAATCACGAGCCCATTGCTGACCATCAGCGTCCTGGAGACATTTCTTGCAAGCCAAGAATTTAGTGGCCCAAGGGTAATCAGATAGCTACCTGGACAAACTTAGACCAGGAGCTTTCTTTTTACTCACCACCCATCTGGAGGGCCCATTGATCAACAAATAAAATCTTTCAGCTGAATTATATATGACGTTTGTCTCGAGTGCTTTTGGGCAGTAATGCACAAATGAAAGAAAAACGAACCTAATAGATAACGGATATAGAAAGGATTTCAACATGAATGTTATACACGCGGAGCCACCTTTCTCGTGTAATTACGCAAAATCAAGAAACGGTTGCTATGAAATCTAACGGCCGTAAGTAAACGCATTTTTAAATCACAAACTGCACTAAAATGAAGATGAATGAACGTCCAATGTAATGAAAATATTTCGTTTGGTTTGGTTTCTTTGCTTAATGGCATATCAACCTTCGTGGATGTCTGCTTTTAGTTGATCTTGTGTATACATAGATATATATTTCTTTTAAATACCCTATCCGGTGGCAAAAGCTGCTCGGTAGCGCCAGGAGTGGCAGTATCGCCTTGAGCTACCGAAACTGTGTTATCACCCTGGTTGGCGGCTGATGAGGCTAGGGTATCGCACGTGCTTTCACACGTTGTATGATGAAAAAAAAAAAAATATATACAGGACCTTCTGAACCCTAAGTAGTACCCTCCTTTGGATGACTATATTTACATAGTTAACTTCTTGGGACAACTATATATTAGGACCCCATTTGAACTACAAAAGGAAGATATAGATATAATAGTTCCTAGGAGGGTACTTTATTGTGGTCTCAAGGTGTCCTACAGTGCCAAGCAAGGTACGACTAAATATAAGTACTTTCTTTCGGACAAATATATTTAAATAGTTAACCTACTTAGGGCCATTGTATTCAAGTAGGCCCTTAGGACCGTTATATTTAAGTAGGACTCTCCTCACCAGCACATTTAGTATCCTATTGGAAACACTGAAATATAGTGGTAGTAGTAAGCTCTATAACCCCTATGAAATCCCGTTGAGACAATGACCTCATTAGTACGACTATATTTAAGTAGTACACTCCTTAGGCCACAATATCAAGATCCCTTAAGACGGCTATGAAAGTAAGATAACCTTGGAATCATTATATTCATATTGGACCACTCTCGTCTCAAGGGTTTCCTACTCAAATTATAATTGTCTACTTAAATATAGTGGTCCTAAGTATCCTTCACTTAAATATAGGGATCCTATTCGTTTAAATTTCTTCGATGAAGCTTGATTATTGTTATCGGACCACTGACCTCATCTTGATATCCTTAGCCTTCTTCGGGTGTTTTAAGTCGAACTCGGGAGCCTATACAGAACCGTGGTGTAATGGTTATCATTGTAGGAAATGGACACGGCGACACGAGTTCAAATCCTGGATAAGACTGATTGCATTTCAAATAGCACTAGTACCCTTGGGAAAGGTATGAATCAAATTATTCTCCCTCCAGCTATGGGGAAATAGTAGGGCAGACTGGGTTCTTCAGCCTTGGTGAGGCAACTAGTCTAGGAGAAGGAAAACTCTGAATTCAAACCTGTTAAACACCGCTTAAAAGTTGACCTTGTGTCATATCCTGCCTGGGCGGAGGGGTTGGGTAAATATGTAGACAGAACCTCGAACTGAACCCATTATTCAATTCAAGTGTAGAATATTCCAATTCTATTAACGATGACCAGGTACAAGTGTTAAGCTATTGTAAGTATTCCTTGTTATTTTTACCTGTTGTTGGGATTGAACCTGCAGCCTCCAAATGATTTCACTCAAAAGAACTTTTCAACTGAATGTCTTATCCACAGCTTCAAGGATCCTTATCGGGCAACCCATGAGATATTTCTCTCTATCATATCCGGTGTTTTTTTTTAACTGTAGGAAATTAAACAACTGTAAATTAATTTAGTAGTTAAGTAACAAATTGTCGTAATGAAAAATAAAAAGTAATAATAATAAAATATAAAATGAAATAATAGAAATATGAAATAAAATCTCCCATAATGCCTTTGACAATCTGAGCCGGCACCGAAAGTCTTCCTGACGAAAAAAAAAAAAAATCACAAAAGAAGGAAGACGAACTTTGCTACGAGAAGCAGATCTTTGCAATCCAGTTATAAACTGAAGTTTTATCCAGTTGTTTCTTTCTTACTCCTTGATTTCTTTCCAGTTCTACACTATAAGCCGAAGTAGAAACTATTTTCACCATGGATTTTCAAAAAAAAAAAAAAAAAAAAAAAGAAAGAAAAATGACGAACGATCTCTTACAGGTCTTACTTTGCAGTCCCAAGCGGGTTCTACATAAATAAAATCACACTAAGGTTGAAAATTTAAATATAGAAGTCCTAATGGTGCCTTGCTTGAGGGAGGGGCGGTCTACTTGTATATACAATCAAAATGTGGAATTTAGGTGGTGCAGTAGCTAACGAGCTTGACTGCAACATCGTAGGGAGTAAGGTCGAACTACTGCTGCGATTTTACGTTCATATTCGGACTAAGAAGCTTCGGAAAGGGGTGAACACCCTATCCCCTCCGGTATGGGTTAAATAGTACCCCTACTTTTTTAGGGGTGGCTTTCGCATTAAATAATCCACGAAGGTTGATATGCTATCAAAATAAACAAATAGGCAATCAAAATGTTCATTATTTTCAAATTACTTATAACAAAACTCCCTAATGCAATTTGTGTTTTAAAACATTTTCAAGAGTCATTCAGTGAATATTTAGAAAACTTTGGGACCACTATATTAAAGTTCAACCTTCTTGGAAGAACTACATTTACTTTAATAAACCTTAGTTAAGGATTCTCTTTGGACATAAAACCGAAACCACAAACCAAACCAAACCAAACCTGAGAACCTATTTATGGGTCAAATTGAACTGTTTGACATTTGAACTATGTGCAAACAAATGATTTACATTTAATCGAATTGTTAGTGATACATCCCAATACTTGGAATCATTCAACTGTAAGCAATGCAAACAAATCATTAATAGAGTTATTCGTGTTTGATGAAAAGACTTGGAACCATTTAACTGTGTGCAAATAAAACTATTCGTGTGGAATACTTGAATCCGTTTACCTGTATGCAAAATAGAATTATTGGCATTAAATAGCGATACTTGAAACTATTTAACGGTGTGCAAATGAATGAAAAGTGTCTAATAGAATGAGTAGAGCTAAATAGCAATACTTGTAGCCACTTCACCGTGTGCAAACAAAGGATCAATATTTAATAGATTAATTAATGTTTGATAGCAATAATTAAATCCATTTAACTGTGCAGAAACAATAGCAACACTTGTGTGCAAACAAATTAGTTCTAACTCATTTAAAAATGAAATTACCAACAAACTATTCTATTCATTAACAAATAATATATGTAAATCCATTTAAATAATTGCAAACAAATGATTAATAGTAAATAGAAATACTTGAAACTATTTCACTGTGACCCAAAAAAATGTGCTTAGGTTTGTTTTAAAAATGTTATCCACATATTGTGTTTAAAATTATATATATATATATATATATATATATATATATATATATATATATATATATATATAGTAGATTAAACAAATAAATAAAAAAGTTAAATTACCGTAATTATAACTGACAGAAGAAATTTGAAAATAAAATAAATAGGTAAATAAAAAAACGGAAATTCAATAAAACGAGAAGGTAACTCCTTAATCTCTTCCCCCTCCCCCTCTACCCCACGTGTCTATTCTGTTTTATTTATCCATTGGATCTGAAGAAGTCCTGTTATATTTTTCTTCGTGTTTTTGGTTCACACCAGAAACTGAAAAACAGCATGGAAATAAATTTATAATCCTTGATTAACCGGTCTTTGATTTTTCTTAAAGGTATATATATATATATATATATATATATATATATATATATATATATATATATGTGTGTGTGTGTGTGTGTGTGTGTGTGTGTGAAGAGGATTTGGTATTAAATAATCTACAAGGGTCGATGTGCTATAAAACCAAACCCAACCAAACCAAAAACACTAAAATATTGTTGTTCCGTGTCGGGCGTAAAATCTAGGGGATCTTTATAAATATCGAGCTCCTAAACGTGGTCTACGACAGTAGTGGCCCTAAGAAAAGTTCTACTAAATTATGGTTGTCCCAAGCATGATCTATAGTTCACAAAAGGTAAAAAGTATGGTGCCAATATGGATACCGTAAATAGTCCCGCAAAGCGTACTAATTAAATAATAAATGTAGGGGTTATTTGGGACCACTATTGAAATACAGGGTAAAAAAAAAAAATCCTGCTAAATAGTTCACCCAAGATTGTCATTTCGTGATGGCAAGTGGTGTTTTACTTTAATATTGTGGCCACAAGAAGTGTTCTAGGCATGGTTAAACATTTGGGACCACTATATTTGATTAGAACACTTTTGGGACCACTACATTTGATTAGTATCCTTTTGGTTCTACTCAAATGTTGTCAAATAGCGTAGAACGTTTGAGTAGTACCAAAAGTATTAATCAAATATAGTGGTCCCAAATCATTATCAAGTTAAATATAGTGGTCCCAAGCATATAGTGAAATACAAATATTGTTGCAAAAAGGGTACTACTTAAATATAATGGTGTCAAGCAGGGTCTACTTAAATAGTTGTGGTGGAGTTGAATATAGTTGGTCTCATAGACAAAAGATGGTCTACTATAGTTTTAAAAGCGTACTTATAAAATATAGTGGCCCCAAAGCAATGGTTTAGAGAAGGGAACTCTTTCGATATAGTGGTCTCAACGCCATACTGCAAATATAGTTGTCCGAAAACATTACTATTTCATAAGATTGTCCCATGGATGACCTACTTAAATGTAGTCGTCCAACAACACCAATAAAATCTGACTAGCAACAATGATATTTATCAATAGTCACCGAATACATTGTCCATGTACAATAAATAAGAGAAGATGTTATTCTTGCTTATTGCCTGTTCCGATTAATGTGTTCAGTAACCATAGATCATTGTCAAGTTGGAACTTGAATCTTACCAAATATAAGAAGTCAATCCTATGTGATACCTCAACACTCTACCCACTATGCCAATGAGCCGGTTTCTTGTAGTCCTATTTAGATACAGAGGTCCAGAAATGAGTACTACATATAGTGGTCCAATGTAGGGCCAGCTAATTCTCAAAAACGTACAATTTAAATACAATGGTCCCAATTAGATCATGAAAATATAGTTGTCCTAAAAGGGTTCTAATTCAATGTAATCGTCCAGTGCATGGTCTGCCGAAATATAGTCGTCTAAAAACACCAATGAAATCAGACAAACAACAAAGATATTTATCAAGAGACACAGAATTTGACGTACTGGATATAAGAGAAGATTCTAGTGTTACTGATGTCTTATCCTGAATAATGTGCTCCGTAAATATAAACCATTGTCAACTGCCAGAAATCAGTGTATCATGATACAAAAGTCAACTCGAATTTAACTATTTAGGCTAATTTGTATTGATAGACTAATAAGATGGATAGTAGCCACTGCCAACAACCATTGCAATTGCTTTTCTTAATTCATGCATCACCCACTTTCGTGTCCCACATTAAGAGACCAGAGAAGAAAGGTTTGAGACTGGTATTGGTCTAGAGGGTAGAGTGTCCGCCAAAGGTCCGGGAGCCATGGGTTCAATTCCAGGTCGCGTCATACCAAAGACTTTAAAAATGGTACTTGATACCTCCTTGCTTAACACTCAGCAATACAAGGCACGTATCAAGGGTAAAGTGGAGCAATCCAGGCAAAGGAGTAGCGCCCTCCCCTACACTTCAGTGTAGTAGCTATTCAAAAGGGAGCCTTCTGGTCGCCCTCGACTACGGTCACCAACTAACTACTATTTAGATATAGTTGCTCAGAGCAAATTCTACCAAAATATAGCAGTCCCCAAAACTACAGGTCGCAAAAAAAAAAAAAAAAATTACATAAATATATTTACCGACCCCTCCGCTCGGGCAGGATATGACACAAGGTCAACTTTTAAGCGGAGTTTAACAGGTTTGAATTCAGAGTTTTCCTTCTCCTAGACCAATTGCCTCACCAAGGTTGAAGAACCTAGTCTGTCCTACTATTTACCCATAGCTGGAGGGAGAATAATTGGATTCATACCTTTCCCAAGGGTATTAGTGCTATGTGAAATGCAATTAGTCTGGTCCAGGATTTGAACTTGTGTCGCCGTGTCCATTTCATACGACGATAACCATTACACCACTGGCACCACCAAATACTACATAAATATAGTGGTCCCGTAAAGGGCATACTAATCGTTCTGTATGGGTCTCTTATTTAAATGGCCTAAAACGGGTACTACTTAAATTGAGTGTTCCCACGAATGGTCTACTGAAATATAGTGGCCCCATGCATGGTGTATATCATCCAAAAAAGTTCTATTCAAATATTCCTGTCCCCAAAATACTACTTAAATGGTCACAAGCAGAGCCCAATTACAATAGTCATACTAAAAAAAAAGTAGTGGTCCATTGAAATGAACAATTTAAATATAGTTGTCCCTTTCGGATCCTGTAAATATCCGAAAAGGGCATTACTTCAATAAAATATTTCCAAAAAGATATAGTCGTTCAGAACCCCCATAAAATCAGATAAGCAACAAATAATCACCAAATACATTGCCAACCTTTTGTGTACAAGAGAAGATGCTGATTGCCTGTTTCGGCTAATGTGCTCTGTAACCATATAGCCTTGTCAACAAGCAGCGATCACTGAGTCACAATGCAAAAGTCAACTTGAATCTTACTAAATATAAAAATAGTCCATCTATCTGATACCTCACTGTCTACTTGAAGACCTCACATTACCAAACAATTACGTGGGAGGATCTTCCACGTGATTCCCAACATTGAGAATCTACGCCTAAAACGAACTGATCAAAGTAGCACAATACTTCTGTCTTGACATGAACAGGAATATACGGTCCTGGCTCAAAAGTTGCTCACAAAGATAACAATACAAGATCTCCAGACATTTTCTGGAAGATTCGAAACCGTAAATATAGGCATCATTATTCCACAACAAACTACCATTACATATGATGGTATACGTTCATCACCAACTACGTAGCGTCTAACTTGTATTGATAGGGCCACAAGATAACTAGTACTTATAAGATACCAGTGGTACAACCATTGTAATTGCCTTTCTGAACACATGGATCGCCCGCTTTCAGGTCACACAGAAGTTGACCAGAGAAGAAACGTTTGAGACAGGTTAATAGTGGACCCAAAAGAGTCCAAGAATCTCATAGTGTCAAGAGGCGTTCTTAAATATGGTGGTCCTTAGCAAGTACTACTTAAATATATTGGTTTGGTTTGGTTTATTTGGGTTTTATGGTATATCAACCATTGTAGGTTATTTAATGCCAAATCCATTTTTATACATATAAACAGTTCTATTTCAAACAATTCAGTTTAGCATAAGTATACAGTTTAATTGTCAAAAAATTCCTATTTTAAGCTATTCAGTTTAGTCAACAGTTCTATTTCAAACAATTCAGTTTAGTATAATTATAGTTTTTGTTTACACTCAGTTAAATGTCAAACCACTTCTATATCAAAAAATTCAGTTTAGTATAAGCACAGTTGCAATGTCAAAAACAGTTCTATTTCAAACAATTTAGTTTAGCATGCAAAAACTGTTTGAATGTCAACACTGTCCTATTTCAAGCAATTCAGTTTAGCGTAAGCACACAGTTTAGTTCTATTTGACCCATACATAGGACCCTGTCAGGGGATACCACTCCAAGCCAGAGTGGACCTCGGAGCCATGGCAATGAAGAGGTACTCCGCATTCCCCAAAGCTCCAGCATTACTGGAACCTCACTATCAGATTGTTTAGTGTCATAATCAGGGTTTTACCCCTCTGCAGAGATGAAATCGGTGAATTCACTTGCCCCAACCGACAATTCAAAAATATATTGGTCCCAACCCTGGTTTACTTTGTGTTCCTATGCATGGTTTATATTTTGGGGGAAAATCGTATTAAAATGTAGTGATCCCCAAAACGTACTACTTAAATATCGTCGTCCTATGCATAATCTTCTACAGATCTCAAGTGTAATATACTCAATCATTGTGGTGCCCGGGGTAGTCTATAGTGGTCTCAAGCATGGTCTACTTCGTCCACCAAAGTATTAAATATAGTGGTCCTAAAAAACTACTACTTAAATATTGTGGTCCAGTGAAGAGTCTAGTTTTCAAAAGTATCATTTACAAATGTCCAAAAAGTAACTACTTAAATACAGGGGTCCCCAAACCACTTGTGAATTTACTAAGTGGCATAATCTAAATATAGTTGTCCCAAAAAATGACTTATTAAATGTAGTGGTCCCAAGCGTCTACTTTCTGTAGTAGTCCCAAGCAAGGACTAATAAGTAAAGTTGGCGACCATAGTCGAGGGTAACCCGAAGGCTCCCTTTTCGATAGCTACTACACCAATGTGTTGGGGAGGGCGCTAATCCTTTCCCTAGATTGCTCTACTTTACCCTTGATCCGTACCTTATAATGCCGAGTGTTAAGCAAGGAGGCATCAAGTACCATTTTTGAGTCTTTGGTATCACTCGACCTGGGATTGAACCCAGGTCTCCCGGGCCATTGGCGAACACTCTAACCGCTAGGCCACTACTTAAATATAGTTTTCCAAAAGAGGTTTTTACTAAATTTTTTGATTCAAGGTACAGTGCTATAATATAGTCGTCTCGACAAGGGGGAAACTTAAAATTACTTTTCTTGATACATAGACTGGTTGCTTTAACCAGAGAAGAAAAGTTTGAAACAGGTTCTGAATAGTCAACCTAAATGTCCTACAAATTTCCTCGTGCTACTTAAATAGTACTACTTAAACGTACTCCATTAATATAGTTCTCCTATGAATGGTCGACTTAAATATAGTGGTCTCAAACATAGTTTAAATATATTCAGGGGAAATATTCTCAAAAATATATTGCGGTATCAAAAAGGTTTCTAGTCAAAACTAGTCCTCTTAGAGCCTAGTTCTCAATAGGATCCTAAATAGATCCAAAAAAGTACTATATCAATATCGTGGTCCTAAGAAGGCACAATTCCATTAGTCCAAAAAAGGGTCCTATTTAAATATAGTGATCTGAAAAATATTCTTCTTAAATATAGTACAAGAAAGGCACAACTTAAATTGAATGGCCACAAGCATTATCTGAATTATAATGGTTCCCAAAACGGACAATTTGTACTCCCTATATAGGGTGTTCTATATAGGGAACACTAATCGTCTCGTTGTCCTATTTAGATATACTGCCCCAAAATGTATACAACTTAGTGGTCCCAGCTTGTTCTGAAAGACGGACTATTTAAATAAAGTGGTCCAATTGGATCTTGGACATGTAGTGGTCCAAAAAGGGTACAACTTCAATATATAGCTTACTTAAACATAGTCGTACAACAACATCAATGAAATCAGACTTACAACAATGATATATATCAATAGTCATTGGGTTTAATGTCGATGTACTGTGTATAGGAGGAGAAGGTGTATTCTTGCTGATTGCCTGTCTTAGCTAATATGCTCAGTAACCATAGCTCCTTGGCAACGAGCAGCAATCAATGAGTCTCTTTACAAAAGTCAACTGAAATCTTATCAAATACAAAAATTGTCCATCTTACGTGATACCTCAATCTAAACTTGTATAATTTTGCCATTAAACTGTGTATAAGAGAAGGTGTATTCTTGCTGATTGCCTGTCTTAGCTAATATGCTCAGTAACCATAGCTCCTTGGCAACGAGCAGCAATCAATGAGTCTCTTTACAAAAGTCAACTGAAATATTATCAAATACAAAAATTGTCCATCTTACGTGATACCTCAATCTAAACTTGTAGATCTTACATGCTCAAACCTTTACGTAGGAGATTTCTATACATATTTCTCAATGACCAGTCGGTTCCCCCGCCGAATGAGTGTCCTGGATATGATTCTAAACAATCTGATAGTGAGGTTCCAGTAATGCTGAAGCTTTGGGGAATGCAGAGCACTCCTTCATTGCCATTGCTCCGAGGTCCACTCTAGTCTAGAATGGTAGCACCTAATACGGCCCTATTTATGGGTTAAAGAGAACTAACTGCATACTTATACTAAACTAAATTGTTTGAAATGGAATTGCTGGACTAAATTGAATAGCTTGAAATAGGAATGTTTTTGACAATTAAACTGTACTTAGATTTAAACTGCGTATTTGCGCTAAACTGAATTGTTTGAAATAGAACTGTTTTTGACATTGAAACTGTACTTACACTAAACTGATTTGTTTAATATTGAGCTGTTTTGACATTTAACTGTGTATAAACAAAATCTGTACTTTTACTAAACTGAATTAGCTAGAACTGTTTGACTAAACTGAATTTTTTGAAATAGAAATGTTTTGACGTCGAAACTGCCTACTTAAGTTGAACTAAATTGTTTGAAATAGAACTGTTTGAATAAAATGAATAACTTCAAATAGAAAAGTTCTTGACAATTAAACTGTGTACTCATGCAAAAATTAATTGTTTGAAATAAAACTGATTATTATTATAAAAATGGATTCGGCGTTAAATAACCTGCAAAGGTTGATATGCCATAAAACCCAACCAACCAACCAACAGCTGAAAACGTACTGATTAAAGCAGCAAGATATTTCTGCCCAAACATTGATAGAAAATATACGGTCATAGCTAAAAATATTTTAGTAGGACAATCATAGGACAATCAAATTGATGTCGTACACTAATTGAGAACTAGTAGATGCTACATGCGACTACTATATCAAGTACTACCTATTTTGGGACTACTATATTCAAATACGACCACGAGATGCAGTATATAGGATCACTCTTTTTGGAGACCCCTATATTTAAGTTATACACCGCTTGACTACTTTTTGGGACCACTTTACTTAGGTTGTGCTCTTTTTGGGATATATAGTCAATACTATGGACGACTATATTAAAGTAGATTATGCTTGGAACCACGATATTTGAGTAGTGACTTTTAGGATCACTATTTAAATACCCTTGAGAAGCAGGCCCTACGATTTTGGGGACCTCTATATTTGATTAGCACTTTTTTGGGGACAACAATAGATTACATGCTTGGGGCCATTGTACTTTATAGATCATAGTCCGTTCGACAATATTACCCATTTTGTTCTTTAAATAGGATCCCTTTAAATGGGACCATAATATTTGTTGTAACCTAACAAAAAGGTTACTGAATGAAAAATAACCAAAACAGAGGTTGGAAATGAAATGGAGATCTTTATAACATTAACAAAATATAATAGTTGCCAGCGGTGTAAAGAAAGTAACCGCTGCTAGTGGTGACTACTTAGTATATTTTCACTCCCTCACAACAGCGTCTAACGTACTTATAGGGAATGGGACATACCCATCAATGTTCTTAGGCTATATAACAATGTTAAATTAATGCCAATTTTAAGTACATTTTAGTAGCATTTTTAGGATCATATTTTCATATAGCTGTTCTATTTTCACATGTCTAAACCATACTTAATACAACTATATTTAAATAGATGTTGCTTGAGACAACTATATTTTAGTAAAACCCTTCTTGGAATTATCGTATTTGTTTTACCCATCTTGGGATCACGTAAATCAAGTCGGACAGTTTTGGCTACGATTCATAATCTGTCTCAAACTTTACTTCCATGGTTACTGTGGATCACCAAAACCATACTTAATACAACTATATCTAAATAGATGCTGCTTGAGACAACTATATTTTAGTAGAACCCTTCTTGGAATTATTGTATTTGTTTTACCCATCTTGGTATCACGAAAATCAAGTCGGACAGTTTTGGCTACGATTCATAATCTGTCTCAAACTTTACTTCCATGGTTACTGTGGATCACCAAAACCATACTTAATACAACTATATCTAAATAGATGTTGCTTGAGACAACTGTATTTTAGTAAAACCCTTCTTGGAATTATTGTATTTGTTTTACCCATCTTGGTATCACGAAAATCAAGTCGGACAGTTTTGCCTACGATTCATAATCTGTCTCAAACTTTACTTCCATGGTTACTGTGGATCACCAAAACCATACTTAATACAACTATATCTAAATAGATGTTGCTTGAGACAACTATATTTTAGTAGAACCCTTCTTGGAATTATTGTATTTGTTTTACCCATCTTGGGATCACGAAAATCAAGTTGGACAGTTTTGGCTACGATTCATAATCTGTCTCAAACTTTTCTTCGATGGTTACTGTGGATCACCAAAACGGTCAATTCATATGTTAAGAAAGGCAACTGCAATCGTTGTGGCAGTGGTATTCTATGGGTACTATCAATCTTGTTTCCAACTGATACAAGTTAGCCACTAGGTACCATCATATGTAATGGTCAGTGGTATTGGGATAATGATACTTTTTCCATATGTCTGGGGATCTTGTGTTGTGGGGATTGTAGACAACTTTTGAGCACGGGCGTATATTTCTGTCCATGTCTGAAGATCCTCTTATGAAGTTGTTTGGGAATTTAAGGTTTACAAGCAGAGTCGAGGTATCACATAGGATGGGGGGTTATTGTATTTAGTAAGATTTCACTTGACATTTGACTCTCTGATTGCTGCTTGTTGACAAGAGTTTTTGGTTACTGAACACATTAGTCGAGACAGCCAATCAGCTCCAACAGCACCTTTTTCTCTTATATAGAGTACTTTGACAACTTATTCGGTTACTATTGATAAATATCTTAGTTTTTTTGTCGGATTTTATTCGGGTTATGGATGACTAAAACTGGCACATTAGCATAGTGGGTAAAGTGTTCGCCAATGATCCGGGTGACAGGGGTTCAATCCCAGGTCGAGTCATATAAAGACTCAAAAATGATACTCGATGCCTCTTTGTTTAACACTCAGCATTATAAAGTATGGATCAAGGGTAAGTCTAGCAATCCAGCGAAAGTGGTAGCTCCCTTCCCTACACCTCGATGTAGTTGCTATTGAAAAGGGAGCCTTCGGGTAGTCCAAATATTCCTGTCTATGTTTAACCAGAAGTACCTTACGTTAATCGGTTCCGTTCTTGGCGTTCATCTTCGATGAGAAATATTGTGAAGCATATTCAAAACCCTCCTTAGTATTGGTTTGGGTATGGAAGGACTACAAATAGACATTAAGGTATCACATAGGATGGACGATACTTGTGTTAGGTAAGATTCGAGTTGACTTGAGAATTTTCTAATTTCATCATTCTTCTTTTGTGACTTACAGATCGCTACTAGCATCAACACCTCTTATATACATCGACAATATATTCGGTGACTATTGATCAATATCTTTGTTGCTTGTTTGGTTTCATTGCTGTTTTTGGACGACTATATTTAAATTGCCCATACATGGGACGATGAAGTCGTTGCTTTTCTGGTCAACTATATTTGCAGGATCTTTTTGGAACCACGATAGTTGAATCGAACATTCACTGAAACCACTGTTTTTAAATAAACCCTTTGAGACTACTATATTTAAAAAGGCTCTGGTTGGAACCACCATATTAAGATAGTGTGCATTTTGAGGCCACTATTTAGAGTTTTGTTGGTCCTATATGGGACCTCAATATTTTAGCAATGCTCTTTTTGGGAGCTTATATTGTTCGAACCACTGTTTTTCCTTCTTCAGACCACAATAAGTAGCGCACCTCTTTGGACCACTACTTTGTAGGACTCTATTTGGGACCAGTATTTCACTTGTGTGCTTTTTGGTACAACTACATTTAATTTGTGGTGTTCTGAGGTCCATTTTGGAATAAAAGGCAGGACCCTTTTTGGGATCACTATTCAAATAGACAATGATTTGGACCACTATATTTAGGATATCTTTGAGAACGTACATGGGATCCGTGTATTTAAGTAGTAGACTTTTTGGGACCATTATATTTAAGCAGTACGCTTTTGGGGACTAAAGGATAAAAGTAGCCCAATATAGGACCATAATATCTTATTAGTATTTTAAAGAAATTTTACCTCTATTTTTTCCATAATTTATTTGACCATGTGTTGTATAGTGGTTCGTACCACATGACTTCCGGTATCGCGGAAGTATAAAAGACGCCGTGTTTCTGAAGAAGAAAAGGAAAAGCAGAAAGAGAAGCAGAGAGACAGCTCTGATGAAAGGAAGTCGGTCACTAGTAGACCAACTTCGGACGTAACACCAACAGCGCGAGACTTATAATACTAATCAGACTGTACCAGTTGAGTTAGTAAATAATTAACTCTATTTCACTGTGTATCTTTTCCTTACCACGGTACAACACCATTCTTGGGACAACTATATTCAAATTGAACTCCTTTAGCACCTGGTCCAGTATTAAGCAGTTGTTTTCTGGTTACACCAAATCGGGCTATCCATGTATTAAGGAACCCAAATGCAATGGCTGTGGCAATGGTATCTTCTGGCTTCTATTCAACTTGTCGCAAATCGATATACAAGTTAGTCTCATATGACTTCTGTAATTATTGGAAAATATCACCGTCGCTCGTTTGATATTGATATTAATGGATGACAAGTTGGACAGTTTTTGGTTCTTTGATTCAAGTTTTTGGTTCTTCGATTCAAGTTTTCTTCTTTGGTTATCGTGGGACTCAAAATCGAGCAATCCATGAGTTACGAAAGGTAATTCCAATGGTTGTGGCAGAGGTAATCATCAATGTAGCCGGTGATGAACAACATACACCATCATATGTAATGGTAGGTTGTAGTAGGACAATGATGTATGCACACTTTTTCAATTCTTCCAGAAGGTGTCTAGAGATCTTGTGTTCTGCCATCATGTTGCGGTATTTAAGATAATTTAGACCCCGTTGTGACTCTGCCGTGGTAAAAGTGGACGAACGCAAGAAACTCTGTATAACTAACCAAATGTTTATTTACTACTACAACTCGTAGGTAGTCACCGGGAGATCGAAAGAGAGTATGGAAACTGAGACGACCGTGTCAACTAGACAAAAGTAAGCAACATATCCTGTTTAGAAAAAAAGAGAACAAACACAGACCTTGAATTTTTTCCTGGTTCTAACATGCTTGTCCGCTGGGTCGCATCGCGATTAACGCGCCTTTAGAAATGCCCTTCCCTCAAAAAAAAAAAAAATTAGGGCTCGTAAACTTTCGTCTCATTACATATTCACAGCTCGTCTTCAACTGTGTGCCTTTACCTCATCATGTTCTGCCTTCCTTCGACTCCCAAAAGGATGCGAGTCATCCCCTTACTTTCACGTGTGATGTCAGAGGCAGAAACATCCGCTTCCGCTCGCCCCGCACATGCGTCCGCAATCTTCAGACCTCTAGTTTTCCCTAGTAATTTTTAATTACCACGAATGCTTTGGCCTGGCTATTCGGAAACTGTCTGCTTTATTTCTTTATTTCATTATTCAATTTCAATTTTCTATGAACCGTTCAGTCACGTTACAATCGTTGGCAACTTTTGAAAGTAAATCATACATTTTGTCTTGCCCAGTTGGCTGGGGCTGTAGAATACACCGACTGCTTCTCTGCAGAGAGGTAAGACTCCCACAATGAGTGTCCTAGATATGACACTAAACAATCTCATGGTGAGGTTACAATAATGCTGGAGCTTTGGCGAATGCAGAGTACATCTTCATTGCCATCCCTCCCAGGCCTGGAGTGGTTGCACCAGATAGGATCTTATCTATGGGTCAAATAGAACTAAACTGCGTATTTATGTTAAAGTGAATTGTTTAAAATAGAAATGTTTTTGACTTTGAAACTGTACTTAGGCTAAACTGAATTGCTTGAAATAGAACTGGTTTGACATGTAACTGTGTGTAAACAAAAGCAATGCTAATACTAAACTAAATTGTTTGAATTAGAACTGTTTGACTAAACCGAATAGCTTGAAAGAAAAATGTTTTTGACAAATAAATTGTGTACTTATGCTAAACTGAATAGTTTGAAATAGAACTGATTATTTGTATAAAACAGATTTGGCATAAAATAACCTACAATGGTTGAAATGCCATAAAACCCAAACAAACAAAATACATTTTGTCCATATGTCGACAGAAGTATTATGTTACTTTTATCATATTGTTTTCTGCAAAGGTCCTGAAGGTGAGTTGTTGTGAAACATATGGCAGATTTTCTTTAAACCACGAAATTCTAGGACCACTATTTTTGATGGGGATAAATATGTGAACCATAATTGGAACCTCTATATTGAAGGAGAGCATGCTTGGGAATATTACTCTTTAATGTTTGTTTTCGGCGAAGGTCCTGGATGTGAGATGTTGTGAAACATGTGACACCCTCTTTAAACCACTAAATTTTAATAGGTTACATTTTAGTATAAATGTATTTAAGTAGAACATGCTAGGGACCATTATGCTTTAATCAGGTTGTTTTTGACGAACATCCTAGATATCAGATGATGTAAAACGTCGAGAATCATTGTACAGGGATGTTTTGGAATATAAGGTCTACAAGCAGACGTTGAGAAATCACATAAGATCGACCATTCTTGTATTTGGTTAGATTCGAGGTGAATTTCATATTTTCTAATTTCATCATCGTTTTGTGACTTACAGATCGCTTGCTAGGTGACAAGTATCGATGGTTACAGAGCACTTTAATCGGGAGAGTGAATCAGTAACCAGCCCACTCGGCTGAGGCTGTAGAATATACAGAGGGGTAAGACCTTCCTGGGTATGACACAAAACGATCTGAGGGTGAGGCTCCAGTCTTGGAGCTTTGGGGAATATAGCATACTCCTTCATTACCATTGCTCCCAGGTCCACTCTGTCTCGGAGTGATAGCATGTCCTATCTATTGGTCAAATAGAACTATTTGACATTTAAACTCCACGTAAACAAATGAAATGTTCAATTGAATTGGTAGAAATAGAGCTGTTTGATCATTTATCTATTTGGAAACAAATGACTGATGTATAATTGAATTGTTGGTGATACATAACAGTACTTGGAACAATTTAACTGTGTGCTAACGAATGATCAATGTTTAATCGAATAATTAGTGTTAAATGGCCATACTTGTAACTACTTCACTGTCCACAAACAAACAATTAATATTATATAGAATTATTAGTGTTTAGTAGAAATTCTTGAAACTCTTTAACAGAATTATTTGTCGCTGCCTCCCACCAGATCAGACTTGACACAAGGTCAAAAGCCCGAAGTCCGATTAGAGTGGGGATAAAGGGTGGGGGGAGGTCGGGAACGAGCCGAGACTCGAACCCACTAAGTCCAATGTGGGTCAAATGAGGCAAGCAGTATCTCGGACGTAAATCTAGATCCGGGCACGTATGCCAGAATATAGCTTGAACTAGACCTTGAGGTCTAGTGTTATACAAGGAGTGCATAGGAGTTTTAAAAAAACAGCTCGCCCACCCGAAGGTGGCCCAACCGAAGCTGGGAGACTTTCAGCCTCGAATCTGCCATTGATTTCGATACCCCATCCGGCACGAATGCCAGACGGCCTAGCAAAAGCCAGGAAACTCTTTAACTGTACGCCTAAATTAAAATATTGGTATAGCATAAGTAATACTTCGAACCATTTGACAGTATGCAAATTTATGAGTAATGCTGAATAGAATAATTAGTGTTAAATAGCAATACTTGTAGCCACTTCAATGTCTGCTAACAAATGGTTAATCTCAAACGAGTACTATTTGTTGTGATGCTGACAAAAGAAAGACAAGGGGAACACAAAAGGTTTGATCGAAAAACATATATTCAAGTAACAGAAACAAGATACAAGTGAACCTGGTTAAACAGTAGTTAGTTGATAAAAGGCTGAGAGTCCAGTGGAGTAGTGACTATCCGTCCACTACGCAGATGGTATCACACTTGATTGTGTCACGCTGATTGGTGCACTACCCGTCTGACGCTCTCGTTGACGTGTATTTATGGAGTAGGGAGAGTCCATTATGTAGGGAGTACAACACTATTTAAATATCGTGGTCTGGAAATGAAGATTACTTAACTACAGCTATCCCAAGCAAAGCAGTGTTCCCAGGATTTTCCATTTAAGAAGTATTCTCACAACTTTAATATTCTGAAGTAGATCTTACCTATATTGTGGTCCGAAAAATTTACCACTTGGATATTTACATTTAACAGTCCAACAATACCAAAGAAATCAGACCAACAGCAAATATATTTATCAATAATCATGATAGATTCATTATATATAAGAGATGGAATTATTATTGATTGACAGTTCCGAAAACACGTGTTCAATAATACTAGATCATTCTTAACTGGTAGCGATCCGTAAGACACAAAAGAAAGATGATGAAATTAGAAAATACAAAAGTCAACTCGAATCTTATCAAATACAGGAATCGTCTATCGTACTTAGTGTAAACATGTAGACACTACATACCCAAAACTCTAAGTCTCGGCAGAGGGGTAAGACCCCCCCTAATGAGTGTCCTGGATATGACACGAAACTATCCTATGGTGAGGTTCCAGTAATGCTGGGGCTTTGGGAAATGCGGAGTATCCCTTCATTGCCATGGCTCCCAGGTCCAATCTTGCCCGGCGTGGTAGCACCTGATAGGGCCCTATCTATTGGTTAAATAGAACTAACGGCATACTTATGCTAAACTGAATTGTTTGATTAAACTGAATAGCTTGAAATAGAAATGTTTTTGACAATTAAACCGTACTTACATTTAAACTGCGTGCTTTAGCTAAACTGAATTATTTGAAATAGAACTGTTTTTTGACATTGAAACTGTACTTATACTAAACTGATTAGTTTGATATAGAACTGTTTTGATATTTAACAGAGTGTAAACAAAATCTGTACTTATACTAAACTGAATTAGCTGAATTAGAACTGGTTGACTAAACTGAATAGCTTGAAATAGAAATGTTTTTCATAATTAAACTGTACTTACATTTAAACTGTGTGCTTATGCTCAACTGAATTGTTTGAAATAGAACAGATTATTTACATAAAATGGATTTGGCGTTAAATAATCTACAAGGGTTGATATGCCATAAAACCTACCAACCAACCAAACAAACTGATAAACAAAACACTAAGTGGAAAAACAATATTTGCATATAATATAGACTCATTTAATAAAATGTTCATATACAGATCAGATTCTCTTAAGTCATTCATCAGATAGTTCCAAAAAATTTCCGTTTTAATTTCTATTTCCTGTCATCTTTTTCTGAAATCATACAATTTAATCCTAATTAGTTTTGCAGAATGGCTGTTTTTGGCTTGATTCAGCAATTTGTTAAAAAAATACATTAATCAATTAGCAAAAAAATCCAATTGCGTAGCAAACTTGGTTTTTGAAATCTGTCTCGACAGTTAATTTTAATTTCGAGGAGAAATATTGAAAAAACGTCTACTAGGATTAGAAAACCTATTATTCTGAAAGTTTCAGTTAGATCAACTCTGATTTTTTCCGAGCAAATTAATTAATCCTAATTTCTCTAATCTCTCCATATAACTTTAATCTTTTACACGTTTTATTATTTTTGCCACTCTTCTTTGTATGCCCTCCGATCCCAATACTTCTCTCCAATTTCCATGTCTCGACATTGGAGTCCAGTCCTGAGTAGAATGTTCTATATGAGGTCTTATTCAGGTTTTATATATTTTTAAAACATTTGCCTTCCTTAAAATAGAATTTGTGATCCTCTAACCAATCATTCCATATGCCCTCGATGTAATTAGACAAATTCCGATTGTCAGGTTTAAATACATCATCAAATCACCACCTCAACCAGATCACATTCCTCATTTACTTTTTTGATTTCCTTGTTGCTTAATTCATATTCAACTTAAATGATTTTATATCTACTATTTTGTACTATATCAAATTTTGATCTCTAAATATCTTTCCAGTATGACTACTTATTTGGATCCTTCTGTGTTATTTCTTTTGATCATGGTTTAACCAGGAAATAAGAAAAATACATCAAATATAAATCTTACGATAACAACAATAATGTTTAAACTGAAGATTAGATTTTGTGAAGCAAACACTTTTTTTTTGTGAGTAAATATGTTTATATTAGTTTGAACAAAAATTTAATAAACTATTTCGGTCGGTAGTTCAGGCCAAAGTTGCCAATTAAAAATACGGTTGATAAAACTATCACAAACTAAAATAATCATAAAAAATTTAAACAAATAATTGGTTATGAAGAAGAAACAATTTTCTGGAAAAAATATTGAAAATAAATAATACGAAATAACTATTTCTAATTGTATTTTTGTATAAGGGATTTTGATTTCAATATATGCAAGTTATATAAACCAATGATTTAAAAAAATCGCAACTTTTGTTTACATCACAAATTCTTAAAAAACTTTTTGTAGTTGAATGATGTGGAAAATTTTTTGTCAGTAGAATTTATGTAGAATTAAAATCCAAACAAAGCAGACACCAGTTATATATATATATATATATATATATATATATATATATATATATATATATATATATACGTGAATGAACAAGTACTTAATGTCATCAGCGAATACTTATGTTTCTGATTTTATATCTTCAGTAGAATTATTCATGAATATCAAAAATAACAATGTTGTTAAACTGTCTGTCTGTCCTCCATAGATGGCTTAGCTTCACAATGTACTGCAACCGAATTTCTTGCGCATATTTATTAAACCCAGGGGAAGATTTTAATAGAGAAGAAATGTTTGTTCCCCTCGAGGAAAGAGTGTCTCAAGCAATAAATAACTTCTGCAAGACAGATCTAATTGTACGGAATTCGGAATAAAAAAGTAATTATTTGTCTTACTAAAATAATTATTACTATTTATTCAAACATTACTATTTAGGTTTTCTCATTTGTGGGTTAGATAAAACCACTACTGTTGTTCTAGAAGGATGGCTTTAGCATCAAATAACCCACGAAGGTTGATATGCAATTAAACGAAGAAACCTTAATTACCACCACTTCTGTTATTCTAGAAGGATGGCTTTGGCATTAAATAACCCACGGAGGTTGAAATGCCTTTAAGCAAAGAAACCTTAAATAGTATCACTGTTGTTATTCTAGAAGGATGACTGTAGCATTAAATAACCCACGAAGATTGATATGCACTTAAACAAAGAAACCTTAAATAGTACCACTACTGTTATTCTAGAAGGATGGCTCTAGCATCAAATAACCCACGAAGGTTGAAATGTCATTAAGCAAAGGAACCTTAATTAACACCACTACTATTATTCTATAAGAATAGCTATAGCATTAAATAACCCATGAAGGTTGATATGCAATTAAACGAAGAAACCTTAATTACCACCATTACTGTTATTCTAAAATGGCTTTGGTATTAAATAACCCACAAACGTTGATATGCCATTAAGCAAAGAAACCTTAAATAGTACCACTGCTGTTATTCTGGAAGGATACCTTTGGCATTAAATAACCCATGAAGGTTGATTTGCCATTAATCAAAGAAACCTTAAATAGTTCCACTGTTGTTGTTCTAAAAGGATTTTCCCCATTTGTGGGTTGAATAAAACCACTACTGTTATTCTAGAAGGATGGCTTCAGCATTAAATAACCCACGAAGGTTGAAATGCCATGAAGCAAAGGAACCTTAATTAACACCACTACTATTATTCTATAAGAATAGCTATAGCATTAAATAACCCACGAAGGTTGATATGCAATTAAACGAAGAAACCTTAATTACCACCATTACAGTTATTCTAAAATGGCTTTGGCATTAAATAACCCATGAAGGTTGATATGCCATTAATCAAAGAAACCGGGACCTTTTCATATTTAAGCAAGTGATATAAAACATTATTGTTTTTGTTAAGGTAAACAATTTGAAAGCTTTAATGTCGTTCACTAAAAACAGTTTGTTTAGCAAATTTTGGGAAATCTTTTCAGAAAATAATATTAGCTTAAGATAATGCCGGGTGTTTGAAAACGCAAACAATTCTATGGAAGCTTCTTTATGATATAATGACTTTAAAGTCTTCATCTGTTCACCATCCCTCTCAACACCTTATCTGAATCTTCCCCAGGTGGTCTCTAAAAAAATTCTACCTTTCTAATAAAATATATAAGTCAATTAGCAAAAGAATCCTGTTGCTTAGCAAACTTTGTTTTTGAAATCTGTCTTGACAGTAAATTTCCAGTGTATGAAGAAACATTGACCAAATGTCTACCATGATCAGAAATTCCATTATTTTGAAACTTTCAGTTAAATTACCTCTCATATTTCTCTAATCTTCCGCGGGACTGTAATATTTTACTCTTTTTTTTATTTTTGTCTCTTGCATTTATATGCTCTCCAATCCCAATATTACTTTTCAATTCCCACGTCTCGACACTAGAGCCTAGGCCTGAATGAGATATTCTATATGAGTTCTTATGAGAGTTTTATACATTTCAAAATAAAACTTGCCTCTCTCGAAATAAAATTTATAGAAATGTTAATATTTTTAATCACCTGTGGGTGATTTCGAAAATGTATTATTATGTGAACGCGTGAAGACTGTTTGAAATCATATTATCAAGGTGTCGACATTTTTCTGAAGCTCCCTGTATAACAAAGAAAATGGGTAAATCTATTTTCTATTACAAGGATACAAGTTTGATATTAATTCTTAACTGAGACAAAGTGTTATTAAATAGAGATTTTTTTCGAAATATGAAATATTGATATTTATGTGTTCGTCTCGAAACTTCTCTTTTTACTCAGCGGAAGCGGACACTACACCTTGTGTGCGTGCGCGCGCACACACACACACACACACACAAATATGTATATATATATATATATATATATATATATATATATATATATATATATATTTGCATATGTTATCTTAGATTTACATTCACAGAAGTGCATAAACTATGTGTATGGTTTCGTGTATATATATATATATATATATATATATATATATATATATATATATATAGTACGCATGCATACTCAATCTTGTAACTATAAGTATAAATCTATAAAAGATATCTTAGATTCATATACACCCAGATGAATAAAAAATGAGAATGCTTTCAAATATATATATATATATATATATATATATATATATATATATATATATATATATATATATATATAACATATATATATATATTCAATCTTGTGACCATATGTAGAGATTTATAAAAGATATACATGGTTTCGTGTATGCACACACACACACACACACACACACACACACACACACACATATATGTACACGTATATATATGAATCTCTCTATCTATCTATCTATCTATCTATCTCTGTGTATATCTATCTTCTACATAGATATGAACAGAGATAAATCAATAGATATGAACAAACTAAGACCAATATTTATGTAGATAGATATGAACAGATATATATATATGAACAGATATGTATGAACATATATATATATATATATATATATATATATATATATAGATAGATAGATAGATAGATAGATAATTAGATAGATAGATAGATAGATATTGAAAGAAATAAAGTGTATAAAGGAAGGCGTCATGATAAGTCTTCAAGAAACAAAATATGATTCAGCTCCTTTGCTGATGTAAAACCAATAAATAAATAAAGAAACAAAGATGAAGCAATTGTTGAGATGGGAAGGAGAAAGTCACGTGAAGATCTCCCGGATGTAGGCAACAGACCCTTGCAAATGGTAATCGAACCTGAAAAACGAAGAAAGGAAGGGAGAATGGTAGAAAGGAACGAAACAAGTATGGAAACAAGGAAAAGAAGGAAGAAAAGAAGCAAGGAGAAAAGAAAGACACGAAGGAAGAAAGGAAAAAGGAACGGGAATACGAAAAAAAGAAAAAGAGGAAAAGAAAAAACGGAAGGAAGAGAAAGAAAAGTGGGATAGAAGCAAAGGGAAGGGAAACAAAAGAAGGAAGGAAGGAAGGAAGGAAGGAAAGAAGGAGAAAGGGGACCAAAGGAAGGAAGGAAGGAAGGAAGGGAATCAAAGGAAAGAAAGAAGAAAGAATGAGAGAAAGGAACTGAAGGAAGGAGAGAAGGAGAAAAGAAAATAATTAAAGGGATCAAGGAAGGAAAGAATGAAGAAAAGAAAGAAGAATAGGAGGAAGAAATGAAGGGAAAAAGAAAGAAAGGTATAATGGAATAAAGGAAAAAAATAAAGAAAGAAATGACAGTTGATAGAAAGAAAATATAGAGGGAGAAAGGAATGAAAAAAATTAAGGAGAAAAAGGAAAGAAGAATATTAAGAAAAAAAGGAAGGAGGGAAATCGGGGAAAATGAGTGGGGGGAATGGAAGGAAAAAAAGAAAAAAGAAAGAAAAGTAGAATACGTGTAAAGAAAAGAAAAGAAATGGAAAAAATGAAAAGGAAGTAGGAAGAATTATTAGAAGGGAGGAAGAAAGGAAGGAGAAAAAAGAAAGAGAGGGAATCAAGGAAATAATGAAGGAATGAAAGAAGAAATCTAGCAAGAGGAAAAAAAGAGTGGGAGGAAGGAATAGAAGGAAAAATGAAAGGAAGCAAGAATGGGTGAAGGGAAAGGAAGGAAGGAAGGAAGGAAAGAAAAGAAGGAAGAAATAATTAAAAGAAAGAAAAAGAAGTGGGAATGAAATGAAGGAAGAAACGATGAAAGAAAAGAAGAGGCAAAAGGGAAAAAGAAATCAAGGAAAGAACCACGAAAGGAAGGAGAGAAGGAACGAAAAAAGAAAAGAATTGGATGAACGAATGAGAGAAAGGTAGAATTGGAATAAGGAAAGGAAAATAAAAAAGGAAAGAAGGAAAAAAAATGGAAGAAGAACGAGAAGAAAGACAAAAGAATCTAAAAAAAAGAATTGGATGAGCGAATGAGAGAACGGTAGAATTGGAACAAGGAAAAGAAAAAAAAAAGAAAGAAGGAAAAAAAAAAGGGAAGAAGAACGAGAAGAAAGACGAAAGAAACTAAAAAAAGAACGGAGGAGGGAATGAGAGAAAGGTAGAAGTGTAACAAGGAAAGGAAAATAAAAGAAAAAAAAAAGGAAAAAAAGAAAGGACGAAAGAAAAAAGGAAACAAAGAAAAAAATTAGGAAAGAATAAAAGCGAGAAATGAAAGTCATTTGTATTTAATAAATGAAAAATGAAAAATGGAAAGAAAAGAAAAAAAAAAGAAAATCGTGTAAGCAAAAAACAATGAATGAAATTTGCAAGGAAAGGAGAAAACACAAAAGGTAACGTCCGCGTTTCTCCTTCGTTAGCTGCTTGCATTGCTAGAAAATAAAAAAAAATTAAAAAATAAAATAAAAAAAATGAGAAAAAACAAAAACAAAACAAAACTAGTCAATGGCGTCGGAATTGATGAATTCAAAATAGGTGAGAATGGCCCGCATCCGCGTCAGTGAACATATCTTGGTGCCATGACATTTTTCTGATGCTCGCTTTTCGCTTTCGTTTGTTTGTGAGTCAATTTTCTTCCTTTGCTTATTTGGTTTATTTTCGTTTTGTCCGACTTAGCAATATTTTCTGAAATTCACTGCTGCTCACACTTGAGAAGCGTCAGCCGTTTTTCGTGTAGACAGCTTAAGTCTATTGATTCACCTTTCTGCGATTGGCTTCCCCCAGAATATTTCACACATGGAGGGACATTTGAAGCGATGTTTCCAATAATTGCAATAAATATGACAAGCAGTGCTGTCAGATGATTGGTCTGTATCACACGACCTTTCCTTGAAAACTAGCTTTCCTTCTACTTCCTCCTTTTTCTCGCTCATTTCTTCCTGTTTTTAAACCGCCCACTTTCCCAACTTTACCCAGCCCAGCCTCGTTTTCATCCTTTCCCATTCATCTATCTTTCTCGTATATCTCCATCTTTGCTTCTCTTCAGTTTTCTCTGTCGCTGTATTCTATGCTCTCTTCGTTATTTCATACCTTCTTCGCCTTTCCCCATCTTCGTCATTCTTCATCTTCGCCATTTTATGCCTTGTTCGCCATTTTCTCTCCTCCAACCTTATTTCTACCCACACTTAACAAACACTTTATCGAACTGTTTCAAGAATCAGGATTTTGATTACAAAAGCTGCAAGGGAATTTAACTAGTTTATAGCTAAGATAAATATTTAAATAATCAACATTAATGATAACAGTTTCTCTATGGCGTCGATGGGGAAGAGCATGATGGCAATTATTATTTGTATTTCATTTTTATGATGATTGTTAATCAAAATATTTTTAGCCTACGGTGGGGCTTAGAACACACCGAAGCATCTCAACAAAAAGGGGGTGACCTGGGTATCACATCAAATTAAATCCAGCGATGAGGTACAAATTCTGGAGTTCTGGTAAATGTGGATTACTGCTTCATTACAATTATTTCCAGGTCTGCTTTGACCCTGAATAGGGTCCGATCAATGGGTACAATAGATCCGATAATTATTTGATAGGAATAGTTAAACCATAAAAACAGTCAATTTTAGTATTAAGAATAGTCACTGTAAGTTATAATTATTTACTTGGGATCAGTATTATTAGTTACGTACAACCATATAACTGTGCTCAAAAACAAAAAACAAAAAACAAAAAAACACACACGAAAAAAACAAAACAAAACAAAAAACAAAAAAAAAACGACACCCCCCTCCAAAAAAAAACAACGATTCATTGTTATTAGATAGAAAAAGTTACTTGAAAGGATATAATTATTTAGGAATTATTTGTAGATATAAGTGCTCAAAACATATAACAGTGTGCAAATTATTAGTATTAGATAGGAATACTTGAAACAATACAACTGTGTGCAACTTATTTGTATTAGATAGGAATATTTGATATCTTACAACTTTGTGAAAATTATTTGTATTAGATAGGAATACTTGAAACCATACAATTGTGCCCAAAATATTTGTATTAGATAGGAATACTTGATATATAACTGGGTGCTAAAACTCAGAATACACAGGGGGTGTCCTCGTGGTGTAATGGTTAAAGCGATGGACTGCGGAATCGTACGCGAGTTCGTACTCCAGTCGCGCTATTACGTTCACTTTCTGGCAAATACCCTTGGGAAAGGTATGAACCCCCTTATCCTCCCAACTATGGGTTAAATAGTAGCACTACTGTTCTACTAAGAGAATGGTTCTGGCGTTAAATAACCTACAAAGGTTGATATGCCATTAAAACAAAGAAACCAAACCAAACCAATCAGAATACACAGCTATCAAAAAAATGTAAGTGTAAACATACATTATACGTGATCATCTAACTTCTTGAAAAATATAACCCTAGATGGGTTGACATGCCATTCAAATGAATGAATGAATCAATCAAAATATTTCCCTTTTGAGAGAGTTCCATTCCTTGGTTATGACTTGTTATAACTTACAATAGTTTGTTGCATATTTCTTTAAGAGGAGAAGGGCAGAGCCATGTAAACCCCTGAGAAAAGGTATGAAGAGAAATACATGGTATGACTCTCCGACGATATAATAGGTTATCGAAAATATCTCTCTCCTTCTCTCTCATTCTCTCTCTCTCTCTCTCTCTATATATATATATATATATATAAAAGAAAAAGAGAGAGCCAAAATGTACGAGGAATCTATAACTGAATTAAAAGAAACAACCATCCAATCAAAACAGTGACCACTATACAAACCAAATACTATACCGGAAAATTATCAAAAGTTCTCTGAAGAAAGCAAGAACCTGGAAACACGTGTAAGAACTAAATAAATAATTTTTAAAAGAATGTAAATCTCTGTGTGGACCTAATCTTTTTAATATATATATATATAATTGTATTGGATATAATATCCTACTGATGCTGTTCTTTTTCAGCGTTTCTTAACACACACACACACACACACACACATATATATATATATATATATATATATATATATATATATATATATATATGGAAAAATGCTAGATTTTGGTGAATCAGACAAGATGATAAAAATAGGTGGAAAATCAAATACTTACAACGGGTTTAGTAGTAATATTTCGTTTTTTTTTTTTATCCACGGATGAACTTCTTCAGGCAACATTTTTTGAGTTTCCTCAATTGCTGAAAAGTTGAAAAACGCAAAAAATGAAGAAGTTCTTCCGTTAATAAAGAACGAAATATCACTACTAAACCCATTGTAAGTGTTTAATTTATCCACTTTTCCATTTATTTTTTATCGTATATTATTATTATTATTATTATTATTATTATTATTATTATAACACTTTTTTATGGTTTCTTTGCTAAAAGTTTCATATATTTGATAAAATATCATCACCAGAAAGGTATTTCATCTGGCGACTGAATTTTTTCAGACCTATAAAAGTTTTAATCATGGTGCTGATAAGGGGCGGTAAATAAGAATTTTTCTTTAAAGATTTTCTTTTAAGATTTTATCTTGCTCTACTGGCCTGTATTTGAGCCCTTCTTTGATTTGAGAAAAACGTTTTCATGACGTCTTCTTCATTCACGTATATATATATATATATATATATATATATATATATATATATATATATATATGAAACTGATGTCTGTTTAATTGTTTGGATTTTAATTCTACATAAATTCTACTGACAAAAAAATTTTCCACTTCATTCAGCGACAAAAGGTTTTTGAATAATTTGCTGTGTAAACAAAAGTTGCGATTTTTAAAAATCATTGGTTTATATAACTTGTATATTTTGAAATCAAAATCCCTTATACAAAAATACAATTTGAAATAATCATTTTGTATCATTCATTTTCAATATTTGTTTCCAGAAAATTGTTTTTCCTTCATAACCAATAATTTGTTTAAAGTTTTTATGATTATATTTGTTTGTGATAGTTTTATCAACCGTATTTCTAATTGGCAACTTTGGCCTGAACTTTTTATCCAAACTAATATAAACATATTTACTCACAAAAAAGAACTGTTTGCTAAACAAAATCTTCAGTTTAAACATTCAATTTTATTGTTGTTATCGTAAGATTTATATTTAATATATTTTTTCTTTATTTCCTGGTTAAACCATTATCAAAAGAAATAACACAGAAGGATCTAAATAAATAGTCACCCTGGAAAGATATTAAGAGATCAAAATTTAATATAGAAAAATGTAAAGTACAACATAGTTGATATAAAAACATTTAAGTTGAATATGAATTAAGCAACAAAGAAATCAAAAAAGTAAATGAGGGGTGTGACCTGGGTGGGGTGGGGATTAGATGATATATTTAAAGCTGACAATCAGAATTTGTCTAATTACATTGAGGGCAAATGGAATGATTGGTTAGAGGATCATAAATTCTATTTTAAGGAAGGCAAATGTTTTAAAAATATATAAAACCTGAATAAGACCTCATATAGAACATTCTACTCAGGACTGGACTCAAGGGTAAAGTGGAGAATTCCAGGGAATGGAGTAGTGCCTTCCCCTACACCTCAGTGTAGTAGCTATTGAAAAGGGAGCGTTCCGGTCACCCTGGACTAAAATCCTCAACTTTACTTATTTCACTAAAAAGAAACATGAGAGGTGTTCCAACTGAAACTTTCAAAATAATGAAATTTCTAATCATGGTTGACATTTTTTTCAATATTTCTTGACCTAAAAATTTACTGTCAAAACAGGTTTCAAAAACTTAATTTACTAGCCTATAGGATTTTTTGCCAATGAACAAATATATATTTTTTTTTTTACAAATTGCCTAAACAGATCAAAAACAGCAGTTTTGCAAAAATATCTAGATTAAATTGGATGATTTCAGAAAAAATGGCAGAAAAAGAAATTAAGACGTTATTTTTCGGAACTATCAGATAAATTAATTATCAGAGTTTGATCTGTAAATAGATGCTGTATTAATAGTGTTTATGTCCTGTACAAAGATTGTTTGTTTTTTTTTTGTCTAAGATATATGTAAAAAGTTAGTTAAAAATGGAGATACCCAAAAAGGTATAACAATCAAATAATGAACGAGAGAACAAGACAACAAATAACCACGAATAAGGTCTTGCATCCCATAGATGACATTGACAGACTATATGTGTCAAGAAAAGAAGGATGGTTTGGTTTGGTTTCTTTGTTTAATGGCATATCAACCTTTGTAGGTTATTTAACGCCAAAGCCATCCTACTAGAAGAACAGTAGTGACACTATTTAACCCATAGCTCGAAGGATAAGGGGGTCATACATTTTCCGAAAGTGATAGCGCGACTGGAGTTCGAACTCGCTTACTACAATTCCGCAGTCCATCGCTTTAATCATTACACCATAAGGACACGCCCTCAGAAAGAGTGAAGAAAATGGCTTGCCAGTATTGATGCATCGATACAACGACTCGAAGACTACATAGAAAAACGCGGAGGAAGACTAATTACAACTACCAGAAACAATGCTGACGACACGAGTATCAGTAGACCGGAAATAACCAGAAAACAAAAATCGGAAGAAAAAAAACTCTATGGACGTTTTAAGCAACTAACAAGCGGTATTTCTCACGAGAAAATGAGGACGTGGCTAAGAAAGGGAAACTTTGAGAAACTGAATCCCTGTTAATAGTAGCACAAAACAACGCACTCATGTTTTTGAGCGGCACAAGGGGTTTAAAGAGGAGCGTTAGGAGATGGTAGATGATTCCTGGAGCATGAGGCCTTCAAAAAGAAAGACTGAGGTTTACATCGAGTGGGTAATGCTGGTGATGTGGCGATCGTCGGTTGGCTGTACGAATGATCACATGTCAGCTGGATATGAAAAAGAACTGTGTTTATCGCCGAATATTTGAGCATGCACAAAGTCTGCACAAAAATGATGCCAAATACTGCTGACCATATGGATCACCACATGTAGGTGTATCCGGACATCATCGAGCGTCTTCAAACTGAATCAGACTTAATACGTAAAGTCATCATTTATGACTTTTTATCATTTAGGGTTTTCGGACTATTGTCTTCATCTTTATTGTTATATTCACAACGTTTCGGCCGGTATGTCCTCCGACTTTCTTCAGATGTTTGTCGAACTCGGGAGCCTACTCGGAACTTCGAACCACATCCTTTATTTAATCCACGGGGGTCGTTTGCTCTGATTCCGTTAACCGTAACCAGGTACAAGTGTTAAGAATTCTTGTATTTTTACTCGCCTGCTGTCAGGTTTGAACCCGTAACTTTCAGATGATTATCACTTTGAAGATAAGGGAACCAACGCCTATAACCGTTACGCTATGTGTCCCGCTGGACAGTTCAGAGTGAATTTTTGGAACTTATCTCACTATGTATTACTTACATCGCTATGTATTACAACTATTATGTATGATTTTTTACCTGGGCTCATATTACGATTTTTTTAATCTAACCTTTTTGGTTATTGGTTCTCATATTGTATTCATCTTAATAATTGGTCTATTCAGCAGGTCACTGTAGCCCAACATATGTGCTGATTCTTTAAGGCGTCTAATTCTCCGAAGTTCTTCTCTGTCAATTATTTCAACTTCATCGTGTAAGGGCATATGGTTTCCCTTTTCCTTCCATATATGGTCTGCCATACCCGACTTTTCAATTTCACCTTTTCTATATTCTTTTAGTCTTGGATTTTTGTGTTTGACCCGGAAACCAAACACCAGAGCAGTCAGTAGAAATCTCTAACGTTACCGAGGCCGACGAAAACAAAATAGTGAAAGTCAAAATTCAAAGTCACGTTCTCCGATGTGAAGGGAACGTCTACAGAGAGTTCTTTCAGCAGGACTAGACGATTAATCAGCAGGTCTCCAAGGAGATCCTGTGACGTATGTGCCGCTCAGTGTGCGAAAAGAGATGAGGACGGTGGCAACACAAATTGTGGTTGCTTTACCACGACAATGTGCTTGCTCACAACGCTCTAAGCATCCGGCAGTTTCTGATCGCGATGTGAAGAGCATCATCTACAGTAAGTTTCTGACACAGAGCCAGAGGATCAATCAGCAAGCCTACAAAAAGATGCATTGGCATATGCTTCGCTCAGTAAGAGAGAGAAAGAGACGAGACTTGTGGCAGGACAAATCGTGGCTGCTTAGCCATTATAATGCACATCCTCGCAACACACTGAGCACCTGGCATCTATTTTGTTAAGAGGAACATCGCTGTACGAGAACAACTTCTGTATTTACCTAATCTTACTCCATGTGAAGTTTTTATTTTCACTGGGGTCAAGGAGATCATCAAGAAGACCCCTTTTGAGTGCGACGAAGACATTAAGGGGTCCCGAACGACGGAGCTTAGGAATATCTCATAATAAACCTTCCAGCAGTGCAGAGAAGCGTGGCAGAGGATGGGGAAGTGTATTAAACTCAAGAGAGATTGTTGTGTAGCCATAATGAATAAACGAATGACACTTTCTTTTTACATAAATATATACGTCTTTTTGTTTTTTCGAAAGGGGTTAAATCTCTGTAGGTATGTGAGAGACGGACACATGGAGGTGAAGTAGGACGGCTATATTAACCCAAAACTTCTTCTCAACCACTTTGTGTTATCTACAGAGCATACTCACCCCGATGAGACTCACTCAACAAGCGATCGCCAGTGAGCCCGCGGAAACTCTGGGTCACAAAGACTCAAGACTACAGATTGACGACTGCCCGCCGCAAGACTGCTCGAATCTCACGTATGCATTTTCATATATCATTTCACAACATCCATACATTTCCGTTCAACCACGTTACTGCTTCCGCTTGTTTTCTCAGGTGCGTCCTATGCAGAGAAATCACGGATTGACAGCTCGGTCAAGGATCAATATGCAACGGGATTACTTTGAAGAGGAAACTATGTAGTTTGTTGTGTGTATTTAATAGGAATACTTGATACCACCTAACCGTGGGCAAATTATATGTATTAGATAGGAATACTTGAAACCATATAAGTGTGTGCAAATTATCTGCATTTGATAGAAATACTTGATACCATACATCTGTGTGCTATTTATTTGTATTAGGAATAATTGTTGCATTGTAAATTGAATGACCATGACTAGAAAATTCAGCGAACACTTGTGCGCGACATACGGAACCACTGGACAGCTGTTTAGACCTGATTAGGTCTCATCAGCAGTGTATACCGTAATCTCCTCCACTGGAGATCGAACTAGTGAATGCAGAGCCGAAACTCTACCACTGAGCCAGCGGTCCACATTGCACACAAGTGTTACCAAATTAACTAGTCATGTCAATCGCTAGGAATGCTCGATATCATACAATTGTGTGCAAATTATTTGTATTAGATAGGAATACTTGATATCATATTACTGTGTGCAAATTATTTGTATTAGATAGGAATACTTGATATCATATTACTGGGTGCAAAAACTCTGAAGACACAACTACCAAATAATGTAGGTGTAAACATACAATAACCCAAGATGGATTGACATGCCATTAAAATCAATGAATGAATCAATTAAAATATTTGCATTTTGAGATAGTTTCATTCTTTTAGAGATAATTCTTTTAACCCACAATAATGTATTGCATATTTTAGAGGAGCCAAGAGCATAGCCATGTAAACCCCTGAGAGAAGCTATGAAGGGAAATACATGGAATGACACTCCGACGATATAAAGGGTAATCGAAAACATCTCTTTCTCTATCTATATATATTTGCCCAAGTCAGCTGGGGCTGTAGAATACACTGACTGCACCTCTGCAGAGGGGTAAGACTGCTCCCGAATGAGTGTCCTGCATATGACACTAAACAATCTGATGGTAAGGCTCCAGTGATGCTGGAGCTTTGGGGCATGCGGAGCTCCCTTTCATTGCCATTGCTCCCAGGTCCACTCTCATCCGGAGTGGTAGCAGCTAATAGGGCCCTATCTAGAGGTTAAATAGAACTAACTGCATACTTATACTAAACTGAATTGTTTGAATTAGAACTGTTTGACTAAACTGAATAGCTTGAAATAGAAATGTTTTTGACAATTAATTTGTGTACTTATATTTAAACTGCATATTTATGCTAAACTACATTGTTTGAAATGGAACTGTTTTTGACGTTGAAACTACATTTACGCTAAACTGAATTGTTTAACATAGAACTATTTTGACATTTAACTGTGTGTAAACAAAATCTGTACTTATACTAAACTGAATAAGCTAAGTTAGAACTGTTTGACTAAACGGAATAGCTTGAAATAGAAATGTTTTTGACAATTAAACGGTGTACTCGTCGTAAACTGAATTGTTTGAAATAGAACTGATTTTTTGTATAAAAATGGATTTGGCATAAAATAACCTACAAAGGTTGATATGCCGTAAAACCCAACCTACCAACTAACCAACCAACCAACCTCACTCTCACTTTCTCTCTCTCTCTCTCTCAGTCTCTCTCTCTCTCTCTCAGTCTCTCTCTCTCTCTCTCTCTCTCTCTCTCTCTCTCTCTGTATATATATATATACTTTGAAGGGGAAACTGTGCAGTTTGCAGTTTGCAATTGAAATATACTGTGATACCAGTCCTGCTACTTTTAGGACATACCTCGTTTTTTTTCCATGGAAACAGTGAGAGGTATCAAGAGCACATAAGATAGAGCAAGATTTCAGCCAGAAACAAAATAGTCATTACCCTGGTTATTTATTATATGTTTTAATCGTATTTACCCAACCCCTCCGCTCGGGCAGGATATGACACAAGGTCAATTTTTAAGCGGAGTTTAACAGGTTTGAATTCAGAGTTTTCCTTCTCCTAGACTAGTTGCCTCACCAAGGCTGAAGAACCTAGACTGCCCTGCTATTTACCCGTAGCTGGAGGGAGAATAATTGGATTCATATGTTTCCCAAGGGTATTAGTGCTATGTGAAATGCAATCAGTCAAGTCCAGGATTTGATCTCGTGTCGCCGTGTCCATATCCTGCGACGATAACCATTACACCACGGGCACCTTTATTATATGTTTTAATGTTGTGTCTCTGTACCAAATGGTGGTTTGTCGCAGAGATTGAACCAAGAAAAAATCAAGTTTCATTTGAAAATATATTTACTATACAGAACTTTGTTTTGGGGTGGAATCATTTTTAGATAGGTACATATTCATATTTCTGATTACAGTGTTTTAATATTGTAGAGTTTTCGTATGATGACGCCATATTTGCTGTAGACCAATGGTATCCAAGCAATGGAGCATCAATGGAAGAAGTGTGTGAACCGCAAAGGAAGATGTTGAAAAATAAACGTCATTTGGTCAGATTCCATGAGAGTATCTTGGTCAGCCTATGAACTTTTCACTCGACTCTCTAATATATATGTTGGTATGTTCACGTATGTTCCTTTTCATAAGTATGATGAATTATATATATATTTATATATATATATATATAGAGAGAGAGAGAGATGTAGAAAGTAGATGTAAAATATATTTTCCCACTCGTCAAAAAATGAAACATAAAATAATAATATATATATATTATTAAAATACGTTGTATATTCATTTTCTACATGTCCGTATATATATATATATATATATATATATATATATATATATATATATATATACACTCCCCTACCACTGTAGGGTTGAGCTCTCTAGCGAGGGAAGTAAATGGTTGCCATTAGCGTAATGCAAGGCTCTTCATATGAATCGAGCTCTCGGTAGCCGTTAAGCGGATATTGGAAAAAAAAAAAACAATTGTGATACATAAGCATTTAAATTTGCACTAGTTTCCTCGTGGCTAAGTGGTAGAATCCTGGATTGGCGTTTGAGTCAACCGGGTTTCGATCCTAGCTTCGGGAATCTAGCCAAACTGAAGAGCCTGATAGAAGGAAAGAGGTCTGTCTGTGGATGACAATATATATTTGAGTATGTTAGCTACTACATAGAGGTGAAATATTGCTTAAGTGATTAGCAATGTGAAACACTATTTATAGTTGCAGTTGATACACGGGAATAAATGATGAGAGGTCCTCTCATGTCTCAGAAGGCTGTCAGTATGACCTTCTTTACTGACCACTTCGACCGGAACTATTTCTTTTCGGGAGTCAAGCCCGTTGTGACGAACGCATGCCCATTTGAGAAGGTTTTTTTTACTGTCAGTATGACTTTCTTTACTGACCACTTCGACCGGAACTATTTCTTTTCGGGAGTCAAGCCCGTTGTGACGAACGCATGCCCATTTGAGAAGGTTTTTTTTACTACTACTCTGTAAACAGCACACATTCTGTAAATTTCATACGTTTTGTACTTCTTAGCCAAACAAAAAATCTATGGCTAATATTTTAGTGAGATTAGAATAATTTTTGTACCTTGATTTAAGTCACAAAATATTTTTGGGAAGTGCTGTTAGTCAAAATCGACGCAAATCAAAATACATCTTTACTATTTAAATCAATGGAATTTCAGTTTCTGTTCCCCTAAAATAACATGAATAGTAAGGGCTTTTATCTTTTATTTTTTTTTATACAGTTTGATATTGTATTTTAAATTGGCATTATTTTTCCAATTATTTCCTTCTTCACTTGAACTGTCACAGTGTTCCTTTTTCATTGTTCGATATCTGTTAGTTTTTTTATTATTATAGCTAACACATTAAAATTACTATATCAATTAGATAAAAAATAAAAAATGAATATATTTTTAATTAATGAAATATTATAATACACTCTAATAAATTATGATAAATAGATATTACACGATAAACAATAAAAATATAAACAATAGATTATTAAATCAACCCAACTAATAACAAATTTTGGTTTGGTTTATTTAATGACATATCAACCTTCGTAGGTTATCTAATACTCAAGCAATCTTTGTGAAAGAGCAATGGCGATACTATTAAACCCATCGCTTGGTGGTAACATTTGAAAACAATTAACTGTGTGCGAACAAATGACTAATGTTAATTGAATTATTAGTGTTTGATAGCAATACTTGAAACCATTAGACTGTGCGCAAACAAATGAATATTTCAAATTGAATTATTAATGTTTGATAGCAATACTTGAAACCATTAGACTGTGCGCAAACAAATGAATATTTCAAATTGAATTATTAATGTTTGATAGCAATACTTGAAACCATTAGACTGTGCGCAAACAAATGAATATTTCAAATTGAATTATTAATGTTTGATAGCAATACTTGAAACCATTAGACTGTGCGCAAACAAATGAATATTTCAAATTGAATTATTAATATTTGATAGCAATACTTGAAACCATTAGACTGTGTGCAAACAAATGAATATTTCAAATTGAATTATTAATGTTTGATAGCAATACTTGAAACCATTAGACTGTGCGCAAACAAATGAATATTTCAAATTGAATTATTAATGTTTGATAGCAATACTTGAAACCATTAGACTGTGCGCAAACAAATGAATATTTCAAACTGAATCATTAGTGTTTGATAGCAATACTTGAAACCATTTAACCGTGTGTAAACAAATTACTAATGTTAAATGAATTTTTAGTGTTTGAAAGCAGTTATTGAAACCATTTAACAGTGTACCAATAGAACTATTGGAGTTGGCAATAAAATCAACATTTTTAAATTTTGTCGAAAAAACAAACTTAGTGAAGCTATTTAGTCAGGGATGTTTTCTAGCCTGATTTCTTTGTAACTAATTTGAATTGTCCACTTTCTTTGGTATAATCTACGTATCGATTTTTACCAGAAAGTACCGGTAGTATGTAAATCTCTGCACTTTGAATATTGTATAAAATCTTTAAAGTCAATGGTTCATCAATTTGGTTTGGTTTGGTTTGGTTCATTTGTTTAATGGCACATCAACCTACATGTGTTATTCAATGCCAATGCCATCCTTGTAGAAGAACAGTAGTGATACTATTTAACTCATAGCTGGAGGAATAAGGGGTTCATGCCTTTTGAAAGAGTAATAATACAAAAGTGAATGAAAGTAGCATGACAGGAATTCGCATGTATCCAAAATACCATAAGGACTCCTCCATATCTCTATTATGTATGAGTTTGATATTGCTACATGGTGCCTTCAATAAGTTTCCAGACTTTTTTTTTTTGCAGGAATTTAAAATTGTCGTAGACACTTGAAAAGTCAGTATGTTATTGCTATACATCTTATGAGATGACTGGCCAATTTTTATGATTTCAGCTTCAAATGAACAGCTACAGCAGGAATTGGAATACACCCTACTAAAACCTGATTGTAACAGCTGGGGAATTTCAAAAATGCAACCTGGGCGTCAGGACACTTTAGAAGAACGATATGCAATAAAATTCTGTTTTAAACTTGGTAAAATGCCACAGAAACGTATGGAATGCTTCAGACTGCTTTTCGACCATCTTGCATGAATCGAGCATCAGTTTTTGAGTGGCATAAGAGATTCAAGGAAGGCAGGAAGTCTGTGAGGGATGATGAGAGGTGTGGGAGGAGTAAGAAAGTCAATACACCAGAGTTGATTGGCCAAACGGTTAGGGTTAAGGTTACTATGTTGGGGTTTTAAAGGAGTTCAGGAAGAGATTCCGTCGGAAGTGGCCAGCACTCTTCAAATCGGGTCAGTGGCATTTCCACCAAGACAATGCACCAGTCCACAACTCCACCATTGTCACAGACTATTTGACCAAGATGGGCATCAAGACAGTTCCTCACACTCCCTATAGTCGTCCAGACTTTGTTCCCTGTGACTTTTGGTTATTCCCTAAGCTCAGAGGCTGTCGTCGTTATGAGACAATTGAGGAGATAAAAGAGGCTGTGACGAAGGTCATTGACACACTCACACAAGAGGACTTCCATAGGGCCCTGCAGAACTTGTTGGAACGGTACAACAAGTGCAATTTAGCCGGAGGAGATTACTTCGAAGGGGACTAAAGTTTCATGTGTGTACTACCAATAAAAATTGCCCATACGAAAAAAGTCTGGAAACTTATTCAATGATCCTCGTATGTGTGCAGATGAGCTTGTCTTTCCTTCCATTTATTCAGTGTGAGTGTATTACTGGATATACCAATGCTAATATTGGATCTTGATGGTTATTTGGTCGGCGTTGGTTTCTTTTTTTAATGGTTTATCAACCTTCATGGGTTATTTAATACTAAAGCCATCCACGTTGAAGAATGATAGTGGTACTATTTAACCGATAGCTTTGAGGATAATGGGGTTTATATCTTTCCCGAGGATATTAAAGTTAGGAATTAAAAATCTGCGCATTTTCCTTTAAAAATAAAACCATGATAAATTATCTTTTATTTTTATTTTCCAGTTTTATTAATAAAAAGTCCAGTCAGCTGGGGTTGTAGAATACACCGACAGCATCTCTGCAGAGGGGGTAAGACTCCCACCAACGAGTGTCCTGATTTATGACCATAAACAATCTGATGGTGAGGCACTGGTCTTAAATCTTTGTGGAACATGGAGCACTTCTTTATTGCCATTGATCCCTGGTCAACTCTGGCCCGGAGTGGTAGCACCTGATAGGGTCTTACCTATGGGTCAAATAGAACTGTTTGACATTTAAACTGAGAGCAAACAAATGACTTATGCTAAATTGAATTAGTAGAAATAGAACTATTTGGTCACTTAACTGTGTTTAAACAAATGTCTGATTTTTACTTGAATTGTCAGTAAGACACAACAATACTTGAACTTATGCCAATTTAAATTGTTAAAAATAGAACTGTTTGTTCATTTTATTATACGTATCTGCAAAATGTGTTTTTTATAAATCATATATTTAACATATATGTAAAAACAAGATTTGGCATTAAATAACCAACAATGGTTAATTTGCCATAAAACCCAACCAAACCAAATCATATATATTTAATATATATGTATAAGGAGTATTTAGCATGAAATAACCAACAGTGGTTGATATATCATAAACGCCAAACCAAACCAAACCAAATCATATATATATCGAATATATATGTATAAAAAGGATTTGGCATAAAATAACCTATAATGGCTGATATGCCATGAAACCGAACCAAACCAAACCAAACCAAATCATATATATCTAATATATATGTATAAAGAGGATTTAGCATGAAATAACCTGCAATGGTTGATGTGCCATAAAACTCAACCAAACTTATTTTTAAAGGTGTCTGATAATTGTGACTGCATATCAAACTTTGAGTAACGGAAAGTGTAAAGTTAGATCATAATCTTATATCTTAGTTTTTAAACCTGCTTCAATAGAATCGAATACTTGTAATATATTTTCTTTTTAATTTGCATATGTAGCAGCACTCTGCAAAAAAAAAAAAAAAAATGCTGTACGACTACTTACCTCGCATCTCACAAACCATCAAAATAAGACAAGTGGGCACTGCTGGAGAATTAAGGACGAACTCATAAGCAACATTTTCCTATGGACTCCTACACATGGACACACCAGTTTGGGCTGACCAGCAAAAATTTACATTCGTAATTTAGCTCTGCGTAGACACTGAATGTCATCCAGAGGACCTGCCAGGGTTGATGACCGATAGGGACGGATGGCGAGAAAGAGTCAAAGAAAATCCTCCGTGTAGTCGGCACGATGAGGATGAGGATTATGATATATATATATATATATATATATATATATATATATATATATATATATATATATATATTGGGAATGCTTGCTATATCTATAATAAAAGAGTAATCAATATCATAGCTAGAATGTTTATATTTAAGTTGGGATAGTGGAGACACCGAGTCATAAGAAACTGACTGTTGACAAGTACCGCTGAATCTGTGTCTGTGCTAACCCCCCCACACACACACATATGTATATACATATATATATATATATATATATATATATATATATATAGAGAGAGAGAGAGAGAGAGGATGTGTTCATAAGCCGTTTAAAAACGTTAATCAAATAACTTATGTTGTTTAAATGATGACATCATTTAGTTAAAAATGTATAAAATTTCAATTCTTAGAGTTTAATGTTGAACCACTTTTATATTAGTACACTTCAATCTGACACTTTATCTTTTTTAATACATTTTCAATCTGCTTTAGGACTTTATTAACACTATATATATATATACATATATATATATATATATATATATATATATATATATATATATGTGTGTGTGTTCACATATATGTAGGTTGCAGCAGAAATATAGGGTGTCTCAATATAGATGGTAAACACGTGACTGTTAATAATTCTACTAATAATAATGTTGTATTCTTTTTTGTTTCGGATTTTAAAATAACATACTATAACAACTATTAATCCTTGATCACAATACCTTGGATAAGAGAGGAGAAATATTTTGTGTCGTTACTTATTTGGAGACAAAAATCAATCAAATCTGTCTCAAAATAGACACGACCCATTTATATCATAATGATTTATTACTGAGACAAGAAACTCAAAAAAAAAAGATAGGGGATGTCTCCGTGATGTAATGGTGAAAGCGATGGACTGCCAAATCGTAGTAAGTGAGTTCGTTCTCCAGTCGCGCTATTACGTTCACTTTCGGGGAAATACCCTTGGGAAAGGTATGAACCCCCTTATCCTCCCAGCTATGGGTTAAATAGTACCACCACTGTTCTTCTAGGAGAATGCCTTTGGCGTCAAATAACTTACAAATGTTGATATGCCATTAAACAAAGAAACTAAACCAAATCAAAAAAGATAGCATGTCCTGGAAGCTGATATAATAACAAAAAAAAACATTAATTTGTTGTCTCTCGCTCAAAGGATGCATTTTCTACCAGACGTGTTCCAAATGACCGCCATTGCTCTTGTTTCAGTAATTAATCATTATCATATTAATAGGTTGCATTTGTTTTGAGACATCCTCTACCTCTCTCATTTTACACCGTCATCTATGCGCTGCAATTAAACTTTGGCAAGTGTTAATGGTATTTCCATCTAGCTAATATATCACCATCTTTTTCCGATACTATCATGGCTTGGACCCTTGCATACTGCGTGTTTGCTTTTTAAGATCTCAAAAAATATTGGCGAATCTGTAATTGTACTTTTGGTGAGTCAGAATGATGCAGTTCCGGATAGAAAATCGATAATGCTATGGAATGAATATTCTATCCAGAACAGCATCATTCTGATGTGATATGAAATGAGCACGAAAAGCTCTCTGTGTAGCAATTACAGATTCACCAGTTAAAAAAAACGTGTCTACAGCAAAATCACCGTATTCAGCAGTTCGAAATATGATCGGATGTAAAAAAGAAAGTTAGATGTTTGATAGAGCTACCATTGCCTCTATCATAAGTTTATTGGCAAGGTGAGAGTCTAAGATGTGGGAAGTATTCCTGCCGAATCCTATATATATATATATATATATATATATATAGTATGCTACAGTAAACTCTTTCTCTATCACCCCATCTTTCCTCATCCTCATTTTTTCTTTCTTTTTACTTTCTTTATAAATTAAAATTCTTTCTTTCTTTCTTTCTTTTTTTCTTTCTTTCTTTCTTAAAATATTTTCCTTTCTTTTTTCTTTCTTTTTCAATATATTTTTACTTTTATCTTTGATTATCTTTCTTTCTTTTTCTTCTTTTGTTGATTATCTCTTCTTTCTTTCTCAATATATTTTTCTTTCTTTCTTTCTTTCTTTCTTTCTTTCTTTCTTAAAATATTTCCTTTTTTTTCCTTAATTATCTTTCTCTTTCAATATATTTCTATTAGTTTCTTTATCTTTTTTCTTAGCAAAGCAGTCAATTTCTGCCATTCAAAGAGGATTTGACAAAGAATTCATTGTGCCAGTATCCTATAAAGTGTGCCTGTATCCTATAAAGTGTGCCTGTATCCTACAATATTCTGGTTGAAGAAATGATGACTCCCTCCTCCCACCACCAACGAATGTTCTGTGTCTTGATAATAAGCTGCACCATGAGTTCTGGACTTCAGGGAAGTGTTGAGTCACATTTTTGTTGCCATTACTGCCAGGTCCACTCTGAACCGAAGTGGTAGTATCTGTTAAGGTTCTATCTGTAGGTCAAGTAGGCCTGAGAAAATATCTAAAATGATTTTGAACTTTATCAATACATTGGTTCTTAAAACATTGATATTACGACCTTATTGGCCAAATGAATTCCCCGGGAGACCGGGGTTCAATCCCAGACCGAGTCATACCAAAGACTCGAAAGACTCAAAAAATGGTATTTGATGGTACTTGCTTAGCACTCAGCACTGTAAGGTAAGGATCAAGGGTAAAGTGGAGCAATTCCCCTATACCTCGGTGTAGTAGCTATTGAAAAAGGAGCTTTCGGGTAATCCTCGACTGAGGTCGCCAACTTTACTTTTTTTTACTAACGAAGATACTTTTTTGTTTATTTGTTTTTTTGTTTAATGGCATATCAAAATTTATCATTATAGAAGAAAAGCAGTGATATTCCAATTTACCAACCCCTCCGCTCGGGCAGGATATGACACAAGGTCAATTTTTAAGCGGAGTTTAACAGGTTTGAATTCAGAGTTTTCCTTCTTCTAGACTAGTTGCCTCACTAAGACTGAAGAACCCAGTCTGCCCTGCTATTTACCCATAGCTGGAGGGAGAATAATTGGATTCATATCTTTCCCAAGGATATTAGTGCTATGTGAAATGCAATCAGGTCTTGTCCAGGATTTGAACTCGTGTCGCTGTGTCCATTTCCTACGACGATGACCATTATATATCACGGGCACCTCCCTTACGAAGATATCTTTTTGTTTGGTTGTTTTTTTGTTTAATGGCATATCAAAATTTATCATTATAGAAGAAAAGCAGTGATATTCCAATTTACTAACCCCTTCGCTCGGGCAGGATATGACACAAGGTCAATTTTTAAGCGGAGTTTTCCTTCTTCTAGACTAATTGCCTCACTAAGGCTGAAGAACTCAGTCCGCCCTACTATTTACCCATAGGTGGAGTGAGAATAATTGGATTCATTCCTTTCCCAAGGGTATTAGTGCTATGTGAAATACAATCAGGTCTCGTCCAGGATTTGAACTCGTGTCGCTGTGTCCATTTCCTACGACGATGACCATTACATCACAGGCACCTCCCTTACGAAGATATATTTTTGTTTGTTTGTTTGTTTTTTTGCTTAATGGCATATCAAAATTTATCGTTATAGAAGAAAAGCAGTGATGTTATTGAAAACCCATCGCTGTAGGGACAGAGGGTCTTATGCCTTTTCTTGAGAGTATTAATCCAAAAGTAAACAACTAGAGTTCGATCTCACTTTCTTCGAGGGTCACAGTCGAGCACTTTAGTATATACGTCAATATATGATTATCGACAATACTTGTTAAACTGGCTTTTGATTAAAATAAACCAACAAAAGTTGAGATGCCGAAAACCCAGTCAACTAACCATGACTCTTTGTTCAGGTCAACATTTGGCTTTAACACTTGAAGCCCCCAGCAAAAAAATAGGGGCCAGTGAAATGATTTTTTCTTTTTTTTTTTTTTTTTTTCAATAATTGTTTTATTAACAGCCTTCTTATCACTATAGTATTATCAAATATGAACTTGCGTAAAAGAGGGGTTACTGGTGGCATAATGGGTGTAGTGTTGGGTTCCTGCCTCAAAATAAACGAGTTCGAACTCCAGTTGCGGTATTACATTAACTTTCGAATTAATACCCTTGGGAAAGGTATGAACTCCCTTATCCTCACTTATCCTCCCTCCAACTATGATTTAAATTGTACGATTGCTAATCTTCTAAAAGGATATATTTGGCAATAAATAAAACACGAAGGTTGATATGCCATTAAGCAATGAAACCTAACCAAAGTTTATGTAAAAATAAATGGCATATTATTTATGTATGAATAAACGGGAGCTGATTTTTATTTTACTAAAAGTTCAAATTTTCCTTTTTCTTTGATTTAGGAAAAAATATTTTGAAATGTTATTGTAAACTTGTAATATATTCAGTATATTTTCCCGATCAATATTTACTTTTCAACCATTGTTCAATTCACATGGGTGAAATAAGCAAATATGTGCCGAGATTTTATATCCATAAAATTTGTTCACCTTTTAACAGTTTTTTTTTTAAATTTAAGTTGAATTTATGAATATTTGTCATATATTTTTTAATCCATGAAGTGCACTCACATAACTATAGAAACAAAAGTAGAAGTATTATATTATTATATTATTTCCTTTAATAAATGTTTTTCTTATTTTACTGACTTTGTTTGATTGCAGTTTATCATTGCAAATTTTAAATGAAGTTCATAGTGAAAGTAAAAGTGAAAATAAAAAGAAAATTGATATATAAATTTTGGCCGGGCTATTGCAATATCTTTATAAATTTATTGTTTTTGTCTTCTGTTTATTGTATAGTAGAATGAAATGATCGATGAATGTAG